>CM041725.1:12206373-13406373 GCA_023373845.1 Nibea coibor
ACCACGGTGGAAAGCTCCGCTGCTACGTTCACATCATGGACGAGGGCCCTTGCTACCGCGTCAACACGTTAGCCGCTTACATAGAAGCAAACCGACTGGTGAGGCTGACATTAGCCTTGACATTAGTGACATCATTCAATGAATAGATTGACTAAATGGGAAAATAATTAGCAGGTTAATCAACATTGAATAATTATCATGTTAGAATAGTTCTGTTCTTTTAATGTCAATATCATGCTCATCAATAAAGTTCATTATCTATTTATCCATCATGTATTTAATCATTTTTTTCTGTTATTCTATGAGCTTGTCGTCTCATCATGTTCATTTCTCTTCTGTCTTTTCTGTACCAGGCTCCCAAACTGTTTGAGGAGCCAGCAGTCCATCCATCTGCTGTCATTTCTGAGAGATGTCAGGTAAGAGTAAGACACTTTGTCGTCACTGGAGAGGCGAGGCTGTGCGTGTATTTCTGTCTGAGCGACTTTACCTTGTGTGTGTTCGCTCTGCTCAGATGGGATCAGACAGTATCATCGGAGCAATGTGCCAGGTCGCGGATAAGACATCAATTAAGAGGTCCACCATCGGAAACTCCACCACCGTCAAAGAGAAGGTCAAAGTCACCAACTCTATCATCATGCACGGGGTTACCATCGAGGAGGGGTGAGAACACACACATCTGAACACACACATGCACACACTCGTTGATGCTACGTACTTTGAAGTGCTTTTGCAAACACATTAATTTAGCCTGAAAAAGAATTTCACCTTCAAGGCACGTTTATGAATTAAAGTTTTAACCCTCGTGTCAGCTTTTGGTCGGTGTTCAGTTAGCACACGCACGCAGTGCGAGACAAAGAAATTTAATACAAAGATTTCAAAATAAAACCGTGTTGCCAGGAAAAACTGCTAAAAAAATCTTTTATCTCCATTCAAATTTTCATATTTTACATGACTTGACATTATGTAGAACCATTTCTGTGCCGACTTTGAAACACTCCCGGTAACGCTGTTTGGTTTTCACATACAAAAGCAGCTGGTACGCCCACTTCTTCATTAACTGTGTATCTTTCCACTGAATTTTCTAGGTGCTCCTATGTGCAAATGTGTGTGTGTGTCAGGCAGATGCTTGTGCATGTGTGTGTCCGTTGATGGGAGGTATAGCAGGTTTTGTTTTTTGTGCTCGATGGGGGTCAAACAGGGAGCGCTGAGTTAACAATGCATCTATTGGTGTGCAACCAGCCAGAGATCAGTTCCAAACAAACACAAAGCTGCTGAACTGAAACACACAACATCCATATATTTCATTTAGCCGCTAATTTACTCGCCTATACCAAGTTTCCCACTGGTTATGGAATTTGTGGCTCACCATGGAGGAGTGGACAGTGAAGTCGAGAAAGCAAAGGTTTGGACTATTTGGTTAAGTAGAACTGAAATGATTAATCAGTTATTTAGCAGGTTATCCCCTCAACAAACAAACATTTTCCCATTTTTATTATCTTTAAGGATAGCTACAAGATATTTGCAGCAACCTATTCAAAGTTGAGACTTTTTGTGGCAGTACCAGTCCTTCAAATAGAAATATTATTGGTCTTTTATCATCGTCATCATCATTTTGTACATATTCAACCTATTTTATAACAAAACTTTGGGATTTCTACATAGTAAATAAAGTTCTGTGCAGTGTTTCTAAGGACTGGCTCACCAGCAGCGAGGTTTATACAGAGCTTTTTTTTTTTTTAAAAATCCTATCTTCACAAATGTAGATATTTGCTTGTCTTTGAGTCACAAGAGATCTTTGTTCACCAGAAAACAGAAACTACCGCAGGACCTGCTAAAAATTCTACGAACATGCCATTTTTCTTCGTGTCGTTTGAACTCCGTTTCAGCTTAAATCTCACCGGGGGAATCAGGGAGCAATGGCAATTGGCGGTAGCTTGGTTGAGGAAACCCAGAAGTGCCTGCAGGACATGGCAGACATTGTGTTTGCCACATTATGATTTCACTGGGGAGAGCTAAAACGAGACGATGCACCACGGTCAGCCACATCATTGCACATCAGGACTGTCTAATGTAGCCAGTAGTTAAAGTAGTCAAAATTGACTGCTTTGTTGCAACAAAAGAGGATTTGTATAGAGGGGCGCCAGTAGCTACTGTAGAATTAGCATGTAGATTGATGTGCTCAGTTCCTTAGCCAGAAGCCCTGGTGGAAAGAGACTCATCTTGGCCTCAAGTCTGGATTTTAAAGCACTCATTCACAGGCTCCTTTTCTTTTATCTCAATTTCTTACTCCTCCCTCTCTTTTCTCTCCATCAAGGCCTCAACGCCATCTCTTTCCTCTCTCTCTGTTTCTGTCTCCATCTCCATCTCTTCTTAAGCCTTTCAGGGACCCCAGCCAGCCAACATGGGGACCCTCATCATGCCCATGTAGGTGCACGCACAAAGGCATGAAAGAACGAGAAGAGATGGGAGAAGAGAAGAAAGAAGCGAGGGGAAAGCAAGCTAGCACGCAAGAAAGAAATTGCAATTCTTTCTTTTCTTTTCTCTTTTTTTTTTCTCTCTTCGAGGACATAAGAAGGAAGGAGAAAGAAGGAAAGAAAGAGCCAGTGTGAGGGGATTAGCAGACCCCGGCCATGTCGCAGAAACCCCTCGCATTTCTGGTTTCTTTGTTTGGAGCTGACCAGAACTTGTTGACAAAGCGCTGCGTGTTTGGGAAGGGGGATAGTAAGGGTCAACTTTACAGGGGGGTTGGCACAGGAGGTGGGGGTTGACGTGTGTGTGTGTGTGTGTGTGTGTGTATGTATGTTTCTGTGTGTGTGTGTGTGTGAGAGAGAGAGAGAGAGACAGAGAGAGAGGGAGGATGGGGGGGTCATGGCAAGGAGGAGCCCTGGTGTTAGTAATTAGTGGTGTTTCAGCTCTGAAGCTTCTTTGGTGGTCTCTCTCTCTCCCTCTCTCTCTAATGTTACAAAACTCTGAATCTTGTAATCTCCCATCACCAACTACCACCGCCACCTCCTAGGTAGTCGCTTACACACACACTCGCACGCACGCACACACACACACACACATTCGTTTCTCCCTCTCCCTCCAGGCCTAACCACCTGAATAGAATGGGCCAATACAAACCTGTCTTGTGTGTGAGGTGCAGAGGGCCAAGTGTGTGTGCGTCACTGCCTGGGCAAGACCAACATGTGTTCTCCACCGGGCTCCCCAAGCTACTGAAACGCACATTCTCCCAACACACACACGCTGTACATATACGCCCTCCACAGTTAGCCGACACAGGACACACACTGTCTGTGTCAAGACTGTCTGTGTCTCCCCTCCAAGAATTTTATGGTGATGGTTTGGCTGAATGAGCGCGTACCGCGGGTTGGCAGCGCCAACTCAGGTGGGACTGCGAGCATAAGGCCAACAATGTCTCAACCTGCATGTGCAGCGCAGGCCGGGCCGCTGTTGTTCTTTAATATATATGCTAATGCCATGTCGTTAAGTCCAGTTGATTGGATGTGTTTGAGTCTTTGGAGCAGGTGGGAGGATTCCTGATGGGGAAGCAGGCTGAATGTTCCCACTGTCAGTTTGACCCTCCAGCGTGGCACTCACTCCACACAACTGTGCGAGTGATGAAGCCGAGCAGCCAACAGTGGAAGGCTCTGGCTGCACTGGGCAGCTCCCAGTATGAATGTTCTTAAGTGTGTCTACGTGCCTTGTGTGTACATAAGGTACAAGGGAGAAAACAGAATGTGAACCATAAACATGTTCGAAACTCCAGCGGGGCCAAAGAGCAAACAGTAGAGTCGGAAAATCATGTTTCAACATTACCAAACCTCTCCCAGCAAAATATTAATCTTTAATTACTTGAGAGTTTGTGGACAACCAGTCGGTACCAGAAATGAACCGACTCACAACTCTCAGTATGTAGGATAGTAACTCAGGGTTTAGGCATACGATTGAATGGCTATGAATGTTTCACTGTTGGTTATCTGTTGATTTGTTTTTCTTTCTCATGAAGTTGGATCGACACCTCGGGGGAAACAGTTTAAACAATAATGGAAAACATTAAACCTTTTATGAAGATAGGACTGTTTTTATTAGATTGGCATCGGAGTTTTCAGAGACCAGTGGCTCCCAATCTGTTTTTATTAGTAATGTGTTAAAATGGAGCAATGTATTCTCATGACTCAACATCACTGGTATTAATGTGGACATGACTTATGAATGAAAATGTCATTGGAAGTACCTTTCGAGTCCAAAAGAAGTGAAAGTATTCACTGTTTTACCGTGAAGAAAAACTTTATCCTACTTTCCTACTTTCCCTTTATTATCTTAGGACACCATGTGGAGTCCCCACACTCACTGCTATAGGAAATCTAAGCTGAATCTGATGTCATTCATGCGTTTGTGGTCTCCAGGTGTAACATCCAGGGCAGCGTGATCTGCAGTAACGCCGTCATCGGCCGAGGAGCCGACCTCAAGTACTGCCTGGTGGGAAACGGACAACGGATCGAAGCGGAGGGTGAGGTCCACCGGCACAAACACACACACACGAAACGATGGCCGTAAAACGTTTGATTTCTACTCTTCCTTTATTGTATTGTCGCCTCATCGGGCAGTCTCTCATCTCATTAGTCCAACTGAATGTACATTTTAGGCGTTTGAATGCAGCACTGTGTCCTTTTTGCGCGTAGACATGGAAAGAAACGACAGAGTGGACAAAATAATAACGTTCAAAACAACTTCAAATAAACATTATTTGTTGAAGCTCATAATGTTCACATGTTGCTGCTATTTCGTCCACCAGCAGCACTTTTCCTACAGCTGGAAAGGTGTTATTGTGTGTGTGCTGTATCTGTTTTTTTTTTTCAGTGTGTTCAATCAAGTCTCTGCGATAGAGAAATTTGTCAGAGATTTTTTTTTTTTATTTCCTTAATCCTCTTGTCCCCAAGGCTAGCTCGGTGTGTGTGTGTGTTGTGTGTCACATTGATGGAGAGGTTAGAGAGCAGGGCCAGAACAGGACCACCCGGAATTCAACAGCAGCAGCCTCCAGCCACATCCAACACACTCACACTCTCTCTGTCTCTCGCACACACACACACACACACACACACACACAAACGCACACACGTATAGAGAAAGAGAGCGCGAGCTCGGCTACCAGACTGAGCAGCCTAATTGAGTGAACAACAGGGTGCTCTAAGTAACAACAGTGTGAATTTGAGCTAAACTTGCCTAAAAATGTTGAGTCTTTTTTTTTTTTTTTTTTGTTCAGGGAGTCCGCAGTGAGCGATCACTGCAGCAAAACTGATCTCACTTCAGCTTTCTTTTTTTTTTTGTTGTTTGGCAAAGGTTTGTCCCACTGGCCAGCAAAAGAGCTGCTAACATTATGTTATTGAACGCTGGAAACTTGGACCCCTTGTTGCATAATTGTTTTGCATACACTGTATAGCCAAAGTTCAGTCACAGTGTTGCAAAGTTCCAGCCTCCCTTTGTGTTTGGCCTCTCTAATCCTCGGTGTCGCTCTTACTATCACTGACACACAGACGCTGTTTATACTCTCTTTGATTACTTTATTATTTTTTTTTTACAAAATGTCTTATTGTCTCGTTTTTAAAAGGCACCTACTGTATAAAGTCAAGTTTATTGAAATAGCTCCAAACCGCAGCTTTTCAACGGGAGAACGACCCTTCTGCCGTGACCGAAGAGTCGTTCGTGATTCTTAAAATTTGCCGCATTAACTTTCTGGCACATGTGGAGGATATCAAAATCCATTTCACCCTGAGCGGAGTCAGGAAAAACAAACCTGACTCGTTTTTCGTCCTCATTTTCTCATAATCTTGGACCGTAGACAAGTCTGCACGGTCAGTGTCATGTGACTCTAATAATCGGCAAGATGTCAGCAAATTGGAGCAAAAGGGAGTAATGCAGGCTTTTTTTTAAACACACTTTAATTCAGCTTTTGGGTTCTGTTGATGGATCAGTTTGTCTGCATTGGGTCAAGTTAGATGAATCTATATCGTCCACTGCAGCAACGATTAAACTCTTCTACTATATTGTAACAAAGCAGAGTATTGTTTCTCGCCACCAATCTAGCTGTGCTGCTAAAGACATTACACACCCACTCCTCTGTTGAAGCTGTTAGCGGCTAAAGACCACCCTGCCAGTTAGCCTCAACACACACACACACAGATACAGGTCTGTCAGGTGTTGATGTTTAAAAGATCCATACCTCTCCTCTGGGTGCTTTTATAAATACACACACATGCATGGATTAAAACAGTGAACATATTAGACAAATACAGACTGACACTGTGTTCTTATCGAGCGCTACGTCACGAACGCATCGAACTATTTACAGTGACAACCAGCTACGTCTGCATAGAAGAAGCACTTGCAAAACAATTCCGTCACGAACATGTGTTTTTCTTCTCTCCTTCATTTTTTGGATCTGTATATTATCACAGGCCCGGCAGGAGAAATGCATAAATATATTGTCTTCTAACATTTAAACACTGCATTAGTTACGGAAGAATCAACAGGCCCAAATTGAGTAACCTTTCCTCCCTTTCTCTCCAGTCACTCCCTCTCCCGCTGTCCCATGCTCCATTTGTCCTCCCCTCCACACAGTGGAGGACGAACTCGCTCTGAGCAACAGATTCCTTCACACTAAAACCTGTCTGTGTGGATGGAATATAACTCTTTGCCACCGTTTGCTTTGGATCAGTACCGCTGCTCGGAGATGGAGGGATGTAGGGAGGGAGCGGCGGCTGCTCTCCTCATGCTGAACTAGCTCTGGGTTGGGAGAGGCAGAGAGATAGGGAGAAAATGCTGGCAGACCCCCGCTTTCAAGCACCATCTATTTCTTTCTGTGAGGTTCAGGTAGTGGTCAGGGTGACCTAAGTCTTACCGCACGGAAGATTCCGGGACCGATTTCAAGGAAATGAAAACACCATACAGTGAACGTGCATGTTGTAGCCCATTAACTCCAAATTGCATATACGTTTATTTCTTTTCTGCCAGGCAGCCGTTGTTTTTCCTTCATTTCAGTATCAAAACCAATATACAGGAATGACTTCATGTTATTCCCTCAGAGTAAACACTTCAGTGCCTTTACATTCTAAGTAAAGCTAGCTGATCTGTGTCCTGTAATAATGTGAACAAAAAGCTATTAAAAATTTATTTCCTGACATACTATTTCTATAAAATAACAATAATAATGACAAAAACAAATACATGTTCACAATATCCATGTTTGATTATGGTTTATTCCTCTTTTGTGAGGATGCAGTGCTGTTTGGCAGCTAACTCTTAAAGTTAGCATTTCTAGTTATAGTTTATTAATGTGTGTTGTGTAGCACCATATTTATAAACTAGCCGTAATCAGGATGTCCAAGAAATACTGTGTTTAAATTTTTGCCCTGTCTGAATCTTTTTTAACAGCCGGTAATATCTACATATGGCTGAAACGCTGTGTGAAGTAGAAGGAAATGATTAAACACTGTTCCTGAGGCGAAGACAGGCCAATTTTGACCGTAGCGTGTCTGTAGAGCATCGCTTGACCACTACACAGTTTTTGGTTTATCGAGTGTGTTTTGGTGGAGATGAAGTGTTTTACAGATTTCCAAATCCTCAGAGAAACCTCAAAAAGTTCAAAGTCTCCATTTGATTGTCACCCAACAGAAATGCCTGCCTTTGATATTTTCTCATACATTTCTCCGTTTCTTCCACAGCTGAGAGGACTAACGAGGTCATCGTCGGGACGGACCAGTTGATGGAGATCTAGCTCCCACAGGGAAGGTGCGGCATCGCCCATTAATTAACCAATCAAAAGGCAGCAAAACACAGAGGACAGCTAATTCACCAGATGACTGACCGGCCAGAAGCCTGGATGCTGCTCGACGGTCCTACACTCTCGTCTCATAAGCTTTTTTGTACATTGTGTCCAAATAAAGAAGTGCTTCAACCCATCAGTCAGTCTGTTGCTGGTTTGTCTTTCTCATCTTTTTGGAATTTTAGTGATCCTCGTCGCTTTGACTGCCACTGTAGATTTTTGCAATTGTGTTACCACACTAGTCATTCGTTATCAGATCTTTACTGTCACCTAATAGCAGATCTCAATTACTCAATTTCCCCCTGTTTGGGAGGGTGGAACACGCGCGCACCCTGTGCAGCTGTGAGGACTAGAGATGGAGGAAAAGAGCAGTGGGAGGGGTGACCACAATGGCGTGGGGGTTAAGTTTATTTGTACACAAAAATGGTGTATGTGTAGGCCCCGGACCACCCAGCTTGATCCTGTATCAGTTAACACCGACACCCCACCCCTCACACACACACACAACTCACACGAACACAGCAAAGGAGGAAACTGACTCACGGCTGACACTTTTCTTTCTTTCTTCTCCTCTCCTTCCCTTCTCTTCTCCCTTTGCTGTCACAAGATTTATTGCATTCCTCCAGCAGAACATTTCTTAAATTACAGGTTTGAAGTTCCTCAGTCACGAAGGAAGAGGATGAGGACAGGGATGTCTGTGGGGTTGCTTTGTGTGTGTGTGTGTGTGTGTGTGTGTATTTGTGTGTGTGAGATTTACTGTCCTCTGTTTCCTATTGTGTCTGTGGCCTTGCAGGAGTCATTTAGACTGTCTCTTGTGGCCTGATTATGTGACGATGCTGTGTGTGCGAGAGAGATTATGATGTCATGTCCTCCATCTCTGCTGTCCTTTAAATGTCAGTGAGTTAGACGGACATATTTTTGTGATTATTCCTTAAATAACGGCAGTTACTAATGCGGCTTTGATCTATTGTTTGTATTTCTGTACAGTACACCGCACAAAAATTGTAACAATGCCAGGTATAGAATGTTTGTGTCATGAGCTCTCAAAATTATGTTTTCATCCCAAATCCCTGCAGTTGAGTGTTGTTTATGATTCTTGAGTTACTTTGGAGTTTGCTCAACATAAATGCTTGATGCGGGGATCTGTAACGACACAGCATTTTTCAATCCAGTTCAGTCTCCTGAAAGCATGTTTATATATAACTAATGTGCAACAACAAGCACATTTTGGAGTCGACCTAATGAACAGAAGATAATCAGAAAACTATTGGATGTTAATGTACTTGGATGTCATTTGGATGTGATTTTGCATAGCTGCAACAAACACAAAACACGACATCTTTATTTGTATTAAACCAAAACTACAATCATTCTCAAACTTTAAAAAAAAAAAGGGCTTTTGTTGCCTCAAGCTAACCATGGGCGGGAATCTCAACATAGTTTAGACATAAACTTCATTTCTAGGAGACAGCGTTGAGGTTTGCCCGTTCTAGCGGCTACAAATCAGGATATCAAACGATTTCCCTTTTCGCGCGTTCAAGCCTGAGCAGGTTTCGGGTGCGTTATTCACGCTGGGAAAGAGGACGAAATGAAGTAAACTAAAACCAGACAGAATGCTTACTAAAGTGTGTTGTTGATGTACACGATTTTCCCACAATGCCGCGCACAAAGGGTTGAGAGTTGCTCACAGCTGGAAAAATTTAGATTGTGTGCGGTGGTGGGGACGGCTCCACCCACAATCCAAAGATCTTGGAAAACAAAAGGGCAAAAAATCTTTAGGAAGATATTTTGCTTCTCTTGGTTAAGTTTAATTGACAGTGACATGCACATGTGATCATTTCTCACTTCACTTTTATAGATGAACGGCTGAAAACATGCAATAACAATTAGTATATAGATCTGAAATGCTGTTTCTCTCTCCTAGTTGTTTATATTCAGCTGTTTAGAATATATTTTATAGAGTATAAAATGTATACATCATTATATTATGGCATTGTGGACCAGAGCAGGTGCAACCCAATAAAACCTTTTTTTATATAAGTTCTAAAACATCACAGATTTAAACTATGCAAAACAAGGAGTCGCTCTTTGATTTGACTGGTTTCCTTTACAATAATACATTCCATAAATGTGGGTCCCAGTCTGAAAAGATGAACTGCTCCAGAAACAAAGTATTCTTTATATGGCCATTTGGGCCCCACCACAGGACTGTCTTCCCAGTGTGTTTACTGTAGATGTGGCTTCAGCTCACAGACTGAAATATACTTCACAGTTCTGTATTTTTCCATGTCCCTCATCTCACCTGTGTTCATCTTTCCGATGCACCTTTAAAAAATCTGTACTTTTGCATTTGAAATCACCTCATTTTTCATGCTTGCGCGTTTGTTTTTGTAATTTTGAAACCCGGTATAGTCGTTTTTCCTCAGACGACAAGAGTGTCTAGATGGGAATGACCGCATTTGTTACCTGAGTTTTGAGCTAAAAATGGTGAAAACCACAATTAAGGTTCACTTTGTCCGTGCTCTTTGTCTTGGCTGTGTTAACCTTTTTAGCGGTCTCACACTCTGACCTTTCTTTTCAACCACATGATGAGATCTGGCAGCCGGGTGTGTTTGGGTAGAGGTTTGTATATTTATACAAAGACCCCAGAGTCCCCTCAATACAACGGCACCATGGCCGAGCCCAACCCTATCGGCACATACATGCGTTTGCTGCTGGTTAATGTGCACACATGTGCGCGCAGGCTTACCTGTGTGTGCGACCATTGTTAATCCTCTGCGACACGAACTAATCAATGCCGTCTCACACCCCTTTTGAGTGAATGCATGCATGCATGCGTGTGCACACATGCGTACGCAAATGTGCGTGTTTGCTTTGCAGATCTGGAGATCAGATGTCAAGGCACAGATCATATATCAGGCTGTCTGTCGCTCTTTGGTTTTGTAACCTCGTGGAATTTTCTGACATCTCTACAGAAGATTCTCATCCAATTACGCGTCCCAAATAAATCTATCTAACACCAGAGAGAGGAGAAGTCGTCTGTAAAAGTAGAACATTTTTTTTTTTTTTTTTAATGCACAGATTATCATCAGTTATCCGTTTTTGCTGGCGGCACATATGCCCACAAGATTTGTTTTAACAAGGGTTAAATTTAGCGTGTCACTAAGTGAAGATGCCCTTGAACCGTTCGCAATGGCAGTTTGAAGCGGTCTTCCTTTACTTCACGTCAAAATGTGAACTTAAAATCTGTTTCTCGCGCTTACTTAATGCCTGAGCACATTTCCGTGTCTGCGGCGCGTGTTCGTCATAATGTGTAGTTTTCTTGTGTCTGCGCGCAGAGTGAAACATGAAGACATCACTATTTTGGGACATTAGTGTCATAGAAGTTGACAGAAGTCTGGAGATTGAAATGCTTGTTCACAACAGAGGGTTTTTTTTCAGAGTCTGGGAAGGAACCCAAAGCGAATTGGGGAAAATTCAAATGGATGTCAACATTAGATGCTTTTAGTCAAGATAAATACATTTTATGACACCCTGGACGTGTTATCTTGACAATGGCTTGTGTCTCGTATGCACCTCCAGAAGACAATTTTCAAAATCAAATACAGCTGGTTGGTTAGTCACTTAAAGGGTCAGCTTTCCCAAATCACAAAAGCATATTTTCCCATTTATCTTAAGTGGTGTCTGGCTTTAAAGACTTTGGTTTTGTGGGCCACGGTTTTGAGATATCTGCCTCCGCCACCTGAATACAATGGATGTGAATGGAATTTCTTTTGTGGTGCACAAAGTAATGAAATATCACATTTTTAAAAATCAGTGTTTTTCAGGAAACAATGTTTCAGTTACTCTGGATAATCCAAAGATCCAAATGTCTGACTGAAAATAGTTTTTCTTGGAACTACTCTTTATACTGAGGAAGAAGTTTGAAAGAAACTGTCCAAAGTAAAGTCTGTGGATTATCTAGAGAAAGTCGGATCAAGTTGGGGAGTGTTTGACCTTCCTCAACGTTTTGATTTATGAAGTGAGATGTGGACTTAGAAACAAGCAAACAACTCTGTTTAGGAGCAGAAAATGTGCCACCAAATAGTTTGGCTGACATTTCTTTTTATTTTTTTTTCCAGTCGAATAAGCAACATTAACCCCTTAATCAGCAGCCCGTTGGTGGGGCAGTCAATATAAAGTCAGCCTGTGCAGCCAGACGTTGTTCTAAGCCATCTGGGTAAGGTTTTTAATGGAGATCCCCAAAAGTTCCAAACATACCAAAAAATACGCCACGCTGAAATGAGTTCTTTTCAGTTTGATGGAGTGGTGCGGCCACAAAAAAATATGGAGTCTGTTTAGTTCTTAGCTTAGTTTAGTTGGGACAAGCAATATACAGAGTGTATGTATACGAGACTGTCAATCCAAGCGATGGTTCTGCCAACCACAAATGTGTGCCAGGGGCTAAAACGTGAACATCTCGAGTGCCTGTCAATACATAACGTCTCACTTTAGTTTCCGCTGAACCTTAAAGGGGAGTAAAACAGAAAATAACGAACCGTACTATTGGATAGATGGATTTGACGGATGGTGGAGACAAATGTGCAACACACAGACGTACAGATGCTCAGAGACGTGGAGTAGAGTCTGAGCTCTGGGTTGGGAGTGGGGGGTGTCTGAGTAGCTGGGTGGCTTCATGGCTTGAGGGCTGATCGTGGGTGAGCGAGAGAGAGACAGAGAGAGAGAGAGAGAGAGCAGGCCACCCAAGTGGCAGTCAGTCAGAAACCTGTGTGTGTTTGCTGCTGACCCCTACACATTAGCACAACACTTCCTCAATTTGTCTTCTGTGTTCTCCAGCCACAAATGAATTTCCTCCCTCCCTCTCTTTTTTTTTTTCCACACACTACCTTTCAAGATGCCACCCCCACCTCGCTTCCACCACCAACACCCCAAACACACACACACACACATACAGACACACCGACACCACCCCATCTCTAACTTAAACATTTGAATACATACACACACACACACTCTTTTTTAGAGATACAACAGTTGCTTAGCCAACAAAGAGTGTGTGTGTGTGTGTGGAGGCGCCGATCCCATGTAGGGGATAACAACCTCAGTGACATGCCTTACACACACACACACACACACACACACACACTAAGCCAGATATCCCTGTCTGTCACTGTGGAGGCCCCCCAGCTAATTAACTAAACATTGACTGGGTGGTTGATTGGGATCACATCTTAAATTGCTTTCACAGTAAAATCGCAGGAAGAAGCAAAAGACTGACCTGCTTTACACCCTCAGGTGACCTTTTCTCTCTAATCTTATTAGTCTGAATGTTTAGAACATCCACAGCTGTAACCGCTAACAGATTGGCTATTCCAAATCATTAAAATAAACATTTTTTCCTCTATCTCAATTATGTTTTCTTTTCTTTTTCTTTTTTTTTTTTGCACTAGAGAACACTCAAATCACTTTATTCTCTTCAAAGTCACACCAATGCTTGCGAGGAGCTGAAATGAATAGAGAGATAAAATGTAGTTATTGCTGCATTGTGAGTTTCTTCGTTTAAATGTTAAACTAATTAAAATGATTGGAAAAAGTTCGTGATAAAAAAAAAGTGCTATCTGTCTTCAAAATGTATCATTTCTATGTATAAAAAGGCAGCTGTATGTTGCTTGAATCTGAGCTTTTATTCATGTAACAATGGTGGGGAGTTTTTCTTTCTTTCTTTCTTTCTTTTTTAAAGCCATACCGCTCCAGCTATGTGTTTGTTCACGTATACTTATATATGCACACACACACAGTTGCGAGGTTCTGCTTTCTTTTAAAGCTACAGGTCTGAGTTTGCATTACCACCTGCTAGCCGCGTCTGACAATACCTCTGTTACAACCGCACAAACAAAGACTTAAAGAAAAGTGTGTTTCTCTGTCTCTCTCTGTGTTTTGTGTGTTTTTCCCCCAGAAAGGCAACCATTCATTACGATGACAAAGGGGTAAAGAAATGCATTATCATAATTAATCTTGTGTGAGACTGTGGGTGGCAGCTTCAACTTTGCTCTTAGACTGACAAGAGGTGCTCAATGCAGAAAGTGTCTCTCTGCTACCGGGCTAACTTTTCACTGATATCTGAGAAACATTTGTAATTATAGTCTTGCGAAGCTGAAAAACATCTCACGGGTTTTCCCAACAATATGTAAGATGGCTCGGGGAACTTGAAATCAAACACGCTGGATGAAAATATTTTATGGCTGAAAAAGTACCAGGGTTTTGGTTCGTTTGGTGCGTGCTTCCTGCAAATCATCAAATCACGCAGCTCTTTGTGTTTTTAGAGCAGCTTTATTTGTACAGTCAACCGGCCTGTGGCCAAATATTCAGTTCAGTTATCACGAAAATGATTTGTTCATTTGAGTACGACTCAACCCGAAATGTGTTTGTGTTTTGTTCCCTCTTTATTTTTAAGAGGGGATTTCTGTGTTACATGTCAGCCTTTTTTTCTTTTCTTTTTTTTTTTAAGAACTTGGTGTGATGCTTGATGCTTTTAAGTGGTTTGCATAATGGAAATATTGTAAATTGCCCTCACACATAGATAAGTACACACGGGGTGTAATGAGAGGGTGAAAAAATGATCATCATCATACAACCTCAATCACCTTCTTATTGCTCAGAGATTATATCGTTTGAATATGGGTATTTATCTTTATTCCAGACCTGCAAGATTTTTAGATTTTTGGAGCCAAATTGGTTTTCTATAGGGAAGGCATGAGGCTTTTATTCAGGGTGTATGTAATATATTTAGAGCATGAGCAAGAGTATGAAAGATTCTTTAGAATATATTTGCATGATATTGGTTCCGCTGAAAAACAAAATAAAACATGTAATAATAATATTACATGATGCTTAAGTGTGATATCTTTGTTATCCAGGCCAGGTCTAACTGGGCATATGAGACACTAAGGACTGACGTTAAAAGAGGAAAGCCGAAGAGAGAATGATGTAGTGTTGTGCTTTTAAACCTTGATCTTCATCTCTTTATTTTATCTGGAAACAGCACACCCCGACAGCACAAATATAACATAACGTATAACAAATAGCTGTCATGTGAGTAATCAGGCATGTATAAAAGACGTTCTCATTTCCAGTCGCTCCATATTTAATCAGCTAAGTTACTCCTTTCCCAGTTTCTGTCAAACATATTTCCTTTAACTTTCAAAGGGCTAATTTTTCATTAAGCTAATGTCCTCAGAAATATCAAAGTCCTATTATAGTTCTTTGTTTTGCTCCTCACGAGCTAAGCTTTTGTTAGCTGTTTCTGCCTTTGCCTTGTGTAACTTCCTCAGTGTTCCCCAGATACACGGCTGTGTTGTTTTTATTAACATATCCCGTAACATTGCATTTCGTTTTTACCTCACTTCTACTGCATGCCCTAAATGATGGCAACCATCACTCAAAAAAAAAAACCCCCAAAAAAACAGTTTTATCCCTCATTTTTCTACTCACTCGTCCACCTTTACTTATTCCTTATGAGAGAAGAAGAAGAAATGTAGTCGCGCGCAGTCTCATAGCCTCTCTCCTCAATAAATAAACACTTTCTGGGCCTGAACTCTGGGCGTCTCGGCTGTTGTGTGACGCCTGAGTGCCAGAGCGGTTCCGTAGCTCTGCCTATAGCACAGACAGAACCCCGGACGGACAGCCAGCCATGCATGCATGGATGAACGGATGGATGGATGGAGTCACTGGGGAGACATGAAATGGAGGAATGGAGGAGATAGGGGGAGGAGGTAGGAGGAAGAGCGGGAGTAGAGTAGCAGATGAAACAGAGGGAAAGATGAAGGTGTTAAGAAGAAAATTAGAAATAAAGGAAGAGTAGTGGAGATAAAATGGATGAGGGGAGAGGATAAAGAGTGGGAGAGATGGATGGTGGGAGGGGGGGGGGCATGTGGGACACAGGACATGGGAGAGAGGGCTTGGGCGGTTTGTGTTTGGAGGCCGGAGCGGTGTGATGGCAGATATCTGCACAGCGCATGGTCATCTCAGATGGTTTATTTATCCAAGGCCTCCAGACCAGGCCTCGGACCTCCCTGAGTTTGTTAGGCTTGAAGGGGCCCCCTACCACACAACCCAATTCCTCACATTCCACATTAGCTCCCATTTCCAGCTGCCTGTTTCCCTCTACCACTCAACCCGACCCAACCCAATCCAGGCAGACTATACCCAATTCAAGCAAAGCGGAAAAACAGGCCAGCCAGTGCCACTCTGGAAACGTGAGCAGGTTATAAGAGCGTATGGTCGGCTCCGTTTGGACAGATGGATGAGTAAGTATATATGGAGGTGTATCACTGAACTGCTGCATTATCTGAAGCATCTGTGATCCTACATTTCATGTCAAAAGAGCGGACTTATCCTGTTTTATAAAGATGTAAGACGAGATCTAAGGAGATTACGCCATACCAGCAGAAACACCTGACTCCAGTTTTATCTCTCTGAGACATTTAAGGCCTCAAACCGTCGCCTTCAACTGAATCGTCGCTGCTTCTCTGTAACCGCTGAGTGTTAAAACTCCCACATTTACTGTATTTATTCAGTGAAGGATCACTGAAGAAGATGAAGATCTGACCTAAAGTTTCAAAGAGGTTCAAAATGATCAAACAGAATTTGTTGAAACTTTTTTTATTTACTAGCCCAACTTGAATTCTGAGAAGAATACTATTCACTGCCCTTCTGTATTTAAGTATTATTGTCATTGATAAGAAAAAACCCTAAGACTGTTGTTCAACTTTTTATAGATGCCAGTCAAAAAAGTTTATGATATGCGTGTTTTGTTTATTTTCATACTAACAGCTACTTCTCATACAAATTTCACACATTGTACTATATCTTTGGTCCTTTATATACTAGTCTGATATGTAACATCCTAGACAAGCATGTCATATTAAGTATATGGCATGCTAAACACCAGTATCAAAGAAACGTTTGATATAAATGGTCAATAAGACATGAGACAAAATACATACATACCTGTATATAGGTTTATATATAAATATAAAGATACATTATATTTTCTTTTTCTCATTTTTAGATTGTTGGATTTTGGTCTGTTGGCCAGATAAAACAGTTGACTGACTTATAGCTTTTACAACTATATAATCATTCTTCTTTTTGTCACTATCATTCAACTATTTTGTATTTTCTTTTGTGACTGTTTGTGCTGTACATGTGTCATGATGACTGCAATGCGTCATATAGATGCTTCCCCATGATGCTGATGCCCAGTACGTATGATCACCACACATCCTCAGGCCGCTGAGTCCGTGTAAACAAGGATGATGGACACGACAGCTCGGCGGCAGGTTGTGGCATGGATGGAACCTGCTGTCACAAACTGAGCAAGCTCATAGCACTAACGCCTGCAATCGAATTGTTTTACCTCGGCTTCAAATTGTTTTACAGTCACCCAAAGGGCCTCAAATTAGCACCAGTCAGCTGGCAAATGTTCCACGCAGCAGCAGCAGCAGCACAGGTTGGTGTTTAAGGCAGAGAATGATGTGTAATCTGGTAAAGTGTTTGTTCTTCACCCCCATACTGTCATGAGTAGGGCCAATGGGGGCTTACATTAGCAAACCACCGAGACACCCCTAACCTCTTTTTTTTTTTTTTTAGAGAGAGAGAGAGCGAGATCTGGTCTGAGAAGTTCTTTCTGTCTTTCTTCTTTCATTCTTTTTCAGATGTTGTTCTTAGGTGAACTGCTTTCTGAACCCATGAAATCATGCATTGCAAGACATGGAAACTTTCCAGAAATCTCCACAGAGATAAGGGCGTCACACTGAACCAGGCCGCTCCGATGTGCACGATGAAAGAGACGCGCCTCCAATCCTTTAAGGTGAATATTTTACAGGGATGAGAGGTTGGATTTTCTAGGGTGTAAGAAAGCCTATCAACCTCCTTTTTAGAAGCATTTTGGCCACGAGCGCTGAGGTTACAGCTGTTAGTGCTAAAAACCTACACACATATCTTCTCACAGCTGCATATAACAAACTGCAGTGGCAGCAGAGGCCTGAGAGGTTAAAAATGTCTTTTTAAGGGTTGTTCTGTAACAAATGTGAGGCTCCAAAACCTCGTCAAACACGAGATACCCAGAAGTGATACGAAAAAGTGTTGACAGATCTGTAGTTCTCCCATACAGGAAAAAAAGAATCATGTTTACATTCTTGTCTAAAAAGCTGAATTAACTTTTTTTTCCCCTCTCTCTCTCTCTCTCTCTCTCTCTCTCTCACACACACACACACACACTGATTGGTCTGCGCTGATGAAACAGAAAAGCTGAAAATTGTGTTCGTGCCTGCCGCTGTGATATCAATAGATGGCATGTGCGATTGCTTCTTACAAACTGGAGGGGCCAGGCCACTGGGAATAATGTTCAGAGAGCAAGTGAGGCGGGCAGGCAGGCAGGCAGGCAGGCAGCAAGCTGTGTGCGTGAGTGCGTGCGCGCAGTGTGTGCGTGCGTGCGCGCGCGCCTGTGCAGAGTTTATTGAAAGAGTTCCTCTCTACCTCCCCTCCTCCTCCCTCCCTCCCTACCTCCTCCCCCTCCTCCTCCCCTCCCTCCAGCCCAGGCAGCAGCAGCCTGGGTGGTCCCCCTCTCTCTCCACTTTGGTGAGCTGTTGCTTAGCAGCTAATAATAGGCGATGTTTGCAAAGTAATTTGCCTCTTCCTTGGCCAATGGGAGCCGGAGCCCTTTTCCATCAAACCTCCCTTTTCAGGATTTGCCGAGAGGCGAACTTCTCCAAATGTTACCGCTACGGGATCGGAGTTAGACTTGACACGGACGGCTCAGACATAGGCTACTACTACTACTACCACTACTACTACTACTACTACTACTACTACTCCTCTCTGAGACGTCGTTTCATAAACTATCGGGACGAATGAAGACTGAGGGATCTATACGGATTTCGGCGCATAATGTTGGGATGGAGTTTCGAGACTTGTTTGGCTCCAAGGAAGACTAGAAAACGTTCCTCTAACTTGTCGCCGGCGCTGCTGGATGCGCTCCTCTTCTATGTTGGATTATTGTCGCTTTTTCTGAACTCGCACCGATTCTCTGTCGCTTCGCTCTGCGCCCCGTTTACCCTCTTAGGACTATGGCCTCGGATCGCGGGGTCCCAGGGGCCGGCGTCTATGGAGATTTACCCCCGAGTTATACGCGTTCCCAGCCGCCTGCGAACCCAGACCTACTCCGGAGACCCAGCTACTGCCACGCTGCTTTCGCACTTAAACAGATCTCAAAGGTGACACAATGCTCGCAGTATAGTGTGGATTTACTATGAGGGCAGCTTTCATTCAGTCGGTAAATGTGAATGAAAAGTCTTCAGAGGCAGCTTGTGATTTTAGCCAGTTATCCGGTCGTGAGTTGAGGGCGCATGTGGGAATGTAGGGTAGGCTGAAGCAGCAGCTCTCAAACTGGGGTCCGGGGACCACCAGAGCTCCCCGAGGGAGTCGACAGCGAGACCGGGAGCAGTTCAGTCTAACTGTTTATAAGGGGGGAAAGTATATAAATTGTCATCTGGTTGATCCAGACAGCAGCAATCTTGCGTGCGTTATGTTTACTGGGATAAAATCTTGTAGAAGAAGTAGTCATTTTTTTGGAAACCTCCTGGAATAAAGTGATAACAACTTAACAAGCGTTTACATATTTGGCAGTTAACTATGCTGTTTGTTTGAATGGACACCAGACTCTCATTCATTTTTTTTTGGTTGTTGTTAAAGCCACCGGGAGGGGAGGGAGCGAGGGTTTGTTCTCATATCCCAGCCGTGTTGTGCGTGTTTTTGGCTTTGTGCAGGCAGCGGAGAGCGCACTGGCCCGGGGTCTGTTTGGAAATGTGGTGGGTCCTGTAAAGGAATTCACTGATTGAGTTTGATCTGACAAAGCATCTTTGGACCGCCCGGATGCTTGGACGTGTTTCAGCACTGCTGAGAGAAACCACAACACCAATGCAATGTCTTCTGCAGCAGTGACATTTGTAGTAGAGGGGCTGAATGGCCTAAAGTAGAGAATCTAAGATTTCTGTTACAAATTAGTAGTGGGGGAAAACTATATAATGTAGTTTACTGTGAAGCATTACAAACTCTTTTTGTAACCAGCTCATTCTGCTTGGATTTATCAGACCGAACAAGGCTTACCCCAATACTTGAAACAGTTACCAATATTCAGGGCATATATGTTCAACTTTGTACAGCATACTCACTAAAGATCAGATAATCCGACAGTATTGTTGTTTTTCTCTTAAATGGTACCTGTAATTACCTTCTGCAGCTTTCATGACATCAAAATGTGTTCTTTATAATCCTGTTTGCTTGTTTCTCTGTAAGTTTAAACTGCTTGGAAACAAGTTGACCCAAAAGTTTCATATGAATTCAAATTATTGCCACGACTGTGCCGCTTCAATCATCTCAAATGTGGGAGACCCTATCCTAAACCTGGGGTGATAGATGTGAAGTTTTAGCATGGATCTGACAGCGTGCTCAGGGAAAGACAGCACTGGCATCAAATATGTGGTTTACTAGTTAGCACGCTGGGTTGTCATCACGTTATATAGAGCTTAAATTCCCCAGAAAGACACATCTCTCTGGGTGCAGATGCATGCGTTATCCAGTGCCTCATATATAAGTTGTTGCTGTGCTTTTTAGATTTCTAAATTCTCCACACTTGAGAGGCAGATAGAGACACAGCCGCGAAACCTGCCTTTGCGGACGGTTGTGCATTATTTTTTTTCATTATTCATGTAACATAGTATTAATAACGCTGTCCTTTTGTCGCCCTCCCTCCTACTTCGAATCCAGGGGAAGGCGGTAGGTCAGAAAGCTCCTCTGTGGATCCGGGCGAGATTCCAGGCCCTCCTGTTCTCTCTGGGCTGCCACATCCAGAGGCACTGTGGGAAGGTCCTCTTTATTGGACTCTTAGTATTCGGGGCTCTGTCTGTGGGACTCCGAGTCGCAGCCATCGAAACGGACATCGAACAGCTATGGGTGGAAGGTGAGTTCATCTCTGTTAATCCTTGCAGATGTTCTTGCGAAGCAGACCGACTCTAGTATTGTTAGTATCTCTCACTCAGACACATCACTTACCCTTCAGGTAAGCTGTCATTCTGTGAGTTCAGTCTTCGATCTGTTGCTGGATTTATTGACTTTATGCTCCCAAATCCTCAGCTGGGATATGTTTGTACATTTTTGATGAGCTTGTATTTTTCCCCAGCTGGGTTTAACTGGAGTTTGAATGACAATAGTGGCTGGTGGGAAGATGCAGGGTGGCCATGTTAGTGTCACCTCAGTGCCATGGGAGGGCACTAGGTGTTCAGTGACTGGCTGCTGCTTGTCTGGCTGAGAACTTACATGATTTGTGGGCGCTGGTTTGAAGTTATTTTATTATGTTTGGATGAAAGAAGCTTGCAGGTTTAACTCTGAATATTAATTTTGTTTCCCGTGGCTTTGGGGGGTGGGAATATACTGTTATGTTGTATCCTGGGAGCTCAGTGTTGTTTGGTCGTGTCTGTTCATGCCTCGATAAGTCACTTTACCTGAGTAACCCAAACACATCTCACACGACTGCACTGCAATAGTATCTCTCCCTCTTCTGCCACTCACGCGCTCGCTATCTTGTGCTCGTCCTAAAGGCATGACTGTGTTTGTGATTCTGAAGCTTTCCCCCCCTTCGTTCTGTGCATTTTAGATTTAAGTTATCTGTACATTTTCGGGGTTAGAGGCAGCTTTATTTGGTTTTTCACACTGGCCAAATTCCTTTTAAACCCCCAGGCTTTCAGTGCCGGGGCTGATCCCCGCAGCAGATGGACTGTGTGAATGGTTAGCCATCTTTGAGGGCTCTGACCCCTCCCCCCCTTTCGGCTCCCTGTGTGGTCCCTAACTATTCTTGGATTCCATTCAACAAGAGGCAAGCAGGCAGGCAGGCAAGCAGGCACCACCTCCCTAAACCCCCCCTCCCTCCCTCTCTCCCTCCCTCCCTCCCTCCCTCCCTCCTCCTCTCCTCCTCACAAGAAGAAAAAATATAAGTGAATGCAGCTGAAGTTTACCCACCTGTTTTGCACACTCTAAAAGCGCTACAGCAGTTGGTGAATATAAACAGACTCTATGGGGTTTTTTAAGCCCACCATGTCGCTAGAGGACGGGGACAAGCGGCTCCCACAGGAGCCGCGCGCGGAGGTGTTGGGAGAAATCACACACACACACACACACCGCCGGTGTCAGAAGTGTTTGTAGGCTCTGCGCTTCATTTGCGGGGGGAATTTAAATAAGCCTTCCTTGTATCGGGCCCAATTTAAATAAAATATAACAAAAAAAAAACAATCTCTGCAAATTGGGTGCTTGAGGTTTCAAAAGCCTGAATTTGATACAAAAGCAGGCAACAAGAGTTTGAATTTCCACAGTCTCTCTCTCTCTTTTTTTTTCTTTGGTTTCATTCTGGTTAGTGTAAAGCTTCAGGATTACCTCTTGAGCTAATTGGCAGATCCATCTCTTAAAGGAGATGTTTAGATGTTTGTGTGCCAGTTGTTTTGCTGTGGGATTGAGAGAGAGTTGAACTGGGGGGGTCTGAAAAGGAATGCTGTGCCTTTAAGAGGCCGTGGCCATGTTTCTAAAGTTTCTGCCTGCCTTGTTTCCACCAATAGCCCATTGACAAAGCTGCTAGGGCCTCAATGGAGAGTAAAGTGGTTCGGTAACAAGGAGAGGTTAGTTCTCCCTCTGTCTCTCGCTCTCTCTCTCACACACACACACACACAAACACAGAGAGAGCGCACACACATGCACCATTGTACATAAGCCAGAAGAGGGAGGAATGATATGCTCTCTAATAAGACAAATTATTTCATATCATGGCACGCGAAATATTTCTCTACATTGACTGTTAAGTTTTACTGGACCTGTTTTTGTGTATATAATCTGACGTAGGAGAAATGTAATTTATAACACATACTTGCGAGTCATTTCTTTTGTAATCTCGTGAAGCAGCTCTTCCTGATTGCAGCGTAAACAAAGCTTTCGCACTGTATCCTAATTTGTTCAGAATAAACTAGCTGTGAATTGACACCGTATGTGTTAACACTGCCAGCGGGGTGTAAGATGTGTGTGTGTGTGAATGTGTTAGGGGCATATGCTTCCCATCATATATTCATACTTGAGGCAGCCCCCACTCTCTACCCACGCATACACAAACACATGCACTTGTCATCTTTGCCACCTTCGGTGTGTACAGCCTGCCCAGCCGTCCGTCTGCCCGCCCGAATTTCCTGACTGCGTGCCCGTCTGTCTGCCTGTGCTTTGTGTATGTCTGTTTATATTTCTACCTGTCTGTCTGCCTGCTCTGTGAAGTCAGGCCACCAGGGCTTTTTTAATTGCTTCCTCCCTCCTACAGCACCAAAACACTGTGAAGCAGGGCACGGCGGCGCAGTCTGTCTGGAGAGAATAGACAGAGAACAGGGAGCTTGAAGTTAGTACCTGCATTCCCGAGGAAAAAAATGACTTACCACTCTCTCCTTTACTCCTCATTTCGGGTTCAGGTTGTGCGTTTTCAAAGAGGGTATGGGACAAGAAAGTAAAAGGGTTTGTCATGCCTTCAGCCATCACACCTGTGTTGGCGAGAATAAGAGCCCCTGTATCAGGGTGTTTAGTCTGACAGGGGGATTAAGGACTATTTGTGGCTTACTGCTCAATCTGAGATAGAAATTACCCATCAAAATGCCCGGAATGACTCACACGGGTCTTGTTTAGTTGTAACAGGTTTGAATATTCTTTTGGAAAGTGACACAGGAAGTTGTCCTCATTATTTCCACATTTCTTTCATTTTCTGTCTTTTCAACTGCGAGAGATGTTTGCGTACCGTAAACGTAACGTTAAACTCTCTCCCCTACGCTTATATAGCTCGCCCACCTTTGAAAGTGTGAAAGTTGGTGCGAGCTGGGCAACGTGTGACTCGGCCTGTATTGTCCACGAGCAGAAAGGAGAGAGATCGTAAAAAAAAAAAAAAAAGAGGTGCAGGAAGAAGAGAAGGATGAGAGGAGACAGTGGGGGGTTGGGGCAGGAACAGGGTGGAAGGTTTATGGCTAGCTGACACTTTTTTTTTTGCCCCGTGGTTTTTGCCTGTCCCACTTGAACAAACATGAAGCGTGTGAGACTGCCTGATGTACGTCTTTTTCTCACCATTTCTAGAGCTTGAAACAACCCCCACCCCCTTAAATCTGATTTCTTTTTCGCAGTGCGTTGCATCATTATATAACGATCAGATTCGGATCACATTATTCCACTTTTTCACAGAGCCCCACTTGAAAAGCTTGTTTTGGGAAAGAGAGGAAAGAAATGGCCTCCACGTAAAAGCGGCGGTGTTTACTCTTACATTAACTAAACTCATCCTTCTTGGCAGAGTTTGGGTGAGGCATGACAGACATGTACACAGACTCAAGCTGTCCAAATATGAGTGCAGCGAGACAGGGCCTATCCGGATAGCAGGCGCACCACATGTCCCATAAAGAGGCCGTGTAGAAAGAGGATAGGGAAGGGGGAGGTAAAGACCATACACCAGTCCACATAGCATGAATGCATAGAGAGTGAAGTGCTAGCTTAGCCGGCTAGCTATGAAATCAGACGCGCATACGTGAAGAGACCAATAAACAGGTTGATTAAAAGAGCGAGAAAGATTGGAGAAAAACACGCCTGGGTTTGTGCAAATGAGCGAATGCACACGTGGGCATTTCGGTGTTTGGAGCAGTTTCTCTAAACAAACCTCAGAGCGGCACAGCAGGTAAATGCTATAATTCATCGGAGCGCACACAGCGCCCCAGTTCAGACAGAGAAAGGGAGCTCTATGAGGCATTATTGGAGGTGAATAGTGCGCGGTGGTGCCCCAGCTAGATAAATAAACTCCCAGTGCTCAGGGCCCAGGACCTCACTGGTAGAGAGAACAAACAAGACCAGAGTCAACCTGGGTCACTTCTAAATGTTTATTTCACCCCCCCCCCTTCCCGCCATCCTTCAGTCCAAGTCTCCCTCATTCCATCCCCTTTTTCAGCATCCCACCCCCCCCCAACACACACACTCTTTAACAGTGAGACCAAGACCACCCCCCAACAAATAAACACAGATTGAGCAGCTATAGATACATGAACATATGACAGACACATGGCTTTTGCTTCCATGATGCAGGAAACACAGACAGCTCCCTACCTGCAGCGATTTTAGGACATCAAGTATTCCTCATTTCATGTGGATTTTGAAGTTACAGCCGCGTTTACAATGACAACGTAAAGCTGTTGGTGTTGTTTGGTGCCAAACCTTTTATAAAAAAAAAAGGGCACTGGACTGTCAGTCTTTGCAACATTGAATGCAATATACTGTGAAAGGCCGCAATGCAAGTGAAAACAGGATAATGAAAACTCAATCAATATAGTGTGGCACCCTTTCTTCCCTCGCTGAAGAGCAACCTTTGTCTTTGGTCTGCGCGCAAATAAAGCGGCACCAGTCACCTTAGAGTTTGCACCATTTGCCTCTGTCTTTGCACCATGAAAGTATAAAAAGTAAAGGGCGAGGGAGACGGAGAGAGACTGAACATTTTCTTGGTACTTGGGAGGGAAAAAAAAGAAATGGTTCATGGGCTCAATAAATTCATTTCTCGTCTGAATGAGACCAGCAACGTGGAAAAATTTTGCCTTTCAGGCAGGGATGAATGTATGTTTCAACCACACATTAAGCAGTATTAGCGGTCAGTGGAGTGTCTAATGTGACTATTTTTCACAGTGGCCAACTCTGCCCATGATTAGCATAATTAGCAGAGGCAAGCCTATACATATGGAAATAGAAAGTGCCTAAATGCCAACCCTGGTGGAAATTTATGTGTGGTGGCTAACACCACTGGCACATCTGAATAGAATGTAAGTGAAACTGATTTTTCATGTTGTTTTCGCTGTTTTATACTGTTTTTAAGGTGTGATCGGAGCGACGCTGTTTTTTTTTTTCTTCACGTCGGTGGGAGGGTGCAGGGTGAAAACACACTGTAACCGATCATTTTTGTTTTCTCGTGTCACACATTAATTAGGATTTTGTCCTCCCAAAATAATGCAACTGTCTTCGACGATTAATGAACTGATACAGGGTGCGCGTGAAGACAAAACACGCGCACACTGTATTTCTATAGGTAAGACACCAAAGTGCCAACTTCTCTTTCTTGCCCCCAGCCTCACCCTCCCACAGCCAACTCTGGCATTGTTTTACAGGCTGGGAAAGTTTTGGTCCATTTGCTTTTGTTGTGAAAAAAAAAAAAGAAGTTCCCTCTTTATTTTATTCCGCTGTTTGTTGGGAAACATCTGAAAGAAATTGAAGGGTTGAATGACAAAGGGGTTTGCATTCAGTCTGGAACTGCTGTATTGAAGGATTGTATAGAGGAACAGCCCATCTGCTGGGGGCAGTCTGCTTTAGGTGGTGCCCTGGCTAGGGAATGCCATAGGGCAGGGCCGGGCTGAGGACCCAAAGTGGGTCCTGAATCTGGTGTGTCCACATGTGACAAAAGGACAGAGAAGGTTTTTTTTTTTTGTGATGCTGAGTGCCAGGCAAAAAGAATGAGTTTCTCATTTGGCTCTTTGCTGAAAATCTAAAGACATAATGGACCGTTATTAGAGGACATTGGGAAAAAAAAAAAAGCGTTGAGTGAAAAAGTAAATGATGCAAGATGGCAGCCAAGAAATGTCTTTCTGTCTTTTCTTAATATTGTTGCTTCTCTCTGGTGGTCGGAACTCTCTTTCCCTTAAGACTATCTTTTATTAACAGAGCTCCCGCGTAGAAATCAGCAGTTCGTTTCTCCGCATGCAGTCACGCTGTGTAAATCAGGAAAAGGTACCTTCCACGGCACTATGTAGCAAGTAAAAACATACATGTCATTTTCAGCCCTCTTCGTCTTGGGTCTTCCTCCATAGCAGCGTGGGGCCTTTCAGAGGCCCCCTAATCCAGCTAATCTACCACACTGAACTTTGAAGGTGGCCTGCTCTGACCTAGCATGGCCTGGAACTAGGACTAGACCTGTAAGCCATGAAGATAGAATAGAATAGAATAGAATAGAATAGAATAGAATAGAATAGAATAAATTTGAAATGCAGCATTTTAAAGATGGCCTTGCCTCCGTCCTAGAAGCCAGATGTGAGAAGCCGCACATATTTCATTGAGTTAGGGGATTCTGGGTGTTCGGCTTTTGGGGATAGAAGGGTCAGGTGGAGAGGAAATGACTGAGGTTGGCGGAGACAGGGTCCAGTGTTTACACCGGTGTGCACACCCACACCCACACACACGGAGGTACATGTACACACATATTCATACAAACGTTATATTTGTACACCCACAGCCATGAAACCATGTCAGCGCTTGTTATGACATTTTTCATTTGCTTTTCACTTTCCCAGTGTCGTAACTGTTGTGAAAGTGCTTTTAGTGGTGAAGCTAGTAAATGAATTCACATGTTGCACCCAACAGAGTCGGGTTGTTTGCTAAAATTTGTAAGATGGTGGTCGAGTTTCTCAAAAACATCCAATGAAAGAACTGTGGATGTGATTTAAAAGAAGTTGTGATCATTTTATTTTCTCTCATTTCTCATTTCATCGTGTTGCCAAACACGGACTAATATTTCATGTTAGAAAATTGCTCATGTAATAAAATTACCAGCCACTGGGGTGTTGAAACCCCAACTTCCACACTCAAAGGCGCTTTCTTCCCAGGGTGGGAAAATTTCCGGGAACTGTCTCTTTAAGGCTGAGCGGAGCGCAGGCTGAGTGCAGGGAGAGGGTATGGGGGATTGAAAAAGAGCGAGAAAGAAGTAGAAAAGGAGAAAGATGGAGCAAAAAGGGACACGGGAAACCAGGAGATAGAGAAGAAAGACAGATAAGAGAAGAAAAGACAAGGTTGCTTCTGAAGCGAGTGGTGAACTGAGAAGAGTCGTCACGAAGCTCAGAGTTGGGTGGTTGGGGCCGGACCAGGGGTTGAGGAGAGAAGGCGAGAAAGAGAGAGAGAGAGAGAGAGAGAGAGAAGGGAGAAGAGAGAGGACTTGCTGCCTGGGTGGTCCAGATGGGAGGAACGAGACACAAATAGCTATAATTTACTTCAGGAGGCCTGTAATTACAGAGCCAGAGTCTCTCCGAGCCACCCAGTTCCTGTTGGGATCAAAACCCCACACTGCAGAGGTTAACATACGAAATGTCAAAAAAGGTTTAACAGATGTCAAAGAGGTCCACAAACAGAAAGGGTTCCATTTTGTAGTACCCTTTTTTTGATTGGAAATCTGTGTAGCAAGGAAACTGTCCTGGAGAACTGTACTTCTAAGCACCGCATTCACACCGAGCCAGATTCTTTGGACATGAATACTTGACGGCGCGAAAGTAGTTTCAGTCAAATAAACTCAAAGAAAGAACCGGCACTCTGAAAAGAGAAAAAAAAAAAAGTCTCCAAAATTTTTGAGGAAATCTTTTTTGTTGTGGTTCCCCTGGAATAAAATCCTTATAAAAACTTTGCAAATGCTGTAGGACCAGATGTGCAAAGAACATGTCCCATTTGAGTTGTTTTTTTTTTCTTTTCTTTTTGGGGATGCACGGAGCCAGACACTTAAAAAAAAAGAGAGAGAGAGACACACATGACTGCAAATAAACGGGGTGACCTTATATTCTCAGGCCCCTGCGTAGGTAATTAAAGCCTTGAAAGCGAAGCCTAGAAATATTGGACTGTGTCTCCAAGGCCTAGAGTTTCTAACCTGATCTCACACTTTCGCGGCGTAGGCTGAATAGTTTGTTTTTTCTTTTCTCCCCATCAATTATAGGAGCCTACTCCAGGCTGGGGGAGGTGCCGGGAGTGTGGGGGGAAAAATGAGAAAGAAAGAATGAAAGAGGGAGATAGATGCAGAGAGAGAGACAGAAGCAGGGGCTGCCGAGAATATTGCGAGTACGAGGGGGAACAGACGCAGGCGGGATTGAGTGCAGCGTAGGGAAAGTGAGTAAAAGAGTGACGAGAGTTAGAATTAAGGAGGTAGCCCTTGTTTCCAAACTTCCCCCCCTCGCCTCCTCCCTTCCCTCCCTCTCTTTCTCTCTTTCTCTCTCTGGGGTTGTCATGTAGTGGGACAGCGAGAGGGGCAGACGGGCCCTCTGTGATCCAGCGCGGCATGTTTCATGTCCACTTGGCACAGGCACAGATCCCCCCGGCTGGCAAACTCTTTTCAGGGCAACCTCCTGTAATTAGGGGGCTGGAGTCTACCGCATAGCACAACATAGCTCTCTCTCTCTCTCTGTTTTTTTTTTAATCCTCTTTCTATCTCTTTCTTGTTCATCACCACTGCTGGCATCCATATTTATCTCTATATGAAACTATTTACCTTTCTTTATCTACTTGTATCTCCATGTTCTTTGATGTCTTTCATTCCCAGCTTCTGTGTGCCATATCAACACCTCCACTGCCACTCCTCTTCTCTTCTCTTCTCTTCTCTTCTCTTCTCTTCTCTTCTCTTCTCTTCTCTCCTCTCCTCTCCTCTCCTCTCCTCTCCTCTCTTCTCCTCCTCTCCTCTTCTCTTCTCTCCTCTTCTCTTTTCTCTTCTCTCATCTGGTTCCAGAATTATGGTTTAATGATGTAGTTTCGGTCAACTTACTTTCATCCAGACTACCTCAAAGGTGGGCACGGCATATAAAGATCAGGAATGGCAAGTCAGTATTCAAAACGTCTTTGTCGATATATATCTGCTGCCCTGAGAAGAGTGGCAGAGGATTTTGGGGCATCGGAAGGCTGGTTTTCCGAACTAACAGGGCACATCTGTTTCACAGAAGGAGCCAATGAGAAGCTGTATTACTCATTTCTCTTGGCCAGACGCTGCCTTGTGTGAAGTGCCTTCAAAACCAACACTGGCGAGGGCCAAGGGCGTTGGTCGATATATGTGTGTGTTCTTGTGTAAGTGTGTGTGCATATATATGCACGCAACACACTGTTATAGGATCCAAATGTGTGTCTTTGTGTGCACTTTAAAGAATTAGTACCCTATTTATGAATCTATCTATCTATCTATCTATCTATCTATCTATCTATCTATCTATCTATCTATCTATCTATCTATCTATCTATCTATCTATCTATCTATCTATCTATCGATCTATCTAACTTAAGAATTCAGTATTCATTTATCCTTTATTCTTTGTTTTCCAGCTGGTAGTCGGGTGAGCACGGAGCTTCGCTACACCAAGGAGAAGCAGGGAGAGGAGTCAGTATTTACCTCACAGATGCTTATCCAGACCCCCAAAGAAGAGGGCACGAATATTCTTACCCAGGAGGCTTTGCTGGTTCACATGGAAGCCGCGCTGTCTGCCAGCAAAGTCCAGGTGTCCCTGTTTGGAAAGTGAGTGCACCGTGGACGTTTAATATTTAATGTGCTTTGTGAAAGTTGTGGATTATTTTAAGCCTTTACTAATTATTGTTTTCTTTCTTGTAGATCGTGGGATCTTAACAAAATATGCTATAAATCAGGAGTTCCTATTATAGAAAATGTCATGATTGAAAGGGTAGGTTCACAACAATTTTGTTTTTTTGTTTGCCATTTTTTTTTATTTACCTGATTTGTGTAATCACACTTCCTTTCTATTTCCTGATCCCAGATGATTGACAAGCTATTCCCCTGTATGATAATCACCCCATTGGACTGTTTTTGGGAAGGGGCCAAACTACAAGGAGGCTCCGCCTATTTACCGTAAGTCTTGGAATACTTGACTCAATTTACATTTGTTTTTTTTGTTTGTTTTTTTTTTGCATATTAAAACATTTCATAGAAAGTCTTGGCTCTCCCTTTGCTGTCATTGCTTCCATCTGACTTGCGTTGCAGACTTTTGGAGGAGTCCATAACATTTAACACATGCTCGATGGAGACATACAGTTGGGCTTTCAGTAGTCTGTCAGTGGGTGCTGTGACTGACAGCGGCGGTCAGTAATAGAGTTCTTTTAGGGCCCAGAGAGGGACTGGAGGGGGGGTGCCCTGACAGAGAAATTCAAAGAGAGAAAGTGAGGGGAGAGATGCAGCGAGCGAGGGGAAAGGATGGAGGGAGAGAGAGGAGATGGCTGCAGCAGCAACTGGGTGGTGGGTTGGTAGAAAGGAGGGCGGGGAGGCAGTGGTGGTGGTGGTGGTGGCAGGGGAGCCCTTTGGGTCAGACAATGGTAAGCATTCTTTCAGTTTACGAGTGAGTGTCCATCAGTGCAGGGGCCCCGGAGGAGGGAGGGGGGCCGGCTTTGTCAGCTCACGGCTAACACTCGGCATTCTCATGGTAATGCCCCGGGCTCCCAGCTCCCAAGTTGTCCAACAAATAAAATGGGCAGTATTCAAGCCTCAAGTCCCTCGAGAAAGACAGAGAGAGGCTACAAGACGGTTAACAGTGGAGTCGGGGCGTATTTGGGCATTTGCGGATTCAGTTGTTTTTTTTTTCTCCCCTTTTTTTTGGGACAAAGTTCTCTTGAGAAATTGAGTTACTGAAAGAGGGCCTTTTTTGTCATCAGAAGTGATATTTCAATTGAGTCCTTAGTTTATAAAAGATAGTTTAGATCATAGCAGATGTTTCTTTGCAAACAAATTATTTGTTTATATTTCTGTCCAGAGCTGACAGCGGTATGTTGCATGACAAGCCAGCACACACAGAAACAAACACAAGTTTCCCATCCTTAGCATCTCCCAGTTGGCTTGTGTGAAAGCGGAGCGACAGAGAGGGAGAAGGGGGTCTTTGATGATTCACACGTCTTCCAAGTATTCTCGTAAATCACACAAAATGCTCGGCATCTGTTGTTATTTATTAAATGTTTTCTACTCGTTTCGTTTCATGTGGAGCTGAAGGGAACCCGCGGTGGTCACTGAGGCCTGCGTCCCCCGAGTCAGCTTCCGCTTCACTTCAGCTCTGGTTTTAAAATGCAAAAAAAAAAAAAAAGAAAAAAGAAAAGAAAAGAAAAAGAGCGAGATAGAGAAAGGGGAAGAGGGAGAGAGGCATATTGGAAAAGAGAGTTAGAGAGAGAGAGAGAGAGAGAGAGAGAGGGAGAGGGAGAAAAAACTTGGGAGAACAAAGAGCAGCAATCTATGAAAAAACAAAAGGGCCCAGGCCCGGTTCACTCAAGCAAAAACTAGCTGATAAAGGAGTGTGTCTTTGCGAGCAGCGGCAAAAGGGACCCTGGTATGTGGGAATAGGAGAGGAGCTCTCTTCATGAGCCATTGGAGAGAGATTGGGCCCAAAGTTGAGATACTTTGAGATTCTTTTATATCCCTCTCTTTCTGTCTGTCTTCTTTCTTACTTTGTCTTAAAGAGTTTTCTTGCACTGAATCCTTCCAACAATGCAGCGTTTTATATCTTCTTTTCTGTATTTTAGTTTTTTTTTTTAAAAATGTCACGTGTAAGAAGCTTGTGCCATTCAGTGGATGGAAAATATTTCTTTCCAGGTGGCTCCATGCCAACTTTGGAGCACTGTACGTATTTAAGCAGCAGTAATCAATACTTTGAAAGTGGATCGATTCATTTCCTGAAAATAAAAACTAAAACAAGCTTCAGAACTACAGAAAGCTTTTGAGGGAGGCCAAAACTCCATATCCAGCTATAAATCAATGCTAACTTATTAGTCATCAAATTTAAAATACTCTAGCAAGTAGACTATAAAAAATGAAAAGCATTAAAGCTGTTCATTTTAATAGTTCAGAGTAGATTTATGGGCGTATATAATATAAATTACAAATGTAATACAATCTTAGGGAGAGGGAGGATGGCTTTACAGGTGAATTAGGCTCTCCAGCAATCATCAGAGTTCCCCCTTTTGCCCCCCTTTTTTTTTCTTCATCCCTCACCTATTTCCCTCACGTCCATCTTCCCGACCTCTCCCTTCCCCTCCTCCTTATCAAGATGTTTGGGAGGCAGGGGTAATCGTTATGACTCAGTGCAGGACATTGAGGAATGGAAGTGAGCAGGCAGCCACCATGCCTTTTCCCCAGGCATTGTGGCAGCGTGAAACAGGATAATAAACGCTATTTTATCCTGTATCTGCAGCTAGCCTCCTGCGTGGCCCCGCACAAACGAGGCAGAGGGAATTAAACCAAACTGAAAGAATCCTAGGTTTTTTTTTTCTGCTCACGGTAAAGATTAGCAAAGGAATGCAAAGCCATGTAGCCACGCGGGCACAAAGTGCTAAAAGTTATTCACGTTTCGGATATGTTTTTAGTTGATCTTCATCATAGTGTGTCTTTGCTCTCCAGGGGTATGCCAGATATCCAGTGGATGAATCTAGATCCTGTCAAGCTGATGGAGGAACTGAGTCAGTTCACTTCACTGGAAGGATTTAAAGAAATGTTGGACAAAGCCCAGGTGGGACACACACAAATACACACTGACAGATTGACTGAATGAAAGGCTTACTCATATGAACAATTAGGCACTCATCGAGTTGCGTACTTTTTCCATACGCTAAGACTTTTGTAACATTGTTTAATTCCTCAGGTGGGACATGCCTACATGAACAGGCCATGTCTAGACCCATCAGACCCTGACTGCCCTCTCAGTGCACCCAACAAGGAGCAAGGAGAGGTAAACTAACCGCCTTTATATACAACAAGAAGCCGCAGGTAGATGAGAGTAGGACCCAGAACTCCACCTAACGTATTTCTCTCCGTTTGTTCCTGCTCGTGCATTCAGAGTCCTGACATTGCTGGGCGTCTCCAGGGTGGTTGCCACGGTTTCAGCCGGAAGTTCATGCACTGGCAGGAGGAGCTGATCCTGGGAGGGCGGGTCAAGAACAGCCAGGAAATTCTGCTGAGGTGTGTGTTCATTAAGACATGTAAAGAAAGATGAGCGATTTCACACGTTGTGCATGCGTGTAAGTTCAAGTCTTAATGGACGGTGTGTGAGTACGGACGGGCTGTGTGATCACTGCCAGCCGAGCAGGCAGCCCGGCAGCTTGTGAGCCGCAGTGACTGTGGAATCTGTGTAACCCCTAATAACCCATCAGACACATGCTAGGAATGCCTCGTACCGAGAGGGATCGGTTTCCTGTATAACCCTGGTCCAGGATAGGCCAATTAAAGATGATTGACAGCCCCCCCCCCACCATGTTACACATTTGTTCTATAAGAGACCAAAGAAGAAGAAGACATAGAAGAAGGGGAAAAAAAAAGACTTATTAACTACAACTGGATTTAAAAGCATTGGCGTTACAAATGGAGTGACAGCACTGAGCCAGAGCCCAGATCGTGACCCACACAGGGCTTGAATGAAAGAAGATTGTAGTCCCATCTGTAGGAGCCGCACTTACTCTTGGATGTGATTTATGATCATTTCTTTCACATTTTGAGCAGCGCTGCTGCTCGCAGTGGCTCTGCCAAGAAAACCTGAGGACATCTGGGATCACAGCCGAGAGACCGGCAGACAGACAGACTAGATAACACCTGCTTTCGGCTGTTTACATTGGCAGAGAGACAGACAGGCAGGCAGGCAGGCGGACAAATCCTAGAAGAAATGGCACCTGCCTTTAGCCATTCACAGAAAGGCATGTTGCTGTATAAGTTGAGGGAAGAACATATAAACAGTCCGACTGGATTATTTTTAATGTACTAGTTGTCAGACGGATGATGCCGTTGATGTTTCAACTCGGCTTAACACACAATAAAGCATGTTTGCAGGGGGGGGCTGACATCTCTGATGTATCCTAAAGCTTACATTTGTGTATCTTGCAGTGCGGAGGCTCTCCAAACCATGTTCCTGTTGATGAGTCCTAAGCAGCTGTACGAGCACTTTAAAGACGACTACGAGATCCATGACATAAACTGGAATGAGGAAAAGGCCACCGCCATCCTCGAGACCTGGCAGAGGAAGTTTGTGGAGGTATGAACACACAAAAATAAAAACGTAAAGCTGGCCAGAAGAGTAGATGTTTATTGTAGCCACCAAAAAGTAGGAGGAGGCTGAGAAAAGCGAGGAGGCATTTCCTCGTCCCTATGCAGTCTTGTTTTGCTGACACACACACACACACAGACACACACTGCATTGGACTTACTCTGCAGTGTCTGAATTCCATCAGTCTTCAGCTCCCTTGTAAAGCGAATCGCAGGGCAGACCAGGGCAGTAGGTGTGTGTATTTGTGTGTGTGTGTGTGGTAGGCCAGCCATCTCTCTCTGTCAGAGCCCTAGTTATAGGAACAAGCTGTTGCTGTGATAGCTGACACCCACCCCGGTGAGGGTAAGGAGGGAGGGAGGGAGGAGAGCGAGGGGGACATGTTGCAAGGGAGGAGGGGTAACACAACTCGAAAAAGTAAACTGCGAGAGACGCAACACCTCCTCGCGACACATTAAAGAACAAGGACAGATCTCTTTGAGATTGCGAGCGATGGCTGAACGCGGACAGGTAAACAGCTTTGGGGGATCTTTTGTCCATTCGTGGCACAGAGCGGAGAGAGCAGCCTTCCTGGGCCATGTGATCCCATCCTTTTCACCTTTGACCTCACAACCTCTGGCATCTGTGCTCATTACTCCTCAGTTGTCATACATACACACGCACTCACACACATGCTAGCACATGTAAGAACACACACATACTCACTTTCACACACATGCACATTTCGAAGGGGGACGCTGCTTTTTTATGTTAGAGGGTTCCAGTGTGTTTTCACGTGGGAAAAACAAAAGTACAGCTCACATTACTCAGCATTTCAGCCCCTTCGTAGTGTTATAGTAGTATAATACTGTTTTTGACAATGTTATTGTTAATTATGTAGGTAAAGCTGAAGAATATATCTTTTAGTGTAACTTTCCTCTCTTATAAGCGGCAGATTACATCCTATTTAGTTGACTCTCTGATGATTAATTCATCTTTCTCCTTCAGGTTGTCCACCAAAGTATCCCAGATAACTCCAGCCAGTCCATCCACGCTTTCTCCACCACCACCCTCAATGATATCATGAAATCCTTTTCTGATGTCAGCGTCATCAGGGTGGCCGGTGGATACCTCCTCATGGTGAGCGTAGTGATAGATTTAAGTCAATAGATTATGGCTGGAAATTTCCTGAACTTCACTGTAAACTCACTTTCATGTGGTTGTCTCCTCTTCAGCTGGCCTACGCCTGCGTGACCATGCTAAGGTGGGACTGCGCCAAGTCCCAGGGGGCCGTGGGGCTGGCCGGGGTGCTGTTAGTGGCTTTGTCGGTGGCTGCAGGACTGGGTCTCTGCTCCCTGCTCGGACTCTCTTTCAACGCCGCCACCACACAGGTACAACACAAAGGAAACAACATACAGTGCATTGACTGTGTTTCATTACTGAAAGATTTATTTTCAAGGGGCAACTTCAAATGCTCATTCTGACCCTTTCCCGTCCCAGGTGCTTCCCTTCCTGGCATTAGGGATTGGTGTGGATGACATGTTTCTGTTGGCTCATTCCTTCACAGAGGCTGGAAGTAACATCCCCTTTAAGGTACACTGCCCTCCTCTCGTCTCCTCTCCTCTCCTCTCCTCTCGTCTCCTCTCGTCTCCTCTCCTCTCCTCTCCTCTCCTCTCCTCTCCTCTCCTCTCCTCTCCTCTCCTCTGAACGTTGTTTTCTCTGTTTGTTTTAAAGGAGCGGACAGGAGACTGTTTGCGTCGCACCGGCACCAGCGTGGCTCTGACTTCCATCAACAACATGATTGCGTTCTTTATGGCCGCTCTCGTGCCCATTCCTGCCCTGAGAGCTTTCTCTTTGCAGGTATGTTTTTCACACACGCACCACCTCACGCATGCGCACAGACATAAACACATGTACACAATCGCGCACCGAGAGGCCCGAGGCTCCTTTGAAAATGAAAGAGATAACTTAAGAGAGGTGACACTTATTCAGAGCAAGGAGAGCCTTTGTTCGCGGTTTTATTGCCACTGCACCTACAGGGCCAACATTTTTGTGTGTGTGCGTGTCTGCGTGTTATGTGTGTGTGTGTGTGCATGTGTGTAATGTGGAATAATCAGAGCAAAAAGGCTGATGAACAGAGAGAAAGAGGCAGACAGAGAGAGAACGAGAGGGAGAGGGAGGGAGGAGTGGATCAGTATATCACTGGCCCGTCAAGGCGGTTTGCTCTGATCTGTGACTAACTGTGGGTGGTCTGAAACACACAAGCACACACATAGACATACACACACTGGAAACCACAGCCAGTTAGAATGTCAGCTTCAGGGGCTGGGGTGAGTGAACGGTGATGGTTTTGCTCAGACTCGCAACATATATATTCCCTCCCCTGCTCCCTTCTCTCGGTCTTTCTAGTAGTTCTTTCATTCTGGCACTCTTTTCTTTTCTCTCTCTCTCTTTCTCTCTCACTCTTCCCTTCTGGCTTGCTTAGTATTCCTGGCTGGTGATTTAGAGTAAGGCTTTTCTTTTACTTTCTAGGCTGTGGTCTGAGATACTAAAAAAAAAAAAAAAAAGAGTCCTGACTCTCCCCAGCTGGGGTAGGGTGTCTGTAATTTCACATACTGTTCTCTGTCTTTTCTCACATTGGTTTTCTCTCCCTGTTTCCCTCCCTAGGCGGCCATTGTGGTTGTGTTTAACTTCGCCATGGTGCTGCTCATCTTCCCTGCCATCCTCAGTTTGGACCTCCACCGGCGCGAGGACAAGCGCTTGGATGTCCTCTGCTGCCTGTACAGCCCCTGCTCCGACCGCGTCATCCACCTCTCGCCGCACGAGCTGTCGGACGCCGGAGAGCAGCCGCACACTCCTACGACCGCGACGGCGCACACGCACCAGTACGCAGCGGGATCCACGATCACTACCAGTACACAAATCACCACCACAGTGCAGGCCTTCACTCAGTGTGACGCAGCCGGCCAGCATATCGTCACCATCCTGCCACCTACCTCACAGATCTCCACCAGCCCGCCCTCCATCATCGTCTGCTCCACTTCACAGCCTCAAGGTAAATAATGCTATATTTACCTTCTGATAATCAGTATTTTGTACAAATCATTCACTTAAATCAGTATTTTGAACATGTGCTAATTTGCCGCCTCGATTTCCTTCCCCTAGCCATCACACCTTCCCCCACCACCACCTCTGTGCCAGACCCCTATGGCTCTCAGCTCTTCACCCCTACCTCCAGCTCCACACGGGACCTCCTAGCCCAGGTGGAGGATTCAAAATCGGGAAAGAAGTGCGTCCCACTCCCTTTCCTGCACTGGAATCTGTCCAGCTTCGCCAGAGAGAAATATGCCCCTCTGCTCCTCAAGCCCAAGAGCAAAGCCATCGTGGTGGTTCTCTTTCTGGGCCTCCTGGGCCTCAGCTTATACGGGACCACCATGGTGCACGATGGCCTCTATCTGACCGACATCGTGCCACGCGACACCAAGGAGTACGATTTCATCGACGCCCAGTTCAAGTACTTCTCCTTCTACAACATGTACCTGGTGACCATGGATGGATTTGATTACGCCCGGTCACAGAGGCTGCTGATCCAGCTGCACAACGCCTTCAACTCTGTCAGATACGTGGTCAGAGACAGCGACAACAAACTGCCCCGCATGTGGCTGCACTACTTCCAGGACTGGCTCAAAGGTATGAATTCAGGCTGAGTAATGTTGTCTTTTTTAATGAGTCAGGTAATACGTTACCCTCTGCCCTCTTGATAATGATGTCATAATCCGGTAAAGGGTACAACTGGTTTTTTCAGGTGTGCTTTTTGACTTTCTTTGGACAGGCGTGAATGTGTGTGTGTGTGTGTGTGTGTGTGCAAGGGTGAGAATGTGGGAAGGGTGAGTGAAAGTTCAGTCAGGCTGTTTACCCCCATCCACCTGGGCTCAGGGGTGGTGCAGTAGACAGTTCAGGTCATGGGTTATCTTTGCATGTGTGTGTGTATGTATGTGTGTGTGTGTGTCCCCTCAGGCTAGGATGTGTCAGAGGCCCAGTCAGGAGGAAGTGATACCTAACATTTCAATCAGAGCCAGCTGGAAAAAAAAAAAAAAAAAAAAAAAAACGAGACATGGAAAAGGAAATTTGATATTTCACATTTTCAACATGACTCCCGACGCAGACAGACGTGCAGGAAAACACCTATAATTTTATGATAATGGAAATCATAATATTTATAAATAACAACCACAATTATCCTTTCTTTTCTGTGTGCGTTTTACCTCACACGCAGGTCTCCAGGCTGCTTTTGATGCTGACTGGCAGTCGGGCAGGATTACTGCTGACAGCTATCGTAACGGCACGGAGGACGGAGCTCTGGCGTACAAGCTCCTCATCCAGACCGGCTCCAAGAAAGAGCCTTTCAACTACAGCCAGGTATGTGCACGAGCTACAAGAAATACTTGAAAACAGAATCCACATGTCAGTCCTACATACGACACTGTGTGTGGCCTCGTGGTCAGCTACAATATCAGCCGTCTTTTCACCATTGATTCTGACACAAACTCGCTACAAGAATGGCTATTAAATCAAATCAAATCTTTTTTTTTTTCCTGCAGTTGACTTCTCGTCGGCTGGTGGATGCAGAGGGTTTGATCCCCCCGGAGGTGTTTTACATTTACCTGACAGTCTGGGTCAGCAATGATCCGCTGGGCTATGCTGCCTCCCAAGCCAACTTCTACCCCCATCCTAGAGAATGGATTCACGACAAGTATGACACTACGGGGGAGAATCTGCGCAGTAAGTATCTTATACTTATGCATATATACTTGCTATCTACTCTTATAATGATTGGAGTGGTTAGATTTGAAAATACCTTTCATTAAGAACAGAAAAAAAGATTTCATGTCTCACCTTTCTTCTCATGCAGTCCAAGCTGCAGAGCCCCTGGAGTTTGCCCAGTTCCCCTTCTACTTGAACGGCCTTCGCCAAGCCGGCGACTTTGTGGAGGCCATTGAGAGTGTGAGGTCCATCTGTGATGAGTTTAGCCGCAAGGGTGTGTTCAACTACCCTAACGGATACCCCTTCCTGTTCTGGGAGCAGTACATTGGCCTCAGACACTGGTTCCTGCTGGCGATCAGCGTGGTGTTGGCCTGCACCTTCCTGGTCTGTGCGATTCTCCTGCTCAACCCCTGGACTGCCGGCATCATTGTAAGTCCTACAAGTCTTCAACGCGTATCCCTCTTCCTCATCTTTTCTTTTGCTTTTTTTTCTTTTCCCACCCTTGCCTGCTCCTGTCGTACATTTCCCACCTCATGCTACCTCAACAACATCATTAGGCCCTTCCTCCCTCTCCTCTTCCTCTCACTTTCTTCTCACCCTTCTCAGCACAGCTCAATAACGCTGTCTAGGGGGCCCCTTTTTCTCCGCGGAGGGCCAGTACGCACACACACACACGGGGACCTTTGTCATTCTAATGTAGGCTGGGCCGGCCTTAGAAAAGGAAATGCAAAGGAGCAAGAAAGGCTTTGCCCTCCTGAAGCCTCTACCTCCAACTCCCTCACGGCTTTTGTCAGAGGGAGAGGGAGAGACTCGGGGACAGGACAGATCTGCCCAGTTGCGACCTTGGCCTTCTCAACCCATCCATCAGGGATATACGTATGTGTGTGTGTGTGTGTGAGAGAGAGAGAGAGAGAGGGAGAGAAAGAGACAGTCTGAGTGTTCAGCAGTTGGAAAACATTTCACACACAAGCTGGTGGGACCGGTGGTCCTTAAGGGCCCCCCAAACTCGCACACATACACAAATCCACATATCCCCAACCACTGGGGGGGCTTAAAGTGTAGCACAACAACAGTGCCAGTTTCTGCTGGAATGTGTTTAATTTAAGTAGCAGTCCCTTAGCAGCACTGATTGAGACAGCAAGACAACACAATCTTCACAGAAACAGAGAGAGAGAGAGGCACAGCTACATGCATGTACGGTTTCCAAGCATCAGCCCGCCTGTGAAGGTTTCACCCGACCCGTATGTGGTCGAGCAGTAAAACGGCTTTTATCATTTCCAATTTAACCGTGCCCCAGCTCGGAGCCCCTGCTGGGATCAAAAGCTCTCGTTGGCCGGGAACCGTTTTCTCCTCCTTGTTTTTTAAGACTTGTTGTTGCTGTTTGTATTGCGGTTTACAGTAACATCACAGATTTGCCATTAAGGCATCAGTAAAGTGAAACGCCGCATTACTAAGATGTTGCATTAAAATATCGGAAGCAATAAAAGAAGGAAGCAGGCCGCTATCTAGTTAAAAAACAGGAGAATTTGTTTTACGCAAACAGGGACAGATGCATCTGAATATGCGGACAGGGCGCCCGCACGCTGTTGTCTCGGGCGCTGTCAATCATTTCAACCACCTCTGGGAAGGAAGAAGAGAGAGAGAGGGAAGGAGGGAGGGAGGAGGGGAAGGTATTAGCCTCAGGGTGGGTAATTTGATGCCATGCGGTTGAGCTCCTGAGCACAGGGTCAAAGATTGTGTGGGGTGAAGAGGCAAAAGGGTTCAACTCAGCCGCTAAGGAAAGGCGTATTCAGTTTTATCGTCTACGTGCTCCTAGTTTTTTTTAGCATTCACTTTCTTCCTCATCGCCCTGCTGTTCCTTAAGCGCCGCCTGTTGAACGCACTGTGACGCTTTTTCTTTCTTCGTTCCAGGTGTTCATCTTGGCCATGATGACGGTGGAGTTGTTCGGCATCATGGGTCTAATTGGCATCAAACTGAGCGCCATCCCCGTGGTCATCCTGATCGCCTCCGTGGGCATCGGTGTGGAGTTCACTGTTCACATCGCACTGGTAAGTTAAGACTCGGCACAAAGCGAGAGCACACACGCGCGGATCAACTGTTAGGGGGACTGAGCTCCTACAATTAAACACCTACTTCACTTGAAACCTGATGCTGTGGTCAGACTACACACAACGGCGGGGTCACCTCATAAGACTAACTATCACCTAGCTGGGGTAACTAGTAATATGATTTTTTTAATTGTTGACTAAATGTTTTTTATTGTCACAAAGATAATTCTGCAATAAGCTGACCTTTGAAAAAGATTTTCGTCCTTTTAAAATTAGTGCAAAGCACAGACTCCTGTGGCTTAATGCCTGAAATGGAAAGTGATAAAGGCTAAATAAGTGTGATTAAAGATTTACTAGGAAGCTTGTGTAGCATAGCTGATCCCCAACAAAACCAAATGCAGGAATTCTGAGGCGTGCCAAGCCTCGCCACAAGCACAAGTTTTGTGTGATCGGCAAGATTTCCAACTCATTTCTCCTCTCCACCTCCCGCTCCGCCACAGGGCTTCCTGACAGCGATTGGCAACAGAAACAAGCGCTCTGCAGTGGCTCTGGAGCACATGTTTGCCCCGGTGGTTGACGGAGCGATCTCCACACTGCTGGGCGTTCTCATGCTGGCAGGATCAGAGTTTGACTTCATCATGAGGTGAGACACTGTGTGTGTGTGTGTGTGTGTGTGTGTGTGTGTGTGTGTGTGTGTGTGTGTGTGTGTGTCTGCGTCTGTGTCTGTGTGCGTGTGCGTAGCCATGTCTGTGTGTTTGACGAGTCGTGCTGACTTTGTGCTGTGTGTGAGAGAGCGGCGGTGCTCACTCTACACCCTTCATAGTCCATTTGTTACCTTCAGAAGAAGCAGTGTTTTGGTTTTACGCCACTGGTGTGCGTGTATGTGTGGAGCCAGTTGTCTAGCCTCACTTGGGGACGGGAGGAAGCCTTGTGGGGGGTCAGTGGTGCATGCAGGTGGAAATGTTATACCCCTATTTATGCACACACACACACACACACAGTGACAAATATGCACCTGGTTCTGTCACTCTGGGCACACACACACATCCGTCTCCCCAACCTCAGAGCACAACAAATGGGGAAAACATCAAGGGTGTGCAGCAGCTGCTCGTAAACATGGAAGTGTTCTGCTACCCACCGGGTGTCTCTCTCTCTCTCTCTCTCTCCCACTCTATTTTGCAGTGTCTCTTTCTCACACACAAATACACACGCGAGGGAATCTGTAAAAATTCCTATCATCCGTTTGGCATTCTCTCCCTCCATGTTGGGTGCCGTAATAAAACGTCGAGCTAAATTTGAACTGGTCAGCCAGTCAGATGGTCTGAAGCCCACCAACAGACATCACGCTTGTGTGTGTGTGTGTGCGCGTGTGCATGCTCGCACATAAATTGTGCGTAGTTGTGTGCGTGCGTGTGTTTTCTACCACTGTTTCATGGTCAGAGTGGAAAAAAGGCAAATAGCTCGATGTTTTTCAACCGAATGTGGTCCAGGCCCAAAACCCGAAACCACAACCTTGAGCTCACAGACTGCAACAGGCTTCCATGACATAAAAAGCACAGTTTTTCTGCAGAAACAGAGACAGAGGCAGAGAGAGGAGGAGAAATACTCCGAGGGTGGCTTCCTTGCAAGGATATGAGGTCCTGGTGGGTGGGTAGATGGATGTTCGATGAGCGGATCCTCCACGGTGTTGAACTGGAAAGATAAAGAGAGGTGTAAATATGTGGAGAGAAAGAAAAAAAAACTAGGAATGAATAGGAGGTGGGAATGGGAAGAATAAAGTCACAGAGAGCATCTTGTTTTTCTCCTTTTCTCCCGTGGCTGCGCGAGAGATCATTTTCAGATGACGGGGTGAGAAAGAGAGGCAGAAGGGTCTAGTATCTCTGTTGGAGGTCTTGTTTAGCTCTAGCTGTAGCTGTGGTCGGGTGAATGGGGCAAGCCAGAGCTGGCTAGCTGGGGAGTAGCATAAATATACTGCTGTAAACATCTCCTGGCCTTGTAATGCACTGAATAAACAGCAAGCCTAATTCAGCTCTGCTCAGAGTCCTCACACACAAACCTACGCAGTATGCATGCACACACACGCGGGGTGCATATGCGTGCGCACGGACACACACGAGGAGAAATGCACATATGTACCGGCATGTAAACACTTACGCTCTCTTTCTCACACACGGCTCCCCAGGCCCTGACAACGAATGGAAAAGATTACAGTTTATATAAACAACAGAATTCCTAACAGTGAGACACTGTTGGAGGTCCCACCAACGTCTCACTCTCTTTTCTTTCTGTCTCACTCTTCCCTTGTTTTGTTTTTGTTTTTTTTGTTTTTTTGAAAGAAGCTGCAGCGTAGTTTCGGAGCACGATGCGCACTTAGCGTCTGCCTGCGAACGCGCCTTAACTCAATAAAAAGCGTGCAAGATTAAATATCTGCGTGTGGTTTAAAGACAGTCACGGTCTGAGCAGACAGCAAGAAATTGAAAATATCTCCCCCAAGTGTTTTGTCAAAAGTGGTTAGGGTGATATGCGTTATGCTTCTGATAAAGGAAGAAAACAGGGACAGTGGTTAAAGAGGAAAAGGGAAAATATGGCAGAGAGAGTGTGTGTGTGTGGGGGGGGGGGGGGGGGGGGGGCTAATGTGGGTGCGAATTTAAGTTGTGAAATCACACCCAACATGCAAACCCTGAACTTTTCCCTGAAGAGTGACCTTTGTCAAGTGAAGCAGTAATAATCATTGCAGTAGTCCATTCAGAGGAGGGAAGCATGTTTCCAGAACACTACGCAGCTATTATCCCTGTCCTTGTTGGCTTTTGTTTCTTCATTCCAACAATAATTTTTTTTTCTTCTTCCCTCCCCTTTTCTCTTTACCTCTTTAAGTCTGGCTGGCGGTTAGCATCTCACTGTCTCTCTCTTTCTGCTTTCTGTTAGTGTTTAAGTGGAGTCCTCTCTAATTTTCTTGTGGAGCTCTTTCTTGTGGCCTGCCACCACCCCTGGCCTCCTCAGAGCTCCGCTGAGATGCACGCACACACACACACACACATACACTTACCCAGTGTGAGTGAAAAACAGAACGAGAGAAAGTCTTGTAGCAGCAGCAGTGGAGGCATCAAAGCATGTTTTAGTTGGACTGAGCGGGGATTCAGATTTGCCCCCGCCTCCCCCCCCGCCTTTGATACACAAACACTGGGCTTTCCCTGACTTCTTCCCCAGAGCTACTTCCCTTCCTCATGTGCCAACTCTGTGTGTGCGAGTGTGTGTGTGTGTGTTCGCGGCCGTGTACGTGCACGTGTCTGAGTGTGCGTTTGTGTCCATGTAAAACATTACGCCACTTTGGTCACGTTAAAACGAAAAAATCGAACGGGAATCTGTCAAATGTTAAATGTCGTCCAGTTTGTGTAAAAGTGTCACGAGTTTGGCTGACGCTCTAATTCCATCTGACCTTTTGCCAAATCCCTAAAAACTTTTAAGATGCAAAAGAAAATACGATTAAATGGATTGTGGCTCTCTGTGTGACTGTGAATATGTACTGTGTGTGTGTGTGTGTGTGTGTCAGTGTAAACACAGAGGTGCTTTGGTATTGCCTACAAGCAGTCACTACTAGCTAACAAGAAAGGTGTGAACACTCTTTTTCTCTGTGCACGTTCAAGCTAACACGCCTCGTCTCTTCATCCTTCAGGTATTTCTTCGCTGTGTTGGCCATCCTGACTGTTTTGGGGATGCTGAATGGCTTGGTTCTCCTGCCAGTTCTCCTCTCCATGATGGGCCCTCCGGCTGAGGTCACCCCGGTTGACAATGCCAGTCGCCTGCCAACGCCTTCCCCCGAACCCCCGTTGCCCCCACCGATGACCCACCATGGGTACTACACGGGCCACCACAACCCAAGGTCATCTCATCAACAGGCTTTTTCGGAGTCGTCCGACTCCGAGTATTACTCGGAGATGACCACAACGTCAGGGATCGGGGAGGAGGATTATAAGTACTGTGACCGTAGCGCGTACATAGCGTCGCCCACCAGCGTTCCACCTGCAACATCTCACATACTGCTGGAAGCCAGCAAGAACCCCAGCTTCCCCAAGCTTACGGTACGCTGCACGACCACAGAGATAAAAAACCTTCAGCATATGTTCAAATGTTCTTCAAATTCATGTGTTTCTCAAAGTAATTGATGAAACTTTATTTGTTGTAGGTGGTGAAGCCATTCAGAGAAAATGCAACAGGCGCTGGTGGAAGGATAGAACCGTTAAATGAGTCTTCTCACAACGCACCTCTTGGATCCCAGGTTACATGCTGGGACGGGAACAAGCGGGAGCAGCAGCAGGGTTTCCAGAGGCCCGGCCAACACTTACCCAGCGACAGAGCTCACATCCCTGGGAGGACTTATCAAAGCGGCCCCAGGCTGCAGAACAGCAGAGGGCCTCAGCCAAACAGGACTAAAGGGCCGAGCTATAGCAATAACAGCTCTGCCATGCCAACGCAGCAAAGCGCTGCTGGGGGGCCCGTTACCATGGTAACGGCCACAGCCTCCGTGACGGTGGCTGTGCATCCGACCTTGCCCGGGGCGGCATACCAAGGCTACATGCATGAAGGTTTTGACACGGACAGCGAGTCGGACTGTTTTGAGGCTGCTAAGAGGACTTGTGGTGACAAAACAAACTTTTCTTCATGTAAGAGAGACTCTCTAGAGCTCCAAGACTTGGAAGCAACACAGAGCCAGACAGAGCATCAGCTCAGCAAAACACAAGGTGAGTTAGCAACCGGCCAGCCAATCTTAGATTTACTCGTGATTTGAAGATTTTGAGATTTTAATGCAGTCTTCCAAGCCTTCACTTCTCCTTTTTTTGAATATCTGTTCAGCGATGTCTAACCTTGTTTCTCTCTCCTCTGTTTTTTCTGCCGTAGGCGGGTTGAGGATCCAGGCAGCCAAAGATTGCTAGACTCTCTCACACGCCCTGCCTTCTCTCTCTCCAAGCCTCTGGCTGCTTCCCAGAGCACCTTGATGCCCACATGGCACGTCTTGAACTCTCAACTGTACATAGACTTCTCACAAAAAAAAGGAGAGGATTTATTAAGGACATATTAAGAAAAAAAAATGACGTTTTAAGAATTATATAAATCTATGAGTATATATTTTAATACTAAAAAAGAAGGAAGCTATTTAAAAGAGTACTGTATAACTTGGATATACTCTTGTGTAAAAGTTCAGATGTAAAAGATTATTTGTTTTTGTGGGGCAGTTGATTTTTCCTCCCACTGTGTATAGAATAAGAAATGTGCTATATGTAAAAAGTGTTCACAAAAAGTGAGATGTTATTAAGATATAGGCTATTGGACATACATGTCAGTGTCAGTGTTTTTATTTGTATTGTTCTTTTCTTTTTCTTTTTCTTTTTTTTTTTTTTTTGCTGCTACACAAAATAATTTTAAGTGATTTGCCTTAAAAAAAAATGCAGTACCCCCTCTTCCCCCTCTGGTTTAAGTCAGTATAACTTTGTACACAGTATTACACTGTGAGATATTCTGCATCTGACACACTCTGTGTTGCATTTTAAAACACAGCAGATACAGTAGTAACCATTGTGCCTTCAATTTGCCCCCTAAAATCTTTGTCGTCACAGCATTCAGAGCTCAGTATTATGTTTTTTTTTTCCTGTTGTGTTTCATTCAGACACAGAATGTTTGTCAAGAAGTAGTAACAGATGTCAGTTCTCATCACCGTCTGTCCATCTATCCGACAAATGACTGAATATGCTCTCTACTATACTCTATTCATACTTCATGTTAAATCTTTGTCTGGGTGTCCCGATGTCCTCTGCAGTTTTAAACTACTTGAAGGAGCTGTGATAAGATTTTTTTTTTTTCTGCAGTTTTTGTAAGCTCTACAGCGGGTGACGTTCACGTTTGTCACTTTGTGTTTGACAACTGTGTTGTTCGCCTTGTATTATTTTGAAAGGGAATTCTAAAATCCAATGCAAAGGGAGTGATTATATTTTATTTTAATTATTATTATTAATATTATTATTATTATGTTCTTTGTTTTCTTTGCTGGCTGCTTTAGGGTTGTAACACATTCAACCTGCTCTGACTCACTTTCTAATTTCTTCCTGCTAATACAAACCTCATATATGCCACGTTACATTTTCTTACATTCTTAGGATTCTCATGTAATTTGCTTTACAAAGTTTCCGTTGTTGTTGTTGTTCAGTATTGGTCTCATCACTGCCAGGTTAAATTGCAGGGAAAGAAAAAAAAAGACAAAAAACTTGCAGATCTATTTTTTAAATGTCATTTTGTCAAAGTGGCAGCTTTGGTTTCTTTTGTAAATATGAAAGAAAAGTTAAGTAGCTACTGTGCAGTTGTGAATAATTAAGCAAAATGAGCAAAGCACCATTTTACAGTTTGATCAGACCATAGACGGCCAGCAGGCGTTGTCGGACAGTGGTGAGGAGTTTAAAGGGAGGGGTGGGGCTGGGGGGGGGGGCTCCTGCATTGGTTTGTAGTTTATTTCAAAAAAATTGTTAATGTCATGCCATATAAATTATTTATATTAAAAATTTATTTTTGTAGTTTGTACAGATGTTAGTATCTAGACTGAAGTTCTATTTTTAAAGAGTGAATATATATTATATATAAATATATCTATTTGTTGCCGAGTTTGTTTTTGTTTTGTTTGCATTTTTGGGATGGGGGGGTGGGGGTGGGGGGGTCGTGGGGGGGAGGGGTTGACAACACTTTAGAGCAGAGGCCTTTTTTTTTTGTTTTTTTGTGGTGGAGCAAAGGGGGGGCAGTTGGGGGTGGAGGGGGGTTGGGGGGGACCATGAAGGAGAAGGTGTGTAGGATTGTGTTACCCCTACACCTTGTTTTTAAGTTTCCTCTTGGCCCCTTCCTTCTTCATTGTCATGTTTTAAAAATGTTCTTGTCCATGTCTAAAACACTGTGACTTCTGAAAACTATGCTCAAGAGAAAAAAAAAACCCTTGTGTGACCGTTATGTTCCCTCACCTGCTATAGAAATTTAACTAACAAAATAAATTGAATGGAAAAGTGCCTCTGTTGTCTTTGCCGGTCTTTTTGGAGTGCGTGTGTTTGCCCGTGACCCTGCGAAGAGCTAAGGGGTCGGTGTTGTTATCTCAGGTACGGATGAGCCAACCTAGAAACTGGAGAATGTGTTTGCTAGGTAAATATACTGGTTAGATGGGCCTGCATTACTATCAAGGTGGACCGTTGAAGTGTCAAACAAAAGGATTCAATGTGTTGATGTTTTAGAGTCAGAAGCGTCCATGCATCTGTTATAAGTGAATTTATTTTTAGGGCTAAATCTCATCGAAACAATCAAACAAGTCAGCTAAATGCTCAAGATCTCTACTTGAATAATCATCACACACAACTCTTCCCATTCACGAAGAAGTCATACAGGACAAATCATAAACGTGGCAATCAATAGGCTTTATTATCAAAGTATTACTGCGTAAGCAATAAATTGAAAGGTATATCCTTACAACGATAGCAGCAGGGTACATTGGATTATTAGAAATTCAGTTGTTACACTGATAAATGCTATTAGTACCATTAAAAATACATAACAGAGAATAATAGAGAAATGCTGTCCACAATAATTAACTGAATTTCCCTTGAACACCTTCCTTAAATCAACCCGAACTCACAGGATGAAAGCTATACCCAATATTTTTATCAATGAAGCTTCATCTGAAATTCATCTCTTGTGCAAGCTGTTTCAACAAGTTTCTGCCTGATCCATATATAGTCACAAAGTCTTGCTTGATAGACACAGGAGTGCTGTTATTTCCTCCAGCACCGTGCCCATCTAACCACATCTTTCCTCCGGCGCAATGAGTCTTTAGCAACTGAGAGGGGAGTTCCCGTGGTCCCCAGAGGATGATCCTTAAAACTTTGGTAAAATCGTTGACCTTTAGTCCACTGCTGCTAAATGTTCTATCAACTGACCAACATTTTTTAAACATGACAAATTATTTCGCAATATAATCCAGATTTCTAGAAACCGTTTGTTGTTTGATGATTATCATCAACAGAGAATGAACTATAACTATATTTTTACGCTGTGGAAACTTTCCTCTTGCGCCACCCTCTGGCAAAAATGTCAACCTTCTACACAATACATGTCATAATGATGATAGGCAGATTAACATGAAGTTAGAGAAGAATATTTATGCTGCCTAAAATCTTAATCATGCCTCAAATTTCCTCTGCCTCCATCATCCAAATGTGAATGTCATATTTTCATCTGCAGTACTGTTCTTATGTCTATAGGAGTACCAAATTGTTGCTTAAATTTTGTAAATTGTTAAATGCATTCGGGGCACAATAGTTACAGGATGGCATGACACAATGTCGAGAGTTTGTTACACATTACACTTTTTTTGTATAATATAAAAGTTTTGTTTCACTGACTTAAGTATTGCATAAAATATATCAATATAGTGATTCAGAAATTAAATAGATGTTGTCATATCATATCATTTCAGGATATAAAGATTGGTTTTCTGTTTTGTTTTGATTTCATTGCTCCTGAGGTGAGCGTTTTCATCTTGTCTAAGTGTGCGTTACAGTCTGCTTCCTGTCAGTCACCTGACACCCGCTGTAAGACCCAGAAGCAGGACAGAAAATAATCCCTCCGAAAGTGTTACCTTACACACTTTACTGTCACATTCCTGATTGTTTGATGATATTCCTTATTCCACTGACAAAAGCAGAGATTTGACAATCTGTGTTTTCTTCATACATCGTTTAAAACGGCTCCACTTCATGAACAATGAATTAACTCAGGGAAGCACTGAACTGGAGCGTTGAACCACCTGGAAAGTGTCTGGGATCACTGGCTTCCTGGATCATTGTTGTGACTCGTCTGTCTAAATCTCCACCATTGTGAAAGCACACACACACACACTCACGCTCACACACACACACGCACAATGCGCTCACATTCACACAACTATGACTATGCTTATGTGCACCACACATTCTTAAAAACGCAAACACAAAACAAAGTGCATACTCGCACACATACACACCCCCTTGCCTCCTTATACACAAATACACACACACACACACACACACACACACACACACACGTACACACAGGCCCACCTGTGTAGATGAAAGGTGGATGCTGTAAATTCCTTCGCTTCTCACACAACAGCTCCTCGTTTGTCAGCCCAAGCAAAGCAGCCCACGTCTGAATCTGATACCTCCGTCTTTTGAAGTTACTGTCATGCACGTCCACCTCTAAACCAAGCCACATACACACACACTCTCTCTCACACACACACATAAAAGCGGGCAGCACAACACAGTGTTCGTACCTGGCTACGTGGTTCGACACAAGCTAAACTGCAGTCCCATTTATTTAGAATATGATCTCACATTCAGCCCCCCAAAGCAGTAAACAGCGCTGGACAGACTGATTTAGTTTGAAAGTTGTATGTTAATTAGAACTAATTTTCCCCCCCTAAGTGATGTCATCCTGGGAGCATGTGTTCTATTTAATGTTACAGCTCAGTGATAAGAAAATGAAAACATGCTGTCCAAGTTATGGGTCATAGCAGGGCTGGAGCCTATCCCAGCATGCATTTGATGGGAATCAGGTAAACAACTGTTCAGGTTAATATTTAAACGTATGAACAAAGCAACAAGAAAGTCGGAGGGACAAAAGTGCAACGATCAGTCAAAAAAAAAAGGCAACGTTACTTTGTGTGTCCTAATCACTAAGCCACTGTACCACATCTTTATAATCAAAATACTTATTCCGTTTTATGTGGTTGTAACACTAAAACATTTTAATTTTAGAGTACACTGAGGCAAGACATAAAAATTCTTCAGCACCCATTCATTTTCTTCTAAATGGCCCAGAGAGAAATTAATGAAATAATTAAAAACAAATGTGATCACACAAGCTGGTTTCAATTGATTTAACACACACAGACACACACACACACACACACGTGAACGCACACATGCAAACCTTTGGTGTATCAGAGTTTCCCACAGGCATCAGGCATTGTACGGAGGAATATCAGATAAGTCGAGAGAGATAACTTTACACTTTTATGGAGTTGACCCGAACGTTTCTTTGTGTTTGGGTTAGGAAAGGGATATTCAGGTTTTTGATGGCACAACAGGACGGTGTAATGTGTACAGGCATACTTAATCAAAAAACCTGAGAGCGAGAATCAACCACCCTCCTAGAGAAAGTCTCTAATCCGCGCAGGTGTCGCTCTGCATGTCTGATCTCAGATTTTCACAAGGAGTTTTTGAGAGTGTGTCAAAGAGTTGTGCTGTGAATGAAAGACGTCGAAAAATATTCTGCCATCACATGTGTTTTTTTTATGACTGCTGGGTCATGCTGGGAAGCTAGATGCGTCTATAACCCCATCTGCATCCTCGTGATTAATTAATGTGTACATGTGAAATGGTTTTGATCGCGTTCATTTCATTTCTTGTCATGTCAGAGAGAAGCGATGCCTTTCTGTATTTATTATCCGACTTTCCTGGCATTTCGTCATCTCTCTTATTTTATTAGAAAAAATGATTGCTCAAACACCTCAGCCAAGAAACAGAGTGAGTGATGTGGTTTGACGGTTTATGGTTTTGATGACTGTCTTTTTGTGATTATTAAAGAAACGCACAGGGTTTGAGAGGTGGTTTCCTGTTCAAGCGTTCTACACAGCGTTGTTGCAAGATTTATAGAATCACAGACAGCGTGGACGCTCAGCTTCACTGTAAATTTCCTACGCGTCTGCCTCAGCACAGTCATGTAAGAGCAGAGGATGTAACCGGTTTATGGAGCTCACACCCTCCCATCTGTGTGTGGGCTCAGATAGCAGCTGATAGTCCAGATAACACGATCTCCCCAGTGCCAACTCCTGACCTGTGTGTGAAGGTAAGATCAATGAAGGAAAAAGAAAACACAATGAAGGAACAAAAGGCTGAACTCGTGATCTGGTGATGCTTGCTGGTGTGTATGCGCGTGTGTGTGTGTGTGCACTGCTTGGGTGGCCTGAGGATGAGCGCCCATTGTTGCTGGAATTCAATAGGGCTGATTAGTAAAGAAAAGTTGTGTGTGTGTGTGTGCGTGTGCGTGTGTGTGTGTGTGTGTGTGCAAAAGCATGCACCGGCATGCGCCTCTGCGTGAAGCAGGGGGTGGTGTATGTGTTTGTACTTTTGCACTAAGCGCAGCAAGGAAGAATGGGGGAATTAGCTGTAAGGCCAGTGAGAAAGCAGACTTCAGGGTGACATACCGCACAAATCTGGGAAATGGGGATTGTTTCTCTCCACATGCACGGCAATACTTTGTTTCAACAGAATAACTCTGCTGCAGCTACAGATAGAAAAGATTTATCGTGGGTTTTTTTTGGGGGGGAGAAGAAACGCTGCTCATCTCCTGAACAGTTCTTGCAGGATTTGAAAGAATAATCCAGAAGTCGACCCAAGCTTAAAGCTCAAATCATTACTGGAATTTTGCTTTCAAGCCCATGAACTGACCCAATTTCCATTTCCATGTTTATTAGCGCTTGAATTATTTTTGTCTCCTAACTTACCCTTGAAAGAGGATGAGTTTAATACCTCAAAAGGAAATCAGGAAAGCCCAAACAAGTTTTTTTTAATGGAATATTTCATTACGGGTAGGCACCATGTGCTTTGCATTACAGCACAATACTGAAACATAAGTAACCCACTTCCACCCACAGTTGCTTTAGATCGATCATACTGCGTTTCAGAGATGCTGGTAGGACCTTTTTTGTTACCTTACAGAGGCAGGCTAGCTACTTCCCTCGTTTTCGGTCCTTGCGCTACGCAAAGTTAGCTCGCAGCATTAGCTTCATAGTTAATGCACAGCTACAACGGTGTATTTATCATCTGATCTAATGCTTGGCAAAAAAAAGCAAAATGATTTCAAATCCATAATTACTTTTTCAAAATTTGTGGTACAAATGTTGTCTTCACAGTGAATACTTCATCTTGAACCCTCTGGGATGAGGCCAAAGCTCTCGTACGTCTTGTCCAATTAACAAATGTAGTGACATCATGTTTAATAAACTGTTTCTAATCATGCCTGGCAACAGTAAAGTAAAGAAATATGACAATAATAAATCAGTCTGCCAATAATGTATACGGCTGTAGTGACTGATAGCTCAAACTTTTACTTGAGTTACCGTCATTGAGCCGTTTGCAGCCTTTCTCAAAAGCGGCAACGTTGCAAAAAAAAAAAAGCCTTCTGTCAAATCCTTTTATTAATTTGATTTGATGATTTAATCACGCAATCATGTGCTCTCTCGCCATTCTCAGCCTGTGGAGAGCTCCTCTGAGAGCAGAGTTCCTCCGCTGACTGCCTGTATTTATATGTCTTCCTGCGCCGTGATTGCACACTGGACCGGATTGTTCCTCTAACTGAGTTCTGTCTAATCATCTCTCGCAGAAACAGAGGAAGAACGAGATCAATATTTACTGAAAATGCTCCTCAGCCTAACAAACGTGTTTGTAATCTATGCCCCCTGTGTGTGTGTGTCTGTGTGTGTTTTTGTATGTTTGTGTGTGTTTGATATACCTTGGCCGTGACCGGGCCTATTGAGGGGTGGCAGGAGGAGAAGGAGGAGGAGGAGGAGGAGGAGGAATACGAAGTTCCAGGCAATCATGCAGACAGGCGGGAGGGCCCGTGTAGTGTAAACATGTTTTAAATAAACAGGAACCAGCGTAATGCCCTTTTAATTGATTCATTCTGTGCTTTGCTGTTTACAGAAGGGCCTAAATATGAGCCTCGTAAGGCAGAGGCCTTGTGTTTATAAGTGGTTTGTTTAGTTCAAACAATAACAGTTTGAACACCAGACGTAGTTGCGGATCGGCCGTGATGCGTCGCGCTGCGGCGCTCGGCTGCGTTGCATTTTCTGTGTTGTGTTTTTCATGTTCTCCTCATCGCTCCCTTTGTACGTGTGTGTGTTTCCATTTTAGGGGAGAATAAAGGAGCTAAAGCAGCTCTTTGCAGTACCCCACTGTCTCCTCTTTACAATTTGCAGGCCGGCCAGGGTATGCCGGGGTGTGTGTGTGTGTGTGTGTTTGTGTGTGTGTGTGTGACTGAAGTTTAAATTGTAGCCACAGTGTAATGATATGGTGGCATGGCATTGAGGGGTACTCCAAAGGGAGGGCGGGGGTTGGTAATTAAACATATGCAGACACAGACACATACAGAGGGTGAGACGCGCACACACACACACACACACACACACACACACACACACACACACACACACACACACACACGCAGTCAGACACACAGAGAGGCAAAGAAAGAGAGCAAAGCTAAACACATCCAAGTGGGGTAGTAAAAGCTAATGAAGGCTCAGCGCTAGGCTGGCACAGACAGCCATTTCATGTGGTGAAGAGGAGAGGAGGAGGAGGTGGAGGAGGTGGAGGAGGAGGAGGAGGAGGAGGAGGACTGGGCCAGGCTGGGGAGCAATAAGGCAGAGCCTTACTCGAAAGCAAGTTAGGCCAGCCAGAGGAAAACTATAATTGACACCATGCATAAGGGTGGTTTTTCAATATAGTTTGTCTCGGGGTCTGCCAAATCATTGTCTATGCAATGGAAAAGGCAAACAATGGCATTAACACATTTGGGGAGCCCGAACAATAAAACCAACACTACAGTGCAGCTTATTGCAGTACTGTAAGAGTTAGCGGTACATTAGCCAACAAGCTCTCGCCCATTTAAGAAAACGAAGTACGCTGAGGTTAATGTTTGGATCAATCTGGAAATAATATAGCAAAGTTAGTCACTGGGTCATTCATTAAAGCACTCAACAACACTTAAAATAACCCCGTGTCCCTCTGAGGTTAACGCGGTAATATGCGAGATGACTACTTCCAATCTTTTGTTTTTAATGGCGGTGGCATCTTTGATGCTAAACCAAAGTTTGCTGTGTTTTTTTGTTGTTCTAACCACATTTCAGAACTCAGTGTGTGGCCGTCCGCTGCGGTTTCTTTATTTCTGTCATTTTTATTGATAAATCTTCAGCCCTTGAGTTCTCTGTTAGTTCAGCTCTCTCGTTCATGCTAACTACTAATCTAAAAAGTCTCCCACCGAAGGCTGTCGCCGCTCGCCTCGACAAACAGCACATTACTCACCACGAGTCAAAGCAGTTCCGCTCAAACTGTTTCGCTTTACAAGTCATCAGCGCGGGGTAAATGAATCCTGAAATTCTTAATCCTTTTAGATATTTATTTATTTATTTTAACACTTACAAGCCTTCTTTTCTTAAAGCAGATGATAGAATCTGCCGGCGCAGTTCGATGACTTCAGTCTGTTTCCAATGTATGAAGATTTTTTTTGTAGAAATTAGTGTCAGCATCTTGAAGGAAGACAGAATAATACAAATCGCAGCACTAGGTTAAAGGAAAAAGACACACGCTCTAGAAATGTTTGTCAAAACAGTTAATGCGTAATAGAGACTTTATGCAAGTATCTCACCACGCTGTTTGATTTCGTTCTCTTGATATGAGAAAATACGGCTCTTAGGGACTTAAGAGTTGATAAAAACGACTTGATAAGATGGAGATGTTTGCAGGGCACCCCATCACTGTGGTTTCAGGGAAGGCTGTAAAACTCTGGGTAGAAGTGTAGTTTTTCTTTGAGAACTGTGGGGTCCACATGTTGTACCCTGCACTATGCAAGCAAGCTTCTCTGGCGTGTCCCATAAAAGAATAAAAAAAAGAACACTGGTGGGTTTTAAGGATTAATTTCAAAAGCACACTGACACATTTCTGCACTATTCATGGTTTGTGGTTTTGATTGGTGTTCCCTTAAAAAGGTTGTACGCAGGCCTGCAGTATCTCAATCTTTATGGTTCATATAAAGGAACTTATTGAATTCGAGAATAGAATTTATGGGCTAATTTCTACATTCATGGCTAAAACACATTTTAGTTTATCGCTCGAGCTTCAATGGAAAGGTTTAAATGAAGCTTTAAGATGAAAAACTCATTTTCGTTCTTATATCTTGCCCCGTAGTAGTCTTCTCTGCACTCTATAGTATGACGTGGGAAACTGATGAAGAGCAACAGGAAAACTGTAAGTGACACAGCGGCCGTGTGGATTATTTACAAAGCCAAATGGAGAAACAGAGAAAGCAAGAGTTGCACTCGGTGACTGAGCATGTGTACGTGACTACGAGTCTAAAGCAAAAACACTAATGGCATTCAATACTGTAGCCCGCAAGACCTTAATGTCCTAAAGTTTCCTAAAAATAAGCTAATGGTGTCCTACGTGTTTCATTATTTACTCAGTTTTTACTGTCAGATTATGTCACTTTAATGTCAATATTGGCGTTGCCAGTTTTGCAGTCTGTTATAAAGGTTCTTGTTACTTGTGCAAATATTGTTCAAGAATAAAAATGTTTTTTTTTTAGATATATATATTTATATGTTATGGTCACTGAAACTCTCTCTCTTTCTATATATATATATATATATATATATATATATATATATATATATATATATATATATATATATATATATATATATATATATATATATATATATATATATATATATATATAATGCTGAATGATCTCTAACATCTGACCAACATGCTCTGACAAACAGGGGGCAGACTCACAACTAAACAAACACTGGAAGCGATTGTGGTCCGTAATCAAAGAAGACACTGAGACACAAAAAAGATTACACATTTGTTTAAACAGAATGAGGTCAGCTGTACGTACTTTATGCTGCTTGTATCGAATGAGCACAGAGGCCAGAGAGGAGGCAGGTTTTGAAAGTGGCCATATTTTCACAAGCACGATTCATCCAATCGGAGTCGCTTTCAGGGACTAATTGTCGGGTCTGGGGACAAACAATCAGTCAGCACTGCCGTTATCTGGCTGGCCTGAGTGTAATCTCCTCCGCAGGGAGTTCACGGCGTGAAGGAGCAGTCACTCTATAACCATGTGACCGTACTGACATTCATATGTTATGACATACATTTGTGACCACACACACAGGCATGTGAGCATTTGAGAAAGCTCAAGACGCCACTGAGTCATTAAACTAGACACACAGATGTGCACGGAGTATAATACAGTATTTCATAATCACCAGCGCTACTAACACGCAACACACTGCTTCTCTCCTGAGTGCATGAGCTAACAGGCCGGCCTGTGATGACAAAACGGAGTCAGTCTCACCTGCACCCTGGGGAAGAATACGCTGTGCTGCTTAACACAGCAGCGACTCTAAGATGCAAACCAGCTCACTGACATAACTTTGCATTTTAAGAAGAATTTCCATATTAGATAGCACAGCGTAGTGGTCTCCAAAGTGCAGATAATGTGGACTGACGTGAGGTGCAGTAGTCTGCATCCTAGGCTACACAACATACCAGGGTAGGCTATTTTCTGCTTGACACTGCGATATAAGTGAAATGTATTGCTGGCAAACCTTTAGCAAAAAGACTGTTCTCTGCATCTACTAAAATGATTCTACTAATCTCATAAATCAGATGCTTATAATAACACATTACTTCCACTAGAAGTAATCAACCCATGGACAGACAAGCCATTACTGCAGTGTAAGTGCAGCTGTGTGTGCTGCCCCTGACCACTCTCTACTGCAGACCAAATAAATAAACAAAATCATAATAAAATTTGCCAGCTGGGCAAACTCAGGTGGGCAGGCAGAGCTCAAAGGTGAACAAACTATTTCACGGCTCGGAATCATGCGTTCAAAGTGTAAGCTTATAGTCTATATGGCGGTTTTTCTTAAATGATGGGCTGGGGACCAAAATGGGTCACTGGTATGTTTCAGTGGATCCCCACATGCCAAGAATACTAATATGCTGTAATGAGTGAATGTTCCAGACTCTCTCTGTATTTTCTCAGTTTGGCTGCTTGGCTGGAGAAGTTTTTAAATCCCTGCCGTAGCATGTTGGACGCACACTAAGTTCGGTTATGAAACAATAAATCACACCAGACCATTAATTAGTTGACACCCCAGAAAAAGGATACTTAGAAAAGTTATGTTCTAATATTGGCTCGTGTGTCTTGTTATTGCTTTTAATTTCCAAACCCAGGATTTGCTCTTTCTATTTGCAACTACATTGCTCTCTGCTGGCCGTGTTGCATACTGCAACATAGACATCTTGTCACAGAGATTTGAGGTTCCTTATAATATAAGATGCAAAATGTTTGGCAAAGAAATGACTTCGTAGAAATGTAATGATTAATTCGGTAGGAAGAAAAACAGACATCATCTTAAGACAATCTTCCTTTACTGTGTTTTTAGTCCAACGTTAGTGTAGTTGCTGTTAAATGTCTACTGCACATTTAAGAGCTGCTCCATGAGCCAAAATGACTAATGCTGTCTTAGAACTAACCCCTTTTGAGACCCCGATAGTAAAGACATAGAGAATGGATATCAAATGTTTGGCAAAGATGTATGTAATTACAACTACTTAGTCTAATTAAGACAAAAAAAATAATGTGACGGGAGATTAAAAGAACCAATCGTTCCATACTGTTCTTCTTCCATCTCCTTTTCTTCCTCGCCGTTCCTCTCGCTGCTCCTCTCCAAGTCTGTCGACCTTCCTGGGTGGTTTGTAAGTGCAGCTCACGTACTGTATGCATGTGTGTTTATTTAGTCTGTATAGGGGAACAGAGCCACGGCCTCTGCCAATTTTCTTTACACTGAGAAAATATGCTTTTGGACAGATGGAAAAAGAAAGCAGTTAAACAGACTCGGGGCCAACAGATACAAGACCCCTTCTTCCTCAAATCAACCGCCGCCACTACCAACCCTCCAGACTGAGAAACCGGCAACTCAAAACTGTGCCTGTGACTATGGTTTAAAAAGAACTTTTGCCACATGAAGGTGTTCATCCTCGCCACTACGAGCTAATCGCTGTGAAAGAGAGTTCACCTAAGGATAATTGCTATAATTTTAATAATGAGTAAGACCAGTCTTGTGAGTCTTAAGAGTCTTATGAAATACCCAACGAAAGCACACGCGCACACACAGAAAAAATAGCCTTCAGGTAAGAAGCTGTGATAAGATAAAGATCATCCCAGCGTTCAGACACATGGAAGCACTTTAATGACTTGAAACCAATAAAGATATCATGATTCATTATAGAAATTCACAAACACAAACACCATAAAGCTTCAAAGTGGCATAACAACGCTCAAGTATGCACGCAAATCCACACATATTTCATCTCTCGCTTTGTAGTCTCTAATCTAAAACAGGAAGTTTGAGTTTTACTCCTAGATTTCATTGGATATGATTTCAAAGAGAAACATAAAAGTGATATATTAAAAGCTTGACTAAGGAGAACACCTGAGAAGAAAAAAAAAAAGATTTTTGATTACGCCGGTTTGTAATGATCAGGTGCTTTTTGGTGGATGTAATCAGGCCAAAAAAATCACGCCTTAATAACAGTATTTAACAGCTTGAGGTAATGATGAAGGTATACCGAGCTCAAGCGCCCACGTGGCTTCATTTTAAACAGTGTCATCACAGTTGATATGTAGGGGGGGAAAAAAACACGCAGACAGGGCCAAGTAAACACGCGGATGAGAGACAATTTCGTTTAAACGCCGCACACAGAAGTTTAGAAACTTGTTTAGCCTACTCCATCCACTCAAGGCCACTGAGGAAGTGTTTAGCCAAAGGCTGGAGCTGTGAGAATGGATGGACCGACTGACTGGAAGGGAGGAAAAGGGGGGAGGAGCGCTTGGAGTAGAGAGCATTGAAGAGGAGAGGAGGGTTTGAGGAAGAGAGGAGAGGAGGGTGTAGGAGTTAGGGGGATGTGAGGAAAAGAAGGAGGAGGGGAATACCACCCACTAAGCCAGTTGTGGAGAGGTTCTGGGGGTTGGGCTGCTCACAGGAAACAGTTGTGGCTCCATCCCAGGCCTCACACCGAGCAGCCCTGGGCCACCCAGTCATCGACAGACAGACCTACCAAATGGCCTGGCCGGGCCAAACCGACAGGGATTTGTTTATTTTTCATCCTTTGGCGGTGGGGGGAAAATTGTTCAGCACAAGCTGTTTATTAGACCTTTGATTTGTCATGTGTCAGCGTTCGCTCGCGGGGAATGTGTATACATAAGTCCAACTTGTGTAGTTAGAGAGGTTTGGAGGCTGAGAGGGTGTGGGCACGGAGGAGCGGGGAGGCTGGGGGGCAAAAAGAAAAGAGGAAAAATGGGAAGCCTCCCACGCTGAAGGCAAGGCTGAACTGCATTATGGGTCATTCTCCAGCTGTCCCTGATTGTTGATGTCACGGGGGACTGAACTGTTGTGCCTGGTTTGCAATGGGTGTGGGGAGAGAGGCAGCATGTGGACAAACATGGGATTCCTACGGTCACACGGACGAAATGCAGTATGCTAAATGGATGAGTGTTTAGGAGAATTTATTTAGGGACTACTGCACACTCATAAGGAAACAGCACTAGTTAAAAGTTACTGTGTAAGTGGATTCACAGCATATTCACATAAAGGAGGCTACATACGATGTATATATTTCTTTTCCTTCTTTGGCAAATGCCAATTACAAAATAGAGAAACAGCACGTTTCACTGAGAGCGCAGTGCAGTGAGAGGAGTACACAATAGGAGACATGATATTAGTCAGAGATGTAATAAATCAGAAAAAGCCCTTAATACAAACTTAATACTATCAATATTTGATTTTAAAAAAAAAATGTCAGGAAACTGGTCTTCATCAGCGTGACTGAGAACAGACTACTGTGCAGCCGCAGGGCTTTTCACTCACTTTGTCAGCTTTCACCTCCAGACAGCGTGCCAGCTGGACTGACCGAAGCAGTGCAAAGTCCAAATCTCAATCCAGTTAGTCAGACTCATGTGTAAACCCAGAAGGAAGAGTTTAGCTAAAGTGATATATTTAATACACATCCTGTTAGCAGTTGAGAACGGGAACGGTGAGACCAGTGGGGAAATTGTAACTACACGTCTCCATTATTCTGTAATGTTATTCCTATGTTTTTATAAATGTATGTCTTTCTGAACATATTTCATGAAGTCAGACTGCAATTTAAGACAGTAAACGGCGATTGTCTTCAAAATATTATTTTTCACAGAAGGGATGAATAAGTTTAAACTCTATATACATGTAAACATATTATTAGATGCTATATATTATATAATTGGTATCACGACTCTAAATTGCCCGTAGGAGTGAATGTAAGTGTGAACAGTTGTCTGTGTCCATCTGCCCTGTGATGAGCTGTTTATTTGTCCAGGGTGTACCCTGCCTCTTGCCCAAAGTCAACTGGGATAAAGTCCAGCCCCTTAATTCTCACATTTTTTTTTACTTTTAGAGTTTAATTCCTCTGTAAATATATTTAAATCCTATGCAAATGTTTAATTATATAAGAGTTATATATCTATCTATATATAAGTCTATCTATCTACCTATCTATCTATCTATCTATCTATCTATCTATCTATCTATCTATCTGCTTCGCCAGTGCCCAGGAGATGAATTAGCGCCTCTCCAGCTACCAGGTCCATGCTGGACTTGACCCGGCCACCCTCCAGTTCCCAAGCCAACTCCCTGATGGAAGTCTACCGTTTGTGATTTTCGGTTGATTTTCATGCGGTGTAATTCCGCACTGATCCACGTGGTGGCAGTATAAGACCAATGTGGCGCTAACTTAAAAAAAGCCGTAGAAGAAGAAGGACGCACACGATGACACGGCGAGAACCAATCAGATTCTTTAATATCCGGAAATAACGCAAGTTTAAATCTTGGGCGGCGCTGAGTTTGGCACGTAGGTAAGTGCAGTTTGGTCGTTAGCTGGAAAGAAAAGATAAACAAACAAATAAAAAGAATAGTACGATAATAATTGGATTATATATGTATTTATTTATCGACTAAAGGTGGATATAACGTTAGGTTTATAACGACCACGGCGTAAGCGGTAGATAGCGCGGGTTAGCTCGCTGCCAAAAAAAAAAAAAAAAGCTAACGTTACCTGAATTTTACAGCACAGAGGAGATAAAATGGAGAGCAGCCTGCACAGCCTTCTTGTTGGACTCTCTGTACAAATCAGTCGAAGTGATGGTGAGCTGATGTTTTATTTCTTGAAAGTTCACCTTCTTGACAAAGATCGACTTTGAGTTGCCGTTTGTTTACCTGTAAACCAGGACGGGTGCATCTGGCGACGGTGAAATCCGTTGATGCCGTCAAGTCCACGGCCATGGTGGAGTGGCATGAGAGGAAAATCTGCCGGGGGAAGGAGGTCAGTGAGTACATAAACACATGAAGGACATACTGAGTCAACCAGCCACCTCATATATATCCATTACGCGTGAATGCACTTTGAAATATGCCTTTATATTTAATATATTTCAAGCAAGCTGACATGATCCAACTTATTCTTTACTACATTCGTCCTCTTGGCTGGGTGTGTTTGTGATTTAGGTTGACGTGAGTGAGTTATATACACTCAATCCAGAGCTTTTGGACCATATAAACGCTGTCACCAACAAAGCTACTGACACACCCCTTCCTGCTCCAGACAAGGTGAGTGTTATCTTACTTTTCCACCTAACGGCTTGTTGTCACATGTTGGACGAAGAATTTGAACACTTGGACTGAAACTGTTGTAATCAAATCTCAGCTACTTCTTTGTTTTGTGTGGATTATATTGCTGCCATGAATTAGATTTTTAATCGTTGCTGACACGTTGAACACTTTAGGCCAGGATGCAAAGTGTTTATCATTCATCCTCTCTCTCTCTCTCTGTTTGTCTTTTCTATAGAAGTATGAAGGTCGACTGCGCTCATCCAGGATTCCTGCCCCTGCCTCCTGTATGTAAATATATTGTGTTTTTTTTTTTTTTGTTTTGTTTTTTTTGTTTTTTTTTGTTTGTTTTAGATGACCATGTCCTGTTGGTTGTCTCCTAACTGCTTGTCTTCTTCCAAAAGCCTCTGCTCCAGCAGTCACCAATGCTGAAGAGTCAGGTCGGCATGGCATGCATGTTTCTTTAGATGAAACTAATCGTATTTTCTAATCAGTTTTTGTTAATGGGATCGGGGTGTGACAATCCTTTGAGAGCTGATTTCTGCTCACGGGTTATACAAGAAGTAATCACCGTCTTAATGATTAGTGGTATAGGGATGCAAGTGTACAGCTTTTGTTCATTCTTGGCACGCAGCACATCTTTTTTTTTTTTTTTTTAACCTATTAACGTGCTCTAAACTGGGAATAATAAAGGCGTACAAAAGGAGTGCTCTGGGTCATCACTGATGGCATGTTTATTCACTTAGGATAGAGCGAACTGTGATGATATGATACACTGCTCTTTATGTTAATGTAATATATGTGTATAATCAAATAATTAATCACCTGCCGCACTTTAGCTTACGCTTTTCTGTACCTGTGTTCATCTCTCGTGACTCACTTCTGCACTCTGGGTCTCTGAAGATTTTTGTTTCATCGTAGAATGGCAAATTCGTTGCTGTGATTACTCTTATGATTTGGTAGACTAGACCAGAGACTATAACTCCACAGTACTATGAAGACACTGACACTGAAACTGCAGCTGTTTGATTTGGATCTGTTTTACTTTCAGTTGCCAGTCGGTCTCAGGTCAGGCAGACGTGTATGTTCCAGGCTCCGGCCCCTGCTCCAGCACCTGTCCAGGCCTCTGTGTCTCCTCAGACAAACCCAGAAACAATCCACCCTGATCTCCCCTCTTCATCAGTCCTCAAAAACTCTGGTTGGTAGCGATCTTCTGAAAACGTTTGTTGTTCCTTCCCAGTGGCGTGTAATTAATATTAAATAAAATATAAATGTTAAATAGAACTACAGAAGAGGTAGTGCAAATTGAGTCAGAAATGACAATGACAAATAGACTGATTTTGTCCATCGTCTATTGTTAGTATTTTTTATTTATGTTATGTTATGTCATGTTGACTGAATCTGTCATCTGTATACACACACTCTCCATCCAGCGATTCCTAATCAGCAGAACAGAAAGAATGAGGTCAAATCAGCACTGTCGCTTGTCCGTGAGGCAATAAAGGAAAATGAACCAGAGAGAATGCCCCCGCCGCCCGCAGTCAAAGGTTTGTATCACATTTTACACCAACATGATATCATGTATATCCACTAATTGCTTAGATCTGTATTGATGTCTTATACACAGAGGAAGAAAGCCGACCTTTCCTTCTGCAGTGGATTGTTTTGTTTTGTTTTAGACAAAAATATTTAGGGTTTATGCACATGTCAGTGGCATTAAAATCAATGTTCAGTGGTTTAATCTGATCTGCTGACGTATACGTCATCTCTGCACGTTAGGCAGAAGAAAATCTGTGGCTCCCCAAGAGCTAAACAAAGGCAGCAAAAGGCTCTCTTGTGTCGTAAAGCCCCCTGACATGCAAACCAAGAGGGGAAAGGTGAGATTTTTTTTCTTTTACTCAATCTGCTATTGATATCATTAAATGGGAAAATGTTCTTTCTCACGTTATTATTTACATTCCCTTTGGTTGTCATTTATTTTTAGTTTGGAGAAGCTTCTCGACCAAACCAGAAGTTCTACGACATGATCCAGGACTTCAGAGAGACCTTGGAAGTAACCCCGTTATCATCTAATGACCGTGTAAGTTTGGACTTGATAACCACGTGGCTTCTATGGAGTTATATACTCCTTTACCCTTATAGCCCATATTTACAGCACGTCTTGTGTTTTTACAGATTGAACCTCAGAGGATTTGTGTGTGTGTTCGGAAGCGGCCACTTAACAAGCAAGGTACATTGGGAGTGACGTCTAACATTGTGATGCAGTATCATCAGATTATAAAATAATAATTAATGACTTTGCACAAAAATATTATCCATCATTCGTTCACTTAACGTTCTTGTCTTTTCCAGAGATTAATAAAAAGGAGATAGATGTGGTGTCTGTACCGGGGAAGGGCGCTCTGCTGGTTCATGAGCCAAAACAGAAGGTGGACCTGACCAAGTACTTGGACAACCAAGTCTTCCACTTTGACTATTCCTTTGATGAGACCACCACCAATGAGCTGGTCTACAAGTAATGACCCCATTTGTGCTTTTATTTATTTATTTACTTTTTTTTTTACTTTTTAAAGAGGTAAATTCCTGATGTTTTTTTTTTGTTTGGTTGTTTTTTCTTCTTCAGGTTCACAGCTAAACCTTTGGTGCAGTCAATTTTCGAAGGTGGCATGGCAACATGTTTCGCTTATGGCCAGACGGGGAGTGGGAAGACTCATGTAAGTCTATACTCGACGTACAGGATAAACCTGTCTGTCTGCCTGTATTAGAATTTTATTTTTTATTTTGTTGCACTTATTTGGCACTTCTTCTCCGTAGACGATGGGCGGTGATTTCATAGGGAGGCAGCAGAACAGCACTAAAGGAATCTACGGCTTGGCAGGTAGGATGGAAACCATTCCCAGTGGCCGAAGATGAATAATGAGAATCAGTCAAAAGCATTCAAATTAGTTTTTAGTCCCATTTTATCGCCATTCCTTTACTTTAAACTACAAAACACTCAGGATTCATTAACTTCAAATAACTTGATTCTTTCCATTTTTAGCCCAGGATGTTTTCACCTATCTCAACCACAGGAGGTATACTAACCTGGATCTCTCTGCTTATGTCAGCTTCTTTGAGATTTACAATGGAAAGGTAAGGGGGGGGGGGTTCTAATCCTACTTCCATGAACACCTTTTTTGAGAATATTTGACTGAAATATCAGCTTAATTTAAGTAACCCCAAGGTGAAATATGCGTTTTGATTTTAGGTGTATGACCTGCTGAACAAGAAGGCCAAACTCAGAGTTCTGGAGGATGACCGTCAGCAAGTCCAGGTTGTAGGTCTGGAGGAGGTCTACGTGGCTACAGCAGAGGATGTCATCAAGATGATACAGATGGGCAGTGCATGCAGGTACTTGTGTGTATATTGTAATCTGACAGTACATATATAACATGTAATGTTACCAGTTATTTTAACATGGCATACTATAAATGCTTACATCTGTTGACAGTTAATTAGACACGTAATAGCACATTAAAAGCATTGTCTTACTTATCATTAACATTAATGGCTGCTCTCCATCTGTCATTCTGGGTACAGAACATCAGGCCAGACCTCCGCCAACGCCAACTCATCCCGCTCTCATGCCATCCTCCAAATTGTCCTACGACGCAATGACCGCGCCACCACGCTGCATGGCAAATTTTCATTGGTCGACTTGGCCGGCAACGAGCGCGGCACAGATGTCAGCAGCAACGATCGCAGCACTTTGGTTGAGACTGCCGAGATCAACCGCAGTCTGCTGGCTCTCAAGGTAGGCTGGCTGTGCGTGCACGCTTGATAAATGACTGAACTGAGAGTTGCACAGTGAGAAGAGTCCCATTTGCTCTCTGGTACCTCGACTAGGTTGCAAATAAATGATCGTGTCCCCTCTTGTGTCCTGTAGGAGTGCATTCGTTCACTGGGAATGAACAGTGATCACATTCCTTTCCGGATGAGCACTTTGACCAAGGTCCTCAGAGATTCCTTCATTGGAGAAAAGTCCAGGACCTGCATGGTATGTGCATGCTGACTCTGTTTGGCACACAAAACAAATGCAAACTGCAGTGTATGTTTAAGTTCAGAATGTATGCACTCATATTTTCCCTTGTCTTCCATAGATCGCCATGGTCTCACCGGGCATGGCGTCATGTGAATATACAATGAACACACTACGTTATGCTGACAGGTACATATTTCACTTGTTTCCATTTTTTTTTGTTATTGTACTATGAAAATAAAATCGTGCCTGGGAGGACGAAGCTTGAAAAATGTTCTGCTCTTTCTCAGAGTGAAGGAACTGAATGGCAGTTCCACAACCAGTGGAGCAGCTAAGGCACAAGAACCTATTAACAGCTCCACAGAGGAGGTGAGGTTGCACCAGATGAGTCCGACATCATAATTCATTTGTATAATTTGCTAAAAGTTAGCTCTCTGTTTATAGGAGTCAGTTGTGGATAGCAGTGTGTATGATGCCATGGCGCGAGTGGCAGAGCTGGAGGAGAAAGCTTATGTAGAGCTCAAGGTACACTTTTCTTTATAGTATACACGTGATAATGTCTTTTTTTTTTTCTAACTGGCTTTGTGAGTCCACACGTTTATCACTTTTTTTTGTTTTCAGAGGGTCGATGATTTTGTCAAGGCGATGGAGCAAACCTCGTACAACATCAAGGAAGAACTTCCGGACCTGGTGGATCATTCCCGGAAGATACTGGGTCTGTACATACACACAGCTCGGTTTTAGTCCAGACTCATTTAGAGTGACTAATTGTATTATTCTCGCTTGTTTGGACGTGTGTTCTTTACCTTTTATTTATCCAATCTTTATCTGTCCTCCAGACACGTTGCTGGCGTTGCAGTCTGCAGTGGAGCAGGAGAGCCTGGCAATGATGAAACACTGAGACGAACCCACCCACAGTTTGTTTAATGAAGCTATTCACTTTTGGTTTTATTGTATTAATGATTTAAATAAAGAAAATGTATCCAGACACTATCTCATTAAAAATGTTGCAAGTCTCGTAAGAAGCCACTTTTGGTTCGGAGCTATTCTTATGTTGTTTAATACAGCACTCCTCGCCGTGGATGTTTTAACATGAGCAAATGCTGTGTACGGATAAATTCTACTGAAAACAGTGAATGGTTAAACCTTTTTTTAATAATAAAAAAACCAAAGCTTCTCTCAGTAGCATTTATTTTATCAGGCATTTAAAATGAATTAGATAATGTGCATCATGGATAACCAGTGAATGTGTGGCATTTACATGCATTATGGGGGAAACCCTATTGTAGAACATTAAAGCTGAGTTTGGAGTTTGTGGATTGATCATTGCCTGCACTAAAGCTGAAAGTGTGAGGACACAGCTGAATATTCAGTTAGGCAATGCAGTTTAAATAAATAGTTTGGAAAGCCACCCAAGTTGATATAAAAATGAAAAGGTTAACATTTTAAACGTAAGTTTGCATACTTAAGTGCACACTTCCAACACAACATTCATACACAGAGTAGAAACTAAGATCTGTAACAACATAACATGCCTGAAAAGGAGCAGAGAGAAGAAAATGGTATTAAGTTTTTCTGGTAACGCAGGGATGTCCAAAGTACAGCCCGGGGGCCAATCACGGCCCGCAGTCAGATTGCACGTGGCCCAGAGCTTCTCCGGTTAACTTAATGAAGCATTTGAATGAACTAAACGTTAACCTCAAGGACACGACCGCTGTCTGTAAATGTGACAAACTTTCTGAACAATCTTGTGCAAGAGTGATACATTTTAAACTTAAATGTTAACAGACTCTGCATTACTCATAATAAGTCATGAATGAACACGAGGTTAAGATTTGTACCAACTTCATTCAAGTTGAACATATTCCATATAATATATTCTTTGTTACCTGACTCTAGATGTGAAAGAGGAAGAACTGGTTGTTAGACTTGTCAACACCTGATTTTACTTGTTACCACCGATTTTAAATGTTATTATTGGCCCCTATGCTTCTTTACATTGTCCAATACATACAGTAGTTTACTATAGGTCAGTTGAACAGTCGGGGCGGCAGGTGGCGCTGCAGGTGAGCGCAGGCGGTGTCTCAGATCCAGTATTAGCGCAGAAGGAAAGGGAGGGACCAACCAGTACCGAGACGTACAGATTAACCAGCTCTCAATCTGACTGAGTGAGGAAACAAAACGCCGGACCGGGATGGCGATGAGGTGGTTGCGTTTTTCGCTCCTCGCTTTGGGGCTTTTCTCGCTATGCTGCGCCACGACTGGCGACAGCAGCGGCGTGAAGAAGATGAAGATGCAGTTTGCGACGGGACCCCTCCTCAAGTTTCAAATTTGGTAAGCAAATGAGCGAAAATCTGGCGAGTCATTGCAGGCTAGCTCAACTCCCCGGCTAACAACAGCGTAGGCCGGAGCCGACAGACGCTAGCTGGTGACAAACACGAGGGGGTGGTTTGTGTTTAACTTTGCGGGCGGAGGGTTCACACTGTGCTGGTTATGTATTTATGTATTTATTAGCGATATTACCGTCGGAGGGGGGTGAATATTTGTCAGGGAGTTCCTGTTTTTCATGAGCATGTACACAACATGGCCCCGCTTCCGCTGTCAAACAGGCGAGTTGACGTTAAAACCACAAACGTCTGCGGTTTAGCCTCTTTACATCCGCCTGTGTTTATTTATTTCGTATGTCGCTGATACCTTTCTGCCTCATGTAGAGCACACTAAAGTGCCTTGAAAGTTGATATGCAAATAGACTGACCTCGTGTCCACAGGTTAACGTTAGATTGGCGTCCTATGGACAGTGAGGTGACTGGAAATCCCAGTGAAATGCTCAGTAATTTAATCTAATTTAAAGGTAGAGCTAGCGCAGCTACATGCTAGATAAACTGAAGAAAAACGCATAACCTGAGATAACAGCCTCAAGGGTTTGTGCTGGTGTCACGTGATTTTAAGGTGGTTATGTTAATGAAGCAAATATTTACATGCCCCGACTGCCCTGTAGTTGACAGTGCTGTAGTGTGTTGAATTTTCCTGCGTCGAAACTTTCCACAAAGAACAAAAACAATGTGCCTGATCTCCAGCCTGAAGCCACAATATCCCCTTGAGATCCCCGTACCGGCGTGGCTGCCCTTTTGTCTCTGTCTGTCCTTGCAAAGGTACACTGTGTTTGTCTTTCTAACTGTCCGTTTGTCCTCATGCAGCATTTCCTGAGGGTACAAGCGGGTGTTTGAGGAGTACACGCAGGCCTTGTACCAGCGGTACCCGGACATCCGCATTGAAGGGGAGAACTATCTTCCTATACCCCTCTATCGGTAAGACGGATCGGCTGCTTTGTTACAAGTGGATTAACTTATATCCGGCTTTATTAAGGCTGGGTGAAAGCTGCCTGGGATTAGCTGTGATTCGACTGAGGAAAAGGAATTCTCATGCAGTCGGGCTTATCAGGCCGCGAACTTGACTTTTATAGACGGAAACACAACTACTGCCCATAGACATTAGCAAATTTAACTTTCAGTGCCCTTTATATTGCAGTTATCATTCATTAGGTTCACCACACTGGAGGAGTCTCAGCGGCATGATGCATTAGAGCATTGTCGTTTATTTGACTTCTCAGAAATGGTCATGTGATTTCAACCACTGTTGTTTTTCTTTAATGCACTCGTGCTGAATTAGTTGCGTTTTGTTACAGACGGACAAACGCTTTGACTCTAAAATGTTGAATATATGTCATAAAGTCAGTGCACTCGAGCTCCTTGCCACTCTATGTGCCAATTGGTCGTGCAGTTAAATCCCCGGTGTCACTTAAACCCTCAGGTCCTCATCAGTTCCAGCCCTAATAAACACACCAGGGATTTGCTCCATTAAAGAAAGGGAACAGTAGTGCACTCTGGGTTTCAAATTCTCTAGTCAGTGTTTGTGTCTGTCAGTGTAAGTCCACAGAGAGGCTGCAGTTCAACCAGTTGCACACCTTTTTAAATTTAAAGGTCGTGAAATTGAAATAAACAGAACGCCGGCTCTGTGGATTCAGTTTATTGTTATTGTATAGCTATTCAATTGATTCGAGACACAGTGAAGTCTAATTTGAATAAATGGAGCCAACACCCTTCTGTCTCTGGAACTGACATGGTTACACTTTTCCCAGAAGTGAAAACATGCCTAAGATGTTAATTAAACATGACCAAAATGCCTTAAAACAAACTACAAGCCCACATCTATCTATATCATTGTAGTATATCTTGAAGGCTCTGGACTGATTTCATAATGGACTGCATAATGCATACCACGTATTGTCTGCTTTGTGTTTCCATGACCAGAATTTGTATTAAAAGCCGGTTTCTTGTTTTATTTCCTCAGACACATTGCTTCCTTCCTGTCTATGTTCAAGCTGCTGGTGATTGGGGTGATTATTATCGGCAAGGACCCATTCGCCCTCTTTGGTATGCAAGCCCCGGGCATCTGGGAGTGGGGCCAGGGAAATAAGGTAAGGTTTTCATTTTCACGTGTATCCGAGTGTAAGGGAACAGAGTGTGGGTTGCCAGAGTGACGCAGCTGAGCATTCGCTTTGCAGGTTCTCACCACAGATAACGCTCATGGATTGAATACAAGAGAGTGGGAGTCTGTTTGGCTGTGTTCCAATACAGTCGTGTACATACATACACAAAGCAGTGTGCATTCAAACCCGTGGGATTTCATTAGCTGTTCATTGAGGGTCTTTAGGTTGTTGTTACAGTATTGTTTTGCTCGGATCTGTTGTCCCCGGGGTTACAGACATACCAGAGGCTCAGAGGAAGACTGACCATTGACAGCTAACATCAGATATTTACAAATAAAACAATCATGTACCATCAGCTGTGTTAACCAAAAGGTGAGGCTGATCAAATGTGGTGCAGTTTTAGTAGTAAAACATAACAATTGCACTATGTCAGTTATCAATAACTCAAATGACTTGAGAGAAGAAATCCAATCTCATTGACTGTTCCAGACTCCGTAATTTGCCACTGCTTATCCTGACTGCACCTTAATCCCATCAACCAATCAAGAGAGCTCTGTATGAGAAGGGTACCTGTGTCACAGGTGCATCAGTCCGTCCATTTCTACCTTGCAAACTGCAGAACAAGAAGCAAAAGAGCAGGCGATAACATACAAATGAAGCAGAACTGAAAACTTGTTTAGTGATAGTTATTTTTAACACATCAGATAAAGGTGTATGAACAAAACACCATTCACCTGCTGCTGCGTCTGCTGCACTCTAATAACCACTAAACTGTGCAAGTTGAAATGTGCTTTACATAACTACTTTGCATTAACTACGTCTAAACCTCTTCTGGAGTTGTCGGTTAATGAAGCACCACACTATCCTGTGGATCTTTGTCCTTTGACTGTCGCACTACTTTACAGCATGTTTTCAGTGCACTGCTCTTGATTCTAGTGAACTCGATGCAACGAAACCTGCAGACATAACACAGTAAAAGAAAATGGGGAAACGGTTTTGTGCAGAACCATTTATCTCTCTCTCATGTTTCTTTTAGATATATGCCTGCATGATGGTGTTCTTCCTCAGCAATATGATTGAAAACCAGTTAATGTCTACAGGAGCTTTTGAAATCACATTAAACGGTGAGTTTTTTTCCCCCCCAGGTTTAAGAAAAAAAAGTATTTTATAAAATTATGATAAACTTGTGGCGAAGAAACAAACTGCAGTGAGTTACAATAAAGTGAGTATTGTCTTTCCATAGATGTGCCAGTGTGGTCAAAACTCGAGTCAGGTCACCTCCCCTCCATGCAGCAGCTTGTGCAAATCCTGGATAACGAGATGAAGATGAACGTTCACATGAACACAAGACCACACCACTCCTAACCTTCTCTTCACATCTTGGCTGGAGCTAAAAGCCCCTCCATGTGAGTGTTCACAGCACAGTTTGTTTGTTTTTTTTTTTAATACTTTTTCTGTGACTTGTGGAAATCTCGATGAGTTGTAATTTGATCTTTTGACCCCGGCTGTTTTAGGTTTGAGGTGGGTTTCTCACCGGGCCGTGAAGTGATGTTTATGAAGGTCTGCGCTGAAGGCAGGAGGACTGCTAGCACAGACTGGATGCCCCCATCACCCTTCACCATGCCCCTTAGAGACGTCCCGCCCCCGACGCCAGAGTGGGATCCATGGCAACAGTGCCGGCATTTCTGTCATTTTCTTGTTCTCATACTACTGCAGATTTCATCCAGTTGACATCAGTGGCCCCATAAAGAGAGATTTAACATTGATTACTTAAAATCTTTAACTTGTTGCATACAATTGGTCTGTGTGAGTAAATAATCGTGTCATTTGTACCACTGAGCCATATGTAGAATTTTAAGTTTATTATTCTAAAAGTAGCTTAGCTGTGTAGAAAATGCATCACTTAAAATCTGTCATCACTGTTGTGAAAATAACATTGGGAAATTGTGTCTTGGTATGATTTCTGAATAATTTTTATATTTACATAACTTGGAAGCTAAGATGAATAAAACTATTGTAACTATTTAACTGTGACGCTTTGGTGTGGTTTACTGATTGATGTAGTGTAATAGTTTTATGAATGATGTCTGAAGTGAATTAAATTAGGCTTAAGACATTTTACTATCAGAAAGATTGAGGATTTAGGTGGATGATGTGACTGCTGTCAGGGTTTTCATCTCAGTAAAACTTTAGACATCTGAGTGTTGGAGATGTTTTTTGTTGTTTTGTCACTTCAAGCAGATATCTGCATCTTTGAACCATCTGCTCAGCCTAATGGAATTAGGATGAATTCATGATCTGCGCTTATTCAATTAGAAGAGACAAATCAGATTAAGCACGAGCACAATGCAAGACTAAAACAGGTGAAGCAACAGTGCCATACACACTTGTTGAATTTTGGATATTCCTGACTGTAAATAAGCTCACGAGTTGAGCGAGTTGAGTTCTACTAGTAGAAAAGCAGAAATCTTCGAGATAAGGCCTGTAATTGATGAGGCTATTCCATGTGGCTGAAACCTAGCTTCACTATGCAGTAAATTGAAGGCATTGATGAAAGACTATAATTTTAACAACTCTTCTGCTGTTCGATTTTATATTTTCTCAGATTCCAGCGGTGTGATCTGATTGAAAAACAATGCCTCCTAAGTTGGAAGTCTGAGCATTGTGATGACGACATGGCAACACATTGGTACACACAAGTATCCAGTTAAATGAGATGATTTAGTGTGTCAGAATCCCTTCACTCACTAAAAATATCATACCTCAGTGCTGCTGTCGTTGTGTAACAGTGTGCTTTATTACTCTTGAAGACACCTATGGATAAAGGCTTGTTCACTTTCACTCATCATCACACCAGCACTGACATCCAGAAGCCTTTGGGCAACAACGTGGAGGTGAGGAGCTCGTGTGGACTTTGGCAGCTGGGGATGCGAGGGCAGCCTCAGGTAATGGTGAAGATGCTGAAAGGCCAGTTGGATCCTAATCTTAGCTGCCAGCAATAACAGCTCCTCTTTCAATACCGATGGTCCTGTAGCAGCCCCATCTGTTTGACATTCACCCTGGGGAGAAAAAGTGTTCACGCCTTACTGAAGATGCTAACAAACAATACTGTGAAGTGAATTGAACTGTCTGAAAAGCTACTGTAAGGAGAACAGAAGTTCAAGATACGCAGTCAAAGCTGAAACTACAAATGTCTGCAGAAAAACTGAAAGCTTTGAACGCAGCATGTACTGCGGAGCTGGAAACGCTGGCGACTTAAGAGGTCAGCATGTGTTCAGATAAAAATAGAAAACAACGCCTCACCTGAACACAGCAGGTGCCCACACTGAACTTTGCTTGTTGGCCTTTTGCAAGGAAGGAGACAAACACTTTTTCTCTCCCTAGGACTCGAACCCCGATGGCTTTGTTGAGGGACAGGAAGACGGGGTGCAGCGGGGTGGGAGTAAGGCTCGGGCTACTCCAGCTCCACCGACGAACCCTGGCACCCTCCTCATCCAAACACTGACCGCCTGATCTGTTTAAGGCCAGCCTGCAACACAAACACACACATGCGTTTGTCAGATATCAACGGATATTGCCAGTTTTGTTTCGCACAGGCCTCATTCATCAATCATTTTGTCCTAAAACTATACATTACATTATGGTATTAATTATCCTAGCTTTTATATACTAAATCTAAACATGTCATAGAATATAAACATGGCTTTGTACCATATGTTTCCATTGCTGTGATAACAAGTCGCCCTGCCGTCAGACTGGAACATGGCTCGAAATGGTTGACAGGGGGCATCGCCATCATCGTACACGAAGCAGACCCTTCCATTTTCTTCAGTGACCACCACAACGAGAGCCAAGAGGCCCGAGGGATAACTGTTACCATGACGATAAGGATGGGAACACATGGAGTGTGGCGTACATGCTATATTGAAAATACAATCTATTCCACATTGCTCTTTTTTTTATTAGATTTGTGCTCGCTTATCTCTCGGTCAAAGCCCTCTGAAAATCTAATCACATGATTAAGATCTACGGATATCACACTGCGATTGGATACAAAACCTGAGCAGAGCCGTCAGGGAACACGGTCAGAAATTTCACGCCATTGGAGTAATACTTCTGTCGAAATCCTTCCCCATCCTGTAAACATAAAAGATTAAATGTCAAAAGGTGTTCAATGGCGTTTGTTTTGTTTTCGTGTTGTTTTCGTGGCACTCTGTTGAGTTATCATTATGAGTACTACTCCACCATGTGTCATGTATTTTGGGCCTATATGTGTGTGGGAAACAAAGGATAAATAACAATGGAGGGTGACCACATAGGGGCAGTATATATATTATTACTGCTATACAGTATTACACAGGCAAAGCAATAATGATCTCATGACTTTTTTTTTTTAAATGTAGAGCTGTATGGGTCATGACAGAAAACATGGTAGTAATTGGTAGGTACCTGATGATGACACATGCCAAACTCAAGTGGCTTTTGGTCACAAGAAGGAACCAACACCTGCTCCTCTTCCTCTTTCATTTTCAAGTGCGTCTCAGTTGTGCCACAAGGAGTCGCTGTCCAGCATCCGTTTACTGGAGCACAGGAGAGCCGGAAGATGAACGGCTTTGAGGCTGGGACAACTAAACAACACAGAACAAAGTTTATTGGTCTCACCAAGCCGTTTGACACAGTGTGCTCAGTTCATGATTTCTTATCATGGCCGGGTGAACAGATCGAAAGCACTCACAGGTTTCTGCTACAGGTAGTTGGAATGAGTCGTCCTCATAGATTCTCACTTCTGATGGTTCTCTAACAAAGGATACAGAAGACATTGCTTTTGACTCTAGTGCTGTAAAATGCTGTTACATTTTATTATGACTACCATCTTATTAATCTTTCTTGCATGATGGAAATTTTTACCCAAGTCCACTTGGTAAGTCCAACATAAACTTGTTGTGATCCTCCGTCTCCCGGCCTTGAAAGAGAAGCTCCTCCATCTCAGTGGCTGGCTTGTCTTCCACTGATGCTGGAGTACCAGTCCTCAGGTCACATCTACCCCCAGCCAAACGTCTCCGCTTCATCAGCATCTTACACAGCTGCTGCCACTGGTTGCAGCAGAAGCGCAGGACTGTCTAAGATGGACACAAAAGAGGATGCCTGGTATATTGTATGGTATGGGGTACGTGTATGGGGTTGTAATACATTCACTTTGTTCCTCACCTCAGACCGCTGTACCCATGCTAGATCCAGTGAGGGTTCGGCCTTTTCTCCACAGTACTCACATTTCACAGCGTGATTTGTCAGATTCTGGGACTGGACAACAGAGTGTTAAATTTAACCAATCAGTGAGTCATGTTACTGTAGATGGGATATGAAAACAGGTCTTGGTACCTCTGGAAGAATGGTTGTTAAGTTTATCCTGTGGTTGTCAGACTCCCTATTGTACCTCAGAACTCCTGCTGCTCTGATACAATAGGTGGCTGGATCACGGATATCTGATATCCTCTTACAGAATCCAGAGAAAAATACACATTGAATGAAGAAAACAGGTAGTTAATAAAAGAATATCGTTATTGAGATATATATATTCATTAAAAATAAAATTAAATGTCTTACATGGTCAGACAGTGGCTCACTGAGATCATGGTCTAATGTACCAGCAGCAGCTGCATCTAATGGGTACAGTGATTTACAGTGACAATGGCCTGAATATGATAGGGGAATCTTTCATTATGTTGTAAACTTATTTTTATTTTATTTCATTTTACTTGCACTTGGAGCAGACTTACAGTAAAAGCTGGACCTCATCTTGTCTTCAAGGACGTGACTGGAGTGAAGTCCAACAGCATTCACTGCTTGTGTAAGGTTTCTGAACAAACATGTACAGTATACAGATAGACACAGAGTATATAGACAAGCATTTAGATGAAAAATATCTAAAACTCTTAACCATATTTCTCTCACCCTTTTTACAAAGGAAAGAAGAGCAGGACAGATTGAAAGAAAAACACAAAGACAAGATAAGGCAAAACACATGTCAAATCTAACTGCTCACGAGTCCCAACATATGGGCTTTAGATTGTAATTTCAGTAGAGAAAAACAATAAAATAAGTATAGACAAGGAAACGCTCTCACCTCAGTGTGTCACACGTCAGTGTTTCCGTAACCTTGGAGATGAAATAGCCGTCTACAGGAATGTCTACATGCAATAGCACCCAATTATGGCTGCAGGCTGACAGGTTTTTAAAACCCACAAATATTTATGCAACACAGCTGTAACAGGCTACTACTGTAGGCTAATACTGGATAATGCAATGCACACTCACACAAGGTGGTCTGCAGAAGACAAGAAAATGGGATCCTGAAATCGAATGTAAAGTTTAACATTTAACATTTTTATATCTGGTTTAAAAAAGACCATTTAAAATCTTGTTAGACTTGATCTGGATTTATATTTGAGTGTTAGATTCTTCTATTCTGTTCTGTTTTGTGAATTTAGATCCAGTGCTATTTAAATGCTGACTGATTTTTTTTGTTTGTTTTTTTTTTTTTTTTTTTTGCAAAAGATCTAGTAAACAGACTCTGTTCCGGTTTCACAGTGGATATTGAGATCTGGAGACAAACAAATAAATTTATGAGCAGTTCTTAATCTTCTTCATCCGCAGCGACAACATGTTTTAACACCATTTCTCCAGAAGATGGCAGAGCGGTTGTGCCTTTGCCTTTTATTCCCCAAACTACGTTCTGGGTCAGATTAAGCCTCTCTGATATGCTACTTGTAATATTCATTTATTTATTTATGAACCAAGTAGTCAGGAAAGAAGTTCGTTAACTGGACGGTCAGATGACCAGAGTCTGGTTCTGCACTAAACTAAACTAAAAAATCTCGTCTTCCCTCACAACTCTCCCTTGGCCCGACGCCTTAACATCACCCAGGTGAGACTGATATCGGATGATTGGAGTATAAATAATTAACCTCCTTTTTGCGGCTTGTGATTGGCTGTCGTAGCACCTGCTCCACGTGCTGACGTCACGACTCAAATATCTGCCAGCGCTAAACGTTTCCGGGGTTCACAATATGATGCCTTTAGGAAAAAGGAAAAGCGTTACTATGCATTTGGCTGCAGCTGTCTTTTTCACGTTATATTTGGCACAAACGGTAGACTGTTCTCGATTGAAGAAAACACAAAGACGAGAGGGACGAACAGAAGTTGACTCACAGAGAGCGATAGGCGTCCAAGAAGGGAAAATACTGTTTGGTAGGTTTTTTGAAAGTGGAGCAAGCCTTGAGTCACAAGTCACAGATGGGACCAAGAAGTCTTCAAACTCTTCTCTGGAGGATGAAGCAGCTTATCAAGCGGACTCTGCGGGTAAATTCAACTTTAACATCTATGTTGTTGACTTGTAGGAATTCCTTAATTGACTTGGTGTACCATAGTTCCTAAAATGACTACAGTGGGTTGTAATTGGTGCAATGTCCCCTGTCAGGCTGGTCAAAAGGAGAAACGCACAATGTGCAGGCCAGTCCCAAAGAAGCAGCATGGAAACGCATGGCACCATCGCTGCAGTGTACTGGGGACCATTTGAAATTCAGAGCAGTGGGACCAGGAGCTTCACAGTTTGCAGTTGAACAAGGTCAAGTAACGAGAATCATTAGCTACACTGTCAAGTCTATTCCCACTAATGATTGTATAGTCTCTAAAAAAAAGACTTTCTCCCACAGGAAATGGATCTCCAATGCTTCTGTCCCAGGTCCCTTCCACCTGTGGCTACACCATGCAGAGGAACTCCCTTGCACTTGTTATGTTGGTTCCCTATGATGGCTGCAACATTATTCAAGAGGTAACTGTTTAATATGAAATGCAAGATGTTGCTACTCCCAGAAAGTTGTCTGACAGCCCTGGTAATCAGATTCCTGTGGTGAATAGCAACAATTTGTGGAAACCAGCAACTATAGTTATTAGAACTCAAGCAACAATATTGAACCTTAGATGGTTCCACTTTCTTAAATGTGAGGTTTTTCTCTTTTACAATTTAAGAAACAATGCTATCACTAATGCAAAATACATTAGTTGCAGTCTTAGTCTAATTTTGACTCATAACTTTTTTTTTTCCTCTTCAAAGGGTGGAAATTATATGCTCCCAATGCGATGGCAGGGAATTCCAGTCTCACTCTGCTGTCCAAAGCCTGCAGCACCTACTCCTGCTGCGCCAAAAGATCCTGTATCGCAGATGCCCCAGAACCCTGGTTACTTTCCTCCATCCACAACAGCAGTGCCATCCACCACGGCTACAAAGCCAAAACAGCCTCAATGGCCTCAATTTCCACAATACCCAATATATATTCCTCCTGGTATGCTCCCTCCAGTCACAACAGCACTGCCCACCACCAAAATGACTACTGCTGCAAAGCCAAAACAGCCTCAGTTGCCTCAGTGGCCTCAATTTCCTCAATGGCCTCAATTTCCACAATACCCAATATATATTCCTCCTGGTATGCTCCCTCCAGTCACAACAGCACTGCCCACCACCAAAATGACTACTACTGCAAAGCCAAAACAGCCTCAATTTCCTCAGTGGCCTCAATTTCCACAATACCCAATATATATTCCTCCTGGTATGCTTCCTCCAGTCACAACAGCACTGCCCACCACCAAAATGACTACTACTGCAAAGCCAAAACAGCCTCAATTTCCTCAGTGGCCTCAATTTCCACAATACCCAATATATATTCCTCCTGGTATGCTTCCTCCAGTCACAACAGCACTGCCCACCACCAAAATGACTACTACTGCAAAGCCAAAACAGCCTCAATTTCCTCAATGGCCTCAATTTCCTCAGTGGCCTCAATACCCAGTATATATTCCTCCTGGTATGCTCCCAGTCACAACGGCGTCACCAACCTCCACCACCAAAATGACTACCACTGCAAACCCAGCAGCCCCCTTTCACCCAATATTCGGTCCTTACATTCCCCTCCCATGGAAATTCCCTACAGCTGCGCCACCAACTACAGCTGTGCCACCAACTACAGCTGCACCGCCAACTACAACTGCACCACCAACTACAGCTGTGCCACCGCAATCCACGACTTTACATATTCCGCCTCACGAGCATCCTCACCACCATCATCCTCCTCCCTATCCTCACCCTCATCCTCTGTATCCTCCCTATCCTCACCCTCATCCTCTGTATCCTCTTCCCTATCCTCCTCACCATCATCCTCCGCTGTTTAAATAAATGGGTTAAAAAATATGGTCGTCTGCATGGCTTTGTACTTTGTCTTGGTGAATTGAAATTATGTGGAAAAGTTGTCACTCATGGCTTATGATGTGGTATTGTGTCAGGGATCACCATTTTATATCCAAATGTAAACACATCAGGAACATCATCAGAACTGTTCTACATGGCTTTCCAGTGCCTTAATGTCATTTGAAAAGGTTAAATTTCAGTAATCTGGATAATTTCTGGTAAGCCTGGAATCAAAGGTCTTGCATAAAGTAGGTTCTGAGAAGCAACTTATTTGCTTTAACAGTCCTCCCATACAAGTCTGAACCAATGCAGCTGAGAGTATCCACATGGTGGCACAATAGCACAACAATTTCTAGTGTCAAATTTGAAGTCAACACACTTTAATAGGAGTTGTGCTCCTGCACATCTCATGTCAGGATTGGATGATAAATAATGCATTTTATGCATGTACATGATGTAGCTGGTAAATGTAGGACTGATTCAAATATGGGTAGCTTTTGAATTTTACCTCAAGCTGAAAGTTTGACAAGATTTGCCTCTGAAATTCAGATCGAGTACAATATTTAAATAAAGAAACTTTTGTTGAATTGAACTGAATATATAATTGACCTGACCTGTTAGTAGTAAGTGACTAGCAGCACTGGCAAGACTGTCATGTAATGTGTTGTGCTGCTGTGTTGTTTCTTTTACACTCATACATTCCTCCATTAAGGAGGATAAGGTTTTTCCACTGAACTACCTGCCTGCCAGTACATCTTTAAAACGAGGTGACTGGGGTTGACTATGAAATGTAATGTCCCTGGTCAGACTCAGGTTGAGACCTGTTGCCTCCCATTCCCCGTCTCCCTCCCCTCTGATCTCCCTCTTTAATCTCTCTACTGAAATAATGCCCAACCCATGAGCTACATCTATGATTTATGAAACTTTAAACATAAAGTAAAGAATTTAATGAAAGTTAGATTTAAGTGAGTGAAAAACATGACACAACACAAACTTATTAACATTTTTCACACATTCTTGGTGTATTTCCATCCAGTGTTTTATATCTCCACAATCAATTCCCAGATTTGTTTTAGTACTGCAACAATGGGGAGAATATCACCCTCTTTACCAGTATTTTGTAGAATGTAGTAATTGTTGGGAAAAGCTCTTAATATAAAGATTATATATGTTTTATATTGAAAACCATATGAAGTGTATTACAAAAACTGAAATGTAAATGGTGTTATCTTACCCCTATAAAACTCCAACAACAGTTATTTCAGATATATCCAGGCAAATACTGCTATCTCATGTTTGGTCTGTATCAGCATATTTACTCAGGTTGGCTATGAAATTGAGGGCAGCACTGGAGAAACAATGTTGTATGTCACACATTCCTGCTTAACTGGGGAAAACAGCAAAATATACAAACAAAGCCAACAAACTCCTTCAAACCTTTAACTGAGTGCAGTCAGAACATAAGTCAGAACCAAACAACACTGGCACGTGTAAATATTCTTATAACCTCAACCAAAATAACCTATAAATCAAATAACGTCTTCTATTTCATGCCATCTGATAAATATGCAGAGCTGACTGTATTGACCTGAGACAACTAATTGGACACCAATGGCCACATATGGCGCTCTAACGAGCCCATATGTTGCAAGTGAAATGAACACAGGTGAACGTTGTAGCTGGTTGATTACCTGCTGCCAGCGTGTCCTCAGTATTAAAAGCTGTGCTCTTCAGTTGTTCTGGTTTACAGCAGAGTGTTTTGCATCTGTGCAGCTTTAGTATGGCAGGTGAAGCTGGATGGGGATGCAGACCATGTCAAATTGTAGTAGTCATATTAGTCCTGTACTCTATAGCTCAGAGTTCAACTTGTTTTAGCTTGCGAGGGCTGAATAAAGAAATTAAACAAGACAAGGTAGTTGGTGAGGCCACAGTGATGGAAGTAAGGAGAGGAAGCATTCTCTTCAATGGGAAAGAGCTCGACTCCCAGTCAGGATTAGCTTCTGCCACAGGAAATGATGAATTGCTGCATATTGACTTGGATCAATCAGATGGCACAGGTAAGATTTTCCTATATAGTTATCTGAATTTGATGCACTGCATGCAAATAGAGCACAATACTCAAACCAAGGCATAGTCATTAACTTTATATCTGGACTTAATACCTAAAGGGATGTTGCAGCAGGTGCCAGAGCTGGAGACCAATGAAGCAGCATGGAGGCGCTTGAATCCTTCACTACACTGTCATCAAAACAAGATGAAATTAAAAATCACAGGACCTGGAGTTCATGACTTAAAGCTAGACATGGGTATTTTTGTACACAACCAAGTTTATATCATATCGGTTTGTTAAAGCTGTAAGTGAATGACAGATTGGCATAGAATAATGTTTTTTTTATCCATCTTTTAGGCAATCCACATCCCCTGCCTTTGTTTCAGGTGCCTGAAACGTGTAGCTACACAATGAAGCAATACGCACAGGGCCTCGTTTTAGTTGTTCCCTATGATGGCTGCAATGTGATACAAGAGGTATGCCATTAATCCTATTTAATTGCCTAACATGGTGGCAAGTCTAATCTGTTGGAAGTTGAAAGGCATTTAAGTAAAATTGGTATCACTTACTTTTTATCGTAGCTGTCAAGGAAAAGTGAATTAGTCTGGATAAGCCTTGTAAAGCAAGAAGCTAACTTTTACAAATGGAAAAAGTGAATTTGTGGTATGGTATCAGATGCTCAGCTCCTTGTATGATCTTTCAGAATGGAAATTATGTGTTGCCAATGAGTTGGCTGGAGACTCCAGTTAAATTCATCTGCCCCATATTGCCAACTTCTGCTACAAGACCTGCTTCAGCTACACCTAAGCCTGCTCAGCAGCCCTGGGATTTGCCAATTCCGCACAGGCCCTGGAGACCATCTCGTCATAAGCGCCATGTGACCCAGCCCTTGTCCTTATATGACCCTTATCTATATTATGCTTATTTGTACTCATATTACATGCATATGACACCAGCTCCTACCACTGCTGCCCCTACCACTGCTACAACTACCACTAAGCCTGACACAACTACCATGACTACCAAGCCAACTACAATGAAGCCTGTATATCCTTATCCTTACTATTACCCCTACTACTATTACTATTACTACCACACACATGCCCTGATGCAGACCACTGCCAAACCTACTACGGAACCAACCACTACGGCTTCTGCCTCAACCACTACGGCTTCTGCCTCAACCACTACGGCTTCTGCCGCAACCACATCAACTCAAATTCCACAATACCCCTATTATCCAGGCTATTTTCCGTATCCCCACTACCATCCAATTCCAGGGTTTCCTAATGCTTCTGATATTTACTACTACCCAATTATTCAGTATTACTATGGAAAGCCTCCATACCCATATATAACAACTACCACAGCTACAACAAGTAGCTCAAGTCCCACGACTGCCTCTTCTGCCACGACTGCCTCAACTGCCTCTTCTGCCACGACTACCTCTTCTGCCACGAGTGCCTCAACTGCCTCGACTGCCTCTTCTGCCACGACTGCCTCAACTGCCTCTTCTGCCACGACTGCCTCAACTACCTCTTCTGCCACGACTGCCTCAACTACCTCTTCTGCCACGACTGCCTCTTCTGCTCCTACTACTCAAACAACAAATCCCAGTAATGTGTATCCAGGCCCATTTAGTCCATTTGTTCCTTACTACTTGGAGCCCTTTACTCCATTTGTTTCCTACAAATCCAAGATTGGGAAATTCCCAGATGACCAGAAATACATGCCTCAAGCTGGCTACAAGTCTGGACTCCAGGTTCCCGCAGACCCACCCCCACACTGGCAACATGTGCCTTGGTTTCACCCCTTAATGGGCCAAGACAATCTTCAATTTGACTGGAGAAATCTGCAGCCCAATGACTAACTTCAGATGGTAAGGATTGCCTGCAATTCATGTTTACATTGATTTTTAGAGTTTCTTAACCATAGCTGTCTTTTCTTTCTTACAGGTACTGGTGTCCCTGTCCCTGCTGTTATTCTTGGCATCCAATAAACTTTTACTTAGAACTTGTCTCGTTTTTTTTTTTTTTTTTTTTTTTTTTGTACCATGGTGCCTAAACCTTCTAGATCCCAGGATAAAGTAACTTCATTTTAGACCTGGTAAATTGCAAAGATGACGATGAAATCATCTTGAAGGTCCATGACTTGCATTTCCTTTCCAAGCAACATGTCAAGTGGTTATTTTAATTTGCACAAATTGCCACACAGACAAAAGGCTCAATAGTTGCAAGTCAATGTTTGTTACTAAGAAACCTAAATCCAGATTGCTAATTCCATTAGGCCTTAAGTTACTGAACATGTCAATCTGTACAAGTGACTTCCTCACCCTTTAAAAACAGATTAATCAAAGCTAACGCAAATAAAAGAGCATAATGTAAATGTGAGATGATGCAGAAACAATGCTAACTCTTTTTCTTGCAATCTTTAGATTGAGTTTTTGCTTTCTAGTTCTCTGAAATGTATATTTTTATATAATGCTCACATGCACTAATACAGTGCACAGCCACCCCATTCTGTCTGTTCCTATATACTTCCACATGGTGCTCTCCTCTGGGCACCATGTGATGGTAGACCCACACACATCACTGAAACTAAGCCACACGTGACAACAGAAAGGATGCCTCCTACTTCCCCCCCCTCTATTTTTTCCTTTTCATCTACTACAGATCTTGAATGTGGGCACATGGCATTGTGGAGCACTAAGCTCAGGTATGAACTACTCTGCAGAGAAGCAAGACCTCCTAAAGTCTGTGCTTTAATGGTAATCAGTTACTGCACAGCATATCTGTTTTATAATTGCTGAATTATTTCAAGCATCAAGGATTGGTTTGCGCTCTACAATGGTGAGTCCAATGTATGGCTACATGGTTTGACTTTCGGGGGAGGCAGTAGCACATGGTGTGGTAGCTGCAGAGGTGCAAGTTGACCTCCTGTGCATTGCTGAGATGCCCCTGTGCATGGCTTCCATTCAGTTCACCATCTTTCCATATCTGCATGTCTGTTACCTATTTGTGTGTATGTGGAGTTATTGAATGACTTGCAGCATCAGTGTTTTGTGACTTCTGTTTATTCAGACCAAATAAAGAGTATAATAGTATAGTTAGGTATAATCGTATAAGTAGAATCAGAGTCTGAAAGATCATAGCATAGCACTGTTTAAGCCTTTTCTGCAATTAGATTAATCTATTTTATTTCTTTGTGATCATAGGAAACATAAAGATGCCCTGGAAATGAAAGAGAGTGACACAGGCTGTATTCAAGCGGGTTGATTTCAGTCAGAGATCCGTGTTCTACCTCTTAATATCTCCAGTCCATCTGTGGCCATATTCCCAGCCAGGACACTTAATCCCTCCCCCAACCCTGACATTTGCTCCACCCACTCCATACAGTTTGTCTTTATGGAGGACTATGATGTGGACATGGATGAGGAAGAGGAGGGAGAGGTATTCATGAGAAAGGCCACAACAGGCCCTTGGTGGGAGGACTGTGGAGATGATGGCAACTGTGACATACAACACCAGAGAGGAGGAAGAGGCTGCATGGTAAACAGTCGCAGTTGGGCAGAGGAGCTCCAGGATATCTTTTCACCACAGTCAGAAGACTGTTACACTGGAGGGCAAACCAGACTGTCCAGCATCTCTGTGAGTGACTGTCTTTCTCTCTTTCTGCCTGGGCCACACAAACACTGAATTCCTCCCTCCATTTGTTCTGACAAATTCCATTGAATCTCTTAACAACAAGAAAACAGACTGAGGCAAGGCGAGAAAGAGATTCAGCGCAGCTTATCAGAATAATAGAACACAAACAATGTCAAGTGAAAAATTAAATTGCCTAAAAGCTGACAACATCAAACAATATGAGTAGAACGGTGGTTGCACTCTGAGACTATACATATCTGGTTTCTGGCAGTGTGAATACAGTATATGAATATAATGGTGTATACATTTCCATTAGAGAAATGCAAAAAGGCTGAGAGGCTCAGGATATTTGGCCTCTGATGCTGATGATGGATGAAAGATGACTCAAAAATGTAATCAGCCCACTGCTGCACTGTGACACAGCAATGTGGGGACTAACTGTGGATATGCGTACGCACTTCTGCACGTGTGCATTTGTGGTTCTTTTTGCACGTGTGGGCATGTGCACGCCGCGATTCCTTGTCTCTCCTTTACGGCTCATCACCCTTGAGTCTGTGATGTGGAATGGGGCTGGACGAGATTCCTTTAGGAGACAAAACAAACAGAGAATGTGCAATTAAAAATTCACCGCTCCGCTTTGGGCCAACGAGCAGACGCAGACGGCACGCCAGTGTTCCTCAAAAATGCTGACATTCATTAGAGGAGCTATTATTGATCAGCCGTGGTCTCTTTAATAGCCTTGTTTTCCAGTATTGCAGTCTCATTTATCAGGCTATGTTTAGCCTGGTCTATCAGCCCACACTATCGCTCACCTTGTCATGCAGCAAAGCACATGCCCTTATTTCTGTAAGTCTATTAGGTCTGTCTCCTCTTATCAGGGCATAGATGTTCCTTTCCTTCCATTAAAAGAAAGATGAAGGCAGAGGGAGTGAGGAAGATGGAGGAACAGATAATAGATCAGGAAAGCAGTGGCAGCACTGAACAGCTCTGTCTCTCCCCTCACTCCCGCCACCATTTCTCTCTCCTCCTCTGCTTCCGTCTCTTCCCACTCTTTCCTCTCCTGCCCCCCACCTCCCTCCCTCCCCTCACTGCTCTCTCCTCCCTCCCTCCCTTCCTCCCTCTCTCTCTCCTGCTCAGAGCTGCAGTATATGAGAGGGTCTCCTGGGTCTAGCTTCACTGCAGTGTAGAGAAGGGCAGGGCGGCTGTTTTAGTACGATGCGCTGAAGGATGGTGCACCAGGAGAAACGCGTTTACCAGGTGCGTGGATTTGTGTTTGTACGTGTTAACGATTCCGAGGTTGTAGTATATGCAGCGTACTGTTTCCAGGTATTCATGATAGGCGTCCATCATGGGTGAGATGCTGTAGATGAATCAGCCATAATGGAGGTGTGATTGTGAGGTGGCGTAGGTGTGTTCATATGCGATCTTTGTTTGTTTATTTTTTAGTACAATGCGAAAAAATGTCATCTTTCATATTATGTGTGTGACCATGCTTTGTTTTTGTTTTTTTATGAATGAAAATTATTATATATCTACACAGTGACCATGAGGTGCTTTTGCTACAGCGCATACCTTCTTTTGGGAGGGTAGAAAAGGTTGTGTGTGTGTGTGTATGTAGAGACTCTGTTGGTAAGGAGGAAATCCGGCTGTCTGAAGTGGGTGAACAGGAGGTAGAGCATTGGTTGGGCGAATAAATGCGATCAACTGTGATTTATGCTCTTACATCAGAGCCTCATCTAATGATGCGTCACAAAAAAAGGGGGAGAGGGTGCTGGTGTTGGGCTGGTTTTGAGGTTATTTAGAGACAGAGAGAACATTCCTAATTTTGGAGGTGTTATTCAATGGTTTTGTGTCACACGCTCACACACATACAAAAGCAGCCTTAGGACATGTGGACGCAATCCCATGATACAAAAAAAAATACTATGTCAATGAAAAATACAATATCGGTGGTGCCAGAATAGGAGATCCTCTAATAAAACATTTTGTTTAGTGTTTCTCTTCTTTATAACAAGAGAAAAACTGTGATATTTCAAGACAAAAGGAAATAAGCTCTAATGGCAGCTACAGAGAAGAAGCTGTGAAGTGAAAGTGGTTAATGATTCAGGGTAGGACATAAACTGAAAAAGAAATAGGAAATGGGACAACAATCAACTAAGACAGTGACATATCCAGATACTGAGAATGATGTGAATCAACATTTCTGGTCTAAAAGAAATAAAGAAAATGTCTGCAAAGAGAGAGCAGCCACGCATTCGAAGTTTGCTCAACAGAGAGCAGAATGACACGGCATTTTGTGCCATTTCAGCATAGATGTTGGCTGCTGTCTTGATGATGGACTGTGAATGGACAGTGAACAAAGGAAGATCGTTATTAACGACGTATAGAAATTATAGTCCTGGGGTTGCAAGTGATTACCAAAGAATTAAAGATTTGTTGACTGCTATAGAAAAGAAATGTCATTTACTTCACTGAAGATGAAACCTATGCATTTTACAATAAATTGACAAATACTTACTTGTATGTTTATACACTGGCTCATATTTAGCTTTTTAGGTCTTGACCTGTGTTCTGTGCATACATTCCCTCCATGTTGAAACAGGATGTTATGTGGGCACTGTTAACGAGCAGAGAAGTTGCTAGAATAATTGATTCATCCATTTTCTATACCAGTTTATCCCTATGGAGGCTGTAGTCTACATCCCAGGATGCATCGGGTGAGCTGCAGGGTTCATCCTGGACAGGTTGTCAGCAGGTTGTCAGTCTATAACCGGGCTAACACATAGCCAGACAAAATGCATGCATACTAACATATTAACAGCTGCAAGTTTACATTTCATCTGATCTGCATGTCTCTGAACTGTGGAGTGAATCAGACCACCTTAATCTGCTAGACGTGCCATTTTAATCAGGCTGCATATGGAGTCCAGTATTTACTGTAGCACCTGTATAACAGGAGAAACTGGATATTCTGTGCTCTGTGTATTTTGGGCTGTAAAATCCTACATGGACTATTTGAACTTGATATTTTTGGGGTTAGTTGATTATTTAGAGACAGAACAGGAAATTGAGAGGAGAGGAGGAGTGTTATATAAAGAGTGATGTTATTTGGAGAGCAGAAGAGAAGGCCAAAGAACTGTTTCCTATAAATGTGTTAGCTAAGCTTTAAAAATATATCTATACAACTATAATGACAGTGTCACGTGTGAGCCCACGAGTGAATTATATTAACTGGTAAAAGACAGGAAATTAAATTTCATGACTTTGCTACATTCTTTCCATCCTCCTTTACCTACATAAATCCATATTTGTCCCTCCTCCTTAGTTCCTCTTTCGTCAGTTTTCCCTTTCATCCTCCTCCCCGAAAACCACAAAGTGCATTATCATTTTCTACAATACACATACTTATAGCTCTAATTTAACCACCCAGCTTAATATTTCTCCCCATGAGTCATGTCCCACTTGGTCAGTCAAGCAGAGGTGGAATGCACTTTTATTAATAATCTTTATATTCATGTATTTTTGTTTTCCTCTCTTTTCTCTGGCAGGCCCAGAGGAATGAGAGAGAGTCCATCAGGCAGAAACTTGCCCTTGGCAGTTTCTATGACGACGAGCCAGTCATCTACACCAGCTGCAGCAAGAACGGCCCGTCCTCCCGGTGGGTTTGGATTGAATGTGTGTGTGTGTGTGAGCGCGTTACAGTTTGATCAATGTAGCCATTTGAAGGCCAGCACCAATATCTTTGTGTTTTAGCGTCTGACAGATGATGCTTTAGATCTCAAGATGGATTTTATTCTTGGATGGATAGCAAGTAAAAACAGTGAGATATGCCCCAGATTTAATTAATTATAGATTCTCGGATTATTCATCTTTTGTAAAGGCTGAATATAAAATGAATTGTAGGTTTGTTACCTCCTCTTATAGAACAGATGGCTGCCCAATATACTGTAAGGCATTTAATTATATACCCACCCATAATATTGACAAACCAATATATAAATATCATTATCTTTTGAGTGTATATTCATGCTTATATGTGGCACAGTTTTTCAGATAAACTTTAGGATTTCATGTTCCTTTATGGGTTTAGGAATGGGATTATCTGAAATAAACAAAACAGGCCTTTTTTCATAGCTCATGTAAAATGTTTACACAGTGGACTGTCTGCTCGTGATCATCTGCAGCAGCTAGAGATCGGTCTACATGGTGAATACCACTAGTTACTTAACAGCCAGACGAGGAAGTTAGTCAGCAGTTCACTTTAACCTTTCAACCATTAACTAAGAAGTAAAAGCTAAAAAAGACCCCGACCAGAAAGATCAAACTGGGACTGACTTACTGTATAGTGTAGATGTCAAGTGCAAATGACGGTAAATAAGAGTTGGTCATTTGTGGAAATCCGTGCAAAGATGGTGAGTCATGTAGAAGAGAGTGCATGGCGCAGTGGCAAGATTAAACTGTGTCTGCAAACAGAGGAAGAGAAGTGAGTGACTCACATAAAGGATAGACATGCAGATGGAAAACGAATGGTTTCCCAGAAATGCACAGTATATTTTTGAAGTCAATGCAAAGGAATTGAAATTGGACCAAACAATAACTAGTTTACTATCAGAAGCTGAAGAAACAACCTCAAGTGTGGGAAGGGGGTGGCACAGTGGTTAACCTCCATTTCACAATAAGTTGCTGAGATAGAAACTTACTGATGGGCCAGATAGATTTTCTCACAGTGGGATATAGTTTAGATATTACGTATCTAGTGGCAAAATGAGATATCTCCCATTGAAATTTCACCACCGACTGTTAAAATAAGCATTAAATATTAATAGATCAGAATTGTTGAACATTTTTATATATCCAAATTATTTTTATTGTTGTTGTCATATCCTGTTTTTCTCTTAAAATTAGTGTGCAGTGGTCTACCATTGCCTTTCTGTTTGTATTTTTACCGCCCTAACAAGTCTTTATTCCTTAAATGATTACAAATGAATTGTATTTTAAATATACAACAGGTCTGACATAATGAAATCAAACTAAAGAAACTCATCTTCCAAAGAAATTGATATTTCATGTTTGTAACTAACATTTAGGACGGCCACAAAAACTTGCACACACGCACACGTAGGGGAAAGAGTTGTATTACATCAGACGGCTACAGCATGACAGCCTCGACATCCAGTAACTTTCTGGCACTTTGATTTTGTCATATGAGTAGTCGTTTCTGGCGACTGATTGAGGAAGTGCAGTGGTCCGAATGTGTCTGAAAGAGGAAATGATGCCTGATATAAGTCTGTGACTGTGATTGGCGAACTTCGTCATGTAACCTCCAGTGAACATTACAGAGTTAGAGGTGTGACAGAGGTGTAACCTCTGGGATTTAGCTTGGGGGTGGGGAATTCCAACGTCATCCTATCCAGATCGTGAGATGTTGTTTTAGTTATTGTTCTCATGGCAGTATAGGGGGAGGTTACTTTGGGTTGTTAGGTTCTTTCAGTCAGTATCATGATCTGGAATTGAATGAATGGTGTTTTGAGCTCTTGGAAAAGCTGAGGTTGGAGGTCCTGATGTCATGTTTGTCGATTAAGTCATTTCATTGAAATCAATGGCTTTAGTTTCTACTCGATTAGGTCATTACACATATCCCATGTGTAACTGTAACACAAAAGCATGAATGAGGCTGAATTGGACACTGCTCTTGGGTGATAAGGCCGAGGACTGCAGTCAACATTCTAGTTCATCCTAAAGATGCTGATTAAAGATCTTGAAACAGGACTGATTTGTCTCCAAAACTGTTGCCATGAGACTGGAAGCACACAATTGGATAATGACAATTAATTATATGCTGTAGCGTTAGGATTTACTTTAATTGGAACTAAGGGGTCTAGCCCAAACCATGAAACGCACTCTCATGCATACAGTACACAAATCAAACATCAACTTTTTAGCTTTATGGCACTAAAATGTTGCTATTGGTCTCTGTCCTCATTCCCATGTCCAATGAATATTTAATATTTAAAACATCCACATTAAATAGGAGATCCAGCGATTGTGATCAAGGAAATCAAATGAAAAATGGACTTCTTTTACACTGACAAAAAAAACAAACTTCCTGTCTCTAAAAAATTTTAAAAATCCAGCTGACACCCCATGGAATCAGGCACATGATGCACGGTGCAGTATAGAGAGCTAGTAAACTTTTTGAAGATAGTTTTCGTGTGGAAATTACAATAATCACCTGAATTGAATGTGTTTTTTTCATTATTCATTCGAATTCTGCAAATGCTTGAACCTCGAGTCCAAACATTTCCTGGCTTTTCCACATTCCACTCCTTCCTTCGTAATTATAAATGCAGTTGCAATTGAGGATACATGTAAAGACCCCTACCACGGCACGCATGCGACGTTTTTTTCTACTTAGAACGTGTTGTTTCCTGAGTATAAACAAAATAAACACAGTCGCTGTGATTTCCCCCTTTCTCTCCATGGGTTTCACTCTGACTAGCAGACAAAGATCAACATTTTGTCTCTCAGTTCCACTGACACGCTGTGTGTGTTTCTCCCTCTCAGACTGCAGAGTGGGGTAAACCTGCAGGTGTGTTTTGTTAATGACAGCAGCAGCGACAAAGACAGCGACGCTGAGGACAGCAGGACAGAGACCAGTCTGGACACGCCGCTGTCACCTGTGGTATGCACGACTTAGATCATCTCTGACTGTGTAGGCGTTGGTACATACAGCGTGTTTCTGTCACGTCCCACAACTCTCATTGCTCTTTAACCATGTGTGAGAACCACATTGGCTGTTACATCATTATATTGCTTATACCACTTCCTCACCAGAGTAAGCAGAGCTCATCGTTATCTGACCGAGACACGGCGGAGGAGGACTCAGACCCTTTAGATGACTGCGGCGGGTTCTGGCAGGTGCAGCGAAGGCTGCAGGAGGAGGCCCGGGTGGCGCTGGCTCTAGCTCGACCCATGGCGCGCATGCAGGTGGAGGTGGAGAGGCAAATCCAACTGCACAGACGTTCACCTGTGGCTGACTTGGTTAGTCAGCGTGTGTGTGTGTGTGCAAGAGAGAAAGAGAAACACAGATCATGGGATTTGTGGTTGTGCGGCGATGTCTTTATTTATTCTTCAATAAAAATGCATCATAGGGGATGATCCAGGACAATGAGATATCTGTATGTGGAGTTGGGGGGGCTTCAGCAGAGAGACAGCAAGTTCTAACTGTCCTGTCGTACAACACAAAACAAAAGATGACAAAAGGGAATTACATGACCTGAATACAAGATCAATCAGGGTTTGTGTGCGTGACCAAGAAAAGCCCCTGACGACAAGCAAATCTGTCCCACTGCTGAGGGATAACAGATATTTACGAACCCATATAGATACATATTGTACATCTAACTGACTTTGATCTGTATTGAATAAAACTGTTTTTGTCTTTGTTCGCTTTCTGCATATTTTAACGTGCAACAATGTCCCGTCTGTGTGTATTTTTTTCTTACATATGCAGCTTCCCCATCTGCCCCACATCAGCGAGGGTCTGATGAAGAGGAATCTGAGGCGAGGGGACATGAGAGACATGAGTCTCGGACAGTTGCAAGTCATCACAAATGACTTACACTCACAGATTCAGAGTGAGTATATCACACGCAGATACACACAAACACAGCTACAAGTATTTGATAAACCCAACAAACATATCAAGAGGTAAAAAAAAAAAAAAGCCTCCTATGGGGTTTTTTTAAATTTCTATTTTCACAGATCTTCTTCCTGAATTCTCCTCCTCTCTTTCTAAATCTAACACAGGTCTAAATGAAGAGCTGGTGCAGTTGCTGCTGTTGAGGGATGAGCTGCATGTGGAGCAGGACGCCATGCTGGTGGACATAGAGGACCTCACCAGGTGAATCTCCCTTTTTCTCTCGTCTGTCTCTTCGTAATCTTTCCGTAGACGCGCTCACCCTAACGTACTTCTCTCCTCTTTGTCGCGACAGGCACGCTCACAGCCACCAGCGGCACCAGGCAGACAAAGCCATCTCTAAATAAAGCAGCCCTCGTCTTCACGTGTGTCTGTCTGCACGCCATCTTTACCTCCCGCTCCATGGACCGTCACCAGTGTTACTAACGAAACTCTCATCTGTGCCGACCGTTTCTGGAGAAATTAATACGTCATATACCGCAATATTAACACACTGACACACTCATAATGTATCACATCAGAGGACGTTTTTTGAGAACCCGACATCTAAGAGAAGCTGAGTCATCCGTATGGACACATTTTGAGTTTGTGTAGGCTTTTTTATGCCACGTTTCATAGAATTAGGGGAATCCTCTCAACTTAATTCCATCCCTAACCCTGATTTACCTCTTCATGATTTTGCACGCTACACTCATGTTATGTTAATTCTGGGCTGAAGAGAGAGAGAGAGAGAGAGCACCCGTATACACTTTGTTTCCCCCTCGTCTTAAAAAAGATGATGACTTTTAGGGGCCACAGCTGACTGAATCTAAAGATGAGTTCACTTTTGTTTGTCTCTACGAAAATCAAGATGATCAGTCAGTTCGCCTGTATACACGCTCTATTCATCTTCTATATAATTTCTTCCACTAAGAGCACTGTGTCATTGTTGTTTAACACTTGAATTCACTATCAAACATCTACTATCTGAGCTGTTGCAATAGAAAATGAGAACCACTCTGTGCTGACTTGCAGCTTAGCTTTGGTGTTGAAATGCTGCAGCAGCTTCACAGAGGTTCTTGGATGTAACTCGATAGCTGCTGCAGTTTCCATCTGCTTTAAATACGCATTTAGAGCTTTAACTGGACATCATTTTGAACTTTATTCAGACAAATTTGTGTTGTCAAATGCTTTTGTCTATTCAGTAGAATGGACAAAATGAGGTGAAATAGGTTAAAAAAGTTCTATTGGTTAAAATTAGGGATAGGAAAAAGTGGAGAAGTGGAGGTATGTTGACATGAACAGCCCCTAAATAAAAGATTCATTTTTATGTTCAATTTACTAATGCTAAAAAAAGGGTAAAAAACATAAATAAATGAATATATGAATGAACCACAGCCTAAACATATATCTATTTTATCTGATCAGAGGATTTATGGACATATTGTATGTAAATGTTAAAAGATACTTTATTAAAAGGATGAAGAACATGCCCTGTCATCTGGCTGTGTTTAAGTGTTTTCACTTTCACCTTTTTAAGAATGTCATTTAACACAAAGTTAAATTTTCTTTTTCTATTGTATGCTTCATTGATAAATGTACTGTATGATTGTAAAGAAAAACAAAAAAAGAAAGGAAAAACTCCAGTAATAAATGTTTCAAGTTCAAAGTTTCAATTTTGTTTATATTTGGCTTTCATGAGAGTTCATTTGCATCTTATGTCCCGGATAACTGTGCGTGCATCAACATTACTGTAAAAATAAATTATTAAAACACACACACAAATAGAAATGTTCTGCTGAAGTACAGCTTGGTAAAGCGAGTTGTTCTCATTCACATATTCAGAGCTGTACCAAAAGGCGCGTTTGAGTTTTTCTGCTTATTCACACGTCTTGTGTTAACACTTACGTAACTGAGTTTTGTGGATTTCCAAAAGCGACGGGGGAACAACGAAAATAAAACTCAGTTTCATTCACGAGTTCGGCCACATTAATTATTATTCATCATCATTCACACACTCATGAACACACACTTTATCTACCAGAAAACAAGAATTTCCACCTCAGATGGCTGTCCGGAAATCAGGAAATCATTGGAATGAACCTGTTGAACAATAAATGAATCAAAAGTATACTTTTCTCTAGAAGCCAAATGTTTGGCCATGCAATACAAAACATTTAGCTGACACTGAACTAAATTTTAAGTGATTTTTTATGCATATTAAAAATCCATCCATTATCTAATTAAAATGAGTTTTAAAATTCTTTCAGATTGTAATATATGCTGTAGTTATTTGATACATTTTTCTCTGTCTGGCACTTAAATAAAATCAGTTTTTGTTTCTGATTGTTGATACAGTGGACATGGTAGACGTTGGATAAATGTCACTTCAGATGTAATGCTTTCACTATGCCCTCTTTGGAAATGTCAACAATGAACGCACTAACCAGGGTGAACATACATTACTCACCAATCTTTGTGTTATTTCCAGTTTCACCAAAGTATTGAGGCTCTAGGGGAAAACTGCACTACCTTGACTGAGCACTTTCAATTTACAGTCAAGTGTCCACACATAAGCGCTGTAGTGTGGGGGAAGTCCCACATCTGTATGGGTATAAAACACTTAAGGATATCTGAGTTCAGTCAGATACATCAGAGAATCTGAATCGACCGCCTTACCCAAGATGCCTCTCATCAAGCTCTGTGAGTATAATGTAACCTGGCTGTGTAGTATTTTCCTTCTGTGCAGTTGAAATTGAAGATTTACAAAGGCATCTGTACCTTTTTTTCCCCACAGACTTCTCTCCTGCGCTGCTGCTCCTGGTCCTCACCTGTCCTCTGTGGCAGGTCAGCCAATCATTGCCAGTGATGAGTAATGGAGAACTGGCAGACTCCTGTGTTTTATACGCAAAGACACTTTTACAGAACATCACTGCTACACTCAACCAGGTAGGTCTGCTAAAAATAAAGAAAATTTTAGTTTGCTGTCATCTTTAATCTGCCTTAAATTTACAAATAAATCTCCTGGTCGGTTCTTAGAATGACCTGTTCAAGGGAATCGACTGCAAAAAGGAGGGTGTTGAGATGAACACGGAGACCAACACGGCATCTGTGTGTGCTCCAAAGGTAAACAACAAAAGTTCCACTTTTTCTTCAAATCAAGCAAACAGTACTATATGTTGTGCTGCAGCCTATACAACTCCATTTTTTATCTCTAGATACTCCGTAGCTTTAGTATTTCATTTGTAGCTGTGCCTCTGTGTTAATTAAAACTGTGTTTGTTCCACAGAAATCAACATGCTCGGGAATCGTTAAGTCAGAATTTGATCAGGTAGGTTTCATTCATATATCTTAAAATGCCTGTCTTATATTGTTTGATTTTATAGCCTATGAAAGTCAAATTATTTGTTCACGTTGCCTTTACCACCAACTTTAGTAACCGTATTTTCTGATAGTTTATACATTATTAGATACACTTGTAGAATCTAATGCAGCCCAACACAACACTTCTGCCATAAAGTTTATGACGGCATAATGTTCCGTTTTTGTTGGCACTGTCATAGAGGTGTGTTACATATGTTAGCACTAATGTCACATTAGTTGACGATGCTGTGCTGGACGGATTACATTAAAAGCTGAAAACAGAAACATCAATGACCTGATGATTGACAATGACATATAACTGAATTTACATACTCATCAAACTATGCGCATATGTTGTTTTTACGATCATCTTTGCTATTTGTTCTCTCAGGAATCATGCCTGACAAACATCGGGGAGGATCTACAGCACTACTACAAATTCCTGGCCTCTCAGCCGGATCCTGACAGTTTACTTGGTCCATCGGTTCTGTCCAGCCTCAGGGAACTCATGGAGGTAACTCATTTCACAGCTACAGTATTCTGTTACAGCTTCACTGTTGTTTTACCATTTGCACCAATACTATGACCATTAACACTGGCAGGATGTTAGCCCAAGTCACCTACAAGCTCTTTTGTGTGTTTTAAGATATGATGTGCTTATGTAATACATAAGAGGGTGAAAATTGAAAGTGAAGTGTCAAAGATGTTAAAAATGAATTGTTTGCTCTCAACAGAACTGCTTTGCATGGTCTCTGCCGACTGACATGGCCTCCGACAAGGTAGGAGATCTCTTAATACACACTGTAATCATGATTCAAGATTATACTTTGTAGTTTTTCCTGTCTCAAACTTTTGAAAGAACAATCATAGTATAATTGCACTAAGTAATTTATAATCCCTCCGTGTTTTAAGGTTGCTGCAAAAGGGGAGAGCAACTACGATGAAAGACTGAGCCTCTGCAAAGTGCTGAGGGGCTTCCAAATCCGCGCCATCACAATCAACCGAGTCATTTCATACATAAAGTCCGGTGAACACACTAAATGAATGAATCACTGAGCTCTATTTTAGAAAGCTATACAGAACCATGTTACATACAAATTACATGAACTACTGTCAGGTTGGAAAACACTTTGAAAAAGCTACAAATTTCTCATTTATGTAGTGATGTAAACTAGTATTTGACATCATGATGTCACATCATGAAATGATGTGTTAAATTACTTTTTCATAAAGTGAAACAGGTAATGCTATTTATTTATTAGTGATATTTGTATTATTATTCTTATTCTGGATTATTTATTTCAACTATTTATTGTTATATTATTCATTTGTTTTTTAAAAATCAACCAATAAATATTTTTCCTGCATGAATCCTGCTGAGTTATTGTTCATTCATTCACCGTTTTGTGGGTTTCTTCACTTTATTTTCCAAAAAATGTATGACATATGACGATGTTAAATTCTCCTTCACAAAGAGTCTATAGTGATGCTTCATAGCCACTGCAGGGGTTGATTGCTGCTGTTGGTTTAACTATTGCAACCGTGTGATTTACAGGAAACATTTAATTTGTTTTCATCGAAAACAAGTGTTGTTTGTGATGGTCCTAAAATCCTCAAAATGTTTCCTTGACTGCATTTTCCTGTAACCAACTCAGCCTCACCAGCTGACCCTTGTGAGAATAAACAGGATGCAGCATGGTGTTTGTTTACACTTCATTTGGAAAGTCCAGTGCTAATTGTCCACTTACTGTAATTTTGTCAGCAAAAAAAAGTCTCTTGATATTCAGAAGGATGTGAAAGTCAAAGTTAAAAAGACATTCAGTATAAGGTTTAGGGGTTACAGTAACAACTGAATTAACGTTAAAGTCTATAGAAGTACAGGAGATAGTTACATATCACTCTGTTGAACATGTATAAGTTTACAAATGATATTTAGTTTCATTAATAGACTTGACACTTACTAAGTCATAAAGTTGTACTTTTTTATTTTTCCTATGAAGATCTCTGTTATTTAATGCCGTTCAATGCAGCATCTTTTTAAGAGATTATCATCGTAGATTAAATTTTATTTTATCTGTTTTTTCACTTCCTAAAAATAACTTCCTCTTAGTAAGCTTCAATTTCATACTGTTTTACACTCGTATTGCAACGTGTATTAATATCATTTCCTTATTTCCAAATGCTTCTTTTCCTTTTAAAAATGCAATATCACAGCTGATATTCGGTATAACGTGACGACCTCAGTGCGATATACAACAATTCCCATCTGGACTGGGAATGCACTGTTGCCAAGCAACGCGTAAACATTTCCTGCACACGAGCTTGTAAGCACGCCTGCTTTGTATCGTGCACGCGACCCGCCAAGAGTCCTCCGACGGTCGCGTCGGTGGAAATATCGGCGGTATTTTTCTTCATGTTTAATAATATCAGATCACCTTCCGGTGCACTTTCTTCAGCACCCAACAGGAAGCAGGAAACCGAGTAGTTACTTGTAACAGCCGAAAAAAAAAAATACTGGTGAACTAATAGAGTTGTGAGTCAGTATCTGATCTACCAAGAAAAAAAAAATGTTACCCCTCATTCCCAACGAGTTGTTCAGATGTTGAAGTCTACAATTTCTTTGTACATATGATAGATCACAAATCTATCTATAGATCTGTTATCGGGTGTTTATAGGGTTATAAGTTTTTGATGTTCTCCTTTGTGGTGCAGAGTTGGATACACGCTAAGCTTGACGATGACTACGGTCATTTGAAAAACCTGTACAGTGGAGTGACACACAAGGTCCCAGTGCTGATGTGCTCTGTATCAGCACTCAGGGAATGTCTCCTGTTCAAAGCGTCGCTTCAGTTGCATCCATTTTTGTAGTTTTGGTGCCACCTAGTGGTACGGTTAGCTCGTAGCTCGTAATATAAACGCAACTCTTTCATTTCTACTCTATTTTTCATGAATAGAAATAAAAGATCGCCTTCTATGCTATTTCTCTCTTGCTGACAAAGTTATTCAAATATGCGTTAGTGAGCGCTTCTCTTTTACCGAGATAATCTATCCACCTAACAGGTGTAGCTTTGGGCTGATCACAATTAAAGGCCACTTTTATGGAGAGAAAGGTACATTCATGTCTTTACCTCATTATTATAGATCACAGGAGGGCAAAGTCGTGACCCGTCCTACGCTGATTGGCTAGTACTCATTGCCAAGCCAATCAGAAGCAGAGCAGGGCGGGTTCAATCAGCAACTTCATATGCCATAGGTGACGAATGGCTCACCTTGATTGGGTCTCACTGAACACGGATTTTAACACTTTTGGGGCGGAAATTGGACAGAAATAAACTATTTGTGTGCACAGAGGAAGTTTTGTGCTTCAACTCGTGAAAAATAAGTCGAACTTGTGACTGCGTTTACATTACTGTTGAGTGTACTTTAGCCAAAAGCTTACCAAAATGGGCAGGCCTACGTGTAAAGATGTTCGTCCGAAACATTTTTACGTCGACACATTTCAAAGCAGACGGTGAAGCAGGCCTGTAATCAGTCCAACCCTGCGGCCAGGTGTGTTTGAGGAGTTCAAATCAATCCAGCACAGATTACTCACAGCTGCGGTGATATGTTCACGGGTTGTAGGACTCCGCCGCTCCAAACCTGCTCCAGGCCAAAAATGGACCTTCAAAAAAAATATTTTTGGTGGATTATCTCACTTTTGACACTCACAGAAAGCCGGTTTTTGTACACCGCGACAAACTCCCACACTCCAAGTAGGACTCATGCTAACACCCAGCCTCAGCCAGACAGCAAACAGCAGCAAAACGAGGAGTTCATTGCTGGGCCTCGGCCTATTGTGGTTAACTGTCACCCGGACTCGATGGAGGTTGTGGTGCAGGCGGACATGTTTGAGAAAGGCCTTCGGGTGGACGGCAGACATCTGCGCCTGGGCTCGGATTCAGCTATTGAGGGGAGTGCATGTGGAGCAGTCCCATCAGGAGAGGCGCAATTCACCATCAGGGCCCATCTGATGGACTGCGGAACTAAACTCTCAGTAAGTGGTGTTGTTTTTATGGGGTGTAGCTGTTTTGAGATAATTTATACTGAAACTAACCAAAAGTTTGTCTTTTTGCATTGCTGTGTAGAATTATATTCTGAAAGACTAACATTGTTTCTTTCAGTCGACAAAGGAGAAGATTATCTATTCTAATAATCTGATGTACTCACCTGAACCTTCATCTGATGGTTTGCTTAGACTGGATGGAGCAACTATTCCAGTTGAATGTCATTATGAAAAGTAAGTGATGTATATTGTGTGTGTGTGTGTGTGTGTTCGTGCGTGTTCGTGCGTGTTCGTGCATAGTTGGAACTAGTATTTGTCCATCTTGAACATGCTAAGGATTAATCCTGAAATTTTCTGTTTTCCAGGAGGTATGCTGTGGATGCCATTTCCCTGCATCCCACCTGGGTTCCTCTTGTTGCCAGGGCATCAGCAGAGGATCGGATAGACTTCAATATGCTTCTCATGACTGGTAATAAAACATTTTTATTGGCAGGTTGTCACACAGCCAGTGGCATTGTTTAAAGCGTGCGTATGATCCACATCAGGCCGGGATCTGAACACTGACCATTGGTGCTAAAGTTATTTGATTTCATTGACTGAAAATTACATTGAAAAGACAAGTGTGAAAAGTGTCAATAGAACAGCTGTTCAACTCATTATGTTGTTGGATCTATCTACAGTGTTCAGTTGACTGACAGCTGGATGGAAGAGCAACCATTAAAGGTCCACTGTGTAAAATTGGTGCATCCATTTTCAGAATAAGGCAGTCATGGAATATAATATTCATAACTCTGATTTTTATGCATCTATAACCTGAATTTGGAACCCGATCTTTTTGTTTTGGTTACTTTGAAATGAGTCTTTTTATATCTACAGTGGGAGCAGGTCCTCTTCCATGGAGGCCGCCATTTTGAACCACCATCTTTCTATAGTAGCCTAGAACAGACAAAGTAAATACTAACTGTAAATAGGGCCTTTCGAGTGTTGTTACTCCTTTTACACTAGGTAGCCAAGGGTGATGTTAGGAGATTGCAATGCAGCGATTAGTCCACTAGATACAACTAAATTCTGCACACTGAAGCTTTTTTAATATCAAATTTCTGTGCTGCCAGTATGACCAGTACAACACTCCAAGTCCCACCACCAATTGAACATCCACTGCAGCCATCGTATCTTCTCTGAAAGTCGCTTTGGATAAAAGCATCAGTTAAATGTAAATAACTAAGGGATTGACAGTAACAGTGCCTGTGCTCTCCCATTTATCGATCGTGTTTTTGCTATGACTAGAAGCAATGTGCATTGAGGTTTTAAAGTATTTATAAGGTATTAAATTTAACCTCAGGATTCCTGCATAAACCCTGTAATGAAAAATTCGTGCTGTACAAGTATTTCTTGAATGTTTGGGTTTCTCTCTCTCTCTCTCTTTTTTTTTTTTTTTTTTTAAATCCCATCACAGATGATTGGCAGTTTGAGAGGGGATCTTATTCTTACTTCCTGGGTGACCCCATTCATATTGAAATTTTTGCCCTTATCCGTAACCACATACCCCTGCGAGTCTATGTCGACCAATGTGTTGCCACAGCAACTCCTGATGCAGAAGCTACATTAAGATACAACTTTATTGAGCATTATGGGTGAGCTCCATAACCAGATCTTCCAACACCATTTTGCAACCATTAAATGGAGATTGTTGTAGTTAAAATGATCAATCTAGCTTTTGTAATTCCTTTTCAACTTGAAGTGTATTCCCAACATTTGTTATCTTTTGTTCTAACAGATGTCTTACTGATTCTTACCTGACGAATTCAAGCTCCCATTTCCTGCCAAGAGTTGTAGAGCACAGGCTGAGGTTTCAGATTGATGCCTTCAGGTTCTACCAGATGCCCAGCAATCAGGTTGGCTCATTTTCCAGAGAACAACAAGAGAATTGCTTGTACACAGAAAAACTATGAATGGACATTGGACCAGTGGAAAGCTTTGGTCTGGGTCAAATCTGAGATTTCTGTGCGAGACAGGTGAACAGATGGTATGTACATGTGTGGTTCCCTCAAATTCAAGACTAGCAATGCCACCATAGCATTCTGCAGTGACATACCATCCTATTTGGTTTTGGGCTGAGTGGAACCATCACAACACACCTCCAGGCTTTAATAGTTCTGATGTCTTCAGTGTGGATCTAAAATAATGAACATAAACCATTGAATGATACAATGTGTCCAAACATGTGAAGTATAAGATCTCTAAGAGGTGCTTGATCGTATTTCACTCCAAACTCTCCCACAGGTCTACATAACCTGCTACGTTAAGGCTGTTCCGGTCATGTTAACTGTGAGCTCTCAGAACAGAGCATGCTCATTAATTGAGAACAGGTATTCTGCTCGTGATGTTCTCCCACAGTATTTTTAGAAAACAAGTTGTAAACCTCTTTGAAAATGTTCCTCTCTTCAAAACATGCTACAAAGTTCAATGATTGTCATTAAGCTCACTTATTTTGAAAATTGCCTCATCCAGATGGAGGTCAGTTGATGGGAACGACCAGGCGTGTACAAGCTGCGACATCTCCCATCAGGTTGAGGAGCCTCTGGTCACTGAACCCCCTACAACTACCATCAGTACAAAAACATTGCCCTCCATTACTCCACAGGAAAGTTTAGTTGACAACAGACATGAACACCACCCAGCCAGTTATTTACGTTTACGTCCAGGACTACACCCGAGCCAACAGAACAAACATCAGCAATCCTCTGCTGGATTGATGAAGAGAGGAGCAGAGTACAAAGCAGGTCAGTACAGCACTGCGTCCTTTCGTGCAGAAATCTAAGTGACTTGTTTAACAGTCCTTTGAATTTTTGAATATATATATTGAATATAATTTGAATATACCTGTTTATTTACATACCTTAGTGCAGCTGTAAGAGACCCTTTCACATTTGATTTTTGATTTTTCTCTTACAGCACAAACTATCCAGCTGGGACCCATTACAGTCCTGCCTCCCAGCAAAACTGACACCAGGCCATCATTCAAAACGGTACTTTCACCAAAGGACACAACCACCTGAGACTCAGGATAGCACACTGGAGAGTATTTTGAATTTAAAAGTATTCACTGCTGGCATGTACAGGACAAACATACATTTTGGACCCAGTTGACTGCCCCCGTGAATGCAGAGATTAATCTTGTCATTCCAATTAGTCTTTTTTTGTTATTTTTTGTTATTTTGTTTTTTCTCTCCTGTAAACTCTGTCCACATTTCTACATCTTTATCACAAATTTTGTATATTCTGTACAAATGGCAAACCTTTTTGTTCTAATAAATATTTTACTTTAATGTGGATTTTTTTTTTTTTTTTTTGGCCTCACACAGAACATATGAGCATTACAGTTATCTCAATTAGTTTTTACAAAATCCAACATCCGGTACCTCTTTACCAAGAACTTGATACATCTTTAGCAAACAATGTAATTAGCATTGGGTTTTAAGCACTCAAAGTCATTAAACAAAAGCAACAGAAGTGGATGTTAAAAGGCTGTTGTGTGTTTGCGCGTTTTAACACAAATACACAAATGACACATCCTTTTTGACATCAACTGTAAAGACTGATCTAACAGAATACCAGCTATTTTGAACTGTGGGGGAAAGCAGACGTGCTATTAGAGAACACTTCCCTCCATTACTACCCACAACCTACTTATCTTGTAGTCACTATTGATTAATCACTGCAAGCGTATGTTTGCTTCGCCTTCCATATCCAGTAAGATAAGACACCACTCTCATTAGTAATGGATTATTTGTAAAATTGTATGTAGTTTCTTAGCAGCCTGGTCATTTAACTCTATTAATTTCATAAAAAGGTAGCTATTGTGTGAAAGTGCCACTAGGCTGTTGCAGTTTACCCAAGCCTTTCATTGAGACTTTTGACAAAAAACCTTGTTGATAGCCGCAGCACTTTGCACTTCTAACATCATAATCAGCTTAAATGGACGTCAACCAAAAACATTGAGGCCTTTAAAGGAAATACCTGACCTGACCCTTTAATGTACACACGTATTGCTGCTGCAAATGGAAATTCTTTGTGTTCTTGCCAGCTCCGAACACTTTAGTTATTTGGGTTTGTTTGTGTCAGCACCTCGGACAGCGTCCCTCTTTGTTTTCCCCAGTGGGCGTGTTGAACGCTGTCCAAGGTGCTGGAGCATCAACGGTGGCTTCTGTCTGCTGTGCTGTTTGGTTTTAATGTCCCCATTCACCTTCACGATTAGTCATTGGCCATTTCCCAGTGCTTCTGACACGACTGGTCGATTTCTCTGGCGCCTGTTTACTTTCATACTAAATGAATAAGCAGTTGTTTGTAAGCCTGTGTTTACGAGTTCAATATAGCCGCTAAGTGCATAATAAATCAAGGGCATACTGAAGTACACACAGGAGTTAACGACAAGCTTATTGGCATCATTCGAAAGTTTTAGAGAGAAACTGACTATTCAAACTGGGATGTGCTGTATTGTTTTGTCTGTTTCTCCTCTTTTTGTCACTGTCTCTGGATGTCCTCTGGGCATGCGGGTGCGTTAACGATGGCTCTGCGTCATCGTTTCGACCAACGCATCTTTCAGCTTCTTCTCCACAAGTGCATCGGCTCGCCTGCACCCTGTTTCCCAAGCCTAACTATCGATTCTCTGGATCATTTCTCGTCCTTTTGAACACAACAGCGATGTTTTTCTACAAATACCAAGTTCTGATTGTGTTCACTGCCTGCTTTCTTGTTCGCACGGTTGTTTATTCCATCCGAAGATGTGGACAGGACTTGTGTCGGGATGAGCAGGTCTGCTGCGAACAGGGTAACACCACCGCGGGCACCTGTTGCAGGAAATTCGTGGACAACACTTATTACAACATCGCCATGGTCACCCGGAAACTTTCCGGGGTGCTTATCATGCTGCTTCTCTTCGCTGTGGGATACTTTGTCCAGCGAGTGTTGTGCTCCAGATCCAGGCAGCTCACCCCGCCACATAATGGACAACCAACTGTTACCACATCACAAGAACCGCTGGTGGAGTACAGTGCACCGGAGAGCTTCATGGATCCGGTTCCTGCTGCTCAGCTGCCCTCGTACGAGGAATGCAAAGGTCTGCCGACATATGAAGAAACAGTGCGGGATGGGAGCAGAGGGCGAGCGGAGTGCAGCATGGGACAAACTACATGACAAGGACGTCCACTGGATAAATTGCGGCTTTGCTACCACAATAGATTTGATATTGTATTTTATATCTTTATGATGGGTTCAAAAACAAACCATCCAGGACTGTGTTTGGTATTTTATTTTATTTTTTATTTTTTTTTGCAGCAGACTGAACTTTTGCCTTTTGCCTCTGTCTGCTGGCCAACGATTTTATCGCTCATTGCTCCAGTTGTTTCGCGAAATGTATCAGCTATTGCTCAACTTTGGTTCCATTTTCTAACAGGGCGCGCTTGACTAATGACTTACTGCTAACAAATCATCTATGGCAATGCTTTATCAGAACTTTTGGGTTGTCAGGACGAGAAAAATCTCTTTGGCTGATGTGTATTATCCTCCAGCATGACACTAAATGCAAATTTCTCAGAAATTTTAAAAAACGCGATTTATTGACGAATACCTGTTTATAACTGCAGTATTTATGGATGTGGCATTATTTCCACGTCAGCCAAAGATGTTTTTACTACCGTAGCAGCACTCTCTGTATCTCCAAAAACCTATATGCACTTGGTTTTGTGACTTATCTCGCTGATATTGTTGCTGTATCAGTCTGATGCCTCTATGAACCCGAGAGTTTAATGTAAACGACTGCGTGAGATAATAGAGTTCTGTTTAATAATTAAAAGAAGCCATGCATGGTACTCAGCAGCGGTTTTAATGCACAGTAATAGACTCCATAGTGTCTTGTGTTTCCCGTGGTATCATAAGAACTGGCCTAACACACTCTAAAGTAGCTTGCTGACACACGCGTTGTGTTTGAGTTTGTAGAGGAGGGTCGATTTTCCAGCGTTGCCCAGACCCAGAAGGAGAACTTGGGCTTCTTTTGTAGCCACGCAGTCCCATGTCGACGTGGAGAGATAAAGACAGTCAACACAAGTGGGACAGGCACATCTTCCACCAACAGTGCTCTTCTGACGCCGTGTTTGCTTACTGCGTTGCCTGGAGTTTAATAGATTAGCCATTGGCTCCATGCTGACCATAAACTTGCAGTTCGCCGATGAGGCGCAAGGGGGCAAAGTTTGTGACAACCAGAGGATATCCGTCCTTTTCCCTGAGTCATGTTCTTCTGCGTGAAATGACGTGCTGATCTTGTCATGCAAGGGCAACAAAAGGTTATTTAAGTGATTTTAATGAAATACATTCTTCAACTTGTGTTATAAATTTAAGATGGAGTCTTTGTGAAAAGATACAAAAACAGGAATGAGCCAACACAACAAACATCAGCAATCCTCTGCTGGATGGATGCAAAGCAGGTCAGTACAGCACCAGGTCCTTTCGTGCAGAAATCTAAGTGACTTGTTTACCAGTCCTAATGTTTGTTACCATAAATGCTGAATTGATTTGAATATACTTGTTTATTTATGTCCCTTAGTGCAGCTGTAAGAGACCCTTTCTCATTTGATTTTTGATTTTTCTCTTACAGCGCAAACTATCCAGCTGGGACCCATTACAGTCCTGCCTCCCAGGAAAACTGACACCAGGCCATCATCCAAAACGGTACTTTCACCAAAGGACACAACCACCTGAGACTCAGGATAGCACCACATCACAGTTGTTGTATATTCTGTGCAAATGACAAACCTTTTTGTTCTAATAAATATTTTACTTTAATGTGGATTGTTTGTTTTATCGAGCCTGCCTCACACAGAACATGAGCATTACAATTATCTCAATTAGTTGATATCTGACCTTTACAAAATCCAACATCCGGTACCTCTTTACCAAGAACTTGATACATCTTTAGCAAACAATGTAATTAGCATTGGGTTTTAAGCACTCAAAGTCATTAAACAAAAGCAACAGAAGTGGATGTCAAAAGGCTGTTGTGTGTTTGTGCATTTTAACACAAATACACAAATGATGCATCCTTTTTGACATCAACTGTAAAGACTGACCTAACAGAATACCAGCTATTTTGAACTGTGGGGGGAAGCAGATGTGCTATTAGAGAACACTTCCCTCCATTACTACCCACAACCTACTTATCTTGTAGTCACATTATTGATTACTCACTGTAAGTGTATGTTTGCTTCACCTTCCACATGCAGTAAGATAAGTCATTAGTAATGGAATATTTGGGAAATTGTATGTAGTTCCTCAGCATCCTGGTCATTTAACTCTGTATTAATTTCATAAAAAGGTAGCTATTGTGTGAAAGTGCCACTAGGCTGTTGCAGTTTACCCAAACCTTTCATTGAGACTTTTGACAAAAATCCTTGTTGATAGCCGCAGCACTTTGCACTTCTAACATCATAATCAGCTTAAATGGACCAAAAACATTGAGGCCTTTAAAGGAAATACCTGACCTGACCCTTTAATGTACACACGTATTGCTGCTGCAAATGGAAATTCTTTGTGTTCTTGCCAGCTCCGAACACTTTAGTTATTTGGGTTTGTTTGTGTCAGCACCTCGGACAGCGCCCCTCTTTGTTTTCCCCAGTGGGCGTGTTGAACGCTGTCCAAGGTGCTGGAGCATCAACGGTGGCTTCTGTCTGCTGTGCTGTTTGGTTTTAATGTCCCCATTCACCTTCACGATTAGTCATTGGCCATTTCCCAGTGCATCAGTGTAGATCGGAGGAGAACAAAAAAGTATTTGCTGAGCATCAACAGGTGTTTGCTAATGTTGATGCTCAAAGTTGATCACAATTTTTTCACCATTAACATTTTAATAACATTACAGCCTTTAGAAAAATGATGTTTTTTGACACCTCTGCTGAAGTACACACAGGAGTTAACGACAAGCTTATTGGCATAATTCGAAAGTTTTAGAGAGAAACTGACTATTCAAACTGGGATGTGCTGTATTGTTTTGTCTGTTTCTCCTCTTATTGTGAGTGTCTCTGGATGCGGGTGCGTTAACGATGGCTCTGCGTCATCGTTTCAACCAACGCATCTTTCAGCTTCTTCTCCACAAGTGCATCGGCTCGCCCGCACCCTGTTGCCAAAGCCTAACTATTGATTCTCTGGATCATTTCTCGTCCTTTTGAACACAACGATGTTTTTATACAAATACCAATCGCGGATTGTGTTCACTGCCTGCTTTCTTGTTCGCACGGTTGTTTATTCCATCCGAAAATGTGGACATGACTTGTGTCGGGATGAGCAGGTCTGCTGCGTACAGGGTAACAAAACCTCCGCGGTCACCTGTTGCAGGCGATTCGTGGACAACTCTTACCACAACACCGGATTCCGGAAGCTTCTCTGTATAATTGTTGGTGTGCTTCTGCTCGCTGTGGGATACTTTGTCCATCGAGTGTTGTGGTCCAGATCCAGGCAGCTCACCCCGCCACATAATGGACAACCACCTGTTGCCACATCACAAGAACCGCTGGTGGAGTGCAGTGCACCGGAGAGCTCCGTGGATCTGGCTCCTGCTGCTCAGCTGCCCTCGTACGAGGAATGCGAAGGTCTGCCGACATATGAAGAAACAATGCGGGATGGGAGCAGAGGGCGAGCGGAGTGCAGCATGGGACAAACTACATGACAAGGACGACGACTTGATAAATTGCGGCCTTACTTGCAAAATAGAGTTGATATTGTATTTTATATCTTTATGATGGGTTCAAAAACAAACCATCCAGGACTGTGTTTGGTATTTTATTTTATTTCTGCAGCAGACTGAACTTTTGCCTTTTGCCTCTGTCTGCTGGCCAACGATTTTATCGCTCATTGCTCCAGTTGTTTCGCGGAATGTATCCGCTATTGCGCAACTTTGGTTCCATTTTCTAACAGGGCGCGCTTGACTAATGACTTACTGCTAACAAATCATCTATAGCAATGCTTTATCAGAACTTTTGGGTTGCCAGGACGAGAAAAATCTCTTTGGCTGATGTGTATTATCCTCCAGCGTGACACTAAATGCAAATTTAGTTTAAAAAGTTTTTTTTTTTTTTCTACAAAAGTTTAAAAAGACTTCTGTAGAAGTTGAAGTATCAACTCAAGCTTTTTAGCCAAGTGGAAGTGTAAAAGTACTGGCTTCAAAATGACCTAAGTATAAAAGTAATGTAAGGAGGGGGGTGGGCATCAAATGTTATATCACTGCACGACCTCCCCCTCAAAAAACATAATCTTTCTAAAGCCTACAATGTTATATTTAAATGTTAATGATGAAAGAATTGGGACACATTAGACTACCTGTTTCATATATGTCCAATGAAAATGAATGCATTTATTATAATGCAAATACATTAAAGAACCATACTGTATATGTGTGCTACTGAGCATCAACATGTGTTTCATGGAGCAGAAGATATGATGACTAGTTATATGCCTGTAAGTTGTAATGGTATACATGTTATGCTATGTATAACAGGACTTGTCTTGGTGCTTTTTAACACAAATACCCAAATGATGCATCCTTTTTGACATCCACTGTAAAGACTGATCTAACAGAATACCAGCTATTTTGAACTGTGGGAAAAGCAGATGTGCTATTAGAGAGCACTTCCCTCCATTACTACCCACAACCTATTTATCTAGTCACATTATTGATTAATCATTGCAAGTGTATGTTTGCTTCACCTTCCACATCCAGTAAGATAAGACACCGCTCTCATTAGTAATGGAACATGCAGCTGAAGAGGTGACTATTTTGTGTCCGACTCCCCCTCCAAGCTTGTGTCTTCTTCAGATGAGTCGCTAGCAGATGACGGATGCGTGACCATTTCACTGAAACGTCTCTTCATTTCTGTTCCTCTTCCCTTCTGAGATCTTCAGCTGCATGTTCGTCTTCAGCTGTGATCGAAGGTGTGTGTGAACCTGATCATTTCAGGTGTGATCAAAGGGCATCTTGTGAGGGATGTGTTTCATGTGTCTTTGAAGAGGTGCGTGTACACAAACATGGCCTTCTGCCTTTGCTGTACTCAAAAACAACAATAAAAACAACTGTTAGTGTGTTTATGCACCTGGCTGCTTTCACAGCTGAAGATGAACATGCAGCCGGGCTGAAGAGCTCAGAGAGAGAGCGATCTGGAGGGAAGTGGAACAGAAATGAAGAGACATTTCAGTCAAACAGAAGTTTTAGAAATGGTCATGCAACCGTTATCTGCTAGCGACTCATCTGAAGAAGACACAAGCTTGGGGGGCGAGTCGGACATAGTCACCAGAGTCCTCCACTTCTGTTGGTGCCTCTGACCCTTCATAAGAAAGTGGAGAGGACACTGAGGAGCCGTCCATCCTGACACTGAGTGGACAGCAAAGAATGGACTAGTCTGGTCTCCATCGCATGCTGAGACGTTGCCCTACATACAGGTACCCACCGGCATGATTGTAGCATTTTCGTTCTGTTTCATATTTTGAGTTCTGTTGTTTTCAACACACACACACGCACACACAAAACACTCTTCTTCATTTTCATTGGGCATATATGAGGCTGAAACAGGTAGTCTAGTGCATCCCAAATTTTTCACCATTAACATTTTAATATAACATTCTAACCTTTAGAAAAATTATCCTTTTTGAGGGGGAGGTCGTGCAGTGATATGACATTTGATGTTATACCCCCCCCCCCCCTTACATTACTTTTATACTTAGGTTATTTTGAAGCCAGTACTTTTACACTTCCACTTGACTAAAAAGCTTGAGTTGATACTTCAACTTCTACAGAAGTCTTTTTGAACCATAGCATCTGCACTTCTACTTTGGCAATGGATGTGAATACTCTTGACACCTCTGCTGAAGTACACACAGGAGTTAACGACAAGCTTATTGGCATAATTCGAAAGTTTTAGAGAGAAACTGATTATTCAAACTGGGATGTGCTGCATTGTTTTGTCTGTTTCTCCTCTTATTGTCAGTGTCTCTGGAAGCGGGTGCGTTAACGATGGCTCTGCGTCATCGTTTCGACCAACGCATCTTTCAGCTTCTTCTCCACAAGTGCATCGGCTCGCCCGCACCCTGTTGCCAAAGCCTAACTATTGATTCTCTGGATCATTTCTCGTCCTTTTGAACACGGCGATGTTTTTATACAAATACCAAGTGCTGATTGTGTTCACTGCCTGCTTTCTTGTTCGCACGGTTGTTTATTCCATCCGAAGATGTGGACAGGACTTGTGTCGGGATGAGCAGGTCTGCTGCGAACAGGGTAACGCCACCGCGGGCACCTGTTGCGAACAATTCGCGGACAACACTTACTACCTCGCGGCACACCGGAAGCTTGTCGGGATAATTCTTGCTCTTCTGATCTCGCTTCTGATCGTTGTGGGATACTGGGTCTATCGAGTGTTGTGCTGCGGGCGCAGGTGGCTCTGCCCGGCACAGAACGAACAACCAACTCTTACAGCTGCGCAAGAACCGCTGGTGGAGTGCAGTGCACCGGATAGCTCCATGGATCCGGCTCCTGCTGCTCAGCTGCCCTCGTACGAGGAATGCAAAGGTCTGCCGACATATGAAGAAACAGTGCGGGATGGGAGCAGAGGGCGAGCGGAGTGCAGCATGGGACAAACTACATGACAAGGACGACGACTGGATAAATTGCGGCTTTGCTACCACAATAGATTTGATATTGTATTTTATATCTTTACGATGGGTTCAAAAACAAACCGTCCAGGACTGTGTTTGGTATTTTTTCTGCATTTTATCGCTCATTGCTCCAGCTTAATTAATGCTAATAAATCATCTGTGGCAATGCTTTATGAGAACCTTTAGGTTATCAGTATTTATTAACGAATATTTGTTCATAACTGCAGTATTTATGGATATGACATTATTTCCACGTCAGCCAAAGAGGTTTTTACTACCGTAGCAGCACTCTCTGTATCTCCAAAAACCTATGTACACTTGTTTTTGTGACTTATCTCGCTGATATTGTTGCTCTATCAGTCTGATACCTGAAACCATGCATTTGCTGCGAGTGGTACTCAGCAGTGGTTTTAATGCACAATAATAGACTCCATAGTATCTTGTGTTTCCTGTGGTATCTTAAGAACTGGCCTAACACACCCACTCAGTCTAAAGTAAGTGTTTCTGTAGTACTTGGACACTAAAGGTCTGCATGCGCGTAAAGGACATGTACAGAAAGTCTGATCTCTTTAAATATGATTTATTGTTGGTATAAATTGGTTTATATTGATTGCATATCATTCTAATTTAATTTGTCTGATTGTCAATGATTTGAAATCACATTTTATATAATTAAAACTTAATGTCTGGTAGTCGATCTGATGTAGTGCACTGTCTCCTTAATATTGTCTTTCATGGCCACAGTGTCTGATGGGAGTTTGACCATTTGGACCACTCGTCTGAAGGCCTCCTCAACTCCAACTCCCGTCGACGCGGAACAGGGCTGGACGAACCAATCCCGAGTCGTGCAAATCTTCTTCATGTTGAACCTGTCCTTGATTTCAGTGACGGTCAGAGCGCCGTTCACGTCCTGTTTGTTGGCGAGAAGTATCAGCGGTCGTCCTCGCAGCTGGTCGCTCCTCAGAGTGTTCTCCAGCTCCCTCCGCGCCTCCTCCAGGCGATCCACGTCCGAGCTGTCCACGACGAACACGACAGCTGCCGCGTCCTGGTGGAAACTCTTCCAGTGTTCGCGCATCTTACCCTGACCACCGACGTCCCACACGGTCAAAGCGATGTTCTTCCTGTTCTTTCTCGCGTCGAGCATTTCCACGTTGAAGCCGATGGTGGGCGAGGTGCTGACACACGCGTTGTGTTTGAGTTTGTAGAGGAGGGTCGATTTTCCAGCGTTGTCCAGACCCAGGAGGAGAACCTGGGCTTCTGGTGGTTTGGAGCCTCGCAGTCCCATGTCGACGTGGAGAGATAAAGACAGTCAACACAAGTGGGACAGGCACATCTTCCACCTACAGTGCTCTTCTGACGCAGTGTTTGCTTACTGCGTTGCCTGGAGTTTAATAGATTAGCCATTAGCTCCATGCTGACCATAAACTCGCAGCTGGCCGATAAGGCGCAAGGGGACAAAGTTTGTGACAACCAGAGGATATCCGTCCATTTCCGGCCACAAAAGGTTGTTGATTTTACTATTTCGGTTGATTGCATCACCGTTGCACACATGAGACACAATCATTTGGCTCAAAATTCATTTTTAATATTCATTACATTCATTTATGGATCAAGTGTGACAATCAGGGAACAGAGAACAGTATCCAGACTTCACCTACCAAAGAAAGAAATGCAGTTTCCTGCTGAATCAGCGTCAGTTCCCCCAATAGCAAAATAAATAAATAAACAAACTATATTCATTAGTCCATAAATTAAAAATCCATTTCAGCATACACTCCCACCAGTCCGCACAATCCAATCGTGACATCCTCGTCATAAATCTGAAATAATCAAGTGGATATTGTACCCACCACTTCCACCAAACTTCCTCAAAGTTTCCAGAACTTCTCTATTCTTGGCCAACATCCTCCAGCCATTCACATCCAAACTGCCATCGCTATAAAATGCATTTCATCTGAAATCACTTTTTGTGCCATGGTATCACACAGCAATAATACAAAAGCATGAAGTCAAATACAAAAGAAGGAAGAAATAAATGGAGGCTGGTCAGCCACTGATGCAGTTTACGCTTTGACACAGTGGCCAGTAAAGCGCACTGGGTGTACAAATCACACTGCAAATTTAAATGAGAGGTTGATGTTAGCCAGCCCTCTAGTGACACAAGCCAAGCTCCGTCTTTCATTTGATCTGCTCCACCTTATTCTCAAAGTGTAAGAAAAACATGCTTCCGAAGAAGCATCATCTCGGTGCGCATGACGCATGGCACTCCTCGCCTCTTCTCGCCGTCTTCCTCTCGTGCAGTCTGACACTGAATGTATGAATGTCTCAGATAGACTAAATTAATAAATTACAGTGATCAGTCCAGCTAATTCTTCCATATCGCTGAGAGGGTTTAAATCCACCTTGACTCCTGTGGATACGCCTCGGAGGCTCTACTTAGCGCAGGGACACAAATCAGCGGCATCCTGCTGCGCCAAACGCCAAAGCTTAAGGACACGCATGCATCCAGTCAAGGGGTCCTTGACTTAATTCCAACAACGAAATCGGTTGCACCTCGCCCGAAGATTTGATTTTTGCATCAAGACCTGGTCCATTTCTCTCCCGGCTTCACCCACACGCCACCGGTTGGATTATCCATCACGTACACCAGCCCGGTGTCACGGCGGCTTTGAGGCCAAGAATGGGGTGTTGACTTCTCCGGCGCTCGGGTAGAGGAGTGAATGCAGGCCGCCTGACTGTTTACCCTCTTCTGGATGCGCACAACAGAGGCGGGTGTGGAACACGCGTCCGTTTTTGGACACATGTCCACCGCGCCAACGCGCTGGAAAATAACCCGCGCTTCTATGGTGGATTTTGAGGCTTGTTGTCCCATATTGTAATGTAGGTTCAAACTACTCCCTTTAAGGATCCGCGAAACAAACCAGAACGGTTCAAGTCTGTCTTATTTCTGAGTTGGCTAGATGACAAGTTTCGTCTTCCGCCGGCTGAGCGTACTTGTCTCACTTATAAAGTGTCAAATCAATGTCAAACTGGGCGCAGAGTTCCCGTAATCTTGTTGCGTGACGCACTTCACTTTATGGTTATTAGATGCCTGAATGTTACATGCACGAGTCTTGGCATTTGAATCAGTCCATGTCCGAGCTATTCTGAGTCTCTCCACCTGGTACAGACTGTCACTTAAGCATGACGGAGCGCTTCCGAGCTGTCCCCCTCCACCCCCTTGAAGGCTGCAGCGGGGTTGAGTTGCCTTGCAGGCGACAGCTCTATGGCATGTAAACCTATTTGTGGTCCAGTGGAGCCATCCCAGAAACACTCAGAAGACGTCACGTATTCTTCCCCTAAACTCACCATGATCTCACCAGCTCATTCTTTTCATTATGATGTGTTGGTTGCTACTTTTATAACAAACAAAAAAAGGTCCACGAGAGCAGTGGTTGGTGGAAAATGAAGAAGAAACGTGCAGGTAAGAGAAGAAGAAAGTGAGTCATTGCTTAACCCTCTCCCCTGCAGCTATTTCTGTTGTGCCCTTGAGCAAGGCACTCAAAACTCAGCTGTTTCAAAGGCCTCTTCAGCTCATGGACCTGCTGTGTGAGTGTGTCAAAATGTACCCACGTGCACGAAAAATAGCAAAGAAAGTAGCATAATATGAATGAATAGATGGTGGGAATTCATTTAAATCCAAAATTAAGTGCAATTATGTTTAACTCAGCTCTAAGAACCTAATTTGAAACAGACACTTGTTTTATGGCAGTTAAATCGATGTGGTGAGCATGCTGCACAGTTATAATGTGAGATAATAAAGACTGAAAGGGGAAATTCATTCAAGATGAAAGAGAAATTTCTTTAATACTGAGTTTACATACAGGTTTTTTTACACTCTTCTTGTGGTTTTTTTTTTTTACAATGAGCGTCAGCTCAACATTTGTGAATCAAAATCAAAGTGATGGGTATCGAATTTATTGTAAACTTCTGCTCATACACAGAAGGACAAAAAAAAAAGGAAGAAGAAGAAAAGAATATGATTTGGCAAACACGCCAGACACGTCCAAAAACTCAACAATAAATAAGGCATTGGGTAAACTGTTAAATTAAAAAAAAAAAGGCTTCTGTCCACTGGTACAGAGATCATGAAACACAGTGGTAAAAAAAAAAGTAGTTGAACATAAAACAGTAGTAAATCAAGTATGGTTTTACTGTAACTTCCCTTGACAGGTTGTTGCTGCCGCCAGTGACACCAGCTGTATTGCTTCACGAGCATATCATATTACTAGCTACTTGCATTCAGGCTGCGACTGTACAGTTCGTGTCGTGTCATCTTTTAGTTTCTCATGGCAGCAGAGGCGCGCGGGTCCGTTGCGCCTCCTGTTTCTTGTGTGCTTCCCAGGTCAAAGGCAGCCACCAATGTGTCCATGGATACACGTACTTTGCTCGTGAACATGGATAAGCCGAAGCACATGCCCTGATACAGATGGTGTAAAACAACTTGGACGGAACGATTTACATTAGCTCCATAAAATTGCAGTACCAAGGGGTGAAGGTTAGGAACGTAATCAGGTTCTACATACATTAAAACCCCCTTGTGTTACTGAGGATATACAGAGTTTACATTGGCTGATATGTATGAATTTTTCCATTCCAAAAAAATAAACATCTGAAAAGTGCAATTTTTTTTTTTTTTTTTTTTACAACTGTTTGTGTGTTATGTGTGTATGTGGTGTGAGTTAAAGCAATACTCTACCCAAAGTCTATCTTCTGAGTATCACTGACCTTCTGAACACTTGAAAAGTGGCTGTAAAAAAAATTGCAGTTTTAAGCCTATGAAGACAAGAGAGACCAGTCTTTACCAAAAAAAAAAAATGAAAGTATCCATAGAAACTCACTGGTTAGCCTGAGGGACCACCCTCCTTAAATTCTTAATGTATTTCAATTGTTACAGTCGCATCCATTTTAAGACGGATCATAAAATAAAAAATGTAATTATATTAGCCAATTACTAATTCTCATTTTCCATCTTCAAACAATTATTTTGCGATGGCATCTTAGCATTAATGGTTTTACTTTTTTGCATTCACCTCATTAGTTTCCTCTTTAAACATTTAGTTTTTATTTTGTATTTGCTTTATTTCAAACTTTAATTCAGGGGTTTTTGTGCAGCAGTCAGAGCGGTAACAGGAGCTGTGATTGGACAGAGTCCTGCCAATATATAGCAGCTGGCCAAGCAGAGTTCCTGCTGTTTAACTCTCTATCTATCCAACTTTTTCTTCCGCCATGGAGACTGCTCGTTTTTAAGAAAGGCATCATAACCAGCGTTTGAAGCCAACCGCAGCCCATCTCTCAAGGAGTCTACAAGGAATGATTGCTTGATACTCAAAAGCAGAGTTGAGGTGTCGCATTGCTTTAAGTTAAACAAAGGTATGGATCCACTGGAGTCTTTTTTTTTTTTCTATAATCAACAATATTTTCCAGGTCAAAAATGTAACAGATGCATATACAATACTCGAGAGCATCATCAAAATGCAGCAAGCTAGGATGGAGCTTTTTTCGCGAATACATTTTCAGTAGCTTCCTGTACTGTTGCACAGTAATTCTTGAGTAGGCACTAGTTGAAGCCTCCTCTGAAGAAGCCTCCAGTGGAGCTGTACCATTCGCGTGCATGTACAGTAAACAGTAGTAAATCTGTCACAGTCTAGTGTGTGCTGGTTAAGAGAAACCCCCCCCCCCCGTCTGGTATGTGTATATGGTGTATTTTAACGTATTCGTCATTGAGCTCTGTTTTGTGTTCAAATGCCCTTATCTCAATCAAAAACCTACAAATAAAACGAAAGCTAATTTGAAGTATCTCTGTATGTGCGTGTGTTCTCATGTCAGTTCTTGATGTTCATACTAGTCCTCCTCCTGTGATACCACACTTGCTGCTCCATCTAAAAGATGGGGGGAAATCATAGAAAATATTGATCACAATGTGAGCTCTAAGCTTGACTCGGACCTGCTCTCACGCCTTGCTACTCCCGCCGGCTCCACTTTTGAACTTCACCACCATGACGGTGATGTTGTCGGGGCAGCCGCGGTAGAACGACTGGAGGACGATGCTCTTGGCGCCAAAGTGAGGCTCGTCCAGACGCTCGCGGACGAACCGCACGGCCTCCTCGTTGCTGAAAGCGTCCCACAGGCCATCGGACGCCAGGATCATGAACTCTGGCTGCAGTTTGTCCAGGTCAAAGGTCATGATGTCGGGGTCGGGGATGACCACGTTGAGGTTCTTCAGCGGGTAGTCCCCTAGAGAGCGGGACATAGCCAGGATTCCCTGGACTCTCCAGGATCCATTAAAACTAATGAAACCTCCTGGATGTGAAGAAATAAGAAGCAAAAATTTTGATTCTGTTAATAAGAAGGAAACAGGCTTAATGGGTATTCGTGGACAGACTGCGCATCAATCCGAGTCATGTGCTGAAGTGCTGAAATAGTCTGCGGAATCAATTTGACTTGATTGACAAAGCTCACCTGTGGAAATCCTTTAATCACACAGCCTAAGCATCTATTTCAGTCATCACAATCTCACCCTTTGCTTCGTTTAACACAATGCTGTTCCTAAATCGACCACCAGATGGACCCCCAAATCCAACCACACAAGAGCGTAGCACAGGTGCACTCTGTGTGTGTACTTAAAATAACTGGACTGTTTCCTCTCATGATGTACCTGCCCTCTTGATCCTCTTCCGCTCTTTGAGCTGGTACGGCTTGTGGTCATGCGACAGCGCGACGGCGTTCCCGTCCTTGTCGCACAGCACGCCACGAGAGTCTCCAACGTTGGCCACCGTGAGCTCTCTGTCTGACAGCAGCGCCACAAGGCATGTGGTACCTGCGCGGGAGATCCAAAGAGAAAGAGGAAACAGCTGAGAAAGCGGTCAATAACAATCCTGAATCAGATGTGCTTGTGTGTGTGTGTGTCATTTTAAACAGCCGGCAGAGACGGAAGCTCGCCACGTTTCAACATCTCTTGTAGCCTGTGATGATGACGCCTTTAATTGTTTTGCTGTGAATAAAGATTTTTCAGTTATGACACAGCCCCGTGCTGCGGGCAGAATTAAAAACCAGAGAGAAACTTGTCTGCCAGGTTCAATGTATTACAAAAAAAGAAGAAGAAGTAGCATTGTTTGTGGTCGCTGTAAACCACCGAAAGGTTCAAGACTTAACATGTCAAGGGAGCAGTTGTCTGGTATGATAATAACAGTCTGCACTATTACACACTATAATTAATACAGTGATATATGAGGATTAGACTTTAACAATAATCTTAAGGGCTGACATATAGAAACGTTTGACCTTTAAGACTTGGTCCAGACTGCAAATAATGGAGAATGTTGGAGAACTGAGAGGTTTACGTGATCATTTTGTTGTTCAACAGTAAAATAATCTTAAAAAAGCACAACAAGAGTCAAAAATCTCATCGATGGGCAGTCTTGCACTGTGTCTTTGACCACCAACAAACAAATCAACAATAAAAACAACAGTAGGGGGGAAAAAAACGAGGAGAAAAAATGTTTTTGGGGGTAGACGTATCAAATGCCACCAACTGATCGATCCGGGCTGCGTTTCACATCAGTGCAAAGAGTATCAGCTACAATATACGGTACTACAGTGTGCAGCGGCATCAGGTTACAACACAGCAGTCTCACTCAGAGGCATTGTGGCGAGAGGATACTACGTTATACGGAAAATTGTGACGGCCGAGTCAAGCACTTGAAGTCAGAATTTCTACATCTCTGCTTTGACAAAGAGGCTCAGAACACAGTAAGATACTTTATTTTTGTAGGGGATATTCCAGGATGCGTTTTCATTATAAACCTCAGCTGGTTATTTTCATTCCAAATATGTGTATATGCATATGTATCCGATTCCCACCACTCTACTCCCCCCTCCTGACCTGCTTCGTCATGGTTGGCAGAGAGCTTGTCCAGCATCTCACGATCCACAGTCAGGATGCGTTGCTCGAGGATACTGGCATAAGAGAGGGCGCTCTCTCTCTTCTCCCTCTCAAAGGCCTGCAGCTGCTGCTTCAGGCTTTCTGGCAGGTGGGCCTTCACATAGTCAGCTGCAGCCTGGGAGAAGGAGAGAGGGGGAGGGAGGGAGGAGGAGGAGGAGGGGGAGGGAGAACACAGGGAGGGTTAGAGCCAGAGGTGGATACGCAAGAGCGCAGCACAGAGCCGTTTTTGGCGTCGATGACTTTGAATCAGTTAGGATGTCAAGCCGCACTCGTTACATTAAATCGTCGTCTAAAGTTAGTGCAGTTAGGTTTTCCGGCAGTGTGACTTTAAAACATAAAATAGTCGCTTTCTGTCTTTACGCGATGTAGCAAAGCTTCACCTCAGACCTTTTAGAAAAGCTTGTTTTGGTCTAAAGCGATGAACAGCGACGATCCGGATCCTGTGTCTTGATCCACTGTGATCCGTGAGCAATCGGCAACAACGGTGCTGTTCATTGTGCAACACCACCTGAAGTGAAACTACAGACTACAGCTGCAAGCTCTGGCATTTATCCACAGGGGCGCCATTATGCAAGGTGTCATAAAAACTGGATTTTTTTTTAATGCGACAAACACCTCCTAAGCGTCAGCAGAGACTGACACGCGCCTTTATTTATTCAGTCTTTATGTTTTCGCGCAGGGCAGTCTGCCGTTGCACTCTTGTAACGCTCTCCTTTCTGGCCTGCCTGAGAACATAATAAATCATCTACGACTAATTCAAAATTCTGCTACATGAGTGCTGACTAAGGCCAAAAGGGGAGCCATACATTAAGCCTTTTTTTTTTCATACTGATGTTTAAAGTCCTTCATTAGTTTAAAAGGCATTACATAGCCTTGCACCACAGTACTGCTCATAAATGCTGTTGGTTTATAAGCCGGGAGTCCCCCTCAGATCCTCTGGTTCTTCTCTTTTAACTGTTCCACATACCCTATTGCTGTCTTTTCAATTAGCTTTTAGCTGTTTTGGTGTGCATTAGTCCAATGTTGCACTCAGTGGTTTGCGATGCAGGCTAAATTGTATTTGATGTGTTTCAAAAGGCGCTCTAAATAAAGACTGATCGATCTCATGGTAAATTCTCACAAAAAGCTGCATTGATTCTCACGGATTCATCGACTGGGCGTAATGTAAAAGTGTTTCTCACGCTCACAAACCCACCGAGAACTGTCACGTGATTTCCCACAGTCCTCCGCTGCTCTACGCTAAAAGTTTACCACGTTTCGGCTCTCGGTTTTGGTTCTTCAGCAAGCGCTGTTCCAGGTTCACGCTCGCCGCCCTCGTCAGCGTTGTTCTCGGCTGCAGCTGTTTTTAGCTCATAAAAAACCTGCCTCTGATAAACCTGCTGTAAGGCGCCCATGCGGCATCAAGCAGCAGACAGACGCAGCGTGTGAAAAACGTGCTTGCAGTTTGTTCTGTTGTCCCCCCAATATAACAGCAACATTACATTTTCACATTGCTTATCCTCGGCTTGACAGGTCATCAGCACAGAGAAGCTGTTACCACTTAACACTTCCCACCCCAGTGGTTGCCAGGTAATATCATCCAATATAACTCTAATTTAGATGAGTGCTTACTTCGTTTCATGCAGCAGGTGCTCTGTGCTGAATTATTGAACAACCTCCTCATCCAGCAGCCCACTTGCCCTCCTCCTCCCCCTCCTCCTCCTACTACCCTTACTTATCTGCTTCTTCCCTCATTTTCTCTGCCAAGATTTCCATTATGCTAACGCCGTCCAATCAAATATAAAATGGAACTATTCTGTACCATCCTAATACCGCAGTTGTAGACCGCACCGACCACATATTACATATTTGCACTTCCTATGGAAATGAGGGCACTTCAGGCCATTCGGTCTACGCGGTTCACCGTTCTGCTTGATGTACTGACGTGCTGCAGCAGTTCTACAGCCCGAGTACGGATTCAATTTGAGTTTTGTTTCAATCTTGACCTTTCTGTGCCAAATTATTTCATGGATATTTCAATTCCAGCGGACGCCTGCTGAAACGCAGCCAACAGCCTGAACGTGGTGCAACAATGCGTCTTTAAACCTCTCTGCTACATTTTAATCTTAGGCAAGTTAAACTGTTTCCATCAGCGCAGTCATCAAAATCCGATTATTCAACAACCTCTGGAATGAAACCATCTCTTTCTGCACCCCGCTCCCTCCCTTCTTTCTTTCCCTTTTACTGGACAAGTGCACTGATTCATTTATTTAATTGGAGGGAGAAGCACTCAGTGAGCCTTGATCAGGAAAAGAGCTTCATGTGTAAATTTTCCATTTGTCCTAAACTGTCCTAAAAACAGCGTCAGTGCACTTACGGACTTCATGAAGGACTCAAATAGTTCACCGTCACTGAGGATTTAATGAGTGAACGCAAAATATTAGGCCGACCTTATTCAAAGTTCATTCATCTGTACCGTGGATCTCTGATTTACATGACTGCCTCGCCGACTCTCTCTCGAGTCAGTGTGGAATATATATATGAATTCAATTTTACACGGCAAGGAGCGTGAAAGCCTGTGTAAGTTCCTGCTTCGGCAGCAAATAGTTTCAGTAAATCATGTTAAAAGGAGGAGCTGCGGCCAGCTTGTGCTGACTTTTAGAATTCTGGGCCATAACTCACTGGCTCGATATGAAAACCCCCCCCACCCCCCCACCCCAAAAACAACAAACCAAAAAAAAAACATAGATGTGTTTGAGAAAAGTCTAATTTTCTTTTAAAAGCCAGGACACACCGCACTGCCACTGACGGCCTGCTCTATCTGCACATATTTGGTTTGGCGGCGTCGCTTCATTTAATATTGCGTGTGTGTGCTTGCAGTGGTGCCAAACTGCATAAAAATGCACGAGCAAATAAACGTCCAAGGATATCCACAAGTTTTTTTGCCCCACAACATCATCATTTGCACCGAAAATACCAGATAGTAAACACAGCTTCCCCTCGACCCACAACATCAGAATCACGTCCCTTGGATTTACTGCGTTTGCTGTTAGTGTTTAGACTGGGAACTGTGTTCATTGGGCTGAGCGTGTTTCCATGTCTCAGGGTGAGATCCATATATCGTCATAAATGACGCAGGTCAATGTCAGTGACCTGTTCTCTCTCAGACTGAAACAGTCTAAAAAGCCTTAAAGAAAGGAGAGAAAGAGTGAGATGTCAGAACAGACGGAATGGATAAATATTTGTTTATGGGACAGGAATAGACGGAAAGAGATCCAGATCTGTAAACAACACGAATTTGAACACAAGCCAACTCTCACAAATGATCTCTTTTTTTGTTTTTTTTTTTAAAGGGAGTGGCTGTCCCCATATTATGTTTCTTTATCCAAATGACAGGATGTTGATGTACAGCATGTCGGACACAGGGGTGAATCCTCTGGTGTGGGTTGAAGGAAATGAAGCTCCAAACTGCGACAGAGTCCCTGGACACAGACTGACGTAATTTTCAAGGCACGGTTAAATTTCATGTTAACCATACCATCACACGGAGCATAGAAGGTATATTAAAGTATTAATATACCTTTATGAATGTGTTTTTAAAAGGACGAAACTGGATGTCATGCCCTGTAGCAACTGCAGAGGCTGTATTTACTCCAGACTGATAATTTTCCTGTAGTCAGCAAAACTTCATTGCTCTCAAATTTGCCTTGTTTTTCTCCCGAATTGTAACAAACTGAATATCTTTGGGGGTTTGGATTTGATGACACAGTTTTCACAAACAGAGGATTGGAAGATCATTGAAGTTATACAGCCAGAGTTCAGACTAGGAGACCAATAACAGACTAATGCAGATGCAATAGCACTGCAATCCTAAGCTCCACAGTTATGGCTCAAACCTCTGGTTACTTCTTAACAACCATGAGAGAACTGCAATGGCATATTTTCTTGTCCGAGTAACCGCCGATCTAAATATGTGTTCACATGTTGTAATAATGAGAAACCGGTATCATCCAGCGAAGTGCACACTGGAACCTCTGGGGGACAGTTGTGACAGATGGCGTCCAGGGCACGTGGTCTGAAAGCAGCCATGAGAAACTACTGACCCTTGACAGACACAGGGAGTGGAGGCAAGATAGACAAAAACACACGCACACACACACACTCAAGCTCTTTGTGATGAATCCCAAGTTAACTCCCTGATTGGCAGGGAGAAAGAGGAGGTGTTGACACAAAGGAGTACAATGGTGAAGAGGGGAGCAGGGGGAGGTGGTGGTGGAGGAGGAGGTGATGGAGGGGGAGCTGTGTTTGAAAATGGGGTGAATATGAAGTGAGTAACAAAAGTGGTGTATGACCGTGCCCCAGTGCAAATGATCATGTTCCCATGGAAACCTGCCACCTCCATGGCGCTAAACAGAGTTTACGGTGATACGTTTAATGTCTCTTATCATATTAAATGAATGCCCCTCCTATATAATAATATAATATCTGATGTGATCTCATATCATGTTGAGTTTAATCATCTTCCTAAATTTCGTGACGGGGTTGAAGAACTTTCTGCCTGTCTCTACTCGCTGCTGTGAAATCCAAATGATGCAGCAGCCTCATGCGCTGCAGCAGCTTTTTGGCTCCACACAAAACGCATTGTGATAAAAAAAAAAAAAAAAAAAAAAAAAAAAAAAAAAAAAAAAAGCTGGCCCCTCTCCCTCCCAGCCTACCTCTCCACCATGACCGTCAAATATCCCGAATATGGACGGGTGGCTCTTGTTGGTGATGTCGGTGAGCACCTCGAAGCGGTCCTCCATGTGATCTCGCCTCCCCTGTATGGAGTACACGGCCACGTTATTGTTCTTGAAGTCCCAGGTCTTGGAGAACTCCGCATCCAGGATACTGAGGCCTCCAAGCCGGTCATTCTGCATCATCTCCGCCACCTTCCCCTTCACCATCTTCACGGCATCCCGGCTCGACTTGACGATGGTTTTCACCTCGTCGGTGTGGAAGAAATAACTCCACAGCGCCAGACTGATGCACAACAGAAACAATGTCTCAGGCCTGAGGAGAAAATAGCGCATGATCCGACCCAGAAGAGACAAGAGCGTCATTGTGTCTCCTATCATCACACGCAACCAAACTGCAGTCACTCTCTCTCTCTCTTTTTGCTCAGTTCACTCCATCCGTTCAAGCGGGCGCTGTGAGGAAATCGATTCACTAGCACGATGGCTGACAAAGACTCGGTTTCAACATTTAAAGTGCTCATCGGAGGACACTCTTATATTCCCCCGGCTTGCATTTACGCACCGAGAGCGGCTGGCTGCCTGACACCGGGCCGAGAGACGCAGCACAAAAGCGGACGGGCCACCCTCATTGACTCGGTCCGATGTCTCGGTCCTACCCTCGGCTCTCTAAACAGCTGCAAGAGGATTCTCCGAGCTGAGCCGATCTCCCACAGCCCATTGTTGGATGACGGATTTTTTGGGTTAGACCCACCCCGGAGAGAGACATGGAAGTCAGCGGAGGAGGGCGAGAGTCGACGATGTGACTTAAAGGTGTCCTCCTTTTTCCGCCATTGACCCCGTTTCCTCCCTATGAGTCTAATCTGTCTCCGCATCAACATTACAGTCTCCACACACAGACACCTCCATTTCTCGGGGCAGTGTCAGAACACCATGGGAGCGTGAGCACGAGACCGGAAGTGGGGGTGCGACTGTCTAAATAAGGCCAAACCTCAACGCGAGCTTCGCCTCGCTTTTTGGCTTTGGGAGCTTTATTTTGAAAGTCCGAGAGCGGAAGTGTGTTGTTACAGCGGCCCGCTTGACGCTGGCACCTTCTTTAAATACAGCGGGCGCTGATAAAGAGTGCGCAGCTGCAAACTCATGCGATGGACGGGCAAAGCGCTGTAACCGGTGACGCTAACTGCGGAATCAAATGATGAGGTCATCCGGCGTTGCATGACACGACACTCGTGTCAAATCTTATTCCACCCCCATTCATTTGTTTTATGGCCCTGCTATCTTTTTACAAGCAACTGGACTTAAATCACTATAAAACAATATAAACTCAGCCCAGAATAAAATGCATGCTTCCAGACACACACCTTAAGGAGCCCAAATACACATGCGGCAGCATTTAAATAAATACAAATACAAAATGTCCTGACACAATAATAAGTAATTATAGATCATAATATAAACTATTGTTGCCCAAGAATTCATGTGAAGACTCGAGATTTGTTCAGCACTCGTTACATCGACTAAATATCGCCCCCTGGTGGCTCCGTGGAGTAATGCACCCCTGACAGCCCTGTCCCTGTCCATCGTCTGTAATCTATCCTCATCAGGGTCACAGTGGGGCTGGAGCCTATCCCAGCTGACTTTTGCAAGAGGCGGGGTACACCCCGGACAAACTGCCAGCTCATCGCAGGGCGGACAGAGACAAACAACACACATTCACACCTGCAGGCAATTTTAGAGTCACCTTTTAACCCTATTAAGCGCATGTCTTTGGACTGTTGGAGGAAGCCGGAGTACCCGGAGAGAACCCACACAGACACGGGGAGAGCATGCAAACATGCAAAATACAGAAGGCTGAAGGCTCCAGCCGATGGAGTGTTCAGTTCAGTTTTATTTATTCGTGAAGTTTCATTGAGATCAATCAGCTGTAGTCAAGAGCATCTTTGTTGAGTCCATGACCAGGACTCCTCCAAATCCAAATGAGATTAGACAGAGTCACGACCTCTTACTTATCTGTTCATAACTGTTGTGATGCCAGAGAGACAGTATTTATTTCAACATGATAATTTTTAACAACACTTCGAATCGAATGATTTAGATTGTAGATGTCATACAGACTGTCTACTGTGTGAACAGCTGAATAAAAACACATCAATAAATGATGATTCCCTGGCTTCTCCTGGACTGCCAGGAGAACTTCATAAAAAAACAGAAAATAAGTTCTACAACACTAAGGCCAATAGAGATATACACACACATCACACATAAGAATCCAGTTCGAATTTTTCGATTTCCAGCACGGTGTTCAACAGAAGTTTTGTAGGACAATCTTTCAGCATTTCAAACAGATTACATTAAACATGTCTATAATAAGGAAGTATATACACTCAATTCACCAGAAAATGAGAATATAGCCTCAGCTCGATAACTGTAAATGTCGTAGTGGTGGCCTTCTCTGCCTTTCTGCTGTGTTGGTCTTGTACTCTTCTGAGTTATTCATGTATTATTTTTGCCACATACAGTATGGTAAAGCTCCTCGTCAGATTTTGTGTGGAACCTTGGCAACCAATGAGAAATCATTCGGAGTCAATGTCAGCGGCTGAAACTACATCCAAAACACATTCTGAGGCATGTAAAAGCTTGGTTCAGTGGGGCCAGGTTTCCAGGAGGTTTACTGGGTTTACTGGGCTCTTTCGGGTTGGTCAGATCAAGGAAAGGTTGGATCAATGTTGCCACGCCGTCTGATTTAGGACATTGATCCCTGTCCCACTGGGTGTATGGTGATCCATTTTCTGCTTTGAGGTACTGCCAAAATGGTGTGGTCACTACAAGGTGTTGCTCTCAGTAACTCTCATATGAGATGTTATTCATTACCAACAATGTGTGAGCCTGTGTGTGTATATTCTGAATTAGTGTACACATGTTCTGCAAATGTGTATCTTTGTGTGTAACCTTATATTTCTCCTGTTTGTGTACAAAGCAAGCGTGTGTGTGAACAACACTTTAGCAGCATGTGTACTCTTGGGGGCCTGGAATCATATCCCATATCACAAAGGATAAAGTCTTGCCTTGTATACAACCTGCTTTATTTCCTATCCCTCAGGAGTCACGTAATCTGTTCTTACCAGCCCACCTACCTCCTAAAAACCCCCAGTTTTTTCTGTCCCTTGTTCTCTCATTGGCTTTAAGGTGCAGAAGTTGGGCTACAGGGGAAATATAAAGAAGGACGCAGTCTGCATCAATCGTTCGTCGGAGGGGATGGAATGAGAAAAGAGTCAACACCATCTACATCAGCAGGTGAGACGTACTTGCTTGCTCCGAAATGTGCTGTGTTGCAGTAGAACAAACCTTTTCTGTAGTGTGGCATCTCGTTTTGTTTGTGTTCTTCAAACTTCTACTCTTCTCCCTTACAGATTATTGTGTTAGCACCTCACTATGCCACCGGTTCGCCTAGTCTTCCTGACCACTCTCCTTGTGGTGCTGATGGCCATGCTGGCCTCCAGCGGCGGAACCACGCGCTGGCCCAAACCTCAGACCACCAAGAAGCCCCCTCGAACTGGGGCCAGCGGATTCAAACAGACCACCACCACGACAACGTCTCCTTCCAGCATGCACACAGATGAGACCACTGACGTTATGATGGACTCTTCCTCCCTGTCCCCTACAGACAGTACCACCTACTCCAGCGACACTTACCCTACCGATTTCCACGCTGATGCCATAGCGGCTCCTGGGAACCCTGATGGAAACTATACCCTCGACTACAATGAATGCTTCTTCAACTTCTGTGAGTGCTGTCCGCCAGAGAAAGGCCCCATAGGGCCCATGGGAGAGGCAGGGCCACCGGGACTACCAGGAGAGAGGGGCCCTATAGGTGAGATGGATTATCATTTGCAGGAAAATTACCTTTTGGGTGTCAAAATTTGTCCATCATCATGCCCTTCTCTGGTTTTCAGGGTTACCAGGGGAGAAGGGAGACACAGGGCCCATAGGACCTCCAGGACCAGAAGGGCTACCTGGAGCCAACGGACTCAATGGCGACATAGGTACAACGGGGCTTAACACCAGGAGAGTTTTTGAATGGCTCTCCGTTTCTCTCTCTCTATCACTCACTCCTTTTTTACAAAACGCTGTTTTGTATAAGTTCTTTGTGGATATCATTTTCTACGCTTTATTTATCAAAACCACCACAGGTGAAAAAGGTGAACAGGGACCTGTAGGTGAACCTGGTGTCCCAGGGATCCCAGGAAAACCAGGAGATAGAGGTTTGTAGTTTTCTTCTGTAGTAGTTATATATAGTTAAATATTATATAGTAGTTAAATATTAAAAGTGTTTTTACCCGTGCTAAATTAGGTTAAAATATGTCTAAAGTAATTCAGTACGTTTGCAACCATACACGTCTCAATGAAATGTCTTCCTATGTGAATATAACCTCTTTGCATTCATACTATAGGTGATCCGGGCCCCAGAGGAGAGAAAGGTGAACATGGCTTCACTGGTCTGAAAGGGGACCCGGGAGAAAGAGGAGTGCCTGGCCTGAATGGATCTAAGGGCAACACCGGGAGAGAGGGGCCTATAGGTCCCCCTGGGATAACTGGGACAAAGGGTCAGAAAGGTGAACAGGGACTTACAGGCGAGTGTTTACCAGGCGAGAAAGGTAATGTCGGTGCGCCAGGTCCGACAGGTGAGATGGGCCCCCCAGGACTGAATGGAACTGATGGTGCAAAGGGAGAAAGAGGGGAGCCAGGGCCTCCAGGAGCGAAGGGGGATACTGGTGCCAGAGGACCTCAAGGAGGGAGAGGCATGGCAGGAATGAGGGGAGAACGGGGAGGCAAAGGTGCTCGTGGGCCTCGGGGACCTAAAGGCGCACAAGGAGAGAATGTGGAGGTGATTCGCTCTGCCTTCAGTGTGGGCTTGTTTCCAAGCAGGTCCTTCCCTCCGCCCAGCCTGCCTGTGAAGTTTGATAAGGTGTTTTACAATGGTGAGGGGCACTGGGACCCGAACGTTAACAAGTTCAACATCACCTACTCCGGGGTCTATTTGTTCAGTTACCACATCACTGTACGCAACAGGCCTGTACGTGCTGCCCTAGTGGTTAACGGTGTACGAAAGCTGCGGACACGGGATTCTCTATACGGCCAGGACATCGATCAGGCGTCCAACCTGGCCCTGATGCACCTGAATGAAGGCGACCAGGTGTGGTTAGAGACGCTGAGAGACTGGAATGGAGTTTACTCCAGCAGCGAGGATGACAGCACTTTCTCTGGCTTCCTGCTTTACCCAGACTTAATTACTAAACCAAGTGCTATGGAAAACGTGTGACTGCAACCTTTGACCTTGAAATGATCTGTGATTGTAACTTCTTGTAGATTCTGCACAACTTTCAGCCTATTGCACTGTTCTGTCAAATTAGTATGATTCAGCTAAATGCTGCTGCTTCTGTATCTGCTCACTGCTCTCGTACTAATCAAACCAAATGCTTTGCTTGCTGTTGGAGATGGATGACGCTCGGTTATAATACTGCATGCACCACTTCAGTTCTTTTTAACAATGCATTAAAAATGACTATGTTTGAAATGGATGACCCTTGAGTTTTATTTATTTGGAACCAGAACTAGACATTAATTTATAAACTAATAGTGATTTTAATTAGAATTGATAAGCTCTTTGTCAGTGAGGCCAGTACACATGTGAAAACAATAGAAGTAAATAATCCTTAATTGCATTTAGTTCCCACTAGAGGGTGTAAGGTGCCCAAGGTTTGCGAAGAGGCATTGGAGAGAATCAGCAGTAAAGAGAAAGCATTAGAAGGAGGTGACTCCTTCAACAATATGTGGACCAAATGGGAAATTCCAAAGCAGTTTAAATTCACAGGAAAAAAAAGGCTCAACATGTTCTTGTCCACTTATTGACTGCCAAACAACAGGAACAGTCTTGAGAGAAAATATTTGCACAGCAGGAGGATAAAGATAATTCTTGTGGACCCTCTTCGTGCACAGCAGCTGTTGAATTTCCTGAATTTGATTCATTATGTGAACACGGTGGTCTGCTTGACGTTTGAGACAGGACAGTACAGAAAGAGGAATGAAAACCAGCACAGTAATAAAGGCAGTATAATGAAGATGAATCAGACCCAAAAAACATCACCCAGAACCTGGAACAAGTAAAAAAGAATGCCTTATTGATATTACATGATAACCCTCTGTGAAGAGAGATGGATGCACTGTACAATGGAAAACAGCAGTGACGTTTACCCGTGCTGTATCTCATTAGACTTTAAACAGTCGAGATCTCAAGAACTCATTTTCTGGTACACAACACCAATCTATTCAGATGATACATTAGTGAATTTAATGTTTTCTCTGCGGGACTGCTGAGACATTTTTATGTTGTGATAGATTTTGAAAACAGACAAAACCTGTTGTTGTCTCATTTAGATTTAGATTTATTGATTTAAATAAATTTGTTAATTGATTCAATAACTGAAATCAAAATACAAAAAAATCTATGTATCTATGTGTCTTTTCTTACATGTAATGTGACTAGAAAGATACTAATTCTGATGAGATTCCACAAATTTATTATTCCACAATTTATTGCAATATTTTGGCTTTTTTTCACGCAATACCAATAATTTTATAATAATTTAGTAAAATTGGTATTGCGCAAGAGTTTTGATCATTTTATTCAATTTGTCTCTGAAATCAATCGTGAATCACTGTATCTCTGTTATTTGGGCTTTACTGTCTTAATTTGAATTCATCATATGTCTAATTATTCCCCAAATGCACCTCACACATTCACTGGTAAATTACAATAAAGCAATAAATTGGCCTTACATCTGGGGATTCGTTTACTGATACAGCATACTAATATCGTTGTTAGCATGTATTCACGTCTCATTCATTTTTACACAAACACTTGCAGGTTTTCACCATCGAATTTGCTCTACAAAAGATATATTTCCTCTGTTTTCCTGAGGGAGACACTTAGTCTAGAGTGTACACTTAACCAAGATCATGGCTGCTGGCACAGAAGTAAATACATATTGCATTGAATATTGCGGTACTGGAATGATATTTGTGAACCTGCCTAAATAAACCTCATCAGAGACCTGTCCTTGTGTTCTTTTTCCAATATCTAAATTCAGTGTCTGGGCATATATCTGTACACAGATATAATTATACATTAGATTATAGATTTATTCAAATATAATGTGGATATTGCACAGAATTAAAAGTGCTATATTTGGAATGGGATTGCCGACTGGTTTCATCATTTTGAACAAGACTTGAGGGATTTTCTTTTTCAGGTAGGTTTGGGTCTTTTATACTAAAAACTCAATTGGAGAGGCTTTACTGGTTGGAAGAAAGAAAGAAAAAAACATTCTGGTTGAAATGAAAGTTAACTTTAATTAAGAAACATCACACTGAAACCTGTTAAAGAGAAAAGCCCAGAATGACATCTCCATCTACTGGTGAAGGCCACAAGTTTACCTCAAATTTCCACCTTATTTATAAGACTGTTGGTGGTGATGGCGTGTGTGTGTGTTAAAATGTTATTTTGCTTGTTTGTTTATAAGCCTGTCTGTGGATGTGTGTGTGTGTGTGCATTTATGTATTTTCTACTGCTCTGTGTGAAAATATAAATAACTACCTTGGCGGTGTGTGCAGTGTAATCTGTTCCCAGCAGGCTGGATTCCCACTGTGAGAAAGACAGTATATTGTTCCTGCAGCACCACAGATAACAACTCATTAGCATACTGAATCATTTGGCTGCAAGAGCCACTCTGCCACCCATCTGCACTGAGCTGATAAACACACACATGCCAGCTCTCTCTCTCTCTCACACACACACACACAGATCTACGCAGAGCAAGCACCCACACACACACACACACTCACATAACCCTGCTCCCCACAAACACGTACACACACACACACAAGCCTCCTCTCGTTCCCTCCCTTTCAATCCCTCATATGCACTCCCTACACTCCCCCCTCTTTTTGTGAGTCTGTGTGTTTTTGGAGAGTCGGGAACACTGAAGCAGGTAAATGCTTGGCAGGCATTAACCCAGAGACCCCCTCAGTCAGTCCCGGCACAGCCAGAGTAGAGCACAGGAGAGGTCTCCAAACACCTGGATGTCTCTGATGCTCTCTGGAAGCAATTATCGTTTTTAGAAATGTCTAAGAGCTGATGTTGTTGTACTAGTGGTACTGATGGCAAAGTCTGCTGCGCACATTTATGGAAAATAGGGAAGCAGACTTCAGAAAAGTAGCATTCATGTGGCAAAGCTACAACAACTTTCATTTCCATATCCCATTTCCCAACGACCACAAGTTGGCGATCTTAACTTCTTTTTTTTTTCGATTGTGTGAGCGAATAACTGGTGGGAGCAGCAGGAGTCTTGACCAGTATGGCCGTTTCACAATGTGTTACAGACACAACAGCGCGCAAACGAATGCAGCGGAGGCTGTCAAAACCACTTTCACAATGGCAGGATATCCTGCAGGTCACCGAGCCACGTTGACCTCTACAGGAAGTTGTCACTTGTTGGGAGGAAGTGAGGATTCCAGTGTTCATTGGGGGAATTTCATGAGGAGGTTGTGGTTTTAACTATAACACTCTGTACAGAGAAGGTGGGAAACAGCTGCCTCTAGGAATTTGTTAATTAGGTTACCTAATCATGTGTGTAAAAAAGTATAACATTACAAATATGGTGAGTTTTTTATACAATGAAGAAATTAAACTGACTCAGTAAGGATGAATAACAACATGCTTGAGTACAAATACAAGGCTTTTTCTCTGCGTGTTTTATTCAGGTGTTTTGTATAAAATTCAGCGATTTAACATTGGATATATTTATAGATACAGCTATCATACAACAAATATGTCATTACCAAACGTACAATGTCCCTTTACTGCAATTCATAAAATACCATAGTTACCAAAGGTACCAATATAGGCTACTAGGTCCTGCTAAAAAAGCAGAATAACCAACAACAGTGAGCAATACTTAACTGCATTTGAAAACTGCTGGTGTTGTTATGATATTAACACTGTGTGTGCGTGTGTGTGTGTGTGTGTGTGTGCGTGTATCTGCGTGTGTATATGTGAAATGCGGCAATGAAGGGATTTATTTGTGTACCTTACTAAACTACAACTGCATTACAGTTAAAAAAAATAATAATAATAACACTGAAACATTCATATCAAAAGGACTGCATGAGTCATTTCATGTTATCTTACGACCCATATTTTGTACACTTTAAGAAACACTGCATGTCTTGTACCTCCACAGCAATTTCAAATAGATATATTCATTCCAGGCGGTGGAATTGTTCAACTGTCTGTTGCCGTATTTTGGTGTAAAGTTCCTATCACCAAAGTGTAACAGAAGTAAATGGTACCACGTTTGATGTATTACGTTCAGTTGCTCGCTTTGAGTTCAGCTCCTCTCTTCTCTCCTCTCTCCTTATTTCCTTGTCTCCTAAAAGACCATTTTGATAGTAAACCCATTGACAAACACGCTACACTACATCTTAAACCACATGACTTGAACTCGAGTCACTGTTGTTACATTGTGCAGTGGAAATAGAACGCTATTTACAATACATAGGCAACTGTATGGGTACAATAGTTTCCAGTCGGTTAATTTTTACGGCCTCTAACTGAGGCAAACTTACTTTTGTGTCATTATCCTGACACACTAAATTTGCTGGGCGTAAATCTCTAGGATTTATTCGTTGATGTTTTAGAACCATTTACTTGCAGCACTCCACAAGCACCTTGGATCTGTTCTGGCTGCACCATGTTGTAATCAGTAGTATCATTAGTGAAGCATTGGTCAAAACTTCAATATTACACATCCAGTGATTTTTTTTGTTTGGTTTTGTCTTGTTTTGTTTTGTTTGCTCGTTCTTTATTTCTTTTTTGTGTGTCTTTTATGTTTTTAGGATATCCAGTCTTTGGACTTTGAAAACACGGAAAATTATAATCCGCAGGTCAGTCAAAGACATGAGACATGCAGAATTTACAAGTCTTTCGTCGGATTAAATTCAACCGATCACCAATCAAACCAAGCTTTTCATCAGTGCTGCCTCAGGTGTAATGTGGAGACAGGAACATACTCATGATCCAGTTTGGACACCACTATCTCACTACGTGGAGCTTGATTCTCCTTCCTACAATGACAACTCAAAGCTAACTGGTCCTGAGCATATCCATTTCTTTTTTTTAGTCCCTCTCATTCTTCTCTTTCAGTCTCAGGTGTTGGGTCCGTGGTCTTTTGGCATCAGTATCATCGGCGACTAGAGCCATCTAAAGGGCGTCCATTGCGCCTCAGATCTCTAGCAGCTAGATGAAGCGGGGGCCCACGTGAAGCCGTTAGAGTCCTTGGAGCTGGAGGTGAGTCCTGGTCTTCCATAAAGCTCTCAGGACTACCCTCCGCATCGCCATCAGGCAGGCTTCCACAGCTGGAGCCCGGTGACATTGTCTCCAGAAGATCGTCCCTGGCCAAGCCCACTACTGTGTCCTGATGTCCACCACCCTGTGGGCCCCCCTCATGGCCCCCAACTAGCAGCCCTGTTTCCCCATCAGTTGTGCTGCCAACATTCCTCCCTCCATCCTGATCCTCCAAGAGGTTGGAGAGGAAGCTGATGTACTTCATGGCAAGTCGCAGGATTTCATTCTTGCTCAGTTTCTTGTCTGGGGGGTGAGTTGGGATGAGTTTGCGAAGCTCCGCAAATGCCCCGTTTACGTTCTGCTGTCGCCAACGTTCACGGCTGTTAGTGAAGATACGACGTACAATCTTTGGCTGGCCAGCTAGCGGAGGAACGGGGAGGAAAAGAGACAGACATGGAAAGTATAAGGCGAGGAGGCATTGATCGGACATAGTAACACAAACAACATGAAATGCAGAGCTAAAAGAGAATGCGGTAAAGCAATACAAGTACGATAATAAAAATGGAAGTCTTAGCAGGAGAAGAGATGTGCATTTTGGGAAAAAATTTGCACGTACTGAAACCAAAAACATCCTGAAGAATTAACTTGCAAAAACTGTCCTCCGTACAGCCATGGATTTTTAGATGATGGAGCAGAAGTTACAGACGCTTGCAAAAATGAGTGCAATATGCTGCCAAATACTATGCAAATCTGATACGAGGAAAATGGTTGGTTTAGCATGCCAGACCAGAGGGTGTTAGGAAGACCGTGTGCTCCCTATTCCATATTCTATTTACTTTTTATGTATTTAGGTATGATAAAATGCCCCACTGCAGGTAGTAACATCCTCCCACCCCCAACAATGGTGTCTTCCAGGCTATTGTCGCCCTTGGAACACACCCAGTCTATCTTAATCCTTCAGCCCACTCTGCAGTAAAACCTTGGCATGGAGGCAGCAGCACCCCCATCCTCCACCCCTGTATATGGCAGTGAGTGGGCAGTGGTGGAAAAGGATGTTTCAAATGAAATAAACCCCAAATCTGCCTGAAAGGAGCTTACTTTAACGGCATGCAGGTACATGTATTTGACATTCTGATTAGCAGCATTCATTTATGCCATGAATTATGATGCATTTATTCCTCTGGGTTTTAAGACTTAAGATGAATTTTCTTTTTCTTTTTTTTTTTTTTTGCAAGCCATCTTCTGCATCACTGAGATTAGGCACAGTATAGATCCATGTCAGTTGGATGAACGACAATGGAGATGAGGAGGGGGACGTTTAGGGGACTATATTGGCAGAAGGAGGACACAGCAGAAGTGCGTCTTACCATACTTATAAAGATCTAAAATGCGCCTACCCTCGTCGAGTTCAACCTCATAAGGCGCCGGGCGGCGCTTTACCCTGTTGCTGGGGTACATGCTGTACTGCTCCGACTCCCCTCCGAGACTACAGCAACAGAAAGCAGACAAAAGGTGCACAGGTATATGAGAGAACATGAATTTTGGCATTCATCATTTCCCTGAAATGCCTATAACACCCTCAACTCTTTGCACCTGGAGCAAACACACATATTTCTAGGCTGATTCTTTCTGCACACACACATGCTAAATAATGTCAACATAATGTAAACTCAAATACAGTACAAGCACCCTTCCACACTACAGTGACCTATGTCTGCAGGGCCCTAATAGGGGCAGCAACAAAGAGCTATCAAACTTATAACTTACTAGAACTCACAATGATCATATGAAACGTGCATCCATGAAACTACTACAATTTTCTTTTTATGCCTCCACCTTTACCTGTTGATGGCGGCGAGAGGCTGCGCCAGGTTGTAGAGCATCGCCCGGGCCGGGACAGGGAACGCGTTTGGGCTCAGCTGGACCATTCGAGCGTCGTCTCGTTGCGGCAGCGGCAGCGGCAGCGGTGGAGGTCTGCGAAGTTCCGTGATCGGCACCAAATGGCTTTCAGTCCTCTGCTCCACCGCTTTTATAGCGTCCCTCCTGGAGAGCTCGATCACCGGCACTTCCCTTTTCAGGTCAAGGGCGTTGTGAGAGGCAGTTTCCTTGGCAACGCCGTTGATGATGATGCTGATGCTGGTCCCGTTGCTCGAGTTCTGCAGAGGAACGTCATCCGTCTCCTCAACCCCCTTGAAGCGCCCTCCCCTCTCCTTCTCCCCCTCCTCTCTCCTCGGCTCTTCGTCCTCCTTGCATCCGTTCTGTCTGGAGATGATGGAGGAGTCCTCTCGCTTTCCAGGACCGGACTCTGCATCAGGACTTCCAGGACAAAGCTCCGGCTGCCGTTTTTCCATCATTTTTATACCGTCACCACTCGCTCGAGTCCACTACGTCCTAAATAAGATTTGCCTCGATTATTTTTATTGATCAGAACAAAAGGCTGTGAAAGTCTTAATGTAGCAGAGAAATGACCAAGCTTTTGCTTTCCACGCAAGCACGCACGGAATGAGCAATCCATTATTATTATTGGCATTAAAATAATTGTGTTCTTTTTAATGTTATTAGAATTATGTTTTGTTTCATTTGGAAAATTTCCATTTCAAACAGGAAAAAAAACTGTTTAAGACAGACATTGACATTTTATTTGTTGCTTGCGGGTTAGATGGATTATTTTTCATTAATTGCTACATTTTCTTCGATATTTGAAAAAGATTTTTTTTACATTTCGACTTCCTTGTGCTAAAAAGAATAACACAAGGCACGTTAATAAGAATGTTAGCCAATATAAGAACAAGGCCTACATTTAAAATATATTTCAATTCTCGAGGATTTTACAGTTTTTTGTGAGCTGTTGAAGGTTTGAGAGCTTTTTAAACTGGCCTTGATATCAAGCAGTCTTTATGGGCTGATGAATTCGCCTCAGTTGAACGTTTTTACTACAAATTTGGAGCTAGTGATTATATATATATATATATTTTTTAAACGTTAACGTGTCGTTTACACGGAGCTTTATCTTGTACTCTCTGCGTGCATGTCCACGAATCTCTTATCTGAAGCTTGCTCGGCCTTCAGCACAGTTTATGTCGTTAACCTCGCGTCTGCATGTGGACCAAACCTCTGAGCTCGCCACAAAGCCGCATTTCAACATATTAAAACTGCTGTTTACCTATAAGTGAACAGATCATCTTATGTTATATAGTGATTGTGGATGCCAGGACCACGAAGAGGGCTTGGTATCCATTCATCGTCGAATTAAAAAAAAAAACCCTCCTTCTTTCTGCCTTCAGCAAATCCAGAAATAATCTAGTGAAGCTTTAAAAAAAAAAAACACTTCGTTTTCATCACCACATTTGTCAGAGTTTTTTTATTTTTTAATCGTGGTGTAGGCCACAGTGCTGTTGTTATTAAAGCGTACCATCAAAGGCATGTCACACTGAAAACACCACACATCACTGTGAGGTCTTTTAATGGCTAATTAGATCCACAAACGTCTTAGGAATATTATTATAAACGAACGACGGACCGCCATTGCAAAAAGGCGCACTTTTATTTCTGGGAATTGTTCAATGGGCCTCGCATCCGTTATTACATCCCGTACAGCCTCTATCCGATCGGACAATAGCAGAAAAAATATATATACAGGCTGAATATTTCGCACATAACGCCAGTAAAATTCAGACGATAGGAATCCACTTAAAGCTTTTTGGAACAACGGATATGTTGATTTGAATAAAGAGATGTATTATTTTGTACTTACCGTTCCAGCCGTGTTGTTGATGTTACTGTGTAAGTGGAGCCATTTTGTGAGTGGGTCATCCATGTCTGAGGTTTTTCTTTTTTTTTTTCCTGCCAGTTGTGGAGCAGTGTGTGTGTGTGTATGTGTGTGTGTGTAGCTGAGTTATTCCTCGCCGCATCCAGTGCGCTCCCTCAGTACGGGGAGCGGAACACAGGCCGCAATGTGGCCGAGTGAGATAAGCGCACGGCAGCGGCCTCTTCATTCCCGATAAGCTCCTAAACCCATTATTTATGAAATGATTCATTATTATTTGGCTGTCGTGGGCTATATAGGCTTGTGGAGGGCAAAGCATTGAAAAAAAAAAAAAAAAAGCAAACAGGCACAGCGCAACGGCCTGTAACAACGTGTGGTAGTATAGCTTACTGTAGCCTGAGTGTGAGGTGTTTTAATTTTTTTTTTTTTTTTTGATGAGACAAACAAAAGCTCGGGTTAAGCTTTTGACCTATTTATAATTTCACCAAAGGATTTTTTATTATTATTATTGCTAAGCTCATTTATCCAACAAAAAGATGACTGATGATAGCAGACGTCCCTCAATCTTCTTTATTTTTATTTTTATTTTTTTAAAAAATGGAATAATATTATTCCACCGTATCCATTTCTGTGCCTTGAGGCAGGTTGTATTGGTACAACAGATTGGTAAAAAAAAAAAAAAAAAAAAAATGATGACGATGAGGGTGTAATCGAGATAACGACGCCTTAATTGAATGGGACGTGCGTATTTATTGATTGGTGAGTAAATAATGAAATAAGTGACGGTGCTGTCGCGTGACATTGTATGTGTTGATGGGGGCGGCTTGGACGGACGGCGGCCCTCCCTCCCTCCCTCCCCACCGCGGGGTCCTCTGGGAGTCATGGCTGGGGGGAGATAAAGGGAGTATCGGCTCCTGGTGGCATCAGATAAAAGAGCAGCACGCTATCAGAGCACATTCAGGACAGCCTAAATGGTGAGCAGGTACATCCTAATAACGGATCTTCAACACGGCGTTTGCTCCCTTTAGTCAGAAAAATATGAGTTCAAATAATCAATACATTAAGTCAAGTATAGATAGATAGATAGATAGATAGATAGATAGATAGATAGATAGATAGATAGATAGATAGATAGATAGATAGATTTTTTTAGTTTTTATAATGTTAGACAGATGTTTTTATAATGTTTAAAAGGGGCAGCGAGCCCCACAATTAGTCACGACTCAAACAGACCTGTTGACGCGGCAGTCACGACCATCATCCTACATCCTGCTAACATCGTGAGCGTGGCCTCACATCGTGAGCGTTTGTTTTTCTTTTTAGTTAGTAGTGAGTTAGTCGTGAGTTTAACTTTGGGTTCAACTTAATTGTCTACATTTTGCTAATCCAATGGCCTTATTTTGCCATGGCAGGATGACTGGGTGCTTTTTAAATGTTCTTGGTTTCACTGTTATATATGAGAAATGCATATGACTGGAAACTATATTCTATGTTTTAATATTTAATTCATCTTCATACATCTAACCGAATGGCCAATGATTTACTGTGATATATTTGTAAAGGTCGCCTTGTAGTTGGATGACGTAATATGCGCATAATTAATGAATGGCTCACATTCAACAAGAAAAGTTTGACAAAATAGAACATTTTTATTCAGAAGCAAACCAGTATCAATCTCATGGGGCAATGGGTGACACAGCACAAGTAAAATGAAGGGATCCTTCAGGAAAATGTGATTCATAGAAGAAGAAGAAACAGGATAATTGTTTTTTTTTTGTTTGGACATAATTTGTAATTAAGTGGATTCTTCTTTTTAATAATAATAAATGCTTTTTGTGCTTGTGTAGGTAGCTCTTTAGTTTGACGGTATAATGGGCCAAGATGGCATCTGAAATAATCAACAAGATGAATGGCAACAGATAACATTTCAAATATGTGACACAATATGGTTCCATTCATTAAATATTTTGGTGCTGCATAAAAAACAAAACTAAATCACAATTCATATATGAGAAAAGTTGTTTTGATTGTCACAATTAATGAACTCTAAATAAATACATAGCTGTTTTTAAGACGGGACTAAATTCAGCTACTTCATGAATGAAAATATCCCTGTTCATCCAAATGTGACCATAAAAAATAAACATACGCAGTCATGTTGGATTTGAATCAGTATTTCTAGTCTTATACAACATATGACATCCAGCTTCTAGCTATTGTAGTCCTCTCTACTACTGGATTTGTTTGGCTTCATATTTGGTTTTTGGTTTATTGATTTGGATTTGTCCTTCGAGTCCCTTGCTTTGTCATATTGTTTACCATGGGTGTGCTCTAAAGAGAAATTAACCTCTAACCCCGTAACCAGATGCATGGTGAACACTGACTATCTCACAGCTACCACAGGTTACAGTCCATCGCAGTTGAATGGCAGTAGTGAATTGTAATCCAAAAATGCTTCTGTTTCAGGCCTATCTTCCCAGTCAGCGCTGGATACGTCTTGCTGGCATGATCCGAAGAGAAGCGGTGCTTTCCCGGGTCATCAGCCGCGTCACCTGCTCCAGACTGAGACCAGCCACTGCCTCTCCATTCACCTGTAAAATTTCATCACCGATGCCAAGGAGACCTACGTAGGGTCCTTCACCACCCGCTTCACCCACTTTCTCTACATATACGCCTGGGAAGGAAACGGGGAAAAAAGGGGAAAAGGGAGAGGAAAACAGATTATGTTTATTGCACAATGCAACAGATATATGCAAAAGTATAGTTAACATAATATAGCAAATGAATTTTTGCACATTTAATTATGAATTCGAATATGTGTGGTATTTCTTGATGATGTATTTGATGATGTTTGACACTAGAAAGTAGTAAAGCCAAAAGAAAATCTATATCTGAACAATACCGTTTCAATTTCTTTCTCTTTTTCTTCTCTTTATTCAATTTTAAGAGTACATCACTGAAGGATAGCTTGTCTATTATCTAAGGAAATAAGGTAACAAAAATGAAATAACTGCACAAAGTTACCTGTATCTGGTCGACCTTTGCCCCTTGAGATGACGAACCCAAAGGGACCATTTGGGGGTCTAACAAGCTCCAGCAGGAGGGTCCCATCAGGGAAAGCGTGTGTGACCCGACCCACCGGACGAGCAATTCTAGAGGTAAGTACATCTTCGCTCAGAGCCCTGTGAAGCTCGAGCTGAGGGCTACCAGGGCTGTAATGGGAGAAATTGTAGTCATGAGTAAAACGTATATATACACAATGTAACATGTGTTTCACTTTATTTTGCTTTGACGTGTACCTGGGCGCCAGGCCGTATGGTATCTGCACCTCTCCCAGTATTGTTGAGCGCTCTGTTCTTCTCTCTAAACTCTGCACAGAGGAGGCTTTGCGCAGTTGGGCCAGTGGCAGCACCTAGTGGTAAATATATGGCACTGTAAACACATTTTTCAAGTTTTTTCATAATTGGCTAAAATTCATCAGATCAGCTTTTGGAAATGTAACTTTTTGGCTCTGATATCGCTCTAAAACTAACAAGCGCTTGTTTGGCTCCACACACACATTATGCTAATAGAGGCTGTGATTGGCTGGAGCATAAAGTTTTGTCTATGTGTGTTGTGTTTAGTACAGCTGCCAAGAGGGAAAAAAAGGCTGGCATCCACAGAAAGTGGAAGGAAACACGGACAACCTGGAATGCATTATTTGTGCTCCCAGTGTCAGGCAGAATGGTTGGTAATACTTCAAAGCCTTGGTTTGGTCCACTGTGACAAATAAGTAGTGAAAGGTACTTCAAAGCTGAACTGAACGTTTAAGGAATAAGATGTTTTCTCCCTGTGGTCTCCCCTTTTGGAGGTAAAAATGGCATCTATTTGATGTGGCATGGGAAAATGTTTGCTCACCGTGTGCAGGGTTTGCAGCGAGGGTGTCCTCTGAATGGTAGGCGCTGGCCTGCGTGTGGGGCTTGAGGAAGTGGAGCTGATCCTGGAGGCAGTGGGTATGCTGAGCTGCTCCATACTGCTGGATCTGCCTCCTTTCACTAGTCTGCCAACACTGTTCAAACCAATGGAGGAAAAGAAGCGACGCAAGAAGAGCTTTGGCCGTCCATCCAGTTTTCTGTAAAAGGGGAGTTGTTGATATCAATGTATAGTCAAAATGTGGGCATTTAACACTACTACCAATCAACACAGTATGCAAATAAATGTATACAAAAGAAGTAAAAATGATTATTTTGTGAATGGTTTTGTCACTCTGCTGTGAATGGCCTTGTCTTGATTGTCTTGGTGTTCATTGAATATTGTTAGCAATAACATCCTGTGGACTGTAGGTCAGGGTTTTAATCTGCCAACTGCTACCAGTCTGGCATGCTCAAGTCCCTTTGGGAACAGTGTTGGTGGGGTCAAAGGATTTATTGTCAAAGCTATGACAGAGCGCTGTTATCTTGGCTTACCTGGACCCGTCAGAGTTTTCCTCCCATAGGGCTTCAGCTTTCAGATGTTCTGCTCTCAATAGCTCTGCTCTGAGGTCCTCAGCCCGAGACATACCGAGGCCACGAAGAGCAGGACGACACTCGGGAACAGAGCCAAGGTCCCCACTCAGACCTGCTGGTAGAAAAGGATATACCGAGTTGATGTCACAATTTTTCTTCTGTTCTGTGTAGAGTCTACCATGTTCAATAAAATTATACTTCTTTGCGTAATGAGTACTTTTATTTTTGTTGGTATCACTTGCACTTACAACACTCACACTTGCAAGTTAAATGCAGGACTTTTTATAGTACATTTACACTGTGGAATTACTAGGTAAGAAATGGATCTGAGTACCTCCATCACTGCTTTTCTAGGATAACAAATCATCTCATAAGAAAGCACAGTAGAACAATATGGTACTAGCTTAACTTACTCTTTGTGCAATCTTCCAGAGGAATTGAACACTCACTCACCTTGTCCATCTGGAGTGGCATCCCAGGTTTCAGCAGCTGTTAGGTCCGAGTTGTGCCGGGCTGGGGAGTACCTCAGGGTGGAGGGCCTGATACAGGGCACCGGGCTGCTTGTTGCGGGGGTTCCTTGGATTACCTTGGATTCCTTGGATGGAGACTCCCTTCTTGCCTCAGGAGAATCCAGGAGTGCAGAGTGCTGTGATCCTCCTTCACCTCCCTGATTTGAGGTAATCTGGAACTGAACTGTGGACTGACCTGCAGCAGAGCGATTTCTTGAACTTGACTTTAGGGCTGACTTAATAGGCAGTGCTGGGGCAGGTGATTCCCTTAGTCCACCAGAAGCCTCCAGCAAACGTGGCTCTAGATTGCTGGGGCTACCTGGGGCGAAGGAAACAGCTCTGCTCATGTTAACCCTGTTCCTGGGATTTGAGTTACGCCGCTGAGCCCATGATGGACCGTAAGGGCCATGGCCAGACTCAAGTCGACTCTCTCCTTTCCTGCTCCTTCTCCTAAGTTTCCCAAACCCTGATGGTTTCCACCCTGTGCTACTCTCTTTATGTTCTCCCAGAACAAAAGCGCCAGCAAAAGTGACAGTTAGAGGAGCTTTGGGACGAGTACTTGCCTCTGGCTTGTTTGGAGGCACCCAGTCTCTCACGTCCTCAGGTTTGCCCGGATGCTGTGGTTCAGTATTCTGTAGATCTGACAATGAAGAGGCGGGCTGAGGTTCCTTGACTACAGAGCCACATGCCTCACATTTTTTCACCAGCACTATTATCTCTCTAATCACTGTTGTGGGTTCACTGCGGACAACCACATCTTCTTGCTTCTGTGAAGGTGGCATGGAGACACTTCTATGACTTCTGCCCTTCTCTGAACCGCTACTGCTTGAGTCTGTATTACTTTCTTTACTTTTGGTCTTGGGCATTCCAGGCCTGCCACGCTGTTTCACTCTATCCAAGTACCGGGACTCTGCTTCTTTCTCTGATTCATCCTCAAAGCGTACCCGTGTAGGTGAACAACCATACCGTTTGGATCGACTACCATGGTCGCCAGGGGAAGTGTCTATTTTGTTGGGGACAAGGAGGGAGGCAGATACAGTTTGAGCTGTATGATCTTCTTTGGTTTGAACAGCTTTATGTACTGGTGATGAATGGGGAGACTCAACTGGCTGTTTCTTTCTGCAAGAAATAACACAGAAGTCTATATTACAGACATTTTTTTTTTTACCTGTGAGAGAGTTACACTTATGCTAAACTCATTTGCAATCTTTTATCTTATGAAGGTGAGGCAAAATGAAAGCAAAAATGAGTCATCAAAGTGAAACTGAAAGTCAGCCATCTCTCAGCAGCTAAGTACATTGATGTGGGCATTTTCAAAACAAGAACTTTTGGTGATAAGCCAACTCTGTGTTTGTGTTCACAGCCAAGTTCCAGTGTTTCAACTTATTTTTTCAGTTATACAACTTTTGCTTTGCCAAAACAGGCAAGACAAGGATAGACAGAATAGAGAGAAAAATAAGGCAGACACAAGGGTGGGAAACTAAGAGGAAATGTAGAGAGAGACCATGGTAGCAATAAAGCAGAAACTGTGGGGGCACAAGTGGGACATTCACAGTCTCTAACATCCAACTTGTACAGATGCCAAAGATGTCATAGCCCACAGAAATAGAACTTACACGGTAGATCTTTGATCAGAATGGGAGCGTCTGCTGGGGCGATCGCCTTTAATGTGATTGGAGCGAGCCTTGAGTCGTGCTCGCTCCAGGAGAAGCTTTGCTTGTTCATGTCTTGGGCTCAGGGGAAGATCATCACTGATCACAAGAAGTGACCTGATCAAGAAAAACAGGAAAATCTTTTATCATTTTAGCAGCAAACAGCAAGGGAAAGGATAAGACAGGACTATATAGTGAAAGTTAATATTCACGAAAGTCTTTAAATGTGTAAACCATAGTTAGTTGTGACATACCCAGCGAAATAATAATTCCCATAGATTGACTTAACATAGAGTGAACAGAGCTGTGTCTCCTTAAGCTGCCTTATGTAATATCAGATAGATAAACTGGGGCGTGGCCCTGGTGGTGAGAAACGCCATCCATCTATCTACACTCACGCCCAGCAGCTTAGCTGCTCTGCATTGTGCTTCATCGTCTGTACTTGTCTTTATCCCTAGGCCCAGTGATAAAGATAGCATGATACACTAGCCATGTGGATTATCCTTGTAATGGACTGGGTGTGATTCATTCTCTCCTGGGTGTTAAGAGGAGAGCGTATTGTATTTCAATAGATTACAGTTTGTCATGTCATCCCAACTCTGACAAACACAATATAATTAGCAGCCTGTTTCAGGTGAACCAAATGCAGCAGCATAACATCATAATACTCCATAATCAGATGTGGAATGTAACTAAGTATATTTACTCAAGTATTATACTTAAGTACAAATTAGAGACTTTTGAATATTTCCATTTATGTAACTTTATACTTCTATTCTACTACATCTCTACTATATATCTCTATCATAATACTATGTTATGAGTCCATGTAAAAACCATGTATCTTCAAGTCTGGTGATTTTGAATGTTTCTGATAAACTGAATGAGTAAGAGTTCCTTTATAGGTTTAGATAATTCTCCCAATTCTTAAACTAAATCATCTATTTAAAAAAAAAAAAAAACTTGGAGTCTCTAGAAAATACACTGTTCCCCATAAAGTTGGAATAAAATATGTTTACCTCTTCTCATGAAATGATTGTGACAATGTGATTTAATCTTGATAGATAAAGTGTATCTTCTCAAAACTTTATTGGTCACTCTCTTCCAAACATATCGCATCCAAAATAATTAACCCAATGTGTATAACTAGGAATAAAAAGAGGGATATGTCTGAAAACGAAATTATTCCAACTTTATGGGCAACAGTGTATATAGTCAGAAATTTGACTTTTTAGAGCTATGTGTTTCTGAGATGACAGCTGCACTACAAACTTATGATGATGCTGCTGCATTCCAGTTGATTAAACTAACCAACAGATTCAAAATTAACACAACCGTGAACAGTAAATGCAACATATAGTAATGCAGCAGTGATATTAACCCCAAAGCATTAAATGTATAACAGTAAAAGACTGACACGAACATTTTTTTCTGCATAATGAGCACTTACTTACATTTTGTATATTTATTATAGACTTTTACTCGTACTTATTTGTATATACTAAGTATTTGATATGCTTGCATCATCTCTTAAAAATGATCAAACACCGCTATCACAATGTTTGTTTTGACTAACTTAATGGGATATGAACAACATTAGACTCTAAATTTCCACAAGTGGAGCTGTAAGAGTGTAATTTATGAGGAGAGAATATATATATAGTGCATAAGAGTTGTGTGTCACCACTCTTGCCAAGCACATAAAGAAGCGTCGCATTGCTCACCTCAAATAGGGTTCAAGTTCCTGAGTGAGAATGGTTGAGTCTGAGCTGTCCGATCCCCCATGGGCACCTGTGACTGGTATAAAACAGGAAAAGTACAAAACTCAGCACATCTGATGTAAATATAGGTTGAATGTAGAAGCTCTAAAAAGTGTTCCAAAACTTCGGGTATTGGTTTCCCGCTGCATTTAGCTCATCTAGTGTACCATCCATATAACCCAACGTGTTACACCAAACAGCTTTCAGGCAAGCATTACTGCTAAAAGAGCCATCAGCCAGAATGTGATCCACAGGGACAGAGTATTAAAATAATATGTTCTTTGAATGACCATAAGGATTTTCATAAACCTTTATACTATTAGATCCAGTGACAGTCTCATAGGATCCCTGACTCATCCTAAATGTCAGTCAGCAGAAACACAGGTTATGCAAGTTCTGAGAGCGAGAGAGAGAGAGATAAAAGCAGATTTCCCAGAGACAAGAGGGAAAAATCACCTGATCATCATGGATTTATCATGGATTTACTCGTATGTCTTGCACTGCAACTGCATTGCTATTGACACACACACAGAGGACACATATATAGCCTTACTAATACATAGTATGGAAAAAATACTTAATCTGTCACCGTACATGCATAGAAACATTTATCAGGACACAGACAGAGAAACAAAAGCAGGCACACTTCCCCCCACGGCTCTGACTGACTGCTAATAATAGCAACAGTGGCATGCACATCTGGACATCTGACATCTGCTCACCAGCGGGAATCAGCCGGTTTACATACTGCATTTCTACGTAATATCATGAGGAGAAGACAAAGGCTTGTTTAATGAATGAATGGTTGCAGAAATATTCTGAGCAGGCAGAATATCAACATCATTAAAAGCTGTATAATATCTAAATGTTATCTCTGAGGCTCTGACCTGAATTTTCTCTCTCTGCTCATTATGGAAACAGACCTCATCAGCTTTGAAATGAGAGAAATTTCTGTGGCTGGAATAATTGCCGGCTAAGAGCGTGCACTACACTGCTCAGGGAAGTCACAAATGCCACCTGATGAACAGCATGTAATAGAGAAGAGTCAGCAGGTGTAATGTCACAGTAAGGGACTTTACAACACGTTGTCCTTCTTTGTAATACAACCCTTACATCAACGTGCGTAAAAATAAAACCACCTCAAGTTAGGGACAAGGGATCTTCTCTTTGACACACTCCCAAGTTGATCTCTCAAGACCTAAAGTCGAGCTTTTACTTCATACATGGTTCCACCTATTAATTACTGAGCACATTTCCCTCAGGAGACTTACCTTTACTATCCGCCCTGTATGTTGTGTCATCACTTTCTCCTCCACTCTGCTCTCTCTCCTCCCTGCAGTTGTGTTGTCTTTCCCGTAACTTTGCGCAGGCCCTCTGCTTCACCTTCAGTTTGTCGTCGGTGGAGAGCACCCCGCTTTGTGAAGACATGCTCTCCCAGCTGTCTGAACTGCACAGCCCTTTGCTGTCGGCCTCTTTCTGCTCACATCTGTCCAGGTAACACTCCAAGCTGTCTGAGTGTTTGAACTCTGAGGATGCGTCGCTGTCATCCACCGCATCGCTCTTGCCGCCCGTTTCCGTTGGTTTCGACTTCCTTTGAGGCTCTGTCTGTACTTCTATCTGAGTGTAGTCCTTTAAAGGTAAAGTGGATGGTATGTTGTTTGGGCCGATGCCATTTAGAAGCAATGTTTCAGGGCGTGCCACTCTCCAGAAGCCCTTGGGTGGGGCCCAGTGTCTGGTTGATGTGGAAGATGTGGAGGAGGAATTGGAGGAGGTTGTAGAAGCAGAGGTGGTGATGGGGCAGCATAAGAGCACAGGTAGTGGAGGGGGAGGTGATGGTTCATCCTTACTGCTGCTTGAGATATCAGACAGAAGACTCTCCAGACTTGTACCCCCTGTGAGCCCACAAGACTGGGCCTCATTTCTTTCTGACCTTTCCTCTTCAGTTTGCTCTCCCATCTGCTTTCCTCTTACTTCAACCGGAGGGCTGTGAATGTCCAACCTCACCTGCACTTCTACTTCCTCCTCCTCATCACTACTGCTCAAGACTTTTGCAGCGCCTGATCTCCAGGAGGCAGCAGGCAGAGACACCTGACCCTTTCCCCTGGGCCTCTGTCTGAGAAGGACTTCAGATGAAATTTGCCCAACTGGACTGCTTCCTGAGACCTCTGTGTCCAACCTTTCTCTTTCTCTCTCTTTGTCTTTCCCTCGTGTCCTTCTCTGTGTGATTGTCTTTACCTTAGTCTGTAGTGCGTGCACAGCTGAACTCTGAGGAGGAGGAGGAGGAGCAGGAGGAGAAGGAAGCTGGGTGATCAGAGAGGATGCTGGGGGCTGAACAGGGCCTGTGATGAGTCCCCAATTAATAGGAACCCCAGTGGGTATAGGGGAACTGGATCGTGCTTTGATATTGTCAACCACCTTTTCTTCCTCCATTGGCTGGTCATGCACAGAAAATTCCAGAAAGATCCTATAAGAAAAAAAAAAAAAAAAGATTACATGTGTGACGATAAAAACACATCTCTTACATGTGCTCTACATTTCTGTTACCGCCTACTATGTGATCTGCCCGGTGAGGAGATATGTAATGTGGATTCAGTCACGTTGCCTTATCCACTGATTACTTTGCAGTGCACAGGATAATCCTTCAGATTGAGAATAAGCAACTGCTGCCTGCAACTGAGCCCCTGCAATGATAAACAATAGCATAAATGTGTGTAGATCAAAATACAAAATAAAACAGAACCTACCCTCTGCAAATGAGTCATCTATTTCATAAGCAACCCAGCCAATAAATAATTATTATTATTATTAAAAAATAATCAACGCAAGCCTTACAACATATTTACTTGAGACTGATTTAGTTACATAAATACGCGACACACACACACTGAATAATGTACCTGGAGATTGAGTAAAGATGACGTCCTTTAAAACGCAATTCCAGCGCTGAGCATCATGACAAAGTTTAACATAAATTCATGTGCAACTGCACACATGCAAGTTGCAGTCCACTCTTGAAACCTGCGCCAAAACCGTGCAGATATTGCAACGTGCATCGTCAGGTCGGTGGCTTCACGTGAGCAAGAAGACGGAGCAACTTTCCCCTCCGGTTAAAAAAACAAAATCAAAGGACACCAAATGACATTTTTTCAACGTTGCTCCAAAATCATCGTCCTGCGCTGCGCCGTGCCGCTTCCACTCTTCCGCCGTCCCACTCCAGACTGTGTCAGCGGCCTCTCAATCATGATTGGTCCGGTAATCCCTTCAGAAATCAGTGGGATTAGACAAAAATGGAATACAAAAAAAAATGCCTGCTCTAATTTCGTTCTCGCATCGCTAACCGAGTGAAGCTCTCTGTTGCGTAAGTGCAGAGCGCGCACGCACACACACGCACAGACTCCGGACAAACAAACAACAAAAAAATCTTAATGGGCTTCACTATGAATGAAATATCCACACTTTGTCTTCATCTCTGCATGTCGATGCATCAGACATAAAGACACCAGCTATGAGAGAATATAGGCCAGATTTTGCATCATAAAAACAGCTGCTGGTTCTTATTTGTCAATACAGCTGATCCCTCCTCCCTCTGTCTGAATTCATCACAGCTCACTCTCTCCCTCTCTTTCACTGCGTGTGTTTTCATAGACACGTGCACACACACACACACATGTGCAACGTAATTGGGACAATGTTCTGCCTGCCAGTTGTCACAATCCCCAGATGTGATCAGACTCTGGCAGATTGCTGCTCAATTATGTGCTGTGCGTGCGGTTCAATGCCACCAGGGGGCGCCGTTGACACATATACATACACACACAAGCGAACACACACACACATACACACGCACACACACACACACACACATCTTGCCCATCTAGCTGTAACCGGCTAGCGACTCTGTTGTCGAGTTGACACCCTCCCCAAACCTCGGCAGCAGCTAAGCTGCACAGTCGACATGGCAAGAAAATATCGCAACAATTTCCTACAGAAACATGAAAATCTTCCAAGTCTTTTGGAATGAGTGAGTAGCATCGATATCGAGACCGTATTTGATGTGATGGAAGCGGAGTGGACGTTGCATGTTTTTGTTTTAACTCACACTAACGACGCATAGCTGTGGGTAGTTGTTGCTAACGCTAGCTAGCTAGCTAGCTGGCGAGCTAACGGGCTAACTGCTACTAGGGGAGGTGTACGGTTGTTAGCTTTGTGTGCTCTGTGCGACGAAAAGAGTTAGCCGATACTGGAAAAATGTGACCAAAACACTGTCGTGTTGAGAGTTTGGACATTTTGGATTTAAGTAAACGAATGCGTCTGGTGGAAAGTGGGGACAATTTGAAGGCGGTCGGGTTGCTGGGTGGTTTTGAACGCTAGCGTTACATAATCTCGCTGAGAGTCAAATGGCTCCACTTTCTAGTGTCACTGTGCTTCTTCTGTAGCTAGCGTTTCCTTGACCAACACACGAGATGGTAACTATTTTTTGACAGCATCGCTAAGTCTTAATCACAGCTACACTCGGAATAATGAGTGCAACATGACCGAGCAGTGCTTAGTTTTCGATTATTAACCAACTGTTGTTTTTTTTAATCAGACGACGTTTGTTCGCTAGCCTACCTAGCAAACTAGCCACCCATAGCATAGCTTGCTAAAAGTAAGCTAACGTTACCCACAATTAGCTAGCCAACGCATCGCCTTGTGTCTTTACAAGACATTACGGGGTGTTATAATGAGGCACAGGTTACAGCCACGGACGCAAAACTCGTTGGGCAGAAATAAAATGGAGGTTTGTGGCAATAATGTTACCCAACCGTGTTGGCAAGCGTTAGCTTCATGTCAAGTTACATAGCGCAGAGGGACTTGGTTGTTAGCCTCTTTGGGACCCTTTGTCCATAGTCATAGTGGTAACCAGCTCTTTTAAGTAGGCCACACAGCCGTTGTTTTGATCCCTCTCCGTCGCTTGTTTTCCTCAATATCTTACAAATATGTGCTGTGTCACCTCTGGTTTCTTTTTTATTTAGTTTCGCGGTACGGTTGAACAAAGCATACTTGCGAGTATTCAAAGCCAGATGGACTTTAGATGAGATATGTTTTTATTTTAAATGTACCGAAGTGTCTGAAAAACCTACTGTGTCCACCCCACTGTAGTGTAGATACTCATACACAACGCAGCCATGTTTTAAACCTGCTTAGAAACTGTTGTAATGTATGATAACGAGGACTGTGATGATGACCTGTATGCACAAATGTTCAAACTTTGCACTAATTTAATTTACTTTCTCTCTCTCTCTCTCTCTCTCTTCTTTCCAGTATTCATCACGCGATGTGATCCAAAATCCACAATGTGTGAGAACATTTAAGAACGATTGAGTTCGGAAGAAAAAATCTTGATTCCAGTGGAATCTTCCATATATATATCTATATATTATTTGATATTTTCTCTGTGTTAAAGCTTACACACATTTACACACACACACTCGTCCCGTCAACATATAACCATGCCAGTGCAAGCACCACAATGGACAGAGTTCCTGCTGTGCCCGATCTGCACACAGACATTTGAGGAGACTGTTCGCCGGCCCATCAGCCTGGGCTGTGGACATACTGTCTGCAAGATGTGCCTGAACAAGTTGCACCGTAAGGCCTGTCCGTTTGACCAGACGGCCATCAGCACAGACATCGAGCAGCTACCTGTCAACACGGCCCTGTTGCAACTGGTGGGAGGCCAGGTGAGACTCGCGTCTTTGTGTGTTTGCACACATCCTTGTTAATGGCAGCTTGTGGTGAAGGATTTGAGTAGTGGATCGTTTTAAGATACAGTTTGGGTCTTGACAGCGTGGTGTTTTGTGTAATTATTACTGTTTATGGACTTTATTAGAGCGTTACGCGCAGGCTGTTACATGATGCAAAGAGCTCGGAGATTCCTTTTATGAGTCATGCTCCAGGCGTTGAGCAATGGCTTTAATTCTGTTGCTCTACCGAGCGCTGGCACAATCAGCAAATCTGTTTGTCCGACAGGGTGAGGCACATCTAATGGTGTTTTGGCTTTGTTAGCCAAGTTTCCAGGTACCTACTGTATCATAATGGATAACATCAGTGTATTGGCTTTGAGCCTGTTGATTGGCTGATAAAGTCTTGGCTGTGATGTCTTTGAGCTTAGTGCCTTGCATATTTCCGTTCATGTAGGTTAGTAGGGTAAAATGTCCAATCAAATTCATGTGCCCTCATAGAAATGAAAGTTGTTATGATAGTTTTGTTCCAGTGTTGTTTAGGGGAAAAGAGCCGGCGGTATCAAAGCAAAATGTTCAAAGTGATAATAGTTGTTTGAGTTATTTTGATAGTTTCAGTTCCACAACTTATGCATGAAAGTAGACATGAGAAATGCTTCTCGCTGTTGTCCCGGATCTCAATTTATAATTGTGATAACCTGTCAGCTGGGATAGGTGCAGTTCACTGAGCAATGACATGCAGAGAATGTAGAGAGTATAAGCTTTCAGTACAATGCAGTAATTGTCCATGTTTGTCAAAAGTTTCTATTTATTTTCTATGTCTTTAAACTTTTGTGTTTTGTTAATCGGTACATTGAATTGTGTTTACTTGTTTTAGCTAATATATAGGACAACAAAAAGAAAACCATCACTGTGTACTCCACTGCATCATCGTTGAGATAATTTTGTTCTTAAAGGTTTCAGCTGTGCATTGTGTAATTGTTTCCCTCTCTGTGTTCTGCTGCAGGTTCCTAAGGCTCAGCCAGTTGCCTTGATTACCAGTCCAGAGGACTCGCAGCATTATGAGGAGGCCAGGCAGTGTGTGGAGGAGCTGGCCCTCTACCTCAAACCTCTCAGCAACACTCGAGGTAGGTAACACACAGACGCATGCTTGTTGCATCTATAGTTTGTTCTACCTGTTTTTTATTTTTTTTATTATCCATTGACACTTGCTGCCTTCACGCGTAACTCTGGAGGTTTGCTTTCAACGCACGATTGTTGGCATTCGTGCCGTCTAACGTGAGAATACTGCTGATAGGTGGTTGTGGCCTTGTTCCCTTTTCAAAAAGGATCCACGTGTTTGTGTTTTCTGCACGGTCATGGTCATACCAGGAACAAGAAACAGGTTGAAAACAAAAGTCATAAAAAAGGAATCAGTAATTTCCATTCAGACTCAAAAAAAAAAAAAAAACATAAGCACTGACTCATAAACTTGGAGTGGTCTGAAAACATGACGTCTCCGGGTCCTTAAATTGACTCTTGTTGTAAATATGCTTTGACACAACTCATTTGACACTAACAGTATGTCAGATATATTAGAATATGCACCTTTTTGACTTTGTATATAAGATAATAAAAACTAGTATAATACTGTGCTGTAATTCATATTTTGTGCGTTTAATTGTACTTTGAAGAATCTTGTGGTTCATGTTTAAATCAGCTAATTTGATTTGGAATCTTGGCAGTTTTATATTAAATATTAAAAGTCAATAAAAGCAGAACTACCTCTACAACTATCTGTTTATCGTATGGTGCTATAGAGACGTATCTCATATGTAGTTAATATATTTTTAAAAGTGATTAAGTGACTCTCGTATATTTAATAATATAAAATAATTCAATGATAATAATACAAACAAGGCAGTGTATTTCATGTGTAACTGATATTGCCATTATGCCATTTTTATTGAGCTTTAAATAGATATGTTACTATTTGTGGCGTTGCTGTGACATTACATTGAAGTGAAATACTATTTTAGGCCAATGGGGGCCTTCCATACACGTTGTGGTCAATACCACCATCACATGCTGAAACCACAACACTCAAAGGTCATCGTCGTTTCTGTTTTATATCGATAGATCATTGTGCCCTTTGTGCGTCGTGAGGAAACGTTAGGGGTGAAAATTTAAAGCAATATTTACAATAATCACCAGCCATGTTAATTATTTATGTATTTATATTATTGACTGATTGTTAGAAATGATGAATTATTGATTAATAATTTATTAACTATTATTAATCAAACAACACACTAAAATGTGCTTCCCATTGAAACAGGAAACTTGAGTAACTTCTGTAGTTGATCTAAACATGAGGAAATCATTTAAATCATAAATTAGATCAAATAATGCCATTACTTAATATTGCTTCCTATTTTTTCACTCTGCCTGTCACAATTCAACAACAACACCCAGCACAGTAACTCTGTTGAACCTGCAGGCTTTATTGGACACGTAGGATGCTTAAAACAAAGCCTGCCACATTTTTTGTGTCAAGAAAATAACTTGATCTTGTTTTGACAACAAGTCTCAAGTCTTTTTTTTTTTTTTTTTTTTAGTTTGGACATATCTGTGTAATCGGGTGTGAGTTGTTTGTGCAGTTTTTTTTCTTTCAGCGTAGTTTCCTGATGATTTAAATAATTTAGATGTTATAGATTTTATTGTGTTTAAGGTTTGTAAAAGAGGAAGTAGTCATGGTAAACTCTTCGTGTTCAGAGGTGAAAGTTACTGTACGGAAAACTATATGAGCCATGTTCATATCAGTTAAGTTTGTTTGACATATGAATGTGCTTTATGGAAAGTCTAACTGCTCAAAGCACCTGCACGGATGGACCCTAATGTCCTGGGAGTGCACTAATAATGCTGCAACAGCTGTGCTCTCCGTTTATGACTGCACACTGGGTCAAGCAGATTCTGAATGATGATTTAAAGATAATCAAGTAAACATATTTACTTTGCTCAGTTTTATGTACTCTCATTGTCACTGACAGCTGTTTGTTCCATTGCTTTATCAGGTGTGGGTCTGAGCAGCACGGCCCAGAGCATACTGAGTCGACCAATGCAGAGGAAACTGGTAACTCTGGTCCACTGTCAGCTGGTGGAGGAGGAGGGCCGTGTTAGAGCCATGAGAGCTGCCCGCTCTCTGGGCGAGCGAACTGTGACTGAACTAATCTTGCAGCACCAGAATCCGCAACAGCTCTCCTCCAATCTGTGGGCCGCTGTCCGTGCACGAGGATGTCAGTTCCTCGGCCCGGGTAGGTAGTTTGCCATTACTTGCGTGAGACCAATCCGTTTTTGTTTTTTGAATAGTGTATCACCTGTGAGTGTTGGCTTTTGTCACCTGTCACTAATGTTTTTTTATATTTGTGTTTTTTCTCCCGTAGCCATGCAGGAGGAAGCTCTAAAGTTGGTCCTTCTCGCTCTAGAAGATGGCTCTGCGCTGTCCAGGAAGGTGTTGGTTCTCTTTGTAGTGCAGAGGCTTGAGCCACGCTTTCCGCAGGCCTCAAAGACCAGCATAGGCCATGTGGTGCAGCTCCTCTACAGGGCCTCCTGCTTCAAGGTATGTCATTGACTGAGAGCCAGCTGAAAATTCTTATTTATTCATTTGTAGTGATCCACAACAGGGCACAAAGCCCAGTGTTAGACTGACCTTGATCATAATCAAATCCAGTACTGTTAAGTGTGAAGTGTAGTTCCCCTAATAGAGATTTTACATTGCATGTCAGTTATGAAGAAGCTGTGAAACCCAGAAACAATAATAAACTTTCTTTCTTCCTCTGTGGCTCTAGGTGACCAAGCGTGATGAAGATTCATCCCTGATGCAGCTGAAAGAGGAGTTTCGTACTTACGAGGCTCTGCGGCGCGAGCACGACTCTCAGATAGTTCAGATTGCCATGGAGGGTGGGCTGCGCATCGCACCTGACCAGTGGTCTTCTCTGTTATATGGAGATCAATCTCATAAGTCACACATGCAGTCTATCATAGATAAGGTGCGTTTTTTTTTTTTGTCTATCACGTTTTTATTTTACATCTAATAGTACATAGATGACTTTTGTTCTGCTCCATGTTGGTACAGAACAAAACATGTCTGCCATAAGTCTACTAAAGCATTTACTCCCTTTTCTTTTCCTGCTTCTAGCTGCAGACCCCAGCGTCGTTTGCTCAGAGTGTTCAGGAGCTGACGATTGCGCTGCAGAGGACCGGAGATCCAGCCAACCTCAACAGGTTGCGGCCACACTTGGAATTACTGGCCAACATTGATCCCAGTCCTGGTAAGAAACTTTTTAAAACTTGACTTGTCATTCAGTTAAAAGATGATCCAGCATCAGGGCTTTTGAGTGGCCTTTAAAAACAAAAAAAACAAAACAAAAAAAAACTCCAGCGACAGAATTACTGATTTGTAACTGACCGCCCAGCCCTTCAGCCTCTCAGTGGAGGAAGTTCTTTGTTTTCTGAGCTGGTACTTTGTGCTCTCTGTTGTGCTTCCAGTACCATCAATCGAAATGTTAAGATAAAAGTCTGCTTTTCTCACATCTCTATTTGTGTTCCCTCGCAGATGCTCCCCCTCCCACATGGGAGCAGCTTGAGAAAGGGTTGGTAGCAGTGAAAACAGTGGTGCACGGACTGGTGGACTTCATTCAGAACCACAGCAAGAAAGGAGCGGACCCTCAACAGGTTAGTCTATCCATTGGACTGGAATGTTCAGTTCTTTGTGTTGCACCTTAACCAGAATGTCACAAAATGATACTGTGTCGTCTGTTTTAGTAAAACTTGGTGTCTCTCTTAAGCCTCCTCAGCACAGCAAGTACAAGACATACATGTGTCGTGACATGAAGCAGAAGGGAGGCTGTCCTCGCGGAGCCAGCTGTACCTTTGCTCACTCTCAGGAAGAACTGGAGAAGTGAGTTTGGCAAATATGAACACATAGCACTGTTTACCCTTTTTTAGCGTACATTAGATATTGCAGTTCCGATTAAACCATTTTTTCGCACCACCCAGCGTCTCTTACATATTTTATGCTCATCAGGTATCGAAAGATGAATAAGCGCCTGGCAGCTCGCCTCCCTGGCTCAGGAGGGCTCATGCCAGATGACGGCCTTCCTCTTGATGTAGCAGTGACCCGAAAGCCATCACCCCTCACCAATGGCAGCGGTGCGCCCTCTTTGCCCCAGCTCATTCCCCGCGGCACCGACACAGTCTCGTACGAACTGTTGCGCAAACCCATCAAGATGGATGGAGGGAGTCCCAGTGCCCCAGGGTCACCACCTGATCCGTGAGTATAGCATCCTCTATGCATTCAGTCATTTGGCCGTCAGAGAACAGGCAACCACGTGCCTTCAAGTCTGCAGATTTTTCTCCAGTGTGTTTTTTTTTTTTTTGTAGTTTTTAGGCTCAGGCTACTGAATAAAGCTGCCTAGGGGGTATTTAACAGAGATGGGTTAGGTTAGGTAGCGATTATTTTTTTAGTTTGTATAGTTCAGCTGTTGCACATGCCTTAAACAGGAGAGGGCAGATGTCATTGTTGAAATGATAGAATAATGTTTGAATATGAGGTCTGCTTGTCTAAGTAATCTAGTTGTTTAAGATACTTCACTTATGTGTAAATTTGTCTAGCTAACACGGCATAGTCTTTAGTCAAATGGAAGCCTGCAGACGCTTGGCACTCTGTGGCACATAGCTTTTATTAACTGGTATAACATGTTTGTGGCCTGTAGCCTGGACAATGTGCCCAAACCTATGCCTCTACCACCACATACCATGGCACACCCAAGAATGCCAGCGGACCACCTCCCGGGGGTGAAGCACATGCCTGGGGTAGCTAGAGGTCCACCAGTGTACCCACAGCCACAACTTCCTGAGATGTGCTACGATACTCGCCCACCAGTCTCTCAGTATGAGACCCCACAATACTCCACAGTGTCAGGTAACTTCTGTCTGTGTGACACATGATTTTTTTTAACTTAATACTCTGAAATCATCTAGCAAAGAGACATTAACAATACTTTTATTTCTCAGGGTACCCATACCAACAGCCGCCACAGTATGTTCGGGATTTCACACGTAATCCTCCACCCAATGAGTCAGGACCCCCTTACCCAGACCACTACCCTGGCTATGGGCCTCCAGAGCGCACCTACCAGGCTCCTCACTCTGGTCCACCCTTCTCCTACCCTCACCCTCCGCACCATGACCGAGGCCGCCACGGGAACTACCCTGGCCCACCACCTCCCCCACAGCCTTACCCATCTCAGAGGGATGGCCTGGTCAGAATGAGTCCCGCGCCTCTAGATGTTCCCCCGCAATCAGCAGGACAGGCTAACTCACTATACCACCAGGAGCCAAGTGCTCGGGATAGATACCCTCCAGATGGCTACTATCCACCAGGTGCCCAGCCTCCACCCATGAGGACTTATGTCAGGGTGAGTCATTTTAGCTGTTTGCTTTTTAACACTTTGTGTGGCCATCCTAGTATCAAAACACTAAAATAAAATAAAAAAATATTATTTCTTGTGTCTTAGGGACCATCGTATGGTGGTTCGCAGCCCAGCTTGGACTACCTGCACCGACGTCGGCAGGAGCTCTTATCCCAGCTGGAGGAAAGGAAAGTCATCTCCCCTCCACCATTCGCTGCCTCCCCGACTCTTTCTCACCCTTTCCCCAGCGACTACCCTCCAGAGGTTAGTACTATTCGCTACATTTCTGAGGCACAAGCATTGAGCTGTAAAATTGGACATATTTAAATTCAACATTCAGGCACTGTAAGTGACGTTGTGGTGCAATGGTTTAAAAAAGAAAAAGGTACTTACTATTGTCTGTTTATGTTCTGTGTCTGCAGTATGGTGAGGAGAGCTCCAAAACAATTATGAAATGCAGAGAGTCTGACTATGCAGGCCAATACTCCCCCTGGTCTTGTGAAACAATCGGCTCCTACATTGGCACAAAGGATGCCAAACCCAAAGACGTTATGGTTCCCGGCACCATGGAGATGATGGTGAGTTCACATGGACGTCTTGATTGAACACAAAAGGCATCATAACATTGTAACGCACTTAATATCTCAACTGTTTGAGGTGACGTTAATCTCTTCTAGTGTTTGATGCTGTTTGTTTGTTGTTGTTTTTTTGTTGACCAAGTGTAATTCACCATCCCTGACAAATCAACATTTTGTTCTGCCAAACACATTATTTACTTTTTATCCTACTGACAAAAAGTGTTTGTTCAACCGCAGTGTATCAAGTGACGAGTAAAGAAAGGAACATGTTGTCCCCTCAGCGTCTCTAATCTCTCCTCTCTGTATCCTTCTCTGTCCATCTGTCAGAATGTGGAAGCTAAGGGTCTGAGGGAACCATCACTGGAGGCTCCTCGGAGGGGTGCAGAAGTCAAGGACGATGACCCCATTATCCCGTTTGGCCCTCAGCCTACTGTATCACGCTTTGGGGCCATTTCCCGCACCTCAAAGACGGGTTACCAGACCACCGGCCCTGTGCAGGCTATGGCCTCTACTGCCCAGAACCCGAACTCTAAACATATGGCTGTGCCAGGTAAGCGACCGTGTACACCATGCTTACTACTGACTGATAGACAGTAAACATCAGCGTGCATTAGCATATCTTTTCTTTCATTGGACATTGGTAGCACTGGATAATTTCAAAAATTCAGTTGCTTCATATATTCGTCTTGCTGCATTTCCAACCACAATTTTTGTTTTTTGAGATTAAAACATACAAAATATAAAAGATATCACAGTGATTAAAACAAAGAAGGCTGAATAGTTGAGAATCTGTAATAGAAAACATTTCTGACAATAATTTTGCCTTCTCGCCTACAGCAGAATACACATATGGAAGCCATGGAGGATGGGGTGGAGCTCCATACCCCTCTCACCAGGCTGCCTCCTCCTCTCAGGGACACTTCAATGAGCGGTGAGGCCTGCGTTTGTTTGCGCATGTTTTCTGTTCATAATACAAGTCAGGCTTTTAGGAAAATATCAGAAATGCATGTATCAGCGTGAAAGTTTGTGGCCAAAGATGAGTATAAAGCAGTTATTTAAATTTCTCACTGTATCTCCCCCTTCACAGTCTACCTATGGCACCCTCAGACAGAGAACAGTTAAAGATTGAGCTGCAGCAGGTCAACCAGCAGATCAACCAACAGACCCAGATGCGAAGCATGGAGGTGTGTATGATCTCTGACTAACAACCGTTTGATAAATTCCACATTTTCAAAGGTTTTGAAAAATTTAATTATCAAATGAAATAATTTTTAAAAAGGAATTCTGGAGATTTCTTGATGTTTTATGTATTTGTCAAGTTATCAAGTTGGCAGTCATTATGAAGATAAAGTCAACACTAGTTAAAAATAACAGATGTCATATTTTGTCTGATCATTGCCAGACGTGTCCAAACTGCAAACTCATCCTCTTCACTTCCTGTCTGACTATTACAGGCTGCCAGTAACTCTTTACTCCTGCAGAGGGAGGCCAGTGCGTTGGCAGGACAGCCTGTGCAGCCGAGCCAGGGCCAGGCAACAGCAGCCCAGCAGCAACAACAGCAGCAGCAGCAACAACAGCAGGCCAAGTGGCCAGCAGGGGGAGCGAGTACCACAGCTGTCTCCAGTGAACAGCTGAGCCTGGAGCTCCACCGGGTGGAGAGAGAGATCGGCAAGAGGACCCGTGAGATGGCTTTGGTAAGGAGCGATGAACTGTTGAGCAACTCTGAGTCTGACAATATATGCTTATCGATTTTTTTTTTTTTTTTAAAAGGCCTAAGCAGCTAAGCATGTTTTGTCCATCTCACACCAGGAAAACCATGTAGCCCACGATGTTCAGCAGTACAAGATGAAACCTGCAGAGAATGGACAACCAGAGCACAAGACTCAGCTGGAAGAAATCTTGTCTCTTAGGTGAGTGCACACAACAACAAAAAACATATGAACATACATTTATGTCATCATTAGCCAGTGTTCCTTGTTCTCACGCTGGTCTTTTTTCTCTCTCTGGAATTCAGCGAGGTGTCAAACGGCTCCAGCAGTCTGCAAGAAAGTGCAGTGGGCGGGTCCATGCTGTCACTGACCAATAATACGTCTGCGCTGAGCCTGTGCTCTGACCCAGGTGCCACTGGTTCAGAGATGCAGAAGAATGGCGTCGTCCATTCCTGCTCTTAGGCAGTACACACTCAAACACACAGACAGACACACACACACATACACACACACATACACGCACACACTCAAGATGCTCAATTGAAAAGCATGCACAGGCACACATACACCCATTCTATTTAGAAGATGAGCAGTATCTGCCGTGATATGAATTTTCTTTCTTTTTGTTCTGTGAATGAGCTTTTTTTAATGACTTTCCTTGCCTGGAAACCAGGGCATATAACATTTCTCGTGTGTGTTTAATTTTTTTTTTTTCTTTTTTTTTTGTACTGGGACTACGGATTAACAAGGCTCACAATAGATATACCGGGAAGAGTAAATGGTGGTGATGTTGACAGTGGTATTTCATTCATTATTTGATTGATCCTCCCCATATAAGATCTTTTTTTTCTCTTTGGCGTACATGTAGATGAACGGTTAGATGAACGGAAGCAGATTAATAAACAGCTTATAGTCTGAGGAACCTCTATTACAATCTGAAGATCTGTGAAGGTATTGGAGGAAACGGGACAAGCGTGTCACTTGGTACTCACCCCCAGAATCGTAAAAAAACAAACAAAAAAAAAAAAGTGGTTGCCTAGATGTGGATGGTCTGAGGAGGGAAATAACAACAGTATTCCACCAGTATTCAGCTGAAACGGAGACGCGAGGTGTTTCAGAAATACACGTTTGCACCATATGCACGTCCTCCCCTACCACGAGAAGTATGATTTTTATTAGTGCATTTTATGAACACATCATGTCTGTTTCATACTTGAAAGCAGTATATTCTATATTTAATTGAAGCATTCTGTTTTAAAGATTGCAACAAGCCTTTTTGATAATGAGCTTTCCAGATGTTTTTCTATAAGGGAATCTACTGTGTGCTTCTCTCGGTTGTGGTGTGAGCTGATGTGATTTGGTTGCAATAGCTTTCGCCTGCGCGCCGCAGGGCTGCATTCAGCCCTGGCCGATTTAACGATTCGCAGCACGCTCAAATATAGTTGTTTATTTTTTTTTTTGTTTTGTTTTGGGTTTTTTTTGGGCGGGTGTCAGGGTGGAGGTGGGTGAAGGCACATTAACAAGCTGAGAGAGTGTACATCTTTCTGCCTCAGGAGTCAGGTGAGTGTAAACACGTCAGTTTAACGTCAGGGTAAATCGGGGTTTCCCTCCTCAGAGCTTCTCATCTGGCCACACAAAAGGCTCCCCATTGGGATTATCTTGTCATTTGTTTTCCTAACTTCTATGAAGTTGCCTTCCCTTGTGTTTGTTTTTTGTTTTCTTCTTTTTGGGGGGGGTTTAAATTTGCTTTGTTTTTTTTCCATGCTTACGTTGTTACGATTTTGGGGGTGTGACTTACCTAGCGAAGGCTTTATAGAGCTCGGTTGAACACGCGTCGTCCTCGTGATGAGATGGTTGAATTGCGAGCAGAACCCAGGCTTATCATTTGTACCCCTAGAAAGCAAACTGCTGTAGCGTTTTTAGCTGCACAGGACTTTTTAAAATCATGTTTACAGTCAAGGATATTAGTGTAGTTATTGAGAGGTAAACCCAACAAACCTTCAAAAAGAGCTGTCCACAAATAGCAGATTTGGAATATATTTAAGCGTCTTTATTGGTGACTAGTATAATCTGTTCACTGCTTTCACACCTTTATGCCATCATCACCACCATTGCCACTATTACTGCTCTTCCTCCATCATGTTAATTGTTTACTGCTGAAGCTCGCGGAGCTCCTCGCCTTTTTGTAAACAATAATGATCGGCTACAGTTTTACAGCTCTGCTGAGAGCGAGTGGGTCCTTGTGTTGAAACGGTTGAAGGATAGAGGAGACGCTCTGGGTCAAGTCGTTCTAGTTTTAACGCTGAGCCTTCGTTTTGGTCAGACGAGGGGTACTGAGAAACTGACAAGAGTTTGACAAATCCCTGATAACTGATGAGTCAAATAAACCAAGACACAAATGGTTTTTGTGTCCGACATCCTCATCGGGGTTGTTTGATGGGCATCTCTTCCAATTTGTCAGCGCCATGATAGTGGATGTTTGGGTTTTTCTGTCTTTTTCAAATTTTTCCTACCACACTTCAAGCCTCTGGCTGCTCCTCGCTACATTTATTGTTTAGGTACACAACTCACTTATACATATGAGTATGTATACATACATTAATATACTAAAGCACTATTAATGTGCCACCTCTTATTTTACTCGCTCAGCATTTATATTAAATGATCTCTACTTAGAATCAGCAATTTTTTTTTTGATTTGTTCTCTGTCCACTGGTTGCCAACACAGACTTTATCCTTTCCCAGACGAAGGACTTCTGTGCGCATTGATGTGTGTTCACTTAATCTTTTGTGTTCAAACAAAGATGTTCTTTATAGACTATGCTTCCGAAGAAGACAAAATTCTGTAACTTTGGAAAATTTATTGAATTTATGGAGACATTTTGTGTGTGCTAGATTGTATTGTAGAAAATGTACCCTAAGTTTTTTTTTTCTTCTTCCTCAAAGTGTGCTGTACTGGGTGATAGTGTTGAGGTATTAGCAAAGTGTTGGGGTTTTTTTTTCCCACCCCTGCCCCCAAGAGGATATTCAGGAAGTCTGATGAAAGGTTGGCCTTAAATCCTCTTGCAGTGCTCCTTTAACTTGTCTACGGTAGGAGCCTGAGGTGATCTCAAAGAATAGTAATTATCACTGAATTGACATGACTTAGAGTCACACAGATGGACTCTAACAGACACCCCACCCCCCCCTTTCGAAAATATCATACAATACTGCAATAATGCAAATCTCTCAAGGTTTGAAACAAAATGTATATTTTTATTTGTTTTTTTTTTAAGGAAATGTTTTTGACCTAGTTGGGTTTATAGTTCTTTTTCCTTTCTCTTGTTTTTCTGTTTCTGCGACCGTTGAATTTACTGACCTGCAAGTCTTGCAGTCTTCAATGCATCATCTGACCTGATGTGTAGTCAACAGCTACGAGTATCTGAATGACATTCACACAACAGCTTTGTTCTTCTTTGACAAACAGATTTACAAGACGTTGGCCTACCAGCTTGATTCGGCAGATAATTATTCCTTGTATTGGCAACATTTTAATGGTGTTAATTCAATGTGTTTCTCTACTTTGTGCAAGTCAACCAAAACTATCACAATGCTGATTCTACCTGATAGGTCCCTGCAGGTCTGAATGAGCCTAAGGCGCCTTTAGCTTAGCAGAACTGACATACGACATATGGGGTGGTTTACTATATAGTTGATGGCAAAGACGTTCATTTCAATCTCCTGTGTGTTTTTGTTTCTGAGTGGAACTGCTGCCTCTACCCTCATTTACATAACCAGTTAACCCCTCCACTCCCACCCTTGACCACTGAACTCTGTTACTGCTGTTTGAGGCTCACATTTTATTCCCTGACTTTCTGGGGAAATTCGCAAATGGCTATTTTATATGATTACTCCCTTGTAAAATATCTCTTAAATTAAGGTACAGGTTTGATTTCAGCAAGAAAATTTTATATGTATATTATACTCCATTAAGGAATGTCTAGAATTATCTTCCTCCAATGTGGATGTAGCCATTATTACGCCATTTTATGACTTTGTAAGAGAATTCACTGTGTGAAAATTGGTTTGCATTTTTGTATAATACAATCTGCTTTTTTTTTTCGTTTGATACGAGAGGGAGGTCAAACTGGAAGTTTGAAGAGAGGAAAAAAATGAACCTGTGAAATTGAGAAAACAAAGTGTAACTTATGTACAACAGTGATTCTAAGCTGAGGGGGAAAGATTAAATGATATTGCTAACTCAGAGTGTTGGTGTCATTGTTTTTATTTTTATCAGTTCAACAAGTTAAAGAGCAACCTCTGCTCTAATTGAACATGCAGCCAATTCTTCCAGCCACCAGTGGTCCAAGGTGTAACAGACTGAATCACTTCTTTTTTCTTGGTAATAAACACACACCACTTTATATAAAGTTGGTGGAGCACATATCTTGCTGGTCCAGAATGGAGAAGGCTCTATCAATGTGACCTTAATGAAAGAACCCACAAAACCTGAACAACCAGGTCTCTTTGTAGTGGTTTGTCTCAAAGTGAACTTCCTTTAAGTTACAGACCATCAGACCATAGTAATTGTCAGGCCCCACCCACCTGAAGCTCACATTCTTCTGTAATTTGATAAATACCAACTAACTTTGAGTGCTTTTCTTGTTTACATGCATAAGAGATGGCATCTGGACAGACAGCAACAGGCAGTGAGCTGGAGAAGTATAGTTTGGGGTTATTCCACTGAGCTTTTCTGTAGCCTGGATTATACACATTGTTTTTTAAAGGCCATCAATGAACTTTGCAGATGTTCATGCTGACATGCAAACAAAACCTTCACGACTCATGGTGCAGAGTTAAATGCATTGTCAATGTGAAATTCTACATAATTCTACATGGGCATTCTTCATTTAGGTAGAGGTAGAAAATGTCAATGTCAGTGAGAAGGATATCGCAAGGAGGGGAATGCCTGAAATATGATTGTGAAATAAATGATCATCACCTTTTGTTATTTCTCTCATCTATGATTGTAAGATCTAATTTGTACAATTATAAAAAACAGTAATTAGTTATTCCTATAAAATAAGGCACTTTTCGTGTTCACAGAAAAGGTAGCTGAGACGAATCATCTTTTAGTTGAAGTGTAAAGAGCTATTCAAAATACTGTTACAATCTCAATATTTTTTCCTCCAGGACAAACACACTGAGTCCCACATATTATTACTCCACATCTGTTGGATCCCAAGTTACATGTCTATCGTCGTGCAATCCTCCCAAAGCAGCCATGTCCGACTCTTCCAGCTGGAACTCGAACACCTAATGTGGGTGAGAGGTAGAGGAGGAGTGAAATGAGCAAATGAATGGCTGTGATACTCGAGACCATAAAGTGAGAGTTGGCTTCTGATTACCTCACTGCCTACTCTCTGGAGAGAGACCAAGAAATGTTTGTGACAAAATTTCACAAAAAGCATTTACATTAATGATTAATCTTTCTCAATGTTTCTTGGTTTTTAACTGTTTTTACAATGATTAATATGTTAGTTCGGACACCAGAGTCCCACATTAACATAAACAAACTTACTCTTTAACAAAAAGCTCTAATATGTCTGTTAGTAGTCATAAGACAGTTAAACATAAAAACAATTTGAGCCTGTCAGTGGTAAAACTAAGCACTGTGAGTGGTCATTCAGCTTATACTGCAGTTTTCACTACCTGTTTCACTGCAGTGTTCTTTCTTAATCATGAACCAATTTCAAAAACTGTTGTCTCCATTAGTAACTCAGTAACTAACAGACACATATGAACACAGTGTCCAGGCTGAAAAATTCCCTTTAACGTCAAATTACATGAGGCAAAAGACTTACTTCACAGTTTTCTTGTATCCTCTTGTGTTTGGTGGATTTTGGTATCGTAACAACATTGTTCTAAGGAAAAGTAGAGAAATCATAGCATTTTTGGTAAATACTGTATATATACATATATGACACAAGTGTTATGCCAATTCAACTTATATTTGAACAATGTGACAACCTGAATACTCCAGCGGATGCAGATCTGAGCAGGTGTGCGCCTGTACTTTTCTGCTATCTGGAGAACAGTTGGGTCGTTGAGGGCTTGACCCTTGGCCAGAGGACTGTACCCTTCAAACACAATTCCCTCCTGATGGCAGTACTCTATGAGGTGATTGGGCTGCTGGTAAGGATGGTACTCCACCTGATGGGTCATAACAATACTTGTACACTCCTCAACATTCATGATTCATTTGGTAAGCAGATTTCTCATTGGGATGGAGGGGAATAATCTGCAGGACAGGAAATTATATTCTGAAAACATATTTAGGAATACTGCAAGTGTGAGTACAGGGACCCTCATGAGGAGCTACTTCACCCTCACACAACAACGTAAGTCTTCTTTCATATCTTCTCAGAAACAAGCTTATTCTTTCCTAAATCTGACGTGAATGTCTCTATGTGCTTTTGAGCAAAAAATAAAATGCTTTTACCATCTACCTGGTTAACATGTGGCACGATACTACAGTCTTCCTTTAACTGTTGTAGGTGGTGGACCAGAAAGTTGCTCACTCCAATAGCACGGCACACTCCTACAGTGACAAACAAGGATGTTTTACATACTCTGCGAAATACCTCACTCTCACATTACTATATCACAACGGTACTTTGTTTGCATACTTTCGAACTGTTTCCTGATGTGATCTTTCTTTGTTTTCTACCTTCTTTATAAAGTTCCTCCAAAGCTCTCCATGTCTCAGCTCGCAGCTCCCTGTTAGAGCAACCAGGATTGGACCGCATTGAACCTGGCCAGTGCATCAGGTAGAGATCTAAAAAAATGATTTAGTGAAAGAACAACTGTTATTATAGAACCCTGGTACATCTCCCCTCGCAGGAACTGTAGTTTTTGTTTGACATATCTTAATCAATCACAACCCATACCAAAATATTCCACCCCCATCTGTGAGCAGGAGTCAAGGCAGGCTTTCTTTGCAGCTTTGTATCCGTAGTCCCCTGGCCACAGTTTATTGGTGAGCCACAGATCACCTCGTGGTATTCCACTTTGTCTGATAGCTTCGCCCAGTTTCTCCTCACAGCCATAACGCTTTGCTGTGTCAATGTGGCGCATGCCACACTCAGTGAGTGCATACACAACGGCGTCATGAGAGTATCCACCAAAATGTGAGGTGCCTGGTATAGAAAGAAACTATTAGCCAAATCATAAGCAGTTAAAATTCAAATATTTAATTTCAAATAAAAGAATATACATGTATGTAATATTCAATATTCATATTTACTCGCAAAATGTACAGAAAGAAAAAAAGGAGTTACCAATGAATGAGGACACAAATATAATTATATAGGCAAAATTTGCATACATATCATATTTTATTAAAAACTGAATGTAAAACAGCATACAGTGGTTGAGTTTTGCAATTGCATTACCAGAATTTACCAAAGTAAAACGCACCTAATCCTAATATTGGAATGTGCAGACCATTGGAAAGTGGGAGTGTGGGACAGCTCTGCACGGGTGTGACGGACATGTTCATCTGAGCAGTGCCGGGAAACCTGAATTACAAAGCAGTGTTATCTTTGTGTTTTAATATCTCCTCGCTCCTGTACTACGAGTACTGTGCAACATCTATGTGTTATTACACGTCTGCGTTACTTTACGACAACCCCAAACTATTCCAAAGCACTTAAATGTTAAGAGTATGTAACAAACAACACGTACCTGTGCTTTGCTGTAAGTCGTATCTTTCCGGATAAAAGTTGGTTTTGGTTCTTGATGTGCACTTTTGGCTTCTTTCCTCCTGACCTGCGCTCTAGCGTCTCTGGTGTAGGCGGAGATGTGCCGACAACGGTAAAAACCAAACGGCGCCGACAGCCAATCGCATGCGTTTGCTCAGGCCAAACAAAGATGGCGTCGGTTTCCAAAGGGTATCAAACGCGTTCAAAGAAGTGACAACAGATGCGATGAATGACTAAACGTAAACACAAACACTTTAATTAACCATATTTTCAAGTAGCTGGTAATTTAAATATTTCCCCAACGACACAGACGTTCATATTATTATTATTTTTTAACTCACAGTACGTCGCGTGCAAACGTTAGCTCTTTGCTTTTAGGCTCTTTGGTTAGAGTCATCCAACATGGCGACCATGTAGAGCAAACAGGGTTGTTTTCAGCGCCAACAAAATGAGGTGAGTTTAGAGTTCCGAGAAGAAATAAATCACGACGGCTGCTCTTCCAAATGTAAAGAAACACCTCCGTCATGTAGCAAATGCGTAAACCTAAAGTACAACCTCGTGTAAATGTAAAGAAACACTACTGCAGTTAAGCATATACCATAGTGGTTTGATGCAGAGAAGTTTTTTGTGCGGTTTAATTTGTTTTGCTTGCGTAATAAATTCAGTATGTGCAGGGCATGTGTAGCTGGCGGTTCTGGACCTCTCCAGGAAATTATGATAGCACTCACTCCTGGTCTCCAGCTGCTCATGTTCTCTTTATTTAGCTACACTGCTAATGTGCACCAAACTATTGTCATTCAGTTAGCCAATGACAGACCTCACGTGAAGTGTTTCTGCAAAAAGTTTCCACCTATTTGAGTGTGAAACATGCTTCTCCCTCTCATAACGTGTCTAATCTAGACTATTACTATTACTCTATTTTAAAAGAGTGTGTTCTGAGTGTGTTAACTGGGAGGGGGGGAAAAAAAACCTGGAGTACATTTTAATGTGATATCTGTGCACCTGATATATTGCAGGGTCCCCCGTTTCTGCATGGGGCTCAGGCGAACCTATTTGGTTTGGCCAATCCTGCTGCTACTCCTGGTTGGTGCAGCCTTGACAGCCCTGCTTCCCCCCGCTGAGGACCAAGCAGGCCTCGGCGTCCTGGGAGTGTTGCACCGTGCAGCATCACCAAAGGAGAGTCCGCATGCACAGGCCCACAGCGCAGAGGAGGAGCAGAGGTTCACCATCATCATCCAAACTTACAACCGCACAGACATTTTACTCAAACTCCTGAACCATTACCAGGCGATGCCTCATCTTCAGCGGATTATCATCGTCTGGAACAACATTGGGGAGCAGACGCCTCTGAAGTTATGGAACTCTTTGGGGCCTCATCCGGTCCCCGTGGTCTTCAAGGAGCAGAGCAGCAATCGAATGCGCAACAGACTACAACCATTCCCTGAGATTGATACTGATGGTCAGTTTATCTTTAAGCTTTCAAATTGTGTACGTCTGTTTTTTTTTTTTTTTTTCCACTGCTCTTTGTTTGACTCATGCTTTCATCCTTAGCTGTGCTGATGCTGGATGACGACACCCTGGTCAGTGTTCCCGACATCAGTTTTGCTTTCACTGTCTGGAAGGTAATAAGCACAAAGAGGGCGAAGATGAATGTGACACATTCTGCTTCGAAATGACATTTTAGTGTAATCTGATCTGATTATATAAGTGAAAATGTGTCAGCATTACGTGGTACTTTTAACTGAACCGTACTCAACGTGATTGACAGCAATTTCCAGACCAGATTGTTGGGTTCGTCCCACGAAAACATGTCTCAACACCAGGAGGAGTGTACAGTTATGGCAGCTTTGAACTGCAGGACCCAGAAACAGCTGGAGGTGACAAGTAAGTTGTCCTTGTTTTCTCTCATAATTTTGTAAAGCTTCACACGCTATTTGTTTGGTTTGTTATTGACTATAAAATTCTGTACTGCTTTTATACTTTGCAAAAGGCTTTTTGTTTTTAATTCTCTGCAGATACTCCATGGTGCTGATTGGTGCTGCCTTCTTCCACCGCCGCTACCTGCAGCTCTTCCAGGACCAACCTCAAGAGGTGCACGCGTTGGTGGATGAAACACAAAATTGCGACGACATTGCCACAAACTTTGCTGTAGCGCTGTATTTAAAGAAGTCCATAGGAAGCATTAACAAACCCTCTGGGGTCTTTGTCAAACCTGTGGACCTCCGCAACCTGGAAAAGGATGCCAGCAGTGGGTACCACGGTATGTGGCATCGTCCTGAACATCTCCTTCAGAGATCCTACTGTCTGAACAAACTGGCACAGATCTATGGCTCAATGCCACTCTGCTTCTCCAACCTGATGGTCTCACAGTTTGGCTTCCCCAGCTATGCCAACCACAAGAGTAGAGGCTGAGGACCTGCCACATCTCTGACTGTTTGGACTGAATGAAGTAGCAATCTGGCTGGTCTGTGGTAATTTAATAACACACCACACGTCTAAGATTTGGTTGATTGTCGGGTGTGCAGCTGAAGAAACTTGTAAAACTTGTTAAAAATCATCATATGAATATTTAACTTATTCACTATGTCCACCTGCTCAGGGTTTTGCTATTTTTCATGTCGTAATATGAGTAGTTTCACTGTGGCATCATGGACTTTAATCCTTTGGACAACAGCGAGGATTGTTAAGGGATTTTCGACAGTCCAGTCTGCTCAAACAGCCATAACTAATGAGGTAATCTGTATACTGCTGCCAAAACTGCCTTGTACAGCCAGCAGGTGTCAGTCTTAGATCCGATTTGACGGTTTGTAACCATAATTTAGACACTGTCTCAATCAAATTTAGTAATTTACTACATTAATTTATTGTTGTTTATTGAATGTGTCACTGTCTGGTGAGCTAGGTTCTTCAGTATTCTTTGGCCAAATATGAATCCCACCAAACTGTGAATGGAGAATAAACTGAATTATTGCCATATATATATAAGTATTGCATATGTGCATATCAACATAATCTTGATGTACAGTTCTGTGCATGCGTGGACAATCAGGTATGACTATATCATGAAGTTCAGTTAAATAAAGCCAGCATGTCTTCTCTGAACTGAATTTGTGGTTGAATTTATAGTTATGATCACTTAATAAGAGTTATGTTTTGAAATGGTGGAAAAGTGCAAGCCAGGAAAGACCAAGACCCCCCTGGGAAGGAGGAAAGGAGTTCGCACACAAAATTGTGAGATAAATTCACAAAGGATTGATCCCCTTTTTATTTAGAAACAATTGTGAAACTGAATTGTGTTTGTTGAAACACACATTTTAATACCAACATGAAACCAGCCCAACTGTGATTTACACCTTGAATTGTAGCATCACGCTTGCTTATACAATGGCTCTTAAATAAAAACAGGAAAAAGGCTGACACGAAGGTTGAAGGTTAAACATCTTCAGATTATTAAGAGGTAGGAGAGTGATGATGTCTTCATTTTGTTGCTTGTAGTGTGTGTGCAGATGTCCTCAGTCTACACAGTACGCATCTGGATTGTAACACCAGGTGTGAGGCCTGACCTGTTTTTCAAATTTCAAGTCTGAACACCATTACATCAGTGTTAGCTCATGACTAACCTTGAATGAAAAACTATATATTGATAAGCAAGAACATCTGACTCCTCCTTGGTGGATAAAAGCGTCCTTGCATGTTCTGAGGTAACTCTGGACTCCAGTTCTTTCAAAAAGGATGCAAGAGACCTCATTGTGGTCCAGGCCCACCACCACCATTACCACCACTGACCCCAGGCCCGCCTCCTGGCTTGGATCCACCGGCATCTGCAGAACGCATGTCATGCCATAGCTTCACGAAAGGCTCCCTCCTCCTCCATATCAGTTTGTGACCGTATGTCACATACCATCTGTAGGACAAGATGTATGGAGACGGTTAAATGGGCTGACTGCAGGACAGGAAGCCATCAAACCACATTTGAAAGCCGTTAACATCCTCTTTAAAGTGTAAAAGCATCCAGCAATTACAGTAATTGTGCCATAACAGTGATTTATTGGCTGATATAACGACCAATATACCATTCTTGGTTCAGGTGATGATAAATGGGACATCTACTGTACATCGACTGATGAAGATGGCAAGATGTGCTTGAAAGCTCCTGAAAAGCTAGTATGTTTGTTGCCGTTCTAGGGCTTTTGATCAACTTACACGATCTTCATCAGCAGATAGAGTTCTCATGGCGTTATAGATATTCAAATGCATGTATTTTAAGTATAAAAGTAGTAGTAGTATAAAAGACACTCCAATACAAAATCGTCATTTACAAATAACACACCATCATTTGCACTTGTTTACAAGACTTAGAAATGTACTTGACCACTCACACTCCGAAGAGGGCTCCGCCAATATGAGCTGCATGGTCAAACAGCCGCCATCCCAGAACAAGCCCTGCTGTATCGATGGCGATGAGCGCTTTCAGAGCCTTTCAATGACAGAAATCTGAAGTTACACGCTATGTAAACTGCGCTAAAAAAAAAAAAATCAACCACGAGTATCTCTCTGCCATGCATTCCGACATGCGTACTTACACATTCACTCACACACACTGGACTTTGTCCGTTTCGCTCATGCACAGATCTACATCTCTTCCCTGCAGCGAAAACACAACACGGGAACGTCAACAACGCCCTGGTAAATGTGTGAATCACGTTTAATTCATCTTACACTTCAGAGGTGTGTGTCTACATGACAAGAAAAGTTTTCATACGATACATGAAACACACACACACACACACACACACACACACACACACACACACACACAAACACAATCCCCATGTACACACACATGCTGTGCATCACTCACGTTTCCTGCTGTGAAAGTGATCATAGGGAGGAAGATTATGCCTAGTTTGGCCTCTGGCACCTTTGTACAGACTGCAGCCAGTACTGCCATGACGGCACCTGACTATGGATCAAAAACAAAAGACACGTGAGAAGATTAGGATTATTGTACTTCTTCTGCGTGAAGCTGTGCGAAGATTTTAGCAAATACCTTACCGCTCCTAGTGACGGATAGAGGCGCCCACTGGCTGTTTTACACATGTAGCTAACCATAGTAGAAATCACACCTGAAAATAAAGACATTATGATTGAGATATCAGTCTTTTTCTCCCAGTCATCCCATCACTTTTAGTCCCATTCTTTGTGAGACTCACCAGCAGACAGGTAGACTGCGAGAAACTGTTCCCTCCCTAGGAGAGAGACAATCCCTGAGGAGAATGTCCACAGGACATACATGTTGGCCACCATGTGGATAATAGAGTAGTGGCTGAAGGAGGACAGGACCATGGGAAGGTAGCGTGTTTCTGTTGACAGAAGAGACAAATGGCTTTAACCATACAGTGCCTTTATTGTCCTTGTGCAAGCAGGCTGTGTTATTTATTTCATTTCTCAAAAAACAGCAAGCGCAGGCATACTCACTGGAGGCTGGGTTGGAGGTGAAGTACTTAATCATGCTTCTTTGCATCGAAGGCATCCGCCAGCAACACAGGACTACAGCATTTACCGCAATGATACCTGGGCAACAAATGTGGGATTGTAGTAAATGTGTAAAGGAGCTGACGGTTGCCTTGAATCTGAAGAAACACAGCAACGGCAGCAAGTCTGTGCCTGCGACATAAGTTACCAGTGACAGTCCTCTGTCCTTCTGTGAGGCTACTCCAGAAGTCATCCATCATGGACATCAGGAGGATGAGCTGTCGCTGGAAGCCAGACAGCTGTTTCCACCACTCATGCCAGTATGCCATGTCCCGGGAGCCCTGGTAATACATGAAGGCAAGCAGCTTATTAGATACACTGACTGACAGCAGTGGGAGGGAAAACCAGCAGTTTGTCATCGTCATTAAAACCTCACCTGTAAGACGTTTTCTGCCTCGTCTTGCTCTCTTGCAGACCGAACTCTCGACTTCATGGTCTCATATTGCAGAATGGCCGCAGCACCAAAGGAGCACCCTGTAAACTGACATGGGGTCAGACAAAAACCGACACCAGCATACGGTCCTACGTGTCTGTTTTCTCTTATTTTAGCAGACACACACACACACAAAAAAGAGGAGTTTAACCTACCCCTACTGTGAACATCAGCGGTTTGAAAAGGGTCAGTCTGGGGACTTTGGGAGGAGGTGGCGGACCCGGTGCGCCAGCCTCAGAGGGTGAAGCGTTTGTCTCTTGGGTGACATTTCCTTTCTTTGTATCTGGCCTTTTGGCTTCCCGACGGAAACCACATCTCTGTTGGTTGAAGGAGTTGAGTCTCCCGAAAAAAAAGTGTAACCACAGGAGGAAGTATTAAAACCAAATTTACAGATAGACAGCTTAGACACGCCTGTATGATTAAAAAGCAATATAACAACCCTGTGTGTGTGTGTGTGACGTGTGTAATGCTCGGGGTTTCTTGAGGTTTTTCTCAACTGGTGATTCACCTCTGTGATAAATATTTTGCGGTTGTATCATTTTGTCTGCAGGGCTGCAACTGATGATTATCTCCATTAGTAATTCATTGTTTGGTCTGTGAAATGTCAGAAACAAGTAAAAAAAAAATGGCCTAAGGCCTACATTAATACCTTCTTGTTTTGTCTAGTTTAGTTTACTATCACATAAGATAAAGAAAAACAGCAAACCATCACAATTCAGGAACCAATGCCGTTGAAACAGTAGCAGATTTATTTACTCTTGCTTTCTTCTTTAGTAATTAGACCAGTAATTACTGTGCAATGTTAGTCTGACCAACAACCTTATGGTTTCACTGATAATTTAATTAAAGCACAGTCTGTGTAAATGTGGAATTATGGGTTTAGTAGGTGCGTAGCATGCAGGAAAATCGTCTAACTACCCTGCTGGTTAAAAACACAGCTATTTATTCATCACGAAAGGTGCTGGGTGGTGCAGACTTTTGTTTTTATATACTGTCAACAGACGAAATGTACAGCTGACTCTTCACAATGACAGACGGAACAGTTAGATAATAACACACACACACACACACGCCAAGCTGCTGGTGCAGGCAAACACACATACACACACGCACGTCCTGTCAATGTCACTGCCAAGTCGACACCTTTATATCTGCTCACCTGGAGCTTTGTGAGGTAGTGCTGCTGGATCTGGTGAACTCTGTTTTGGCCCATTTCAATACACATCCTCTCCACGCCATGTTTGTCATGACCTCCCGTCTGAAGCCCGACCCACTGGAGTCAATGCTGCGTTCACTGACTCGTCTGAAAGCTCCGACTTTCTGGCTCCCACTCAGGAGCTCTTGGTGAAATAGCAATTATATCTTTTGGTGGAGTGAAAGGAGGCAAAAGGTTAATTGTAGTAGCTAAAAAAAACATATTGTCATCTATTTACTTATTTAATGAACAAAATGTTAAAAACGAGTACCATGTGAAGCAGCAGCCTCTGTGTTTTGTACTTTTTGTTCATTTGTTCACTTTTCAGCTTCCCCTTATTGGTCCAGTTTGCACTATTTGTATTCATTTACATTTTACAGACACACTTAACTTTTTATATATGTATCTATGCAATAGAAAATAAATAAATAGCATGCAACTGCGGTGGCCTTTTCCCCTACGTTCATTTACTGTCAGAACTAAGCAGATATACATATGTGCACAGTCTATTTAAACCCCTGCTAAACATAAATAACTGCCAGCCTTACCAATACTATCCCCTGGGCAACCTATATGCAAATATGTCCACAGTTAATAGTTAAAATGTAACCTGTATATAGATACTTTGTGTTATTGTCCATTCTCTGTGCACTGTGTGTAAATACGTTGAGAGCTACTAGAAACCACAGTTACATTACTTCTTTACTATAAAGCTGTTTGTCATTCTGAAATAATAGTTGAACTTGAATGCAGCAGAAGGTGCAGGCCTAGACGTCTTTGTGTTTTTCCATAGGCAGCACTTCACTTCCCTCTAGTGGCGCATTAACATACAGATTTGTCAGCTGCAGGAAGTCTATCCAGCAGAGTCACAGTGATGGAAAGTAACTAAGTATTGTACAGTTACTGAAGTAATTGATTTCAGTGCAGGTTCGAGGCCTATTTTAAGAAATTTGTACTACTTCACATTTCTACAGCACTTCTGAAGGAAATGTTGTACTTTTTATTACACTCCATTTTTTTAATAGCCTGTGTCTATGCAGAATAAAATTTTATATCTATAACTAATGATCAGTTTGAAAAACATGATTAGAGTAGGAAAAGCACAGGGCTAAATAGTAACATGAATGGTGAATGAATGAAATCCATTTAGATGCTTCAGTTTTCAGCTTCCTGATGTTGGTCGCATTGGCTCGCTGTCACAGTATAATGACTAACTGGGGCACTTGAATGCAACAGAGACATCGTTAATGTTATGAGTAATATCTGTGCTATTAAACTTCAAAATTAGACATGAATGCCTCGGTGCACAGTCCAGTAATGTAATATAATCACTGCATTATGAGTTTTACTTCGATACTTTTAAACTTTCTACATTTTTCTTTTAAAAAATTTGTAGCCTTGAGTACATTTTTGATGGGAATTTGTTTCAATTATATATTTTTTATATTGTATTTTTATATGTATTACTACTTTTACTGACATAAGAGATCCAAATAACATTCTAAACGAACCCATTTAGAAAAGAAAAGAAAAAAGACAATAGAAAGGGAGAACAGAAACATTTATGTGAAAGTTTTCACTCAGAAAGTGAGAGCACTGTACAAAATATGTTCAAAAAGTGTGAAAATGTTAGTTAAAATGTAACAAATGACTTATTTCCCCTCTTCTTCTTGTTCTGCATTTAGCACATTGACGTTTGTTTTCATTAAAACAAGAGAGAAAGTCGAGGGATTCTTGGTAGCGGTAGCTGAACAGTATTGATGACACTAGGTGTTGCTATTGGCATCTGGACAAGTTCCACAAACTTCTCATAAGCTTGCCAGTGACTCCAGAAATAGGTGAAGAAGATAAAATTTACAGTGAGAAGGCTGCACTGCAGTGTCTGCAGAGTAACTAGGGCTCTCCTCTAATGCAATATCTGCACTTGACTTGGTGAGCCACTTTACCTATAGACAATATTGCACAACGAAATGTAAATGTAGAGCTGTAATAGAGCTGCGGAAGACTGAAAGAAGTTTAGAAATAGGCAGGTAATTAATCTTAACTGTAGCAGGCATTGCATCCCGTGGGGCCATTATAATACCATCTCATAGTTCTGCCAGAAAATTATATAGTTTTACAAAAAAAAGTGTGGGGTGTAGAGGTTTCAGGGCAAAGATACAGTGTACAAAGAAAGGAGAGCAATATGCCTTTGCCACTGTATGGACCCAAGGACACACTGCCAAGTCAGATGATATCCTATGGGTGCAGGTCTGGGGCAGAGGAGGACAGGAGGGAGATGTGGAAGAGGAGGAGGAGGGATGAAGAGAGCAGGGAAGGGAAGGGATGACAGTGAAAAAGAGTGAGCCCAGGCCAGATTGAGGTGGGGAGGCCAAAGAGAGGAAGAGAAAGAGGGAGGAGAGTAGACGAAAAAAGGGTGAGAATCATAAATATTTAAGCGGCCGCAGAAGTTAACTTAGGTAAAAAAGCTGTTTGTGATGTGGATTTTTGGCATAAGAGCCGCACGGTGCTGCAGACCTGCTGTGCAACAACAACACAGCCCGCGCCCAAACACACACATTCATCTCTCGCTGAATCTGTAGAGGACTATAGGTTCCTTTCTGATCAATGCAGTGCATTTTTCTCCCAGCAGAGGTGTCCTCTTTCAGGTCCCCTCATTGATTTGATGCGAACCGACGCCAGCCGGGATTCAGCCTGTGTTGGAGTCAGGGCAGCGAGGCCTCGGTCACGTGACAGGAAGTGCGTTGTGTGAAATCAGAACAACATGTCGTTCGTGTAGGACACAGATTCATTCTTAGTGCAAATGTGTCCAGATGGAGTGAATAATAAAAGCAACTCTTAACATTTGGCTCCCCGTGATTGAGCAGTGATTTGGATCCACAGGCATGATGCTGAATGTCATTTGGCCTTGAGGCTTCTATTTCAGCCCAAAGGCTTGAAACATCTTATACCAGCAGCACAGTCTTTTTATACCATCAGAGGAAACTCTAGCTGTTATCATAGCGTCCCATCAGGGTGCTGACGAAGAGCTTTCTAAGACACGGATCAATGAGCCAGTTAGATAATACCACGGTGTGACTTGTATTCTGTTTTTTTTTTTTTTCTCCCCTGCATAGATTTTGAGACTCGGCGGTGGTCAGTGTGTGACTGTGGTATTCTTTGAGAAGCTGTCCTCAGCTTTGATTTGCACAATCATCCCTTCATGTCCTCGACCCCAAGTGAGATTTCAAATAACTCCAGTGCAAAGTCCTGATGTACATTTTGCCAAAAATGCCACAGAGGATGGTGCACAGCATCACAACGCCAACCTCTGTTGTTGTCTAACTGACAAACAGCATTTCAAGGTGTTTTTGTAAAGGTTTGTTTTTTTTGTTTGTTTTTTTTTGTTTTGTTTTTTTAAATTTGGGGTAAAAATGAGAGGGGCACTTGTATAAAAATGAGAGCAGCACATGCTGTACCTCTGTGTGCAAATCTGACCTGGCAGTTTACACTGATTTGATTACACAACACAAGCAAGTTCCTCAAGAGCTTTTTTGCACAAATCCATTACACTGGAACAGACAGCTCATTCCGAATGCACAGTACAGTCCTTGTATATACTGTACACAATGTCAGAATCAGAATTCCACTGCAGTATAATCAAATAACAGGCACAATAAAGAGTCAAATGCTCAGGACATGACTATTGATCTATGATTCATTCATTAAATATTAATGCCTCAGCAAAATATCATCTGCCTTTGCTAACAGTAAAGCAACACGGTTGTCAGCAGGTGTGTGAGGACGGAGCTCATCGCTGTAGAGGTGGAATTATTTGTTGTCAATGTTGTTATGAAGAATGCAAACACAAAACAAAAGTGTACAGGCATTTGGTGAATTTAGAATAGGCAGGAGTGCTTTATACAAACATTCAAAATCTTACTGGGCCAGGTGCTAAAGTATTACATTATTTTTATGGTAATTTTCCATTAAAATGGCTGTGAAACATTCCGGTGTACCGGTGATGAAAACTGATGTAATATGTCTGTTTTCTGATTGTGTCTCAAAAGCTGAGAAAAAAAGGCAATATGGATTTTTTCTCATGTTTTTTAAATATTATTCAGTAAAAGTTTCATGAGCAACTAACAAATTTAGTTGTAGATGTAAAGGTCTGAAAATCTGAAATATATGCAGCATTCTGGATTGTGCTTTAATGAACTTTAATGAACTTATTCTTCTTCTATGGGTAAATAGCATTCATTACTTATATAGAACTTACTGATCTTCTAAGGATGAGTTTAATATGCATGGGGTAAGAAAAATATATTTTATTCATGCTTTCAATCATCTTTCAACCATCTTCATGTTTCTTATTTGTTGTTTGATCAAAATTACAGTTTGAGATGTAGCTTAGCAAACAAACAAAAAAAAAAAAAAGAGCCACAAAATTGTGGCACCGCCCACCCAAAGGGTTCCAAGACCACAGCAGAAAGGGAGGAAATGTATATTTATCTGTAAAATAAAACAGGTTTGTCATCGGTACAAACTGTAATCATACTGGTTTACAAGGACATGCAAATCTCGCACTGTTTCCCTACATTGTTTCAGCAGAACAGTGAAAAGAAACATCTACTGTACTCCTGCATCGAGACACAATGCTCACCCTGTATCTGCCCCCCCCCCCCGCAAATTACACACACACACGCACGCACACACATGCACACGCACACATAAAGTCTCAACCCTCCCCTCATCCTTTACCTGAGCCATTCGGTGCACCTTACTCAGAAACTCTTGCAAACACAAAGGGGTAAGCACGAGCTCTCGCTGAAGGGAGCTCCGCATCTGGGTGTTGGTGCCGCTGCGTGTCAGGTGGGGTTCCCAAGGGGAGCTCATTTTGCTCGTTTGCCGTCCCTTGGAAGAAGCAACTTGCCTTCCTCCTCTGCTCGGCTGTCCCAAACTGAGGAAACGAGCGCGCACCAGCTCCAGGCGCATACCCTCAGCATACGTCGGCAGCATCTTCAACTTCTGCACCGCAAGGGGACATGGGTGATAAAAACGCCGGTAAGAAACTTCCACGTGCTTGTATATCAATAAGTTATGAGCTCGTTTTGTTTTTGGTGTGGCACAGACTATCTGTGTGGATTCTTTGTGCACAGACTGCGGGACACAGAAAACCTTTCCAAACATCATTATTATTTTTTTTTAAATGCAGCACATTGCTGGATGCACTTTGATAGCCCGGGCTGGAAGTTGAGGATGAGGATGCGGATGATGCTGTTTGTGTCATTAACCAACCACAGATCAGCACATGCTTCGATGCTGCAGCGCGATGCTGCTGCTGCTGTATGCCGGCTTCATAGCTCAGTCTACCGCCTCCACTAGTTTGCATCTCCTGCCCTTCCAGCACGGGGTATATAACTAAGATTTATCAACATGATTAGTCCACAATGTGTTAACAAACATCTTACTTGCACGTGGAGTGTAACCTATGTAAATATTAGGCCTGTATTACACTGTTTTTACCCCCTGTGTTGCGCATAGTAAACTGCTTTATTCCCCCCTGTCGGAGCTTTGCCTTCACTCTATCGGTGCTGTCAGCTGATTTAGACAAAAAACTGCTGGCTCTCCACTTTTTTCCCACCGAGACGAATGTGCTGCTGTTTCCTCTACAGCCACGTCGGTGTGGCTTCAACGATCAGCATGCGTGTTGTTGACAAAGCTTTTAAACTCTGCCACCAATGGGCTATAGATGCTTGTTATTGAGAGCTATAGGATGCAGTCTGCTGCTGCTGCTGCTGCTGCATGGAAAACTATGGGTTGCCAAGTGATTACACACAACTTCAAATATGCAGCTCGCTCTGAAATATCATGTGTCCTGTTGTGGTTGTGTTGGCAGTGTTTTGCAGGGTGTAGTTTAAGGATGCACGGGGGTTAAAACACAAAACACAGGCACATCCCCCTTCTTCAGATATATTTGGATAAGGGACGGGGTGCCCTTGTTTAAGTAGGGTAACCTTCTCGCTTATGGTCACCCTCTGTTTTACCCAGAGTTTACAATAAAGCAAAAGCCAGTCATGGGGTACACAAGGTAACTGGGCAGGGAGTGTGTGTGTGTGTGTGTGTGTGTGTGTGCGGATGGGTGGGAGGGGAGATGCTCTTTTCTTGTGTACAGTTTGCATTTCACTTATGGGCTGTAAACCTGACTGATCTGCAGACTTTATGGTCATTCAATGATCCCACCATGGCAAAAAATAAAAAATAACAACTGTCACTGTTAACACTTTTATGCTATATGTGCACATGTGAACTGAGGAAATGTTAAATATAACTGCAGGACTATTATGACAATAGAAAGCAGCTGAATCAGGTATATTGGTGAGGGGCTGATATCCATAACTAAAAGTACTAGTCTGACCTTACACTTTGAAGTATCTGCCTTTCCTTTTGTGTCAAACAGACTCAACAACAGTGCAAACTGGAAGATACTTCAAAGTGTATATATATATATATATATATATATATATATATATATATATATATATATATATATATATATATATATATACACACACACACACACACTCCATATTATCTGCTGTGACCTAACTGACTTGTGTCTTTGTTATTTGTCACTGTCCATAGGTAACTGAACTTGGGAAATAATAGAGTTTTGTAATCTTAATCTAAAACCAAGTGAGCATCTGCTCTCAGTCCGCAAAAATCCAGAATCAACGTGTAGCAATTAGTTTGTGACATTATCAACTCAGTAAATTCCTTAAGTTAAGTCCGGGTTTAATTGATCTTGAGGCCATATTTTAAAGAGGGCAGCTGTGTCAAATGTTCATTTTAAGGCGACACTGTTTCTGTGTTTATATGGTGCACATTTCTAAATTAATTTACAACATGAAGCCTGTGGTTATATTCCAGCAAAGGTATACTGAACACAATGCACTGAGACAGGGATAAGTAGGGGGTTAATAGGGGTCCTCTTGAGTCCCCAAGAAGGTTAATGCGGCCATGCCAGTCCCTTCATGCTGTATACACACTGTAAGTCAAGATAAATAAATTGACGTCAGTGTTTCTGTGTTCTCTTATGGCCCAGGTGTCTACCTCATGCACTCCTTCTTAACAAAGGATAAAAACTAAGTACACACAGCCATTTAGTGCTGGTTCATTGTTCACATCTCTCTACTCTCCCTCTCACGCCCTCCATCTTTCAAATCCACCGTTTCTCTGTCACGCACAACACCAATCCTGACCTCTCACTTCTTATTCCCCACATATTTGCAGCCTTGACTGTCGCGTGACTTAGAACTGTACCTTATTTCTGTTTGTTTTCCTCACTCTTTCTTTCATCTGAGTGTGCATGACAAATTTCTTTACATTGCTGGGTGTCATTTGTTGTGCTCGTTGTAACTAAAACCTGCATCCACAAAGCAGGAAACAATATACACAATTATGAGCATCACTTGTTTGGCCGGAAGACTTTAAAATTGTAAGAAGAGTAAAAGCTAGTTGTATCTTTATTTACGTTATCTGTGACAAGTATCTTGTTGCTGTCTTGTTGTACTCCGATTAAGCCCATAACCTCAAGTTTGCACACTCGTCATTTTGAAAGAGGTTTTTGGCAGCTTTACTTGATGCAACCATTAACAGTTTTGCAGAGCCGCTGATTTTAGCAACACAGATGCCGCTGTAGCCTTGCAGAATATGAGAACGCTTTGTGACATTTCAGCAAAGGGTAGTTACCATCAGCAGTGACTGTGTCGTACAACACCGTGTATGTTTATCTTACCAGTTTACCAAATCATAGATCCTATTCTTCTTCTTCACGGCGCAGGCAGTTTGTTGTTGTTGTTGTTGTGGATATGCTCATTATTGCTCAACATTGTCCAATATAGTGGTGACGTTATAGATTTGTTTTATGTTCTGTCCAACTTTGAGTTGGTTCCCGGGTTTTATGAAAAGTAACTTGACACTTTAAAATTGACCTTGGCAGGCACACTTTATGCCAAATGTATTTGTGCAGCGTAGAAGTGTGCACTGAAAAGTCTGGACCCACACACAGCCATAATGCCAGAAACAGACATGTTAGTTAGTGTCATGGATTCTAGCAAATACACTTTTTTTATTGTGTTGTGTACCTGTAAAATTGTAAAATTAAGTGCACAATATTTGATGTCACTTTTTTTGTTGAATAACATGACTCTCAGACATCAGGTTTAGAATGACTAAGTGTCTTTTTCATATCATTTGTAATGATTTGCGTTTCTCATTCAGCGTGCCCCACTGTGGGCGGCTCTGCTGCAAACACTTATAAACAACTGAGTCATCCTCCGACTAATTTTATACTTGGATTAGTTTGAGCAGATGGTTAACATAATGCTGTAGTATGTATATATCGTGTAGTGTTATGCCTGTTTTTAAGTTGAAGCTTTATTAGACTGAATCAAATCTAAAATGCCATTTAAACGGACGCACTGTATGGCAAGTTAAATTATAGATAAGGCATCTACAATTTAACTTTGTTGTACAGATTTCTGTGTTATGATGTTTGATTAATGCTTGGCTGCACAACATGAATTTGTAATGATGAAGCCATCAAAGCATTTGTTGGGTTGAGTAATTTGAGGTTAAATATGCTTGGAAAAGTCGTATTGCAGAAACAAACAAAAACTAAATTAAAGTAATAAACTAAAAGCATGCAATATTTTTCTTTCATATGAAATGATGTGGAGGAAAATGACATTTAGACGTCAGGATATTAATTCTCTAAAGAGGACATCTTTGAATGAATGAGCGTCATTACAGTACATTTCTACATGACACATTTCGATCGCAGTTATATTCAACGCCGCTATCACATTACAAGGTGAACATTTTAACCTCTCTTGTGTTGACTTACAGTAAGGTGAAATGAGATCTGGCTTGTTTCCACAGTGTCATCACAGACAGATCTGAGATTGCTCAAATACAAACAGGACATGTCTTTTTTTGGACAAGGTAAAGTTATGACACATGTGAGATCTCTACTCCTGTGGGTGTAATTTCCACCGGTGATTGGTGGAAATGTCCCCTGACTTTTAAAAATCTTATTTTCGTCCCCCCTCGCTTTTATTGTTTCGGGCCGATTTTATAAAGTCTCTGTGAACATTAGTCTTCTCACTATTCAGCCACCGTAGTGCAGATGAGAGAAGTGAGGAGGAGCAGATAAAGTGTTGATACACTCATCTGACTCACCTTCAGTTTTTTTCTTTTCCCCCCAAAGCGATGATCGGTGAGTTTTTTGCCCTGAGTTTTGCCTTTCAGACTACATGCAGTCAGTTTGGTAGAGGTTGCTGGGGCAGCATGCATTTTTCAGGTTGACAGTCTTCTGCATCTGTATTTTATTCTCCTAAATAGACACTATAATTGCACTGCAGTGGAGATGCAAATACAGAATCATCCACCTTATTATATAGAAACTAAAACTAAACTAAAGGCTTGCTGTTTAAAATGATTACCAATGATAGGAGGAGGAAAATACAATTGTTTTGTCCATGTTAACTAATAATTAAAGCAAGCAGTTCCACTGTTATACATGATGTGTCAGTCATTAATTAGATATTTGGGACCTGTACAGGTCTGCAATCTTTTAAACAGCATAGTGCTATAACCCTTATTTCAGTGTACAATATGTCATATACATGACACATCCATCCATTATCTGTAACAGCTTACAGTATCCTCATCAGGGTCACGGTGGGGCTGGAGCCTATCCCAGCTGAGTTTGGGCGAGAGGCAGGGTACACCATGGACAATTTGCCAGCTCATCACAGCGCACATAGAGACAAACAACCATTCACACTGACATTCACAGCTACGGGCAGTTTAGTGTCGCCAATTAGCCTATTAAGTGCATGCCTTTGGACGGTGGGAGCAAGCTGGGGTAAACAAGACACACATATTTGCTTTATCTAACCTCACTGAGTGGAGATTAGAGAAATTATCCTACACCTTTATACATAACCTTTATCTCTACCTTAAGACCTTCTTTACGTGTGTATTAGGTTTCTTTGTCTGTCTCAAGTTAACCATCCTATTAGTATGAAAGACACTGTACATATGTGTACATAAATCGATTTACATGCTTTGGCCAGAAGTCTGTCTGCTACATTTTTGTTGATTTTTACTTCCTGCCTGTGCCCTCTGTGCTATCGCCCCCCTTTCCCTCTTTTTTTTCCCCTCCTCATGCTCTCTCTGCATATAGTGGTGATTGGCTCTGCAGTATAGGACGGTATAGTGGGAGTTGAATATACAGCACCATCACCATATCTGTGACTCTGGGTCTGATGCCAGCTTCCTCCCTCCACCCATTCTTTCTTTACTCCTCTCTGACCTTTCCCTGTTTGCTGTTGTTGGAGGCGTTTTGCCGACCTGAAACATCCTTTTACACACTTTGTATATATTATACACTGTGGAGGGTGTGTTCCCAGGGTAGGCAGTGCCATATAATGTTTTGTTTTGATGGTGCAAGGTTATATGGACACCAAAAATATTAGCTACACGGTGAAATACTGTAAAAATGCAGCAGTGTATTGAGTTGATACTGCAGCAGAGTTTGTGCAGAGTGCCTTTGTCCACTGCACAACCTCGAGAACAATGATGCCTCAGTACACACTAAACATTTGTGTTTTGTTTTTTACCCAACCCGGATACTTTAAAACTACTGATGTATCATTCTTTCTCTTGTCCTGTCTGCTTCAGCATCAAATCTCTCTGCATCTTATTTTAGTCTGGGTGTTTTATGTTATGGCACCCCCTAGAGTGGAAAGTTGCACATAGTTTTTCTTTCATGACAATTTAGTGCAACGATCCTGTGCCAAATTACGTAGTGATATTTAGATTTTTGGCTCTCCGAGTCATGGTTATCAAAAAACAACAACTAAGTGATTTGAATCGATTAAAAGGGAATCAAATGGTAGGTTTTGGCACACATTTGTGAACTTTATACATTTGAAAATACAAGTGGGATGTCTAAGTTGCTGTGTCTCACATGCATTATCCCAAATGTCTTATTGAGTTTTGAGTAATATTTTTGGGTGATGCTCCCAAAATCCAGTTCTGCAAGTACTGAGCTGTAACTAGTTTGTAACTAGTCTGAGCTAGTTTGTAAAAACAAAACAAAAACAAACGATGAGACCAAACTGACAGGCGTCCTTAACAGTGTAATAAAGCTTATTATTTTTGCTTCCTGTTTAAATTATGATGCACTTTTATTTTGAAAGGTAGGCCTATTTACGCAGCACTGAAACTTAATTCAGTTTTATTTTAAAGAACTTGTACTTGAGAATAGCCATTTTATTCTACTTTTTACATTACGTTATTAGACAGCTTCAGTCACTTAACTTATTTAAATGAAATATGATGTTCGGTTGCAGATAAAGCAACTCAACAATCTATTAAACTAAATAAAGTTCAGATTAGCTACAGCGTGACCAACTACAACAAAGTGCTACTTGCACATTGGCTCATCAGTAATAGTCTAATAATCAAATGGTATCATTCATAAGCACTCACAGGGGCCAATCAGTACTTTTACTCAGGATACTTTAAGTGGCCTATATGTGCTTATAATACGACACTTAATGCAATGCAGAGCTTTTACTGAAGAACCGTGACTGAAAACCTCAATCCATTATTTATGCTGCCTGTTACTGTCAACAAGTGACCACTTTGGCTCGTGCCTCAGGACCTGATCAACTTTGTTCACTTGCGTTTATTCCTCAAGTCACGTGACTACCACATGCCATATGTAAACACACACGCACGCACGCACGTACACACACACACACACTGATGTGGGTTGATACCTGGGCTTTCATAACGCGCTGTGACTTGAAACCATGAAACTTTGTGTTAGTCTAACACCTTTGTCTTTAAAGCGGTGGGCTGCAGCTGACGTAGGCTCTGCGTTGTCCGCTCGTTCCCAATGGTTCCTGAGGAAAAAACAGAGAGAGAGAGAGAGAGAGAGAGAGAGAGAGAGAGAGAGAGAGAGAGAACTATTGGCTCTTGGGGGGCTCCAACATCTGTGCAGCTCTCCGTCTCCTCAAACTGTATGAGCGCCGCATTACCTCACTCGTGGCCGGCCCGCCACTTACCCCTGCAGTTTAACTTTGGCGTGCATGCTCTCTGTCTCTCTCTCTCTCTCTTTCTCTCGCTCTCACCCTCTTTCTCTCCCCCTTTCTTCTCTCTTCCTCCCCCTTTTTTCCCCTGCTATTACGTCCGCTGCTGGTAAAGACGCGGAAGGCAGGTGGCGGAGAGTGAGGGAGGGGGGGGGCGGGTGGAGGGGTGCTCGGAGGAGGAGGAGGAGGAGGAGGAGGAGGAGGGGGGGGGGGGGGGGGTGTTGTACAATTAAGAGCACATTGTAACGTCCTTGCGTTGCCTGCCGTGGCGGAAGAGGAGTTGCGCCGTGAACGCGAATGACCGTCGGTGGACGAGAAGACGATAGACAGAGTGAGATAGAGAAACACACAGAGAGAGAGAGGCAGTGAGAGAGGAAGAGAGAGAGAGAGAGAGAGAGAGAGAGAGGGGGGGGGAATCACTCAAGATGCCTCGTTTTAGCGTAATTTGTCCTGCAGACTGTGCCCTTCCGGCGTTTTGAGGGCTGCTGCGAGCCTATAGAGAGAGGCTGGCTGGCTGGCTACGCTATGCTGCCTGACCCTGCTGTGTTGTGATAGCGTTGTCCGATTGTTTGGATTGAGGAAGGCTCCCATCAACCCAAATCAATGAGGATTCTGAGGCCATTCCTTCAGAAAGGAGCGCATATGCTGCAGTGTTTCTGTGGACAACGATCGAAGTCGACCACTATCACCAACGGTGAGAGACAAACATAGCACCATAGCTTTATGGCTACCCTTTGCTTTGCATGCTTTCTCTCTTGAGTGATGGAGGAAAAAAATAGAAAAAGAAGGGGGGAGGAGGGGGAATTTATATATATATATATATATATATATATATATATATATATATATATATATATATATATATATATATATATATGTATAGAGAGAGAGAGAGAGGAGGTGAAGGGGGGGTGAGTGGTTTCATTGGCCACTCGAGTGTGTGAGTAACATCTTCCGAGTCTGCAGTGAAGAGAGCCTCTCCTTGTGCTCCTTGTGTCCCGAGTTTTGTGTGCGGGTTAGCTGGCTTGGCACTCCACAGCATCCAGAGAGGGCTCCTGTTACTTTACCCCCCAGACTGAGCTATATTTTGCAGACGAGTGCGAGTTCCAGTGGTGCATCAGAAATGGGCCAAAAAAAAAAAAAAAAAAATGGACAATGCAGGGATCAAGTCGCTAAAAGTTAAGGGGCCTGGAGAGGCAGCATTGTTTCAGCCCCCCCCCCCCTTATCCAAAACAAAGCAGCGCGGTTCAGCACCGCGGATAGCGACATAGCAGAAGTACTTCAGGGTAGAGGCTCCCAAAACTTTTCATGTTTCAATAGATTTATTCTAAACCAAGAGCCCAGATTGATCACGGTTCGTCCAGTGATTCCAATTTGAGAAGAGTCAATCAAAAACTATCCAGCTGTCTCCGCTCTTGATATTGGAAATCAGTTCAAACATGTTAAAAAGCAATGAAACTTATCCTCATTTTGGGGGGGTCCCGAGAGTCCCCAAACTCCACTTTGGCTTTATCTACTTTACTGTAAAACCATTCAGAGTGTAAATATATAGTCTGCCTTCACCCGGAGAAGCAAACATTACTTTTGAGCGTGACTTACTTTGCCACATTCACTATGAACGTGCTACACACGAGACAAGCCTTCCATGTCCTCTAGTCATGTCTCAGCAATGCACTGCAATGCCGCTGCTGTTCACTCCTAAAGTAACTACATCTCCAAAGTCATTTAAAAGAGCATCCACTATTTCTAGAGCGAGACAAAACGCTGTTTTACCGGGAGACAAATGCAACACCTTCTCCTGTCTCCTCCTGTCACTTGCAGTACGTAGGATCCGCCAGTAGTTTCAGCTGGAGCCGGCTCTCAAATTCAGGGCAGACAATTAGAAACTCCATTAAGCACAGTTGATTCCTCTGAGGTAGTTGGACCAAAAGCAGCACGCACACTGGGATCTGTAAGACTCGGATATAAAGCGTCAGTCCTTATCCTGCATCTCTGTTCACTGTCAGATGATCCTCGTGACCTCAATCAAAACCTTATGAGTCAGCTCACAGGTGTTGACACAAATGGATGCAAAGCATGAATGCACAAATCTAGCTGAAGCTGCGTGAGACGAATCTGCGTCTGCTGAGGGCTTTGTTTCAACTTTGTTCCATCAGTTGCGAGCTCATTTACAAGTTGAACCTTTTTCACTTTGAGCCTCCGTTGTTTTGAATTGTTGCGGTTCTTTTGGGATAACTCCTAAAGAGGCGTTGCGTTGTGTCTTTGCTGCTCATCCAAGACTGTAAGATCATCATAAAATCAAAACCATAATATGATGACAGCAGGCTTTTTTTTCCCTTTGGGCTTTAAACAGACGATATCAACTGATATCTCGAATTGTCTGTCTAGTGGACGTCAGCAGTTACACATTATTGACTCAGCATGTAAATCACTCGCCAGACAAAGAGGGATCAAACACTTAACTTTCCAGAAAGATGGGCCAAAAACATCAGCCTGTGATCTGACTGCATCACTGACTGCTTGGAGGTGGGACTTTGGCCTGTACAGGATCATGTAAAGCATGAAGAGCAGAGGGTTTTGTTCTCTAGATTCAGGCACCGTGCCAAAATCACCACCGGGGGATTTTCAGTGAAAGATGTTTCTGAGTAGGCTTAAATGTTTGCACCTGCTTTCCTTTGTAGTGTCAGGTTTGCACCTGGCTTTTCTTGTGGTAAAGTTAAATACAGTAGTCAGGGTGGATTGCAGGACGCCCGTGGGTGGCATAATTGAGAAACAAACAGTAATAAAAGCTTGCCTTTACCAGTAGTAGTATATTTATTTCTGATAATGGCACGGTAATGTTGTCATTATGTCAGTTTCCATGTGACTGTCTCTGTCAGTGTGACATCAGGTTTCTTTTAAGTTATTTCGGACTTGTAGACTAGATGTGTGGCATTGGCATTTTAGGTGGATCAAACACCCAAAGCCAAACTCATTTGCATTCTTGTCAAGCATGATTTGTTTTAATGACTTATTTAATAGCCTCAATTAGCAGTTGGTTGTCATCTCTCTGCCTGCGTTTGTCTGGTTTTATGTGCTCATGTGTAAGAATGAACGATTAGTTGCTAAAATGGTGCCTAATACAATAAACAAAGTGAAAAATGTGAAAAAAAACATTTCTTTGCACTTTGTTTTGGGGCTTTTTGTAGTTATAGTATATAACTATCACGCCAACTATGATCAAACAGTCAGCTTGTGCTCGTAGTGTAAAATGTAAAGGTGGTAATGAATCATAGCATCGCACTTGTTCTCACACATCTCTCCTCTCTGCCTCCTGGAGACAAAAAATAGTTCCTGCTTTTGTGAGTCAACAAATCTGTGAGGTATCTCAAGGACACATTAGAAGTGACGAACTTCAGAGAATGGAAACCTCCACTTCTCTCCCTCTGAACACCTGTGGTTCATTCTTTCTCCCACAAGGGGGCAGCAGGTATAAAGAAATGACTCTGGACTCTGGAGGGTACCCATGTAGTGGTGGCCAGGGCCACAGGGACGCTGGGGGTTTAGGTTCATTTCTTCCAGTTTTCAGTGATATTTAGCTCCTGTGTTGTAGGTACAGTGTGTGCAACATGTTTCGTAAAATATAAGAAGTTTAACATATCATTCTGAGTGTTTACACCATGAAGAAAAACTTGACATGAAAAAATCTGACATGTGGACATCACACCGTTTCTAGAATTAGCAGACGTCCAGGGTCAAATCGTTTTAATTGACAGTTCGAATGATTGCAATGTATCGAATGCAGTGCATTTCATAGCAGCTGTGTTTTATAGCTCGTGGATGTATCTCAGTTGGAATGAAGTGAGCATCAGTTGTCTCTGGTGGAGGGAGGACGCGCAGGAGATCCTCATTAGGGAATACTTTATCTTTTCCTGACAAAGATATATGTCCCATGTGTCTCTCGTGCTCCGCACTGCAACGTCCCTCCCATTTCTGAGAAAGCTCACAAACCACGGGCTGACTTCGTTTCTGAGAAATGTACATCACAGTCTTGCATGTGATGAATGCCGTATTGAAGTTGTTATTGATATTCCTTCATGCTGCGGTGACATATTCATTTCTACCGCTCACTGGAAACTCAATAAGAATACAAAGCCAGATTAAGGGTTTTGATGTAGACTTCAACCTCCAGTTTCTGCTTTTCTTTTGCTGTCTGTATTCTGCCTGTCCGTGTGTCTTTGTGTGGGGAAAATATAATAGATGTCGTCCATCTCTCTGTCTCTGCCTCTCTCTCTCTCTCTTTCTCACACACACACACACACACACGCCAAGTAGAAACACGCAAAGGGCTAATCAGAGTACGAGTGCCTCACATTCAACGCTTTCATCCATTATATTCAAATGTTACGTAACAAGAGGGTGAAGACAGCGGTAGTCAAAAGGAAATCATCTTTCTCTCTCACGAGAATGTCAGAGTCCTAGAAAAAAAAAGCCTCTAAATGTTTCATGCTGTTTCATCACAGGGAAGAGAGAGAGGTTGTTTTTTCTTTTTTTTTTTGCTGTGCCGCTAAGACTCACGTGTCCTTCTCCCCACAGTTTGTGTGTGTGAGTATGATGTGTGTGTGTGTGTGTGTGTGTGTGTGTGTGTGTGCTCCCCAGCCCGTGCAGTAATAAATATGAAACCAGAGGCACATGCCGGTTGTTGGTGCACACATTTGCACGACATATTTGGGGACTTTGCTTTGATATACTTTTATTCTGATGGCTTATTCTTAATCATGAGTTATAGTGGAAGTCGAATAAAAACACAACCATTTAACTGTGCGCTGGATTTATTGTCCCACTGAGGTTAGAGAATCGCTTTTTTTCAAGGGACTCCTGGCCAAAGGGCAAAGATGAATGAAAAAAAAAAATATTCAGCTGGTTTGCATTCATCCCAAGATGTGATCTATGCAGAACACATAGAGTGTCATGGACATACGTGTGATTATATGCACTCCTTCTCTCCCCCTAACCTTTCGTGTTACAGTATTTTTCAGTGGGATATGATAAGGACTATTGTGCTGCTGTCGGGGATGTCATTTGTTATGTTTTGGTGCATCATGGCGTGTAATCCATTTCATTTCCATAAGCCTTACATCACATTTATCTACGTTTTGTGTCAACGTCTGGTTCTTCCATGTACCACTGGGTGTGGAGAAACCTGTTGCAGGTAATCCCTTTAGCCAGATTTAATATGTTCTGTATGGCATGAGTGGCCGGGGGGGGGGGGGGGGGTTCAAGGAGATAAAATGGGTGCAATGGGTGCTTATGTCCCCCTTAAGTATAAGCTATGAGGATAAGAGTGTTGCACATTATCAGCCAAAGCTGGTGAAGATTTATCTTATTATGCACACCGCTTCCAGGACAGTTTACTGCTGATCCACGTGTCCTCATTTGGAAACTGTCTTGCAACATTGGATTTTTAATTGTAATTAAAAGAGACAGAGTGTGAGATCACCGCATTCTGTGATGGGCACATTAATATAAAGGAAGGACTTCCCCTGTGTGAACACAAACCTAACCCCCCCCCCCTTTAATTCCTTTTTTAAATGATTACATATTTACATCTTTTCTTCCTTGAGATCATGTCTTTCCTTATATGCACCCCTCTGCGAATTCCTAATACGAACCTCAATCACGTATGATTGCGTTAAAAGAGTTGAAGAGGGAGAGGAGAGGGGGTGAGAGAGAGAGAGGGAGAGGGAGAGAGAGAGAGAGAGGAGGCTATGGACCGAGACCGTCCACTCTCGCTGTCGGCGATGTAACACACCGACAGCATCCATTCTGGACACGCTGGAAATAACGCTCAGGCTACTTTATTATTCGTGCGCTACAACAAAAAGCACTCCGCACGCATGTGCTCGCCTCAACTAATTGTTGCTTTTCAGACGAGAATCCCTCCCCGCAGGCTTAAATTACATCTCTGCAGCATCCTTGCAGAGTAGCCTCTGCCGCCGATTCCATTTTTCCGGCTGCAATTTAACGGTGCCATCGACAGAACCGGAGACTGGACTCGCATATCCCGGGCTCCACCGGACCAGCAGCGGACGGTGTCATTCATCGATGTGCATGGAGTAAATAATTAGGCGTGGAGAGGGGGGGGGGGAGAAAGTTTCCTTTCTCCGGCCACACGCGAGCATCTCGTTTATGTTTTTTTTTTTTTTTTGGTTGATGCGAATTATTGAAAAAAAAGAAAAGGCGTCGGGAAGCCAGAGGATAAGGGGGGCTGCCTGTGCAGATGAGGATTACGAAGTCGTGCTCGCCAGACGCGCCACCGTTCACCTGGAATACCTGAAGCTCTCCCATGACACGCAGCTGCATCAACTTACCAAGACTGTTGCATGTATTCACGGCTGATATGTCGGCCCCTGTGGCCTAGCCCGTAGATTTATGTTTTATATAAGATCGGCCGCTGTTGATTTGAAGCCCCGAGTGCTATAAACTCGCAGCAGCTGAATTACTGCCCCCCCCCTCCCCTCAAGAGGATGCTGCCTGAAGCGGAATGATGCACGGGACTCGGAGGATTTTCTGATCAGGATGACATTTGGTTGAAACACTCGTGGACCTGAATCTTATATTCAGCTATCTTTTTTTTTCTAATTTTGCGCCAAGAAGCTGCACCAAGATCCGACCTCCGCCGAACTAGTCTCTCCGATTTCAGACTCGGTTCGGGGAGATGGCCGCGATCGCCAGCTCCCTGATCCGGCAGAAACGCCAGGCGAGGGAGTCGAACAGCGACCGGGTCTCTACTTCTAAACGTCGCCCGAGCCCGAGCAAAGACCCCCGCTCTCTTTGCGAGAGACATTTCTTGGGGGTCTTCAGCAAAGTCCGTTTCTGCAGCGGCAAGAAAAGACCCGTTCGGCGGCGACCAGGTCAGTGCTGTAGATTTTTTTTTTTTTTTTTTTTTTACACTAATGTGTGTTATGTGTGCGTATGGAAGCGGTTTCCCCCAACCCCCCCTTACCCCACCACCACCCCGCCCCTCTTTGGAGCGGCAGAGGCATTATACTGCAGTCAAGGGCTCCAATCTGAACCGGAGGAGAAGGTAGATTTTCTCCGCGGTGCGAAAAAAAAAATCCACCTGTTCCATTAGATCTTCTTGTTGTCTGTCGATCCACCGCACGACACGACCCCCCCACCCTTCCCTCCCGCTCCTCCCTCCCATATAGCGAACAAGAGCAGCAGTGAATGTATAGGGGAAAAGATCTACATATGCTGTGACGTTACCCCCGTTAATTACTGTGATACCGCTCCGATCAGAATAATCAATAACCCTGGAGCAAAAAAAAAAACAAACAAAAAAAAAAACTGATGTATCCCAGTCAGAGCTTTGAGCAGGTTTTGTTCCGACAGCTATTCACCATACTTAAAGCCTTCGATTTTGCACACTTAATTTTCGCCCCCATCCCCTCCCCATCTCCCCTCGCTCTCCAAACACACACACACACACACACACACACACACACACACAACTTGAATACACTCAATAAAGCTGCTTTAAATTGCCTAATTCAATATAACTGCAGATTGAGGAGCAGAGGGGAGATAAGTTGCACCGCAGTGCACCAAGGCTCTTTTGAGATTAAATGTTTTAATGGTAAATGTTTATTGCAGAGAGGGAGCTTTACTGCAGTGAAGGGAGGTATAGCTGTAGTGATTAAGAGCTACTCCGTATTGATAGACGTAGGCTCTGTGCCTACTACACTCTGTGGTATAGCTTTCCCTTCCTTTTTTTCCCAAAAATGTTCATTCCCCCCCCGGGTCTGTCCACGATGCACAGATAACAAGTCAGCGGTGATCTGTCGCGTGATGGACGACAGTCAGGTCCTCTCAGAGTCCCGCAAGAGCAGAGTGATGAGGGATGAGGGATGAGGCAGGACAGACATCAATTTTTTTTAAAGGCAGGAAGGGAGGACAATGGAGATGGAAAGCCCAGACAGACTAAATTATATCCCTTTCGTCGCGCAGCCTCATCAGACAGGCAAACAATCTCAGCGCCAAAACTGCCACAGAATGCCTGAGCAGACAGACAGACAGACAGACAGACAGACAACAAGCCAGTCAGGCCTTCAGACACTGTTGGGCAGGTAGGTAACTCTTTTAAGTGACACATACATGACCACACAGCGAGCACAGGGACAGACAGACAGTTTGCTGTGTTTCCTCCGACTGGCCGTCCTTATATTTCTTGCCATATATATATATATTTCTTGCATTATAAACATCGTTCTCTACGCTGGAGAATTTATGAATTCTGCCTGTTTAAAAGACTTGTTGTTTTTCCTTCTATCCCCCACCCCCCACCCCCCCACCTCACTTCGTAAGATGCACCCTCGAAACCTCCACAGGTGTCCCATAAGGGCTGCAGGCTAGGTCAGTAGCTCAGCCTCCATCCGTGTGTGCTGTGTTTCTTCTCGTCTCCACCCCATCTCGCGCCCATGTCGACTCCCCCTCGGCCACGGAAGGGGGGGAGGCGGGGGAGGGTTTTTGGGGAGGGAGCAGGGAGGGAGGGGCGGGGGGCTTCAACACCTGTCTGACAGCCGACGACTCCTCTCCCTTGCTGATTTCTTCTTCTTCTTCTTCTTCTTCTTCTTCTTCTTCTTCTTCTTCTTCTTCTTCCTCTCATCTCTCCTTCTGTGTGGCTTCCTTGGATTTTTTAAGCTTAATTTCGTTCCTCGTAGCCAAAGCTCTCCTGTAGCCAGCCGTTTGTTGCTCCTCTGTCTCTCTCCTCTCCTTGTCTTTGGCTCTGCCTCTTCTCATTTCGTTTCTGCCTCATTCTCTCTGTCAGTCAATGTCGGATCAGTCTTTACCCCTCGCTCCTTGTTCTGTGTCTGTAAATATGTGTCAAGTACTTCTGTGTAAGTGTAGTAGAGGTTCCTCTATTGTATATTGGTGTATATATGGATATGATGTGTTTCTCCTCGTCAAACACTATATCAGAACAGGTGATCATTCACCATTTCATGGTCATGACGCCATTTGTCGACGTACCTAAATGTTTTTGTCCTTCTGTATTGGTATGAAGTAAATTTATTGACGTTTTAATGGCCCACACAAACACAGGATGATCTGCTGTATCTCGCCACCGAAAGACATTCTTCATGCACGAGCACACGTCGTGCGCTCTCGGAGTTTGAGCCTGTTTATATCTGCACACGCACGCACACGAGCACATACGTGAACGCACACGGTCAGCACACACTCTCTGCTAAATGATTGGAACTGATGAGCCGTCAGCGACTGCTCGGGGCCCACGTTGAGGTCTTAATTTATGGAAGTGTAGTTATCACACGTGATTTACTGGTGTGTACACTCCCATGTGCTTACACGCACACTCACATAAGCATGCACATGCAGGCACACAGACGTACACACACACACTTATACATTCTCTTCGCCCAGCCCGTGATGGATGATGAAGGGGCCTGTCCCGGGAATTGATGGCCCCCACCTCAGGGGTAGGTGAGTTGGGGACTGATGGTCAGGATGATGTACAGTTGAGGTGAACCCACTCTAGCTGGGCATCACCACACAGTTTAGCATTTCTCCGGGCTCCCTTCTCCACACACTAGTTTTTGCATCAGTAATTATCAAGACTTAACATCTGCTGTTATAGTTGAAGACAAATCTGGCTAAAACTTTTATCTTTTTTTTTTCCTCTTCTGATGCCAAGTTTGAAAATGTTTCTTTCTGACAAATAATTTGTTTTGTTTCTCTTTCCTGAGTGGGCTGCACTGAATGATCGCACGACCTCCAGGTCTTGTTATGACCTTGGAGGAAAGTCAGACTCACTCACATTTCTTTACTCCAGTCACATACATCATGTCGCGAGCCCTGCAAGGCAAGCATTTTCAGTTACTGAATGTCTGTTTAGACACAAAAAATGAAAGGGAGGATCAATTCCAATGTGGCAAGATGCATTTGTTTCTTTTGTGAGAATAAAGAGAGAAAGAGAGAGAGAATAAACAAAGGATTAGTAGCATCTTGCTGTCTGATTTCAATGGAGCTTGTCTTAAAATCCTGTCACTGCAAAAACAGCATTCACACTAAATTATAAGAAAAATATACATATATATATATGAATATATGTATTAGTTATATATAAAGTACAAACTCTCTTCAATTCCCTATTTAGTATTTCTTTGTCCTCAAGTCTCGTTCATGCTAACAGTGTCATTCTTTTACACAGAATTAGATGACCTGTCAGACGTTAAACCACTGCACTTACACTTTCCCTCAGATAAACACAATTTTTTTCACAAATCTACTTTTTTTTCTCTCTGGCATTGCCTGGGGTTTTCTTCGCCCCGAGCTAATCCTCACTTCCACCTGCTCCTCTGAAGTGTTAAGCGCTTCAAGCAGGACTCTGGCCAGACGCCAGATGTCACATCCTCAAAGTTGGAGGTCGGTGGTTCAGGGTTATTGCACTGAAAAAGAAGACTCTGGCAACTTTAGGTCAGTTTCTTATAGGTTTAGAAAAAAGCACTGGAATCCATTGAAATGAACCTGTTGCCTGTGAAGAGAGATTATTTTTTTTTATTGAATATCAGTGATATCAAGTCAAAAATGCACAGTTGCTTCATACCAAATAAAGAAATCATTGGCATGTCGGTGTATATTACAAGGTGATTTTAAAAGGGCTTCCAAATGATGCAAAATCAGCCATTTTTCTGTGCTCGATAGAGTAAAACTTTATGAGAAAGTAACAACATTCTCATTGATTTTCTGTCATGGTGTTCTCATTGTAAAGGCCTTCCAGTCAAACGGCTGTTTGCCTTATTTTGGGATTATGTGGTGCAATAGATGACTCATTACAAACTGTCCATCATAGTTGTATCGATATCTGAGCTGGACTGAAGCTGTTCTAGTGCTGTAAGTTTTTTTTTTGTTTGTTTCTTAACAGACAGCTGTGGAGGCTGGATTGTGCCACAGGAACTATAAGACCTTTTTCAGAGTTCATTTTTAAATGATTAAAATGAGTCATTCATATGCCACGTAGAGGTTCACTTCATCAAGTTGTGAAATCATTTTGTGCTTAAATTTTGCAATTCAAAAACAATTTAAAGGCTTCGAAATATCTGACAGGAAAACATTAGCGAATTAAATTTAACGGGTGAAAAGTCTGTAATTGTTCTGCTGGTACACTCCATCTTCCTCGGCCGACTTAATTGATTAAACACCGTGCATTTTATGTCTGTGAAACATTTGTTCATAAAACATTTTAGCCTTTCAAAATGCTTGATAATAACAGCTGTGAGTGTTCAAACACGTAGCTGAAGGCAGAGACATCCACTCCTTTGTGTCTTTTTGTCACGACTGATGAGAACGTTGCTCTGACATATTCTTGGTGGGGTTGGGGGCCGCGGTCTGGCCGATGGTTTGTGTGCACGCATGTGTGTTATGTGTATGTGTGCGTGTCTGCGCGCGTGTGCTTGTGCGTGTGTGTGTGCGCGTTTCAGAGCCGCAGCTGAAAGGCATCGTGACACGACTGTTCAGCCAGCAGGGCTTCTACCTGCAGATGCAGCCGGATGGAACCATCAACGGCAGCAAGGACGAGAACAGCGACAACAGTGAGTGAAGCATTATGGATGCTACAGTTTCCAGAATAAAACATTTAATGGCAATGAGTCACTTGGTTATGTAATGTATTACCACGTTTTTATACGCTGTGCTTAATCACTCTTAATTCTTATATAACTGATGCCAGCCAAAAGCACTCCAAAATTAGTTTAAGATGCCCTTGTTGCATTGGATTATCACAACAAAAAGCCTTTAAAGGGGACTGTTCACCAAGGCAGAATGCCCTCTTTTCTGCATCCGGTTATGTAATAGTATGCATGAGATATAACTGTAGACATAAATGTGTCAGAACCTCCTCAGATGGTTTATGAATTCCTACCCCGTCTTCCCAAAAGTATACCTTTCACGGTAAGTAAATACAATATTTATGGAGCATCTTGTATTAAAATTTCTTTCCCTAAATGAAATGAATTCCAATCTCCCTGCCCTGGTCTTACTAAGTAAACCATTTCTGCTGTGTACATTGCATGATTGTAAGTGTCACATTGTTTTGATTGATTCAGCTCCGGAGCGTGTGTGTGATTATCACAGCAGAAATTTCTTCCTGGAAAAACCCATCGCCCCGAAACAAGCGTAGCCGCACGGCTTCGCATGTTGTCACGAAAATCCCTCCTCGATCCACTTCTTTGCAATATTTTACCACCGATCGACTATCCATAGTGGACTAACAGTGGATAAATAGTCTCTGGGGTATACTCACCCTAAAGCGATCACACCCTTTCCGGCTCCCACAGGAACAGGAAAGGGGGGGGAAATCAGTAGAGTCTGTAGAACGTCTTCTATATTAAAACATATAGGCTTTTGAAACAGTTTCCTATGGGAGGTAAAGGATCAAGGTAGAGATATATGTCAGCAGAGAATGGTCGCCAAAGCGATAATGACGACACTCCCAGTCTGGAGTGAAGCCAGACAGGAAACCAATCATGACCTTTCTTCTCTAAAACATCCTGCCAATCTTAAAGGAAGCCGGAGCCAAACCTGCTGGACCGTAGCAGTCATGCGGTGAAAAGAACTGTTTCTCCCTGTCACTCGTCGTTATATATTTTATGAGGGGATAGATCTTCAGTGAGAGCTACTTATAGCATAAATTAAGGGTCTTCAGAACATCCACATAATATATTTCCTCTGTGCACTAATACGTTGCTGTTTTTGTTGAGCATTGTATTCTAAAGGTTTTGGGGTTGATGAGTTTTCTGTTGTGTGTGAGGGTTTCCCAACCTTTAGGCTATCCTCTTGTTGAGCAGCACCGCTGTCCTAGAGATGGAGGAATGCAGTGAATAATTCAGCCACAGGAAACTAAAAATACCACCTTCTCCGTTTGTACTCAATGAATAATTCTCGATATGAGATGCCTCAAACTCGGAGACAGTCTGAAGGAAGATACAGAAAGAGAGCAGAGAGGAGCAGGAGGTGCAGCCAGAGGATTTTTTTTTTTTGTGTGTGTGTGTGTGTTTTGAGAAGAAAGATGGAGACAGAAAGAGTAAAAGACAAAAGGAGAGTGATTAAGAGAGATTGAAATGGACGTTTAGTAGATTTGGTATTCAGCTCTTGCACTGAACTATTGATTGTCCCGCTGGATTATTAGAATAATAGATTAGCCCCACCCTTGAACCACGCCACCCTCTGACCTGCAGCATCCTCCGCAGCGGCAGATGGAATACAGTAATTTATTTTCAGGGGGAGGTTCAGTGTAACCGATGGGATTGAGGCGCATGATGCCGCCTGCATACTAGGCGCGACCTGAGCCCGAAGTGCGTTTCAATCCCATTTTTTTATTATTTGCTGTATTCGCTGAGGCAAGGACAAAACTGAATGGCAAAAGAGTTTCAGTGAGAGAAATGCATAAAAAAATGAATGGAATTCTGCCTTAATAAAATCACAGGCATTTGAATAGTAAGGCTTGTTTGACCTAGAATATTCAGTAAATTGTGAGAAGTGATAAAGTCAAATAGATTGTGGCTGCACTACGCTACTACAGAGCTACGCGCTATGACGTGCAGGACGACTATGAAACACCTTTTAATTAATTAACACCAGTGTGCAAAATTGAGAAGTTATTAATTTGATTGTCATCACTCGATCGCCTGCAGTAATTACTTGCACACAGTGAGGCCTCGGAAAGATTTTGCTGGTTATGAGACACCTGCGGTATCATGTTCACACTCCATCGGTCTCTGATGCTCCTGATTGATGGATTGAATGAGGCAAGACTTCCTTTATTAGTTGAAGACCAAGACACTAATATGATGTACTTCATCAACTCTGGCATAGAGAGGGGCTATCATTGTCACAATTGAATTAAAGACATTATTAAACGCTGTACAGAACACACCTGTACTCTTCACGATATAGCAGCTTTTCCATCTTTGGATTTGCATTCCTCTCTGGATTTGGAGACGTGCCCTTGGCATTTGAAGTTTGGCTCCGTGTTTCTCTAAACCTTTTCCCGCAGGGTTTATATCCTGCTGCGGCAGTATCCTTCACATCAGATTCACTTCCTCTAGCCTACCTGCAGGATTTGCTGTTAGCCGATTACTGCTCCACTGGAAGACTCGCCGTTTCAAGGATTTTGCTTCATTGGGTTCTTTGAACCCATTTTGTCTGGCGCTTTGACGATAGAAAAACCCTGGAAATCTCTTAACTCTCTCCCTGGACCAGCTCAGCCGCTCACTTTTCCCTGTAAGAGATAGGATTGAGGTTATTAAAGAAGAGGAATCGCCTTCAGAATAGTCATCAGGTCCTTTTACAGCAGTCATTGTGGCTGTAATTATGGAATCCATCAACTGCTTGAGCTGCAAATAAAAAAAATTTAAAAAAAGCCAGACATTCAGAAGGTAGCCGAATGACAGCTCGTGTCAGTTATGTAATATTTTGGCAGGCAAACGAGAGCAAGGACAGCAGTACGCAATTATGGCAAAATAGTGTACGAGTACAACATATTTTATGTCTCATTTCCTTCCACTTTTCAAGCCAAGCTATTGTAAATAGTCCTTTCGAGGGCCCTAGTACAAGTGGCTGCTCAGAAAAAGGTAGAATATGTTTCGATGGGTCGAGGTGCTCTGGGGTGAAGCGCTCCAGGGTTTTAGTGATACGTGACAGAACTGTGCAACGGTGCCTGAACCTGAGAGACACTGCCAGTCATTGGTGTGACAAAGGCAGCAGCCATGAAAGGTAAATGGAATGAGGAGCGAGAGAACAGACAGAGGGGAAGAGGAGGAGAGTTATAACAAAGACCGTGAGGGACGTGATGTAAAAAGCAATCCAGAAGCCTAAGAAAATAACATCTAAGGCGCTAATGGCCTCACATTCTGCCTTCATACCCTTAAACATCTGGCCCTCAAGGGTATACATGACTGCAAGAGTGGCCAGTGTGTATCACCCGTTCCGCCGGCCTGAGGGCAGAGTTAGACCATTGGCAGGCGAAAGCAGCACATCGATATTTATTGAGTGAAATTGAATCTGCTTGGAGGACAGACCCGTGTTGGCACGTCTCCTCTCGTCCCTGTCGGCTTTATCTGATAGTCCCCATCGCCACTTGCAGAACAATCATCCCAACAATACGGGGAGCCTGCAGTACGTAAAATGTGTCCTCACACCCTCACCAAACCAAAGCCTGTGAAAGTCACAGTTCAGCCTTCAACCGTGATTAATTTGTAGAAGCACTAAGAAGTTGTTTACAGGATTTATAAAGCCTCTTAGACGAAACAGATTTCTGTGAGACCAAACAAGATGTTTAATTTCTTCTGACATACTAATCCTACTGTAGATTTTCTTACAACCTGGATAAATAAAAAAATTCTTAACAGTCCTTCGGGGAATTGTCTGGTCCTAGTCAGCTCTACATGCTTCATCAAAGACCTGAAATGCATAACATAATGTGGTGTTATATGCACGATATTACTAGACATTAAAAGCCATGAAACCAAATATTCTCATCTATGACTGATGGTCTCCAACAGTTTTGGATATTTCCCAAGACGTTTCTGTCTGTGCTGTATTCTCAGCACCTTTGTCGCCACTTTAAAGTAGGCAGGGTCCAGTTTGGGGGGAAAGGTGATGTCACAGTGCACCAGTGCACCAATCAGCACTCAGTTATGTACGGATGAAAATATGCCAGTGAGCCGTGGGGTAGTTTGCTTTCCAGGCCACTGTCAACAAAATCTTATCAAACCTGACGACACAGGCCAGATGGCGCAGTGTGTAAGACTCTTAATAGAAGATCAGAAAAAGGGTTTGTTTCCCAGACTGCACTTTTTCCAACTTTAATTATTTCGTGAATGTTTATGGTTGCAGAAAAAAAGACCTCTCAGGGGTTTTAAGCTGAGCACATTTAAGCACATTTGCAACGGTAAAACAAGTTCAAAAACATGTTCAAACCAGAGCCGCGCACAAAGGTCACAAAATGGAGGTTAGCGTGAAATTATTATTATTATTATGCAGCAAAATCTGCATCATCGTATGCTACCTTAATGTGTCTTGGCATCAGTTTAGCCAGTGATCAAATATTTGCCTGATTGAGGCCACTTTTATTCAGACAGCGTTGTGCTCGTTCAGTGCTCTCCCACCTTCATTGTATCATTTCAGTTTAGCTGCCACCGAAAAGTTTTCGATTTCTGCTTTAATTTTAATGCTCCCCCAGTCGCGCTGATGTATGCCAGTGTTCCCGTTGTTCTGTGTCCTGTGCTGTTCACTTTATTGCTGACAGATAGCCAAAGAACAGAGCTCAGAGGCTGTCGTGTCTACAAGAGTTAAGTGAAAACTCAATTGTCCTATTCTGTCCTTTCTGTCTGATGTCTCTCTTTTGTCTGGGCCTCTTTGTATCTGTCTGTCTGACCCTCTCTCCCTCCCCTCTCCTTCACTCTGTCCATTCTGCAGCCCTGTTTAATCTTATTCCTGTGGGTCTGAGAGTGGTGGCCATCCAGGGAGTAAAGAGTGGCTTCTACATTGGCATGAATGGCGAGGGCTCGCTCTACGGCTCGGTAAGACACGACACCTTTGCACCGGTTTGCACCGTGCGTTTGCTCATGTATGTATGTCACCGACACGTGTCTTCGTTTATTTACACGTGTTGTGTTTTTTGTTCAGTTTGTTGTCTCTTCAAATATCCCATTGCAGCAAAGACTAAGCCCTTCCCAGCCCTTTCATCTCTGCTCCGTTCGAGAGCACTTCAGATGTGCCTTTGTGTTGCTCTGCAGCACTTATTCCCCCCCTTTGTTGTCGAAGCGGCGCCGTGCATGTTCTACATTTAATTTGACATCAAGTTCAGTGCTCAGCCCTTTTTAAAATTGCTTCTTCTTCTTTTATGGGCTACTAACGGAAGCTCATTACATAGCGGCTATAAACAGAAATCCCACTGAATTTCATTGTCTTTTGATGTGGATTGCTTTGTTCGACTTTCATCCTGATTTCAGGATTCGTGCCGTCATGAAAGGATGCTACACTGCAAAAAAACAGCCTTGTTACATTAATGCAATATGAGCCGTTTCCCATCATATAAATCGTTTTTTCCCCCCTTCACATTAGCCAAATGTACTGCATGATTATTAAGCTCAGCATTTGCCTTGGAAAAAAAAAAATTATCTGACCGCATTAGCAGAGAGGCTCCTTCGGGTTTTTAAAAGAAAATCATCGCAAGACTCAGTGGGGGAGTAAATATTGTGAAGACGGATATTTTATTTGCAGTGTAAGATATGAGAAGTATATAGGCTGGTGTGGGTAGCAGATGCACAGGCGGGGGTGGACACAGTCACAGATGTCAGTTGGAGAAAGCATTAAGTCGTAGCTGTTGCATTGAGGATGAAGACATTCTTCTGGAGCACGTTCACGGAAATGAGTTGCAGTGGGAGAGTGTGTGTGTGTGTGTGTGTGAGAGAGAGAGAGAGAAATGGGGTGGGGGTATAAGCAGAGATCTGGAGACAGGAAGATATCCCTAGTTGGCATGGTTATATAACCTCCAGTCTCATGGTTCTTAATCCAGTTGAAGAGAAGAAGAAGAGGACAGGAGGGCTACGTTTGCAACAAACCTCTGCTGAGGGACTTTGTGATGGTGGTGTCGTCAGCAGACCCCTATGATTAATGACGGGCAAGAGCTGGGATTCACAAACTGCCCATCAAACTTTTTCTTTCTGGAAAATAATCATAAAATCCTTGAAGGACACAGTGAAGCCAGGGGTCTGTCATACTGCAACTTACATTTATTGATAAGGGAGCCACTTTACTGCGGGAGAGAGACGGGTGAAGATTTTGAAATAGACCAGATAAATGGGGTACGTGCTTTTTTTTTAGTTTTTAAAAAAATGTGCAAAGTCTAGTCAATTCAATGCCATTATTTCTGGAAAACAAGCATTTCCGCTCGGTACAACTTGAGCACATTTCAGTGCGCCGGCAGATGCACGAGCACTCACAAGTTCAAAGAAGGACGTACAATAAACGCGCAGGCTGCTATGACTCATCCAGGTAGACGGATTCATTCACAACTAAAGGCTCATAAACAGGCGCACAATTCACAGTCCTACTATGAGGCTTATAATAACCTTCCACCCACCCATCGACGTCTAATTAAAGTTTAATCAGGCCCAGGCAGCAATCATTTAATTTATTTAATTGACTCCAAGTTGGGGGCACTGTATGACCCCCCACACACACTCACCCATGATGAAATCGTCATTTGTGTCAGAGAACATGATTATTGTTAATTAGGGGTGATTCAGTGTCAAACGGCAGCTCTCAGCCCTGACAAACATGACTCTCCGGGTATCATTTTAATCAGCGTTTTTATGGGTGGAGGAGCACTTTTTTTTTTCTTTTTTTTTTTACCTTTCTATCACAGGGAGAGAGGGGGCATTTGTCAGAATGAGAAGCGATTTTTCTGCAGTAACATTTGAAAGGCCATTTTAATTAAAGCCACAAAGTGAATGCGGTCTCTGGCCATATGGAGGAGGTCCGTTTTCTCAGATGTGAAGCATGGGAAATTAACGTGCACTGGTAAGCAGAATGCGGGAGGTAGGCAGGATCACAGGGAGGCTTAGAAGCCTCGGAGAGCTACAGAGTGCACATAAAGAGGCAAAAATGAACATGCAAACCACTGGATGAAAGCGCGTAGCCTCTGTTTCTGTCTCTAATTTCCTTTATTTGCCAGTTTGATTTTATTATATATGTGGTGGACAAGTGAGGGAGAACAGCTCTATTCTTTATTCAAACTTTTATTAGAGCTCCCATGGTGCAATCACAGCTATAAAATAAGCCCTTCATTTTCATTTCTCACACATACTTTTATTATTATTTGTCCGCATCTTTATCTCCACCCCCACCCTCCTCTATTATTCCTCAAGGTCTCCATTACACATTTTTGCCTCGACAAACTATAAAGTTTCTTACCGCTTGTTTTGTTGCCTTGTTTAGTCTTCCTAACATCGCAGAGCAAGAGATGCACAGCTCTCTCACTCGGCCCCCTCCTGGGAGATAATTACTGAGGGATATCCTCCTACGTCTCTAACGCTCCCTCGTTTTTCTTCTCCTCTCCCTCTTCTTTGCACTTGTCTTGTTAGTGGGGAGGGGGGGGGGGGGCGGCAAGCCTTATCTTTTTTGTGTGTCTGAGACGATACGGACAAGTTGTGCTGTGCAGCGCAACTTCATGGGAGCGGCTTCGCCGCGTCAGTCTTTCATCTCGGTGTCAGGGAGCCATTTTATTTTGGTGGTCGGCTTACTATCGCTCGACCAATTAAGTGGGGCTGATGTAGCCACGGGTGAGCGGGGTGATCACGCTCGTGTGGAGTGTTTAGCGATGAAGAGTGCGTGGGGGCTGAGCATCTACAATGAAGAGCTCCCTTCCATTATTTATAACACTTCTCAATATGACCTAGTTTACTGCACAGCAGTAACCACTGTTCTCTCTCTCTCTATCTCTCTCTCTCTCTCTCTCTCTATCTATCCATCTATCTGCATCACATACACAGTGGCCTCTGAACTGGTCTTACTCTTTATTTCAGCCGGCTACTCATTTTACATTTTACAGCTTTTTATTTATGTCACCGAAAAAATAAATAATGTGTCGCAGTAAAACCCCACAGGGATGACTGAAAGAGAGAGTTGGTGTGGAAGGTCAGCGAGAGCTTCAGATTTGTTCGGGTGACAAATGACTAAAGGGCTTTTTTCTGTGAGTATTCTCTCTGCCCTACCTCCCAGATCTTGATCTTTTTCTGTCTCTAGAACAAAAATGGTTTCAAGGAACTGTTGTTGTTAAATCAATGGCTTGAGTCAAACCTCTGTGGTTCGGGTTGCATTAGGGCCGAGATCTGTAGAATATTTCTTCACGTTTATGTATATAAATTTCAGAAAGTGATGTCTGTTATCAAAGCCTAAGCTTAGATGGTATTTAAAAGCTCCTAACAGTCAGTCTGATTTTTTTTGCTTGCTGGATGACGTCAACCACTGATCCATTACCTAATGTTTAGAAATTCATCTTCTGTCTGTCTGCTAACTAATAATTTGACGTGTACGTGCTCATTAAAGTGTGCTGGCAGTGCTAAAGACAGAGCTCTCTGGAGATAAAAAAGGAAAGTAAAGAGCATCGGGAAATGGGCAGAATGACAAATACAGAGAGATACAAAGAGAAACAGAGTGTTCGTCTTGCAAGTTTTTTTTCTCCGGGACAACTGGATCCATTAGTATGTGTTTGTGATTCAATTTTAGCCATGATCCACCGATGTCCTCTGCAGAAGAAGTAAAGGAAGGACAGAACAGAGCCTTGTTTGAGAGTGATTGACTTTCAGAGTGAGCCAGAAAAAAAAAAAAGAAAACAGGGGAGGGGGGAGGAGAGGGATAGAACAAGTAAGAAAGAGAATTTTTCAGTTTAAGTAATGTCTAGACAATCCCCGACCTAAATCTCTCCCAGAATAATAATGAGCTCCGCGGGAGTTCCATGGCAGGCTTGGGATTCTCACCGAGGCCAAATCTCTCTCTCTCACACCAGTGGCTCAGGCCCATATTTAAATGGAGCCTCCACATCTTTATCCCAAAGTCAAAGGACGCGCCTGTCTGCAGCAATATGGCTCCTTAATGCTGCCTCCCTCTTCAGATTGAGCCAGTATCTGATTTGGATTCAAGATGTGTTCAGCTCCCTTCTGTTGGCAACCCAGTTTCATATCCATTACATCTTGCTCTCTTACTTTGTCTCTTTACTTTTACATTTCCTACACCTGCATCACTACCTCACCCCTGTGTCCTCATAAGCTCCCCATACCCGATCATCTGTCTGCATGTACGATATCATCTAGGGTTTTTGTATGTGTGGTGTTTGATATTGTGGGGCAACATGCTCTAGAATTAAGATAGAAGATATCTATAAATCCTGACAAACAAATGACACCCACTACTACAAAGACATCAACAGAAAATGTGGTAGAACAACATAGGAGCCCTGTTGATGCATCCATGTTGCTATCATGCAAGGCAGGAGAGTGAGATCATGTGAGTATGTCAGCCTATGAAGGTATGTGCTTGTGGCTGATTTGGACCAATCAGTGTCCTATGAGAAACCACTACTAGCATTGTGTGATTTAGATATGAAGCAGTCAGAAATGACTGTTAAGTCATAAAGCTGGTGAACTGACAAGCTGTCAGTGGTGGCTGTTGGAGGTAACGTAGGTGCTGCTAGCATCACTTATATCAGAACTGACACTAAAGGCTTTTCTTGATCGAAAAGATGTTTTCACTCTTTCCCCAACTGGCTTTTTGCCGTTTGCCAGTAATAGATGTTTCATCCCATCATCTGCCAAGTATTTGTGCCAGCCCTCTTCCAAACACCGTTCCAAGGACGACTCCTTGGTGGTTCTTTGTTACAAATTATCTAGTAGTAAGTAGTTTGTTGCATGTCATACCTTCTTTCTCTCTACATTTCCTGTTTACGCAAACGCAGTTTACATTCAGTGTGTCTAACCTAAATCCAGACTGCCTGTTGCTGAGGTCTGATGAATGTGTTAAATGCACTTTGTAAAGACATTTAGGAATGAAGCTATTATAACTTCTGTTAGCCAACTTTTTTCAGTGCGCGCCTCCGCACTTGGATAGGCATGGCCATTTGTTGAAGTAACATCACATTTTTCGGTTTGTGCAGATCTAGCTAGCTAACTGTTGTTAAGATGTCCCTAAAACTGTTAGATACTCTTCTCTGCATCTTGTTTCACCTGTTTAGTTTTTTGTCCTTTATTTTTTATGTGTGTATTCACAACAAATTGCAGTCTACACATCTGTTTGTTGCAAAGAAGCGGGGAGCAGCTCATCGAATCGTTGCCCTATTATTTCCCTGTAAAAGATCTTTGAATTCTGCTGACGATCTTCGCTAAAAATCAATCAAAGATGTAAATTGCTGCTTGCGGATGCTGCTCAAACATTCTGTCCCCGGTCTCAGGGTGTTTGTTCATCGTCTCAGGTGAACCCGCGTGTTTATTTATCTTCCGCTACCAGCTGAGACCCCTAATAGTGGAGAGCGAGCAGTCTCACGTGTCCAGTTTCACTAACAAGTCCTTCACCTTTCTCCTTCAGACTGTCACAGAATACAAATAGGCGTCCTTGCAATCAATTTGATATCACCGAGCGCAGCGCTGAAATGTGCCACGTGTTTTTTTTTAATTTACCTAGTTTTGTGGCGCAAACAACTTTGACTGATTATGTATTTACTGGAGGGCAAACCTGTTGGTGTGAATTTTAATGCATGACAGCATGCGTGTGGTGTCCGTTTCCCAGCGCGTGTTTCTGTGCTTTCCCTTCCCCGTGTGGTTCATGTGTGTCCATTAAGGAGATCTCATTAATCATGAGAGATTCCAACCCCGTCTCTTCACCTCATATTTTCACTCAGTCATCCACAAACAAGGTACTCTGTCAAAGACTTCAAAGTCACTTACATTCCACCCCTATCTTGTCCCAAGCTGCAGGCAGGGTGCTTTCTAAACTGCTCCAAGCCTTTTCATAGACACTAACAGAGTGTCGTCCTTGTGGGCAAATTTGGAGGGGATTCTACAGTGTGTCAGCAAAGCAAAGAGGCTGAATGTGAAGGGTAGTAGTGTGTTTGTGTGTGTGTGTCTCGGCCTGATTTGGGCTCCGAACAGATGAAGAGGGGACAAAGCCTGCTGGTGTGTAATGTATCACTGTCTGCCCCCCTACCCACTCAAACACATATGTTCACACACACAAACAGGCAGACAGTCACGACGTGACCCCCAGTGCCCCTACGGAGAGAGAGTTGTCTGCTGTTTGACAGTGTGTCAGCAGGCCCAGATAAACTCAGCCGCCAGCTCTCCACAGAGCTTGTCGTCCCTCCCGCTGACCAGCGAGACGTTTTCACTCCACCGACCACGTGACCTCCCTCTCTTGCCCGAGTCCTTTACGCTCCTTTATGCTCTGCTGTGTCTTAAAAGGTGCGGTCACAAACCCTGTAGCGTATTTTGCTGAAACTGTGACGTGCCATGCCATGCCAGCATGGATGCACATACTCTTTAAACAGCAAATATACCCATAATTATCACCCAGCTCTGCAGTTCTCCTGAGCTTTTTAGCATCTTTCAACTCAATTGTTTTGGTTCTAGGCGCCACAGCTGTTTTGATTCACTCTCCATGTTTGAAGTCACAGCCAATTTTAAGTATCATTTCACCTGAACTACAACTCAAATCGCTAGTGGTATCTAGCCATTTAGATAGATAAGGTTTAATTCTCCAAGGTTTACAGAACCTTCTCTGAGATTTCTGCCTCCAACCCAGTACAAGGGAGACAAATCTAATTTCATTTGTATTGAAGTATTGCAAAATAACATTTCAAAATTTCAAAAGCAACATCTCTTTTAATAGTTGGTGCCATGCTTGGTTAGTGTCAGGGATAATCAACAGACCTCACTGTGAACAATTTTCAGAGGTGTTATTTCCCTAAAGAGAAAGTAGTAGCTGATAACTACAGGTATAATTACATAACAGCGTTTTTTAATGTAATTTTTAATTGCTTTGAGCATCGCAAATAAAATTTAATTCACCTCCATCGTATGAGAGCAGAAGCAGAAAACTTAGAGACTGATTTTATGATTTTAAATAAAATCATAAAATCAAAACCATCTGCATGGTTAAGCACATTAGCATAGCTATAGAAATATGGTAATATAACAGATAAGAGAGGAAAGTCTTGTTTTTTAATTTCTTATTTCTTCACTCTCTCTCTCTCACACACACACACCCACCCACACCTAAACAGTCACCTCCAGCGGGAAGCAGAATTGGGCTGCCTGTCAAATGGACAACCTTAAAAGGGCACAGAACCCTGCAGGAGATATTAATGAATGAAATACAGCACCAGCACACACACACACACACACACACACACGCATACAGTGCAAAGCCTGCCTAAACCGAGACAGCACAACATCCACCAAGCCAGCTGTTCCACATCACCAGCACCTTCTTTTGACACACACGACTTCCCTGCCCTTCAAACTGACTGGCATTAGTTTTTAATTTAGCCTCTTGTAGCCAGGAAGCATTCAGACGAGAAGGAGAGCAGAGATGAGAGGTAAGGGTGATGAGGTTTGGCATCCGGCTTGTCAGTTCACCAGCTTTATTAAGTATAGATTTTGTTTTTCAAGTCGTAAGTACTTTCAAGTAGTTCCCTGCTTATTTAAAGGTCAGTGCCACCATTATCTTCATTAGAATGAACAAATTACCCAGGTTTTTGTTCTGGGTAATACGGGCATTGTTTCATCTCTTGAACGGCCATGGCAATAATCTGGCACCACACTCAGTCCCGACGGTGTATCTAATATCTGGTTATTTCCATTTTTTCATTCCTCTCCACCTCCTTTGTGTCCCCTTGACTTTCTCCTTGACTCGCTGCTTCGGTAATGAAGCGGAGAGATAAAAATCTTCCATTGTTCACCATTATTCTAATAAGGCTATCATTCTCATTACTTGGATTCCAAGGATATGTGTGTGTGTCTGTGTGTGGGAATACAGTATGTTTACTGACCTTGGCACTAGTGATGAGAGCCAATATTGGCAGAGTGAAACAGCTTCCTTTTTTTTTCCCTCTCTCAAATGAGACTTAATTAAATCCATCCGTCTGTTTTGCTGCTTGTCATGTCTGTGTGTATCTTTGATATGTGGATACAAACATTTATCTGATGCCTGATTCAGATACTGTACAATGCCGTACGTACATTTACTGTATCTATATCCTTTGCTGCCTCTTTTTGCAGGAGATGTTCACACCGGAGTGCAAGTTCAAGGAGTCTGTTTTCGAGAACTACTATGTGATCTACTCGTCCACTGTGTACCGGCAGCAGGAGTCGGGCCGGGCCTGGTTCCTTGGCCTCACAAAGGATGGGCAAGTCATGAAGGGCAACCGGGTCAAGAAGACTAAACCTTCGTCACACTTTGTGCCCAGGCCCATTGAAGGTATGAGAAAAGTGTTTTTGTTAGCTTTAAGTGAGCCTGGTTTGATATTAGTTTTGCATTTACTCCACATTTACTTTAAATTGGGTGTATTATACTGGCAATTACTCCTTACCAATTATATGACATAGTGGTATGAAAATAGTTATTGAACATTGGTAGTTGTGAATTCTAAGGTGCAAGATGTTTCAGAGTGTAAAGCATTCATTCTGGTAAGCAATCAATAAGGATACTGAAATGCTGTTTAATTATTTCATATAAAAGGTTCAATTTGGTTTCAGTTTGGCGTATGACTATCAAGTGTCAGATATTACAGTATCCTTAATACTCAAAGGACAGTTAGGATCTGATGTCTTCTGACGGGAATAATTTAGGAAATATGCTTTTTCTCTTTCTTTACTAATAATATGAGAATACTGATACCGCTCCCAAGTCTGTATGCTAAATATGAAGCTACAATCAGCAGTTGATTAGCTTAGTATTAGCATCACGAAGGGAAACAGGCAGGACAGAGAAAATAATCCACCCATCACCACCTATACATCAAACCAATTGTAGACAGGGCAAGTTGTGGTTTTATCACCACTTGACAGTGCTGAGGTGGAATTTGTTGACTTTTCAAAGTAGGTAGGCAAGCTTCCCAATTTCAAGCCTTTATGCATAAATATTGCATACATATTTATGCATATTTAGCATGGATATTTATGAGTGGTATTGATCTTCTCATATAACTCTCAGCAAAAAATCTAATTAGCGTATTGCTGAAAATGTCAAACTAGTTCTTGGCGTCTATTGTTTTGTCAGTTTTTCCAAGTACCGGGTTCAAACAGAGCCGCTCATTTATTTTGAGCTGTTGTGGGTACAGGTTTATTTTCCAATGTCATGTTTCTGGTGAGAGCGTTGTTAGATATTATCTTGAGAACTTGTCAAGCAATGTGATAAACAAAAAAGTGCTGACATGGCCCATAATTCCCCCGTCTTATCCCTCCCAGCCTGGTATAATTGTCCCTCCAGCCTCAAACCTGACCTTGTCTCTGTCTTCACATCCATCTCTTCAATCTGCTCTCCATTGTCCCCTTTCTGAGCCCCTCCTCTCTTTGTCCTCTCCACCTCTCTCCTTCCGTCTCCTTTGCCTCTCTTTACACCCTCCACTACAGTTTGTATGTACAGGGAGCCGTCAATGCATGAGATAGAGGACAAGCACCGCTCCAGGAAGAGCTCAGGGACTCCCACCATGAACGGAGGGAAAGCTGTCAATCAGGACTCCACATAGCAGCAGGGGGAGGGGCTTCCAGCAGGGGGGAGTGGCCTCATCCTGACTCAGGGGGAGGGGCCCTAGGAAAACTCACTGAACCCCCCCAAAATACGCACCACCATCCCCTCTGATAAAAAGAGGGCGTTGCGACGACGAGGAGCTATTACTGTACACTCAAGACAACAAAAACAAATCTGAACTCTTGCCTGTGAAAACCTTTTAGATGAATTAATATGAAACCAGAGGATATATATATGGAAAAAAAAAACATTTTCAATCAGGACTTGACCAACATTTTATGCAAAAAAAAGAGAAAAAGCTGTGATAAATAAACAAAGGAATGGTGGTCTCTCTTCACACAGATACAAATATCTATCATTTCCAATTTATGCTGTGAAAAACAAGCTTTAATACGTGTTTTCATACACTGTTTTCTTTTCTAAATGCTATTGCACTCTCATATGCTTTATTGTGTTATCGTTGTCAGTAATAACTATACCACCATCACCATTACTAATCCGTTGATCTCTTCATCCCAGTTAACATCATGATCGTTCTGTTTTTGTTTTTCTAAGACAGAAGAAAGATTTTTTATTTTAATTTTTTTTCCCCAATTATTTTTGTCTTTTCTCTCATAGTTTGATCTTGAATGCACTGTCACACTACCTGCTCTGGTGTGAAGGTAAGGTTGAATGTATTTGATAGTTCTCTGTGTCGGACTCCAATGGAAACAGAGTGCTTAGGGTGGGATGTAATTTACTCAGGTGTGTACTGTAAGTGTAACTAATGTGACTACTAGGAAAGATAGGGCTGTTTCAAACACTCTTTCAACGTGAATCTCCCTATGTTCTTCTGTTATGACAGGACAAGCAATATAATAGAGAGCACTCTTGTATGTCTCTAAATTATAGTAATAAGCTGATAACACATCTCTGTCGTTTGTCAGCCGGGAAGTTTGACAAAGAAAGTTGTTTCAGTAGGTTTATGTTTGAATCAGAAGAAAAACTGTTTTGATATTGTTTCAATATACTCTTAACATTTGCAAGGGTTATTAGGTTTTATGTAGAGATGTCCAAACTCTTCAAAAAGAATAATATTCTCTCCAAAAGCTGAGAGAAAGATAATGACCAGCATAAGCACTATGAGCCACGGCCAAAAAAAAAAAAAAAACGGTCACTTCACATTTGCACCTCAAGTAACACAGACCCCTTTCTCTGCTGTTAGCTAGGCTATAACAACAACTCTCAAAATATAACCATATAACAGTATCCAGGCTTTTTAACTATATTGACAAATCATGAAATAATCCTTGATATAAAAAAAGCTGCTGCTGTTTTTACTAAGCAAGAGTAAGGGTGGAGGTTTTGGCAGGCCTGGCAGTGAAGATATGTGTCGACTGGTTTTCAAGAAGTTCTGCTATTTCTGTTATTTTTCCTTGTGAGAGCGTTAGAGATTTCTCAACACTGGTGGACAGGGTGCCTGACTGTTTAATAATCCACTGACCTGACTTGTTAATGTTCTCAATGTAAGGTCGCAATCATTAAGACTTCCCCCCCATCACAATGGAAGCAGAACATCTCATTGAGGAACCAGTTCATCTGGATTTAGCCAGGTTTGGGGAGGATGTCCCGCCATCCCGGTGAGAGTGTCTCACCGCTTGGTTGCACTGACATGGTAATCCATACAGTCTCCATCCCCCCTGGCTTGTGACCCATGAAATGAGCCATTTGCTGCATTGTGGAGGAAAGCCTCTCTTTCATAAATCAACATGCTGACAGGGCTGTATAAACAAGGTGAATTGACTGGTACACCACGTACGCCGTGTACGCCACATAGCTCATTCCTAATCCCCAATTAGTTTGTCTAACTCAGGAAGTCCTACACTTGTTCCGTGAAAGGGGGCCAGACATAAAGGCTGGCTGCTCATTGTCCAGCACCCGTTGCACAAAGCCTGGCCACTGGTGTGGGGTTTAAGGAGGTTGGGACGGGGTCAATGGTGTTTTTATCATTAAAGGTGGTGTACAGCTAAGCCTAGCCAGGTTGGGGAGGTTGGAAAGGGAATCCCAGGAGTCGAGATAAAGCATGAACATCGCATGAGTTGATGTAAGAGAATTTGGGGAGAATAGGTTCAGAACTTTTATATGCAACGTTTTGATCAGCATCTCCTATATCTGGTTGGAAATCATATGCTAAGTTGGTGGTATGTACAGTAAATAGCACACATTCAGTTGCACAGAGCAAACCGCAGTGATATATCATCTAGGAGGGTCTTCCACCTGGGGACCCGGGTCCATAGCTGGTGCGAGTTACCTGCAAGAGCTAACGGTAGATTAGTTCAACTTCCACAGCACCTACAGCATAACACTGATACATACAGTATATTAGACATGACACTGAACGTCAGCAGGCAAGACCAGCATATATAGGTATCTTTTTATAGAGGTTTATATTGGTGCAAATGAGACACATGTGGACTTAAAGCAATGCATGAAATTGGATGTACTCGATGTCATCTGTTGACAGCAGAATGAGAGGATTTGAGAAAGGGATGAATAAAAAAGGAAGTAAAAATAGCTGATGTGTGAGAGAGAGAGAGGCGTAAAGGAGAGCACTTTTTATTTGAGGGGTTTATTGATGTATGAAAGGGTGAGCAAAGGCTTTGGTCGTATGTGATATTAAGTATAATTTATTATTTTTATGTTTGCAGATGATTTCACTGCATTGGAACACGCTCATATATGCATTATGAATTGTGAGATGAATAAAAAATATGCATTGATAATAAAAATCAGAATGAAGTTAGTGATTGTTTAAGAATAAAGACTATGTTATCAAAAACTTTCACCTACGCAGTGAGTGATTCAATGTGTTGCTGATCATGACTGATGGCTGTTGTGTCTTTGTCTATTATTATTAATGTCACTCTTTGCAACGACAAGAGAAGCAGCAGGATGAGCAGACACACTAAATCCATCAACGGGGTTCTTTTTTTTTTTTTTTTTTTTTTTTGCGTCTCACATTCAGAAAATCCAATCCGTTTCCTCTATCAATTCACCGGGGGTGATTTATCTTCTCACAAGCCCCTAAATCCAATGTGTCATTTTGGGATGGCGCTCCTTCGCCCTTAATTCTCCCGTTGTCATGGAAACAGACCTTCCGTGCCGTCTGCAAGGAGAATGAGGAGGAGGAAGATGAGGATGAGGATGGTGATGAAGGCTCGCCTGACTTTCAGGACGTGGCTTGTCTTCTCTCCCGCTGCTGCAGCAGCAGCAGCAGCAGCAGCAGCAGAGAGAACAGCAGAGTTAGAGGAGGAGGAGGAGGAGGGGGGCTGAGGGTAGTATGTTCTCTTTTTTTCCTCACTGTTTCCTTCAGTTACTGTAAACAGCTGAGGAGTGTGCAGCTCTGCAATGGGGGACAAATTCATTTGTGCACACACAATGGGATAGAGAAAGTAAGAACAAAACTGTTAAATTAAAGGCAAGTAAAAAATGAGGGGGGAAAGTAAGTTACTCTCACTCTCTATACAAATGCACATTTGTATCTGATGTAATGCCTGAACCAAATTTCACAACACTCCTTTCACCTAAAGCCACAAAAGTTAACGTCGTAGTAGAGCAAGAAAAGTCAGGAAATTACTAAAATGTCATTCCAAAATACTGCGCACATCCATCCAGCTGATGTTATGATGATTTCTCAGGACAAGTGAAAATTAAGAAGAACATGAATTTAAGGAATCACCAAAGTAATAAAGAAATCAATTTTCAAATGCCTATTTTGCCAAGAATTGTCGCTCACAAAAATAAATTTGAACCTGCTAGAGGAAAAGTAAGGGGATCAAAGTCAGCAGGATTCACGCTGTAGGGGGCATTAATATTATTAGAAAAGTTGATGCTAATCCATCAGAACATTCTTGGTATTTCTCTTCTGTACCAAAGTAGTCCAACCAACTGGGAGAATTACCATAACCAATCCCTACAGCCATAGGATGGGTTAAAAACAAACAGACCCTGCAGTATCTTATGTCCTCATGCAAAATATCAAAATAAGCCACACGTCGCAGATCCCAATGTCGTTCAAATGGGTGTAACTTGCAAAACACCGAGCAAACACAGCTCACGCTTCATCACAATCAATATGCCTCCACCCTGTTCGCTGCAATCCACTTCAGTAATTAACTTTCACTAAGATACAGAAACAAGTCAAGGCCAGCTATTCAGACTCCTGTGGGAGTTCGGGAGTCTAAACAGGTTCATCTGTTTAGGGAGGGCAAGGGCTGCAAACAGCTTGAAGGCCACACTCTCCTCTCTTCACCTCTCCTCTTAGCTACAGCTGTGGCTGTGGCCTCTGCTACACCTCTCACATCCACCTGTCCTCTCCCCCACCTTCCCTCTTTTCCTCTTGTGTGGAAGAGGCAACCTTGAACTCGATGGCTGTATTGAAATCTCCCCTCGGCTACAGATGTTCTTATGTGTTCATGCTGGGAAGTTGGACTTTTGCAGCTTTTTTCTTTATTCAAATGATATCATTCTGTAACACTGCGTGCCGAGTTATACGGCAATACGAAAATGCAGCAACTGCGCTGCCCTGTGAAAAACATATTTATCATACAGACTAGGATAAGAACATTGCAGCTCCAAAACAAAGATGACAAATGATTTAGTATCACATTAATCTCAATTTAAAACAACCCTTTTCAAGGTCCTAGAAACCTCCAAAGGCTCTTTGAGATTAAGCTTGACAATGCAAATTTTGCATAGGATGGATGCTTAAATCAAAATAACCTTGATATCAAAGACAGATATCTGATCACACAGCCAGCAATCATTTTAGCCAACAAACTGGCCGCTGCCCAAAGCTTCACAGCAAACTGGACATACCGAATAAGTTTTACACAACTGCTCAAATCGTGTTGATTGTGATTTTTTTCACAAAGTTGTTTAATAAGAATGAATCCCCAGCAAGGAGGCAATGCTTGCCTGATCTCAAACAGGACGTTAAATGCTAACACATCTTAGTTTAGCCCATTAGCATACTAGCATTTGGTAATTAGCAGTTGAGGATGATAACAATTTAATTAATTTTTCCAGTATTTGACATGAGGATAGTGCTACAGGGAATGTTAAAGATCCAGTGTGTAAGATTTGGGGGGATATACTGTACTGGCAGAATATAATGGAGTTGGAATATTATATTTAAACTATGTTTTCATTTGGCTAAAATCATCCAAAAACAAGAAAAAAATGTCTTTTTGTTACCTTAGAAAGAGCCGTCTATATCTAGAGAAAGAGTGGGTCTTCTATGGAGTGCACCATGTTGAATTGCCGTATTTCTATAGTAGCCCAGAATGGACAAACTTAACACCGGCTCTGGATAAGGTGTTTCGAGTTATTGGAGGGTTTTGTGGCCACAAAAGTCAAAAATTGATTCTGAATCTGTACCATATTTCTTCGCAGTTTTCAAAATATTTCACTCCAAACTACAAATGTCTAAAGTACAAGTCAAAGCCTACATTCTTCATCTTCTGCACAGATCAAAGTCAGTATGATTCATTCTCTGTGGGTCATGGGAATATTTCTAATTCAGTATTAATCCATCCATTTCAGTCTAAACCAAAGTGGTGGACTGACTAAAAACTAAGGGCCACACTTTTGTGAAATTCACTATGGGCTATGAGTTTCCCTTCATGCCACCCTCGGGTCAGAATATCAGGTTCGTATACAAGATATCTCTCATCTCACTGAGATAAAGGAGCTGTGAAATTTGATTATCTCAGCAGGTTGTCTGTGAATAATGGGAAAACACGACGCACCTGATATAAATCACTTTTATACTTTAATCTCTTAAATTGCTCATTTACCAGACAAAACAGGTGGTGGTTTTAAAACTACACTAAATTAGTTTTGACTGCTTAAATACCAACCCGTGTCTTTTCTCATCCCGTGGTACCACATCATTTCGTTCTCTTCTCTTTTTTCGAATCACCTGTGTTAAAATGTGGCAGATTTGTGGCAGCGGACTGGGCGGCTTTCATCGCATTTCAAAGGTCATAGCTGGCACAGCTTACGCCGTCGTTGCCAGCATGATGTCAAATGCATCGCTGTGTCATTAGTGTCATAAGTTACATTTTTCTGTGGTACCGGTATCTGCTGTCAAACCGTAAATGTTCTTTTGGCTGCCTACAACACTGTAATGCCTGCAATAATCAGATAAAGTATTCGGCTATAAAGATGCAGCTAATGGAGAAGTTTTGCAATTAGCTGGGTCACCAACACAGACATCTATTTCTGGCCTCTACAGTTATTTATACAGACCTGTGCATGACTTTGTTTGTCTTTTGCAGACTCATGAGCACACAGAGTAAAAATATTCTCAATCTTGTATCCCAGGCATCTTTCTTCCCTCTCTGTCTACCTCTTTTTTGTCCTGTTGTTTTGATATGGGTCTGTGCCACTGGGACTCCGCATGTTTCTCTTTTCTCATCCTCCCAGGGAGAGAATGAGGGAACTCCTACTCAGAAGTGGGGCGTTGAGTTCGACTCATTAAAAATAATTGGTCTCTGTTCAATTAAGGCTCAGTGATGCTCCTTTGATCTCGCTATCTCCGTGCTTTTTATCTGCGTCTTTTACATCCAAATCCGCGGCTCAGAGTTGGCAAAAGTGTCGGGTAATTGGTTCTAATGTGTTTACTTCCGGAAGATGGTGGGGGGACGAGCTGCTTGGGATTGGAAGTGAAAATGTTTGAATGAAATCACTTCTGACGGTTAAAGAAACTCAATTCAAACCCTTGGGCTTCCGCTGCGGCATCTTGTGAGACGGTCCGCTTGTCCCAAGTCGAGAAAGACAGATCCCCCTACCTTCCCTCCGCCTCGCTTGTCTCGTCTGTGATTTGCTGCTTTTGGCTTCTGCTGTCTGCAGATGCTCGGAATACTGCAAGCAAACACGCTCGAGAGACACAAGACACATAAAGGTTCATGCGCAGCGCACGCATGCACCCACACACACCGTAATCCCACTCACCCAAGCCGCTTGCCCACACACCCACTCTCACACACACTTTGTGTTTGTTACTCTCACACACTCTTATTGACGAAGCTCTGCGGTATGAGCATGTTAATGTGCTGGCAGTGGTTCCTGTTACAGAATGAAGCTGTTCTCTTGAATCCCAATAGCCCAGGGACAAAAAGGATACTAAGCCAAGCTTTGACTGCAGTTATGCTCCAACACTGCTACTTCAATAATTTATTAATTAAATTGAATAATTTAATCTCTCTCATCCTGTTGCTCGTCCTCTTAGCACCTTCTACTTTCTCACTTTCCTAATCTCTATTCCCTCTCCACCTCTCCATCCAATTTGATACATTTCTCCTCAGTCTAGCGTTCTTTTTTCCTGCACCTTACATCTACCCTACCCACAGTTTTCTCTACTTTGAGGTTAATGAATTCATGAAATTCTCACGGAATTTATCTCACAGTTCTACATGCATGCATAATACATAGCACATGGTGGAGATCAGTGTTATTTTTTTTTTTTTTTTTTGCCGGAAAGGCCTCTAGGATGTGCACCGCTGCTGAGCTGCTGAAATGCATGCTCATCAGTGCAATAATATATTATGTTACATGGCATATTTTAGCCACATCAGCACACACAGAGGTCTCAGGAAATATGTAAAAGCAATATATGGATATAATATAATATATGATTTGAATACTCATGCAAATGCAAAGACCCACACGCACGCAATCTTGTGTCCCATTGCAGATTGCATGCCGAAACTACAGAACATTCATGTATGAAAAAATATGCTCCCGTCATTGGAATAACAATTAAAGGAACTTCAAAGACAAGATGAATGGATGTCTATAAAGTTGTGGGTTTATTGCTTTGCCAGTCTACCATGAAGATCGCTTGGAAACATCAGACATCAAACAAGCTGCAGACATTTATTCCATTTAAAGTCTAACTCAATTAACAAAGAGAAGATCAGCCTCTTCTGCTGGAGCGAAAATAATGTGGCATACAGGAAAAAAAATACTTTGATGTGTTTCTTTAATTAACGTGAGCTGATGTTGACTGACTTAAAATGTGCGCCATCAAATTCAATTCACGTCGGAGCACAGTTGGTCGTGAAGAAATCCTGTTGAGTTTTTCAGCTCTCTGCAGGACTCTTTTAACCACGTCTCTTTTACAAGCAGGATGAGTGGGCTTTTGCGGCAGCTTTTTTTTTTTTTTTTGCTGCAACTGTTCATTTACCAGTCATTAAATATTCAGTGCCCACTTCAATTGTGTTCACCTCCTCCGGACTGTCAGGTGTGCTGTAAATAATGCAGGCATACAGGATCAAGAGGGCCAACGAGTGTTCAACTAAATACAGTAATGTGAAGAAGCATGAGCGCTTTTAAACAGACATGGATGTTGGAGTTGTTCCTGCATCTCAGAAACCAAGCCAAGACACTGGGACGTGCCCCACTAAACTGTGTATGGAGAATGATGAAATGAAACATGAATGATAATACTTTTCTTTAAGCTATCTGCAGAAGATGAGGAATGTAGACTTAAAAGCTGTGAAGTCATCATACACATTCATATATAGTCTGCAGTGTTCACTGTTATTATATTCCCTGGTCGTTTAATTTGAAGGCGCAAGCTAATTAAATCTGCCATAATGTTCTCTGAAAATTACAGAATAATTAAATATCCTGTCGGCATAGAACATTTATGTGAGCATGAATAGCATGCACTTGTTTTTCTTCTTTCTCTCTCTTAAGACAAATTGCAGTTGAAAATGATTGTAAGGGACCTTAAAGCAGCAATAGATAAAAGGCTATGTCAAAAGGAAGAAAGACAATTTAGCTACAAAAAGCAGACAGCCCGGCACTCCAGAGAGAACAAAGTTAGCAGGAAGTCCAGGACTTCCAGAAAAATACTCTGCAGCTGGCTTTGCGAGTCGTTCCAACCAGTCCACGTCGTTTCTTCTCCTGTTTCTCTGTGTCCGCATGTCCTTGGAGGATTATTCCATTTTCATATTTGGAAAGTTTGTAAAGCAAGTCCACTAATTTCTGCTTCTTTGCCAATTCCTATGGAGGAAAACATTGACATCATGTAAATATTAAAGAATTTGAATCATTTGCAGACTCTTAAATGTCAATAAATATGAAATTTGACTCCACCGCATTTGTGCTTTAGGGAAATGAAGCTTTCTACCAAACTGGAAATCAGTTTATCATATGTTACATAACTTGTGCATTTATTGCAAATAGCCAGAAGGAGCAAGGTTGTGTTAATGCTCTAATCTCCAAACCGCAATTTCATGGAGGTGCAGCTGTGAGGATAATCAAATGACAGCTGATATCCAGAAGGTAACTCACAAAATGACTTGCTGCGGATAAAATTACACTTTTAACAGATCAAGATCAACTAAGTGTGTGTGCACAAACAGAGGCAAACTTTATGACGTAAAAATCTGTACAGGACATACATGGACAACATACACAAATTCTTTAGTAGAGGATATTTTGAAATGGAAATAATCTATGAGAGACACAAATAGACATCTTACCTGATTGTCCTGTGATTTGTCAAGCCAGGACAGTGAGTCTTGCTGAAGCTGGAGGTCTTTGAATCTTTTCTCAGTCTCTGTATTTTCAGCTACACATGATGCAAAACACAAAAGTGCCAAAACGCACAAGATGTGGGCCATCCTTACTTGGAAAATATTTTATGTGGGCTTCTTGTTGAGAGAATTCTTCTTGGTAAGACACCACAGCATCCACTGCTCATGCACCTTAACTGCACAGCACACTGACATGTCTGTTTTTAAAGTGCTACCTGGGCCCAAAAAGGGAGGAAGACTGTCCCCCCCCCGTCAATCCACTGAAGCATGTACAATGTAATTTACAACAGTCATTAGGAGTGAGACATAAGGACTAAATAAGGACATTTCCACCATCCTCGTCTTTCCTAGTGCCATCATTTGCATAAACACACTAATCTGGTTGTATAAGGGAAGGTCATCCTGATGCTGTCATTGGCAAAAGTTGTAAACCTGAAAGATCCCCCCGGCTGCTTGTTTAAAAGCAAACCCCTGTATCCGAACTGCAATGCGCACCCATGTAAAATAAAACATTAATGACACTTAAATGGGGGAAACAATGATTTCATTAACCCTGCTGTGCCATAAAGCTGAATCAACGGGCAGCGCAGAGACGCTGGGATAGTCAGAGGCCATAAAGGTCAACTTATCATTTGTTACACCCTTGTGAGTTTGTACTGAGCATCTCTTTAATGAGATTTCTGCTCCGTTTAACTTAACAATTGTACTGCATCTAAATTATGCCGGAATTGTCACAGGCTATAATGATTTTGGTGGAGTGAAAATCTTGTAAGACCTGATTTTAAAATCACTCCTGTTTTTAATGTTTGAGGGTTATTGGGATGTAATATTTTTTTTTATTATTCAGATGGGGCCAAAAAACTTTGTAAGATTGTTGATTTTAAATTCTGTTTGAAGGAAAATGGAAGAAGAAATGCAGACTTGCTCCAATTCCCCTCCTGTTACCACCAGCAGGTTTTAATAAGCGTCTCAAATCAGATCAGATTCACAAGCCAAAAAACACTTTATAGTAGAGTATGCGTTGTAACCACCCTCCTGCTATGAAAAACAGCAGTTCAGTCCAGATAGCTGTCCATGTGGGCACAGCTTAAAAGGAAGAAGAGATCACTCATCAGAAAGTATCTTTATTCTTTTGCAAGTATACAAACAAATATGGGTTATTCCTCATATTGATCTGCAGTGGTAAAGGTGCAGCTTAATTCCCTTTTGAATTAGACTTAAATGTGGACAGACAGCATCCATTCCCATAACATTTTAAGACAACAGCGTGATTTTGAAAATTTTCTTGCTCATTTTTTTTTCTCAGGATTTTACCTGCATACACTATACATGTATAAAAATAAATAAACCAGCACGCAAAGCACACACATCTTTCTATGCCATGTAAGGCATGTGTGGGGAGGAAACTAAAAGGACATGTGTCCTTCTCAAATGGAAGACCTTGAAGCGCTTCAACCTTTCAACAATTCGCCATTCTAACCCAATTAGAGAGGTGTAGAAGCCTAATATAGCTGCCTAAACAATTAGTAAGTGCACTGTCGGGAGCAGAATAATCCTGTTAAGAAGACTACTGAGAGCACTTTACAGCAGTGAGTGTTTCTATCCATGCTGACAACTGTCTGCACCAGGCCATGTAAAACGTATTTAATTCAAGGTGGCATTCAAGGAGCAGCTGTTTATTATAACAGCCCTTTCGGAGTTTTGATGAGTTGAGATTTTGCTGCCGAAAATGCCCAAAAAATTAATGAAATAATCAGTGTGATACTTCATCACGGGGTTTTTAATTCACACGAGAGGATTCAGCACTTCTTCAGCTGTTACTTGTCTTGCTAGATTTCTTACATAAGCATATGCGGCTGTTTGTTATTTTAGACTCTGAGAAATCAATATGTTCGTGTCAAAAAGCAGCAACATTTTGAACACAGTGCTGTTTAAGGACATTACTGTGCCTTTTTGAATCCAGTTATAAGGGGAGTTTGCATTTATTGATCAGTAACAGATTTGGATGAGTGAGTTTAAATGACTGTTCCTTAGGGGCATGCTGCTATTCTGATTTTCTGAGTGAAGAGTGCAGAGAAGATGCTGAAATAAATTTTAAGGAATGGAGGAATGAGGCTATTCTGGATAGGAAATCATATATTTATCCAGTGTTTGATACTAGTGACTTTTAAACATCAAATGTGGAATCAATAGGCAGATTAACATACCATAAAAATAACCATTATTTCTTTTCATATGTATTATTGTTTAATACCCTTTCCTCCAATTGACACAGCAAAAAGAGAGCGATGTAATGTAAGAAAAAATCATTCTACAATACATGCTCACAAGATCTTAATGTGCATTTTTGTGTCCCAAAGCCACCGGGAGAGCAGCACTTTGATTGTTTTCATTTAGAAAGTTCATTTAGGAATGAGTCATAAAATGTAATCTTTCCCACGCACCATTTAACATGCTGAAATTCAAAGAAACGCTTTCAGAGCCAGGGAACAAATGACTCGATGTTTGCGTGTGAAAACACAACAACGTAACAATTCCCCAACAAGAGCATCACATTTACAACTCACTCTTGATGTAATATGGGAATATGTGCGTCATTGGTGGTAGCCTCTTACTTCTCACGTCATTCACTAACTGAACTGCACCAGTTTTCTCAAGTCACTTGGAACGAAACAGCAATGCCATCAGCACTAAATATGTTCAATAACTCTCAGTTCTCAGTAGCCTGGCAGTCTTCTGCACAAGTCAGGACATTTGTGACCATTTTAGTGACATGGAAATAACTATATAGGCAATGTGGATGTACTTTTATCAATCAAGGTATATATGACCACTATTATATCCATAGAGGCTGAGGTTGAGCCAGGTTACACTGCCCTTTTGTCCAGCTCTGGAAGTCCCAGTCCTAAAAACTTTTTCTTTCTTGGTCCAAAATGTCTGTGGTACCAGTGTATATATACAAACACTGAGCTAACATTAGCTTACAGCAGTTATAGCTTACACATCACACAGAATTGATGCACATCAGCTGAAGGACATCAGAGGGGAACCCAGAAAACATTCAACATCAACAAGTTTCAACAAAATCAGTGAAATAGTTGGTGCAGTGTGAGCATGTTACCTACTTCTTGTGGGAGATCATACCTGGAGTACCTGGAATTTACCTGGAATTTTCATTGTGCAGGAATAGCCATACGAGATGCAGTGTGGGAATGACAGAGACACTATTCACCTAATTAAAAGTCAATCCATCAAATTGGTTTTAAATCTGTTATTTTATGGTAGAAAAGTTTGACAATTGGGGTTTGACTACAACTGCCTACAACTGCTACAACTACCACAAGTATGCATTACTATTAGCTGATGCCCAAGTCTGTCACTGGAGTAATAACACGCTGGTAGCACACTACAGCCTAAAAGATATAATGGCTCACTAAAATGTTTCATTAAATTCAGTGTATATACTCATCAGAGTTTATATAGCAACTGCCATTAAAGATGATTGGCAATTTGGTTGAAATGTGTTTGAAATGTGAAGCGTGTTTTATTCAAAGCCTCATACACTGATTTGCAACATGAAAGCACCAGTTCAACAAACAGATGGGCACACTATGCTCTGTCAACACTGTTACAGCTCACATTTCTCATTCCATACTTTAAATGACACTGGAGAAGGAAATGCCTAATTGTCCCCACGCCTATTATCTGTGCCAGGATACAATTTCCTGCAGACTCGACAACGGCTGATGACACTCTGCAGAGATGGTCCCTTCACTGTCTGAGGAATGGTTTTACTATAGGAGATAACAAAACAAAAGAACAAAAGAAATGTAATTATAAATTCTGAGTAGAGTTTTGATTTACTATTAATAAATCTGAAGAAATTCTTCTAAAATAGCAACTGTGTTAAGTCATCATGACGCACAAAACCCTGCCAGTGATGTGATTTAAACTGTGAAAGAGAGGCATTCTCTAGGGCACGCATCCATCACGGTTTATACAGAAGAGAACAATTTACCTGAACATGTTGTTGGGGTCTAGAGAGGCCAGCCAGTAACTATAGGAATCAGGGTAGTAGTTACATGTTCCCCTGCCGTGACACTCGATGAAGGGCACTTGGCGGAAGCTTTCCAGACATGAGCCAGGAGAAACCAGGGGCTGGGAGGAGCCCTCTGCACCAGCACCGGTTTGCTAAAATGGATGATGGTCAAAGGAAAAGAAATTAGAAAGTGACATAAGAGAAGATCCAGGGATTCTGGAGGAAGAACAAAACACTGATTTCTCTACCATGACAAATGAGTATCCATTCCACAGAGTCTCCCAACCTCTGGGACATTCAGGTAGCAGAGTTGTCTGGCTGTGGACTGCTATAACATTGGAGGTGGATTCACACACTGAGCACCTAAACCCCACAGACACCCTTATTAATACTGTCACATAGTTACTCATAGTTAAGAGTAAGAACATGTTTTCAGCTAATGAAAATCAAAGAAAGAGAATGCCATTTCAGTGAACAGAAAACAACATTGTATTTGCTTTGGAAATAAACAACAAAATCTATGAGCCAGAGTGTTTGGAGGTATGAACTTCTCCACCTGCTGATGTATGAGGCCAGCTTCTCTCCTGTTATGGAAACCATGTTGGCAGGCATAGGCGTGTCAGTGGACAACCAGTATGAGTAGTCGTTGCGAGAAGCATAGCGACAGTTGCTTTCTGTGTCACAGAACAGGAAGGGCATGGTGGAGAACCGAGGGAGACAGCTTCCCATGGTGCCTAAGATAGTGTTAGAACAATGTAATCCATTAGCTCAAGGACACATGTTTTTAAGGTGCTTAATATTTCTGTTTTAGAAGGTTTCCGAGCTCTTACCAAGGTCCTGACCATGAGCTCTCTCATTTCCGTTGATGAAGAGGAAGGAGTAACCAGAGTACATGAGGCTAGTTCCTTGAGGACAGTCAGGGATATGGATGCTTTGACTATGTCTAGCTATCAGGAAAGTGTCAACAAAACCTGGAGCACCCTTGCCTGGCAACCCTGGAGAACCCTTCTGGCCTGGGTCTCCAATTCTGCCATCTGGACCTGCAGAAGAAACATATCATTAATGAAGAACATGCTGGACAATGAGGTACCAAGTGATGTATTTTTTGGGGGGGTTGTGCTGCAGTGTTATTTGCTGGCAAGGAACTTCATTGAGAGGATGTAAGACAAGGTCCATGTTTTACCACTAAAGCCCTCACTGGTTTCCCAGCCAAGTGCATTTAATGGAACACACAACCCAGACAGAGGTAGTTGAACCAGTGTTCTTTCACTCCACCAGCCAAGAACACATGATGTGTGAATATGGAGAGACATGAAAGTACATTTCTATCATCATCACCATGACATATCAAGTTGGTACCCAAATCGCATCTGCTTATACACACAATTTTAACCCACACATGCACACACCTGGCAATCCTGCTCTTCCTTTGTCTCCTTTGCGGCCAGTAAAACCTGGCTGGCCAACTGGGCCGGGTCGACGCTGTCCTTTGACACCTCGCTGGCCTGGGACAAAAAGATTCAGTGAGTTCCATAGAAAACCAGTTTAGTGAACACAGTTATTCATTTTAATTGCATAGTTTTTACAAGTAAGAGATAGATAGCACGGAGGTGGTATGAAACTGGTTTGTTTATTGTTAGTTTGCATTAACTTTGTATTTGAAGAGCAACTGAAAAGCAACTAGAATTAACGTGTTGGACCTTGAGGTCCTGTGCGTCCTGATGGTCCAGTAATTCCTGGGGGTCCTCGATTGCCAATGGAACCAGGTAAACCAGGAGGTCCTGGTTCATATATTACCTTGCCCAATCCTGGTTCACCTTTGAGGCCTATAGGTATAGAGCAGGAGAAATTACCCATAATTTCCCATAATATATATTACTGGTAAAAGGTGAAATGATTTTTAATCCTGGTGAACAATAGTGAGACAGAATTTTGCCGCACCAGGTCGTCCAGGAAAACCTTTCTCTCCACGCGGACCAGGCTGGCCTGAGATGTATCCAGGGTCTCCTTGGTAACCTAATACACACAGGTCATAAAAAAATTAGTTTGTCTTTGCACCATATTGCATACATTTCATTTTATTGGGTATCACAGAAGAAAAGTGAAATTAATACTCATAGATCTTCCTTTTCTCTGTCCACTTTATTCACTGTCCCATTTGTATTTCATCTCAGTTGTGGGAACATAAATCAATCGTGGACTATTACTCCTCTGTGGTGACAGATCTACCTTTGCCAGGGGAAGAATTCAGAGAGAAAACCTAATATATAGGCTAAAGCTGAAATGATAGATTACCAGGGGGCCCTTGGATTCCAAGAGGACCAGTATCACCTCTTGGTCCCTTTTCTCCAGGTCTGCCATTGTCACCCTGTGGAGGCAAATGAAACAATAAAAAGTGAAAGATTAGACTTAAAGAGTCAGCATTAGAGGTTCAGATGTCATGCAGATGATGCTGAAAAGTATTTCCCTTTGGAAATTGAAAGAAAAGCAATGCTCTATATATATATATATATATATATATATATATATATATATATATATATATATATATATATATATATATCCTGCCATTATTTCTGTGTTTTAAAAAAACAGTAACAGCTTTCGTAAAGACTTCTGTTCTAATGCATTTTTAGGTATTCCTCAGTGTGGTCACTCACAGGCGGTCCTTGAGGGCCTGGATCTCCTGGAGGTCCTTTAAGGCCATTGTATCCTGGAAGACCTTGGTCCCCTCTGTTTCCTTTTAACCCAGGTAACGGTAATGTAGGACCTGGGGGGCCAGGTAAGCCAGGATGACCTACATATACAGCAGTGAGGACAACAATTTATCTGTGAGGTCTTTTTGCATAATGAAAGCACATGCATTGCAAGTAAGAAATGAGCAAAGAAAATAAGGAACCAGTACAGTATATCAAAAAATCATTTGGACTGGAACACACTTAAAAATATTAGCTAATGAGTCCAATCAGATTGTCGTGAATTTAATTTTTAGGAAGGGGTACGTGAGAACCTGAAGTCCTTCAGTAGTACATCCTCACCATGGTAACCAGGATCACCAGGACGACCATGGTATCCTTTTAACCCAGGAATACAAGCCCCTTCTCTTCCTGGCAGACCTCTTGGACCAGAGATCCCAGGTAGACCAATAGGTCCTCTGTCTCCTATTGATCCAGGTCTCCCTGGAACAGATAGGCCAGGGGGCCCCTGGGTCCCAGGAGGGCCTACAGTAAATAAATGCATAGATGTTTACTGAAAACAGGCAGTTTTTTGGTGGCTGTATTCTCTGTAAGGAAAGTGTCATGAGATAACTTTTGTTATTATTTGTCACTATATAAATAAAACTGAACTGAACTGAACAATTAAAAGGTGGGATGTTTGTGAACATCTTAAAAAGGATGATGTTTTTCACCTGACACTCACCTGGCTGACCTGTGTTTCCACGTGGGCCAGGAGGCCCTCTTAGTATGTCTGGAGAGGAGAGAGGAGATAGTAAATGCGTCAGTCAGTGATTCAGAGAGGAGGAGAAATACACACTAAGAATACTTTTTTTGATATACAGAATGAGCCATTCAGAACTTTTCATGCAGGATTCCTCTTACTAGTCTCTCCTTTTTGCCCTGGTGGTCCAGGGATCCCATCCTGGCCCTGGCTGCCTTTAGGACCTGGAATACCACTGACTCCAGGTGGACCTGAGTTACCTGAGGCAAAGAGACATGAAAAAGTAAGGCTGAGCTAAACTTAAAGTACAAACAAAATATAAGAATGAAAACTACAACAGATGACTTTACCTGCCAGTCCATTAGGTCCCGGCAGTCCCTTGTTTCCTGGAGGCCCACCTAAACCTCTTGGCCCTTGATTGCCTGGTGGACCTGGAATAGTAGTATGGTGGTGGATCAAAGAATAAGCAAAAAGCACAACCAATTATAAAGTGTCTTATTTTGAGGTAAGGTAATAACCATTTTGTCCACAAGGTCCTGGGTTTCCTTTGACTCCAATGAATCCTTGTAGGCCTGCAGGTCCAGAAACACCAGGTTCACCTTTTTGACCCTTCACATTATTGGTCACTCCTGGTTCACCCTGAGGACAGAAAACAAAAACAAAAGAAACCATTATTAATAATAATTACCACATACTTTTTTAATCTGTTCACATTTTATTAGATTGGACTATGCTCTGCTACGTCCGTGACAAAGACTCAAACCTTTACCATCATTCAGTACCTTTTGTCCTACTGGTCCAGTAGGTCCATATCCAAAATAACTTGGCTCTCCTTTAGCTCCTTTGCTACCAGTTGTACCTGGTGCACCATCTGGACCTGGCTTTCCAAGAATTCCTTGATCTCCTTTTATCCCCTTTAGGCCTGTGAAAATTGTACCAAATAATTATTTTATGTAAAATAAATTAAAAGAGGTTTTACAGATGCACAACTCTTGTTTGTGTTTTTCAATTTGTGAGGTTGGATGAGTGGATTTGGATGGAAGCAGAAAGTGCGTATGAACTTAAAGTAATGTTTAAGACTTACCTGGAGGACCTCTGATTCCTGGGTCTCCTGGAGCTCCAGCAGGTCCTCGATTTCCTTGTGTGATCTCTGGTGCATCAAAACCTGGCTCACCTGGTTCTCCTGGACAGAAAGGTACACAGCACATACATAAAGTTTCCAAAATGGTTAGGCCAGATTAATTTGGTGGGTGGACCAAAATACTAAAAAGAAAGAACGAATTTCAAACCTTTTGGCCCAGGGCCCCCTGTTGCTCCTTCTATTCCTCTCGGTCCTTTTGATCCAGTACTTCCACGGGCTCCACGATCACCTGTTAGACCAGAGTTACCTGACAGAGTATAGGTAGATTTAGAATATTATAACCATCTCATAAGCTCTACTATACAACAGTAACACTGCATGTATGAATTCACATGCACTCTTTTTAAAAGGTTTTTAAAAAGCAGAGAAAAAAAACAACATTTATCTCACCAGGCTCACCAGGGTCCCCTGGTGGCCCAGTACTGACAAATCCAGGTGGTGGTTGAGGGCCGCAAGGACCAATGGGACCTTGTTCCCCATCCATGCCAGGGGAACCCTGCAGACCTTTGGCTCCATCTGGTCCGCGTTCACCTGTAAACAATAATGGGGAACAGTCAATCATAACTTTGAATCAATGAGAAAGATTTTGTGACCATGTTAATTCAAGTTTATTGGTTTGGTGCATGTAGTAGATATGAGGTTATTTACTTGTCTTTTTAAGGTCTGAGTGTCTGTATTTGTGTGTTACCTATTTGGCCTGGCGGTCCTGGAATTCCAGGCAAGCCTTCTGGTCCGTATCCTGGCTCCCCATCTGGTCCAGGGTCTCCTCTCAGTCCTAAACAAGTCAAACAGAGTTTGTACATTCTCACAAGGGCATTTTTAAATTTCTTTTTACACAATTGTGATGCACTTTGAAAGGACATAATGTTTTCCTATACACTATGTGTTTAATGCCGTTACTACAAAATTTGACTTCTTCACGTCTATCGTATACTGAAGAAAGAAACTTCATCAGAGACTACCTGGTAGACCGGGGAGGCCTCTTTGTCCCTTGATCCCTTTTAGTCCAGGGAGTCCAGGTGAACCCGGCACTGATGGCCCAATGAGGCCAGGCTCACCAGGGGAGCCAGGACGACCATACCCTGTCAAACCTGTATTCCCCTTCTCACCACGTGGCCCATTAAGTCCTGGGAAAGGTGAGAGAGACAGAACAAAATGAAGGTCTGAAGCTGAGGAGGGAGTAGAATGATGAAGAAACATTTATTCCATCTATGAAGAAACTGTAAATTTGTGTGTTATCACAGGAGAGTTAATAAAGGATGTTTCATCTTCTTTTATTTTTCACCATCTGCATTCATTGTCCCTATGGAGTTGACAGTAAAGTTCATCACATGACTTCAATATACACTGACCTGGATGTCCCGGAGAACCATCTGGTCCTGGTGGTCCCGCTGGTCCAGGTAAACTGTTGCATGAATCTTTAGTGCCAGGTAGTCCGGGGGGGCCTACAGAACCTTTGCTTCCTGTATGTAGCATAGAATAAAATATGATGTGTATGTTTGGATGAACAATATACATTATTAACTTATTTTGCCTTTCCGTTTCTCTGCTGGATATAGTTTGGGATTTGAATTATGAGTACTGTACCTTTATCTCCTGGAAAACCAGGTTTGCCAAAAGGTCCTGGGTTCCCAGGAAAGCCGGGTATCCCCGGATCTCCTACGGGTCCCTGAGGTCCGTCATCTCCTGGAAGCCCTGGGGGTCCTAGGGGACCAGGGTACCCAGGACCACCATCACCCTGATAATCCCAAATATACTTAATTTATTTATTTACTCATTCATTAATAGTGACACATTTCAGTTTGCAGCATGGCATTGTTCTCGTGTTGTTCTATGCTAGTGCTCTACTACTCTTCATCATAATATTTTTTCCTGCAAGGAATCCTGAACATCCTTTCAGGAGTGAACTTTTTCTATGTTATTACCTTAAGATATGACTTGCTTCAAAGACAAAATCTACTTTAAAAGCCCAATAAAAAACACTTCATCTTCCTGAAAAAAAAAAAATCATTTTGCACTAAATAAAAAAATATAACCAACAAAGTCTTAACAAAATTAATACGACTAAAATGTATCATAAATGTGAAGCTACAGCCAGTGGATGGTCAGATTATCTTAGCACATAGTGACATTGTGACTTTGGGCTATACAAATAAAATTTGATTTGATTTGATTTGATTTGATTTGATTTGATTTGATTTGATTTGATAGTGTTATATAAATTAGGATTGTACTATTATTTGGATGCTTCAACTTTTACGATGTTCATGTGTTTCCATTTATTACATGTCGTAGAGTGCACTTCCTTTTGATGATACTCACAAGACAGGGCGAGGTAAAATTTAGGAATAAAGGTCAGATACAGATAAGAGGGGTGAAAATTAGATTAGGGGGCATATAGAAGAACAATAGTCTTTGAAGTAAATATGTAAATTGTCTGTTAACAATTGGTAGGGGCTGAGACAGCCGATTTTTAGGGAAAATGTATAAGAACCAAGAGTTAGAGCTCCTCAGGGAGCCTTTTTCTCTGTAACTCATTTAGTGTGTTGCACTGTGAAATGCTCCTCTTGTACAAGAACAATAAATTCAACTTAAACTTTTGATCCTTTGAATTCGGTTCTCCTTATTCAAGGGTTTCTTTAAAAAATTCCCGTAACACATAGTTAGCCTGCTAGATGCTGGGTGACCTTTTTCTTACCTTTGGACAGAGATACTTCCCTTTGAGTCCCTGCTACTAAGCTATCTAAGATAACAGGCTGAACTGACAGTAGCTTCCATATTCACTGTATAGAGACAGTAATATCTTCTCATCTAACTCAAGGCAAGAATGCGGATGAAAAAGCCTATATCTTAAAGTGTTGAAGTGTTCCTTTAAGATTGTTCTATCACTGTGTTGTCTCTCTCCACAACAGAAATTACGTCACATTAAGACTGTGATGGTACCATTTGGAGATACCTTTAATATAACTTAATGTTGACTTGTCTTCATTTGTATTACATAGTGTGTACCATGGAGTTTATTTTGCTTTCACTTAATGGGCAATAGAATACTAGAATATACTCTTGTGTATGTGCACTTGTGTCTGTAACCTTCAATCCTGGAGGACCAGGAGGGCCCTGAGGACCTGGGCGACCAGGCAAGCCTATTCCTGGGGAGCCTGGTAGACCTGACTGCCCCTTGTCACCTGAACACAACAGACAGACAGACAAACAAGCACACATATTGATAGAAACATGAATGATGCATTAATTATACTTTAAGCCGCTTCCTATTTTCTAAAGGAGAAAAAACTTGTTGGTGTGACTGTAATTTGAGCTCAGTGCCACATGGATTACCTCTCTCTCCTGGGGTCCCAGGACTTCCAGGATATACTGTGCCACCCCTCTCTCCTTTCTGTCCCAGAAAACCTGGTATTCCAGGGCCACCTGGTACTCCATGATTTCCTGCATGTTAGTTGGTAAGTATCAGAGATGCTTTCATCATCTGTTGAATGGAAAAACCCACCACCCTTTTGTCCATCCTTTTATACACTCATTAATCATACGACCATGCTTACCTGGTCTTCCAGGTGCTCCAGGCAGACCTTTAAATCCAGGTGGACCTGGAGGTCCTTGGATGTGGATGTGGCTAGGCTCCCCTTTCTCGCCTACCAATGAAGGAGGGAGAGAAATAAGGACATACAATGGGCTTCAGTCTTTATGTCTGTTTATGTATAAATGTCTTTGTCAAACTGTACTGTATATGTGTTTCTTTACCTGGAACTCCGGGTTGTCCTGGCATCCCAGGAACCCCAACTTCTCCCTTACTTCCTGGAAATCCAGCTGGCCCATATCCCACTGGTCCAGGGTAGCCATCTGGTCCTGGTCTGCCTAAAAGCCCCGGTGGACCTTGCAAACCATGATCTCCCTCTGCACCACGGTTGAGATACTAGAGGTGTGTTGTTCCAACAATTACTTAAATTACTTATTATGCTGAATGGGCTTTTGTGCATGGCTCAGAATTTTGCCATCAAGCTGTAACACCAAATCTGTCAAAAGCTCACCGAATCCCCCGGAGGCCCCTGATGGCCTTTGCGACCTGGTAATCCAGGAGTTCCAGTGTGGCCAGCTGGACCAGGCCTACCGTGCTGTCCTGGTTCTCCTTTTTCTCCCTTAATCCCAGGGAGGTTGTAAGAAGATGAGTCTCCCCTTTGCCCAGGAGGGCCTGGATTTCCCCTTTCCCCAATCGGACCCTTCAAAGAAAAATATTGCTTTTTTGTTGTTGAAGTATTTGCGAACAAAAACAAAACATCAATAAAATACTTTTATTGGTGCTAACACATGCTAACTTACTTGTCCACCAGGTAAGCCTCTGGGTCCTGGGAAGCCTGGATCACCTTTAGCACCTGGTCCTTCATTGTAGCCTGAGTGACAGAATATCTGTATTGTATTCACTCTCTCAGTTAAACTGTAAGTGGAATGTGGAAGTAAGACCGAGATGTCATGTAGTGCATGACTTTACCAGGGATGCCAGCTAGACCACGGGGACCAGGTGGTCCTGGGGGTCCTGACCCAGTACACACATAACAGGGCTCACCCTTCTGTCCTGTACAGAGCATATATGAGACCCATATTTAATACACAATACTATATTTTCCTTATGGTAATGGGTCCTTCCTATTCTCTCAAGATTGTTGGAATGAGAAAGAATTGCATTGACTGAAGATGCATTGAAGATATTTAAGGACTGCATAAACTGCTACATATCAACAGCACATAATCACCATCAAAAACTTATCAACAAGTTATCAGGTCAGAAACAATGTCAAACAAAGGCACATCAAATTTAATGGTAACATTTAATTTACTATATAACATGTAGTTTCCCACCTTTCATTCCAAACAGCCCATCATATCCGATAGGTCCAAGTAAACCCGTCACTCCCTTCATTCCTGGAGTACCCTTGAGAGTCCTGTCAGCTACAAGCAAAACCGATAACAAAGTCCATCAGTCTACTGGTTATGTATATTATATCAACTTAACACATGACTGACAGATCAATAATATGCATATACACCATAACTATAACCACAGTTTGTTTGTTTTGTTTTTGTTCTTTCACATACCGCGAATGGTGGCTCATTTGTTAAACCCAAAAGAGCTTGGCACTTTTTCCCACTGGATAAAGCTAATTTTAGTGTGGATTACCATAAATGAACTACAGATATTTTGCCTTATCTATTTTTATCATAGACAAGAGAAGATAGTAAGTAAGGTAATGGTAGAAGCCTATAGGGGACAATATATCAAAGAGCAATGGTTTACATAACTGAAAACATAAATATCAGCCATGCAGGATGTTTGTCAAATTAATCACATTTGATTAATACCAGTAGTATTAAGATTACTGGTAGAAGTAATAGTAGTTGTAGTGCTTAGATTAAACTATTTTTCATACATACTTCTGTCTTCAGGAGTACCAGGCAGGCCCGGATCCCCAGGGGGTCCCGGATCACCAACATCTCCATCTGGACCCCTAAATCCTGGATATATATTACCTGGATCTCCAGGGTCCCCTTTGGGGCCTGGAAAGCCAATGGGACCACGTGGGCCTGGTTCATAATTCCCAGGTGCATCGCCTGTATAATGTAAAGTGAGAGAATGTAAGTAATACACCTAAGGAAACCAAAAGTGGTATGACTTTCTTTATACTCTACCTTTTAAATACAATGTCATTAAGGTAAAAAAAAAAAAAAACAGACTGATAGATAGAGTTTTATAGAGAGAGAGAGAGGATGAAAATAGTATTTTCACTGCACACCTGGAGGTCCACGAAGTCCAGGAAACCCCACAATACCTGTGAAAAGAACAGCAATAGTTTGGTGGCAGACACTGATTTTAACCATTGCTGTTTATCTCAGTATTTGTCAGTTTAGTTATCACACAACACTATATTCAACTACCCTGACGCCCAGGAGGCCCACGTTGGCCTGGGGGACCAGGATCTCCATAGTATCCTTTGTTTACTATCTGTAAACAAAACCACAGGGGGAAGTTAGTGAAATCATGGTGGAATACCTGGATTCACTTATACTGTCTATACTGGAAATACAGGCATCAAAATACCCAAAATAAGAATAAACTCACTTGTCCCGGTGGACCAGGGGGACCCCTATTTCCCTTTTCACCCTAAATATTAGAGTATACAATTAAAGAATCATGATACAAAGCCTACCTATAGATGTGGTATTGTTTCTGGTATTGACAGAACACTGACCTCCCCTCCTGGTGTCCCTGGATATCCTGGATCACCTCTGTGGCCAGGCAATCCCTAAAGAAAACTATATCATATTCAAAGTCCACACACATTATGACTCTCATAGACATTCCTAGCATAGCAGAACAGTACCACATATCCAAGTAGTCCAGGATCACCATCGTTTCCTGGCTTTCCCTGTAACAAAACGAGTGATAACGGTGAGAATTGGTAGGTTCAGTTTCCCATAGTTTATCTAGAGCCTCAGGCATCCTTTTATTTGTTTTATTGATAAAAATGCTGTTTTTGGTGGCTATTGCATGAAAGTAATTATAAAAAGAATCAACAGTTGGTCGGGATGGGTGCTCTTTCATTACATATGGATAGACGTGCTTTAAAGCAGTACCTCAGTTCAGGCGTATGTCACAAATCCTCAGAATAAAAAAACAAAGGTAAAGCACTGGCATTGCAAAGCTGCATCCACTCAATGGAGAATCAGACCAAACACTCTTTTTTTCAAGTGGGCCTTCAAAAAGAAAGCTATTTGACATGGTGTACAGTGAATGACAATACGGTTACTTTTATTGTCTCCCAGTGGAGAAGGGAATTACTGCATCAGAGCCAAACACTATCATGAGATAAAATAACCAGGTGAATTAATAAAAGCCATTCACTTTGTTCACTGAACTGAATTGAACTGAGTTTAATTGAAAGGCATGCATATATCTCCAAGTATACAAACTTTGGTATACTTAACAAACACATTTTGCATGAAATGTTGAACCCATACTTATCCCTCCCTTCCCTATCCTCCAGGAGATGCCTATGAATTAATTAAAGTGACAGAGGGACAAATGAATAAAGGCTTTCCTTTCATTTCTTTATTTTTCCTGTTTAATGACAAATCACACTGACTTTAATGTCGCATTGCTGCCCTCTGCTGGTCATTATTCTTTTAAAGGAGCTATTCCCAAGTTGTTACTGATGCCAAAGTGAAGTGGTGAAACATCTCTCTGAGGAGGGAGAAAGATATGGTGCAAGAGTGAAGTGGTATTGCATAATCTTCTTTTGGGACACCACTACATTTGCTATGTGTGCACAACCAGACAGGCTGAAAGGTGAGGGTGAATGAAACAGATGTCAGGTAGTATCTTACTTCTGGACCTTCCTGTCCTTTGTCTCCTTTTGCTCCTTTGACGTAATAGCTATTACCACGGTCTCCCTGAGAACATAAGGATAGTAATCAGAGAGATCAATACATAACAAGGCCAAACAAAGAGACCATTAATAAAGTGTGTAGAGAGAAAAATGGTAGAGAGCATCATGCACTCTGAATTTTGAGAAACTCACAAGAGCGCCCTTGCAGCCTTTTAACCCTGTATCCCCTGTGTCTCCTTTTGCGCCCTGCATGAGAAATAAACTTCATGTTATGGCTCATTAGTTGCAATGACAACATCCTCTCAGTCAATCTTTTTGACATTTTGATCTAAAATAGACCAAGATTATGTCTCAAATGGACTGCCGTTAAACAAGCTGATTAATGAATGTGATGGTTTTCACCATTCAAATGGATATTATGCTAATGATGAGGAACATTGCACATGTCACGCTGAAACTATAGCTCTGCTTGTTTCAATAAAGCTTTGCTATTCATATAGGAAATTGCACTTGTGGAATACATCATTACTACAGTGATTTGACCTCAGTTACTGTACCTTTGACTCATGACTCCCCACCAAAAACTCCTTAATCCGACCTGGTGGCCCTGGCAGTCCTTGTAGTCCTTGTTTCCCCTACATGAAACAATAAAATTTGTATTTATATTTGTGTGTTTGCATGTTCTCCCTCGTCATTTTCCTCTAGTTACTCCAGCTTCCTCCTGCAGTCTAAAGACATGCACTTGACAGGTTAATTGGTGACTCCAAATCGCCTGTAGGTGTGAATGTGATTGTGAATGCTTGTTTGTCTCTATGTGCCCTGCGATGAGCTGGCGACTTGTCCACGGTCACTCTGTACCCTGACTCTCGCCCAAAGTCAGCTGGGATAGGCTCCAGCCCTACCATGACCCTGACGAGGATAAGTGGTTACAGAAAATGAGGAATGGATATAATGCACAAAGATAATGTTACAATCATTCACATACAATACAATATGCTCTTCTCAATATTTAAATGGAATCTTGTCATGGTTACACCGTGTCTTTAAAAAAGACAGTACCTTTGGCCCACGAGGTCCTGGAATGCTACCTATGCTTCCTTTACCCTGGAGGATAGAAAAGCATCTGTAACATGATTGTGTAAACAATCTGATCACCCAAGCTTTCTCACAAAATATTTTAAGTGGGAGGAAGTCTGAGAGGAGTTTCTCAGGAAATTATCTGGATTGGCTGCAGATGTCCAAGGCTACATTACAAAAATACAGATAACTGGAGAACAAGGCCGAAACAAAACAACAACAAAAAAAAAATCTGCAGCTGCGTTTCTTTCTCCGTGCCACTTAAACACCCAGTAAATAGATATTGCTGTCACAGGTACAAGCTGTTAAATATGTGCACGCACGTCTAAAGAAATACTCATTATCATTACCTTAGCTCCTGGGGCCCCTGAACGGCCAGGAATTCCCTGTTCATAAAGGATGCAGACAGTTATAGCAAACGTCACATAATAACGTATTCAGAGCGCTAGCTGCACAAAAAATACTCACGTCAAACCCCTGTGCTCCAGGGTGCCCTGGTGGCCCTGTGTTTCCAGGGAGACCTGAACAACCCTGAAATATATACAGTATATAAATCTTCTCTTCATGTAAACACACATACATGTTCAAATGAAGTGTTAAATATCTATATCTCTATTTAATGTAAGGTGTCTGGAAAATACTTCACAAAAACAAACAGACAAACAAACAGTAGTTTGTATTAAGAGTAATGCTGTCTAAATAGATACCGGCTCTCCTTTCTTCCCAGGTGGCCCTGGCTCTCCTGGCATTGTGTCAATAATGAGTTGAGGTTCACCCTGTGAAATGGAAAGAATGTTTCTTTAACACTGAAATTGTTAAAAACAGCAGTGTTGTGTGCTATTTCTAAGATATAGTAATACTTCTTGGTTGCATATTGTGATGGCTCTGTAGGCGTCATCTCTAATTTTCATGTATTTGTGCAGTCGACATGCATGTGTTTGCCAGTATTATGTGGCCAGGCTAGTTAAAAAAAAAAATTAACAACCAACTTTAGAGGTGTGAACAAGTGAACTCTGGAATTTGTCATGCTCACAAGTTTCAAAGTGCCCAGAATTGGGAAGCGTGTGACCGGTGAACATTTGAACCCTGACTCTCATTTGGAATGATGTTGGTGTCTATGAACACCTCCTCCATTTATTCTGCCATATTTGACTCCAATGCTCAGGATGCAATACCGTTTTGTGATGAATAGTTCAAGTTTATAGTGAACCCTGACAGTGTGTGCGTGCATGTGTGTGTGACACCTAATCAATTAAAACAATTGATTCTTTTTAACTGCCATGAAAATGACGTCATCCTGGTAAAACAGCAGCAGTTTGAATGATGCAGTATAAAGATGTGAGGAAGAGATAGTAGTCAAATAGTAACCTGCTGTACTTGTATGCGACTCCATGGCAGATCTAATTTCTTCAGACTAAACATGTGGTTTCTGACTAAACATGTGGTTTCTGTCTATGTGCAGTGCAGGTTTGGGTGTTGTCTCTCTTCTGTTGTTTTCTGTATTTTACAAGGATGAGGGGTGGTAGCCCAGTCAAAACAGGCCGTCCATCTGGCGTGATAGAACACAGTGTCACCACTACGGGAGGAGCTCCAATAGATGGCAAGTTGTCAGCTGTGGGGCCATTGCTATCATGTAGTCATGAGACCTTGTCCATCATCACATCTGTCCCAGAAATCACCCAGAGGGGCTCATAGTCAAAGCATAGAAACGGAAGGAAGAGAGCAGTCTTTTGAAAACTGCATCCCAGACATGTTTTTGACCCATCACCTAAAATGTCCATGAGCAGACTGGCTAAGCAGGTACGTGCAAATTATCAGCCCACAAATACACAAAGATGACTGCGTCTACAGTTTAAACATCTACGCCTTGGGGTAAAGGCTGCGACAAAAAAAATCATCATCCGCTGTGGTAAATCTATAGCGTATACTCCAGTAAAACGCCTGTGTTAGCATCCTTTTACATGCAAAGAAACATTTAAACCTGTTTGTGGTGAAAATTAGCTCTGAGAATTTCTTGTTACAAATAATAGCGGAAGGACAGACTTGATAGAAGGGAAAAACAAAGAAAATCCATAAACAAGCTATTGGTCTCACATGGACTAGGTACAAAATTAGCTCTGGGAGCTTGGGGAGGCAGAGAGGGCATCTGCTAGTGCAGCGTCATCTTATTTTTTATTTTTTTTTACTTGGTGCATCAGGATCCTGCTAATAAACTTGTAAGAAGGCGGTAAGTGCTGAGCAACGCTGCAGTTTCACGCTTCCTAAAGACAAAACTTACTTAACAACTGGCCTTGGGTGGCACAATCTACATTTCATTACCTTAGGTCCAGGCAGACCAGGTGGACCCTGAAAAAGAAAGACCAAGATGAAGTACACTACACATATTCCTTAAAAACAACAAATGAGATGTATCCATTAGCTCATCAATTAACATAGCATATATAAACTGTTGGGATATTGTGTCTTACCCGATGTCCATCAATGCCACGATTCCCAGGAACACCAGGATATCCATCATCTCCCTAAAAGTACGTAATGTGTTCAACAGATTCAGAAACTGGTTCATGTTTGTTTGTGAAACCCATATTATGCATAAAACCATTACACTGAACACATGCTACCATACCACTGTTAATGCGTAATATTTTCTTACATCTGTCCCATTGCAGCCTGGTTTCCCTGAGGGTCCCTGAGGTCCTTGTAAACCTGGGATACCCTGTAAGGGAATATCAGCAGAAGTTAAATAGGCATGTTAAACAAAGTAACACAAATGTACAGGAGGGTAAGACAACTCACCGGTAAACCATGAGACCCAGCAAATCCTTCTTTGCCTTCAGGTCCCTGTAATGACACCAGTATCATATTTTAAAGGCACACAGGAGGTACTGAGTTGATACCTGGTCTAACATGATGTCTGTGCTTTATATTAGTTATATACATAAATCAGGCATAACAAAATAAACACCCAACAAACTCAAACAGACATGAGCCTTAGATAGCACAGTTTTGTTACCGGATCGCCTTTTGGCCCGACAGGTCCATCAGGCCCAGTGTTGCCCTGTCAAAGACAGCAACATATAATTCTTAGTCATCCACTGTAGTAAGAGGCAGTGTAAACACAACTAAAAGTGTTGTCAAAGTGTAATTCACCACAGTCTATACACCATTTGAGTCAGTGCTTCTATCTGGCAACAGTATTGGATTCGGGGATGTACTATATTATAAGAGAGCCAGGCTGAAAATCTACCTTTGGTCCCATAGGTCCGGCATGACCATTTGATCCTGGACGCCCATTTGCACCTTCAGGACCTTGATTTCCTACAAAACCTTTGTCTCCCTGTGTGTGTGAGAAAGAGGGGTAGAGGGAGGGATAGAGAAAAAGATACAAGGGGGTAGACAGACGGTGAATGACAAACAACAATGGAGGGTTTAATTCAGACTTTACAGACTTTCATTTGTAAATGTTGCCAAGTAAAGTCAAGTTGTTGCTGCTGTTGAAGAGTTTTCTGGATGTTTGTTGCACACTGACATTCCAATGCACGTCACACAAAACACGTGTTCAAAGACCTGTCGATAACTTTATGAGTGATAGGAAGTTGTTGCTTTTTGGGTGGGGGGATGATGCATGTTAAACAGTGTGAAAATGGTGGTCCAGTGGTGTAGTTGCTGAATACATTCTCCTCACTTCAGTCTCTCCTTCTTGGCATGAGGAGGAAAATATGTGAAACAATCAAAAAATACAAAAGGTCCTAGCTAAAGCCAGTGTTTAGTTGGTCTATTCTGGGCTACTGTGGGCCCAGAATGGACTACTGTGTGCCACTAATGGCGGTTCAACATGGCGGACTCCATGGGAAAGGACCTGCAATATCTGTAGATATATAAGGTTCATTCTAAGGTATCAAAAAACATGATGTATCTTATTTTCACCTGATTATACCCTAATGAAAACATAGGTATGAATATTTAGATATGACTCGTAAATAAAGACACACTGTCTCTTTAATGATCATGAATGTTTTTACATACTTTATTTAATATCAGTAAAACTGCTGGGTCTGAACTGATTTATTAGTTGAATATTATTAGAGTTACTAAAGAGGTTTCATGTTTTCTGCTCTCCCTGCTTGGAGCTCACAGCAAATTTAGTTTAAATGAAACAGCTGGCCTCTCTTGACAAGAAAAATAATTATGAAAAATGTTGAGGCAAACTCTCAATAAGAAGCTAATTGAGACTTTTAAACTAAGATCTAATTAGGCTTCACACCTGATTCAACTAATACAGTAGTGCATATTAACTGCACCCCAAACACTATGTTGCTGCACGGTGTGATGTTTTCAGGGCAACACTGAGGTTTTATAGTAGCACTGAGCTCCTGGTGCCAGGTCTTTGGAGATGTTACATGAATAATGGCGTGTGTGGCAATAATAACAAAAACAAATGATCAATTACAAAAGCAATGTTCACATGTCAGAGCAGAAAACGCTTGGGGAAATTCCATTTAGCTGCTTCAGCCTCAGGCTCCTGGTATTGTGCATGCTGTCTCACTCAGATTAGATAATATAGTCGCATGTGTTTTGCACAGATGATCCACTCACCCTGCTGCCTTTCGTTCCCTCACAGTAGCACCTTGATCTTCCATTGCACACACACTGAAAAGAAATTGCAACATTGGTCAGTATGCATTACGTAAATAGCATTTACAAACATTTACAGACAATGTCGAATCAAATTGATCATCCATTGGTTTTAAATGCGGTGGCTCCCAAATGTTTTCAGCAATCGCTTTATTTCACCCAAATCTTAGCTAGTGTTTTTTCTTGTTGGATCATATCCTACCTGCACCTTTGTTCAATGTCCCCAAAGGGCTTGGGAATCACAAGGCTGCACTTAATAAAAGCAATTTGCTATTTAAGTGTTCAAAAAGTCTTCCATGTTCAAGTGCAACTTTTGCAAACGTTATGTGGATTAATTATTTGTTTGCATAGTGATTTTTTTTTTTTTTTGTGGGTGATCCATGGAAGCAATTTGCCTAAAATTACATCTATAACTCTGCAGTGTTAAGGCCTAACACCTTCTGTGTTCCTTTTCAATACAGGCTGTAAACATTACTGCTTATCACCGGACGCAAAGGTTCATCTACAGTAATAAAAGATGCACTGTGGGTTGTCTGCAGGCTAGACAGAAGGTCGGTGATAACGAATGTCTCAGCGGCTGAGATAATCATCTTATTGGTTAACATAAAGTTATTTCAGATGCATAACATTTCTGATTCACCTTAGCCTTCTAGTGATCCAGCCATAAACCTGCGTGTACTGCTCCTGAACAAAAAAAAGGTGAACACTGGGGTCTGATTTCTGCCTTACATTATTAATTAAATAAAAAATTAAAAAAGAGAAAGAAAAAAAAATAGTTTTCTCAAACAAAGCTCACGAACAACTAATAATTAATAAACAAGTATCCGATTAAAATGTTACTTCAGCAAGGAAAAATTAAATATCTTACATTTTGGGCCCCAGTGCCGATCAGCATAACAGCAAACAGGATCAGAGGAACTACAGACACTGGCCTCCCCATGGCTTTTCTTTCTCCAGTTACATCAAAAGGAAAGTGATCATACAGCTCATGTGTTTTTGAGCATCCTCCTCAAAAACTAACCTTCACATTACATCCGTCCACTGCTGGACCACAGTATAAATGAGCTTATGGCTTCAGTTTAAAAGAAAGTTTTCCTGCTCTGATGAAAAAGACAGCCCAGAGAAGTTGTTTAATTTGACCCTGAAGAAAGGGGGAGGCAGTCTGAACTTTCTCATGCGGTCAACCCCAATCATCCTCCGTCTCTTCATCTCATTCCCAGCACTGAGTGGCAGTTACTCTGTTTGGTTTTTACTGATACAGAGGCAAGAGATTAATCTTGTTGGAGATTATCCTTTTTGGGATGCACTGTGTTCATGAAGGTTAATTTGTGCTTCTGAATTTGGGTGAGTCTTTAAAGTTGTTTTATATGCACAGTGGACTAGCCATAAGACTGCATGCGCTGTAAACTTTAATGCCTGAGGTGATTTCCTGGGTGGGAGGACAGCACTGACAATTTCTTCGTCAATAGCATATTTGAAATGTATCAATTACAATTGAGCTCAATGGAGGTTATTCTGTTCTGTCACATAATACCAAAATGGTTCACGGCTTGCAGGTGTCTTCAGTGGTTTCCTTTTATTCACAACAGGGGGCAGCACTACGGCAGCGCTCACCTTTAACCAGACTGCTGATGTGATGAATGATGGGATCCAATGCTGCAATTCCGTATCCCCTCAGGTCAGTCCCACTGCAACAAACCAATCAATAATGAATTATTAGCAATGAGAGAAATATGATGTGCATATTATCACTTCATTTTCTGTAGCAGCACTCCTATCTGATAAGGATAGGATAGGATATGATTATGGCATCGTCTGCAGTTTGCATATGGACGACATTATTGCCCCACATTTTTATAGTTATCACACAGTTTATGTGACTATCATTGTCATCAATGAGTTTATACAGTTAATTCTTTACCACTGTTGTTTTCACAGGTGGATCCTAGTTCTCATCTTGGTCTACTTGGTGCAGCAGCTCAACGCAGTAAGACTTTCTTTTTTCAAGTCTTAATTACCTACACATTTGAATGAAAACAAAAGTCTCAAAAATAATCTTCTAAAATTTTTAATGCAAAACATACTATCAATATGAATGTACCAATCAGTGAATGTAATACCATGGGCTGCACCGTGAGTAGCACTGTTGCAGCATGAAGGTTATAGGTTCAAATCTGCAGGGGTCTTTTTTCATGTGTGCACTTCATGTTCATGTCCTAACCAGACAGATAATGGATGGATGGATTTGAACATATTGTGCTTTTTGATCATATTACTGAGAACTATTACGCATGTTTGTCCTGACAGAGCTGAGATTTAATTAAAACTGCGTCTAGTCATGAATTAGACAACGACTCAATGCTCTGTTTGTTCTCGATTTTGTTTCAAATGAACTGCAGATAATTTAAAATTCAGCAACATATCTGTTGATCAAGACTGGGCCTGAACTTTTCTCTTTGGAAAAAAGATTTTAAGACTAAATTATTTAGTGGACTAGCGCCTAGTAATGACAAAAATAGTAATATAGTAATATAATAAAAATAGTAGTTTCTGTGCAATTGATCATAAAATGTGTTTAGTTAAAACTTCTATTTTGTATACAGTGTTGCAGTTTCTACAGTAGCCAGGAATGTAGTTTACGCTTGTCACAAACATCTGACACTGTCAGTACACTTCAGGTCACTTGGTAAACATAGCTTGCTGTTAAAACTGTTCTAAAAGCTGTTCTTAAACACAATCTGAATGCCATAAACAGACTTGTATTGGCTACTAGTATTTTCCAGAAATATTCCTGAAGGTACTTGGTGCACATGTAAATATGTTGCTGCCTGTGTGTTTATACTGGTCGTCCCCATGTAACCTACTGGACTGTTTGATGTTCTTATGGTACACAAATAGTTATCACTAACAAATACTACGCTGCAGCTAGACCAAAATTGGCCGTACTGATATATCAGCTGAGTTGGCTTACTGCATGTATCTGTATTGGTTAAAAAAAAAGTAACAAGTAATCAACTCATAGAAACCAAGGCTATGTCCCCTTGTTCCTATTGATTGACCACACACTAGACTCCTCCCCCATCCCAGTGTCCAATCATAGCCTAGCAACCGTATCTAGGTAAACCAAAAACACAAAAGTCAAGGAAAGCAAAGCATAATGGCTAATGGCTGAACACCAGTAGTCCCAATTTGTGCCTTCCTCAAATACATTCTGTGTGAAACCAGACTAACTCATGTGTTTTGATATGCATACAGATTAACACCAAGTGTGTTAATACAACACTCAACTGTTGGCATAGTAACGCCAAGAGCAGGCCCGACATTTAGAAAAGTAATCAAAACTTCAGCTATAGCTGGACTGGACGTAGCTTAACACACTAATTGTTGTTTAGCTGCGACAGTGAGTTATGTCGCGATGGAGAACTGTCTATGTCTTTACTTCACTTAGCGTTCCCAATGTAGCTGTTGCACTAAATTCCTGTTGCTTGCCCTAGATATAGCCAGCCGTTGTATGTTTTTGTTTTTTTTGTTTTTTTTGTGAAAGATAGCCATCACTGTTTGGTCCAGAGGACAGTGGGCCAGCAGACGTGCTGTAGAATTCTCCAGCATAAACATTTGTCAGGCTTAGACGAAACATCACCAAATGTTTGTAACACAGACACATACACACATGGGAATCTGAAGAATATTTTTTCTAAGCAAGGGCATTATTATGAGAATGGAGAAGTGCTTACTTTCTCACCAAGGTCAGAGGGCTCTTTATTTACCCAAGTCTGTAAGAACACTGATTAGTTTGAATCTTTCTAATGAGGCCTGTGCAGTCTCCACGGGGAAAAGTGTTCATTCACGTAGCTAATTCTCAAAGCAGTGACACATTCAGCAATGGCAGATATGCCCGAACCACAACTTCTGATCTGATGTGCCTGCAGATGTCCTCTCACCTCTTACTATAATCTGCTCTGCTTGTACTCTCCTGCACATGCAGCCGCAGTCAGTATGCATCTCTATCTTTTAAATGCATTAATGATAAGTCTCCCCTGGATTTAAAGTTTGTCTCTATATGCTGTTTCAGGGCAGGATTGAGGAGCCATGTCAAGGGAGCGACTGCTCTGCATGTCAGTGTCATGCTGCCAAAGGTGCACGGGTATGACCGCCATCTTCTTATATTGTTATGTATTAATTATTCTCTCTCAGTAGTAAGGTTGGTTTAAACTGTAGAAAATAATTATATTAATTGTTTTTTTTTCTACCAATATTCCCTGTATCATTTGTGATTGTCTTACACAACGAGGAGCACGAAAAAAAAAACAGAACCAGAATTTGTTATATTCTATGATTTGACAGATCAGATATTCTTAATAGGTGTCACTCACATCAGTCTATGTTAAGGTTTTATATGAATGACTTCCCTTTTTGCAGGGTGCTCCAGGGAAGTCAGGTCAGCAAGGTCCACCAGGACTGATGGGGCCACGGGGACATGAAGGGCTACCTGGAGAGAAAGGCAGGAGGGGAGCAGAGGGATTACCTGGCCTACAAGGGCCCAAAGGAGACCGTGTTAGTGTGCATGTTGTGTCTTAGATAGAAAACAACAGTTAGAAATAAAGTTGGACACTACATGCAAGTACAAGTACAGCTACTAATAATAATTCCAGTTTATTAAACTTATTAAAAATAATCTATTTGCAGTGATGCAGAAAATGAAGCGTTGGGTGTGATTTAAGCTCTAATGAATGAACGGTGCCTATGTGTTTTACATTTCAGGGCAAGACAGGTGTTCCTGGTTTTCCTGGTAATGACGGCTCACCAGTGAGTAAACCGCAACACTCGTGTACTTTTTTTTCCACTGCCTCAAAGGAACATAGTTATGAATATGTCATTCCAACGATATAATTGCCCAGTTCATACATTTAAAATACAAATTTGGAGACTGCGCAGTAAATGGTGCAGTGATTGGAAACATGTGTCAGGTACGCCATCTAGTGGTCACATCCTGGTACACTGTAGTTGTGTCTCCCATGCCCAATGCAGCTGCCTCTTCAGTACTCAAGTGTTTGTTAAAACCTCAAGTTGTTCATCTAAAACCACTACATAATTCTGAAATATTACAAATGTGATATAGCTTTGAAATTATGAATGCTGTAGAGCATAGTTTCACTTTAGTCAAAGAGGTCACTTCTTATAGTCTGTTATATGCCACCAATTTTAGTGTGTAATATTGTTCAGGGCCACCCTGGAGCAGGTGGCGAGCCTGGTTTGCCAGGACTGGATGGCTGTAACGGAACAAGAGGGCGACCAGGAGTGCCTGGTGTTCCTGGTTTTGATGGTTTCCCTGGGCCACCGGTGAGCATAACTCCTGTTATTATGTCTCTGTTATCTATTACTTAGCCAGGAGTGAGACCTTCAGATGTCCTTCTCCAGCTTGTCCTTCTCTTGCTATGAAATGTAGGTGCTCTGTTCTGCAGCACACTATTTATGACCTATACCAGCATTCAGTGGCAATGCAGGTTGTACCTGGACAAATAGAACAGAGATATGTAAAGATGGTCGTTGGCATGTGCTGTCTCCTACCAGCATTTGGCTTTTTAAATCTATTAATCATGGTGAGCTTTCCATCAAAAGCTATAGTGATACTAACTACACTACAACAGATGCAACATGCAGGTACTGCAGGAATCATCAATAATTAAACATTGACACTGATGTTGAACATTCTCTTCTTTTCAGGGATTTCCTGGACCTAAAGGGATTAAAGGAGAACCTTTGAACGGTCCCTTTTTTCCAGGACTTCCTGTAAGTTCCTCTGGTCTAGAGACTTCACTAGTGTGCCCTAGTACTAGAGTACCCATGGTCACTAGTAGTTTCATAGTTATTTACAATTAAGTCGGTCTGAATATTGTCATCTATTTTCATTATATTTTCCAGGGGGAGCGTGGTAGAGAGGGAGAACGTGGTCGACAAGTATGTTTTAATTTCTTGTTTTGAAAGCAAAGCAGTACATTCCGCTAATACGTAAAGCAAAGATGAAATGCTTTAAATCTTGCAGCCTCTGCTTTTCGCTAAGTTGACTCAGCTTCATGTTACTTTAATCGCGCGCACGCGTGTGTGTGTTTTAACTCAGGGAGAAACAGGACTCACTGGGCCCATAGGCCCTACTGGTCCTCCAGGCCCTCCTGGACTTGAGGTTAATTTTCATTTACTAATATAGCTTTTTTTCTACAATTTATAATTACAACTGCACATGAACAGTATTTCGCAATATGTATATTGTATTATACTATGTAAAAATGTATGCGTGACTCCATTTAGGGCTTGGAAGGACCTAAAGGTGTGAGAGGACCGCCAGTGAGTCACCTGTTTCACAATCTTTACCAATGCATGCTATAAACAACACACACATATATCTACACAAATACAAAACCATATTAAAGTTTTGGTTGTTACGCAGGGTGACCCTGGAAGATCACTGGCAGGCGAAAAAGGTGACAATGTAAGAAAACATTTTTCACCTTTGGCTGCCAAGGATGCATTGAGATTTTGTGCTGTATGTGTGAAAATGTATGCGTGTGCTAGGGGTTGTGTGCATATGTATGAATGAATGCAACTCACAACCATAAACCCCAAGTATTCACACTTTTAATTCCATGTTCCAGGGTGAGCAAGGCCCACCCGGGCCACAAGGACCAGAAGAAGTCGTCGAATTTCCCCCAGAGTTTCTTCCACCCAAAGGTTACAAGGTGAAGCTCTCATTTGTTGCTCTCATTCAATCAAACTCTATTTTCTCCATGTTGTAATGTTTCATTATCTCCCTCATTCTCATTATCTGTCATTATGTATTTCTTTTCTGCTTCTCAGGGGGATCAAGGTCCTCCTGGACTATGTGGGCCAAAAGGCCAAAGTGTGAGTTTATCATGTATGTTAGGCTAGAGGCATGTGTGAGAGTAAAGAAAGGTATTTGATTTCCATTTTCTTTCTTATTAGGGTCCTGTATACCACTATCAAGTTAAAGGAGAGTCAGGAATCCCTGGTTTGCCTGGAGTTTGGGTGGGTGACTTAAATTGGACATGCTTTTAGAGTCGAAAAGTCATGTGTGTATATCTGTTTGTATGTATATGTCTGTTTGTTTGTCACATTTTTTTGACTCATTATTTCTGTCTCTAGGGTCCTCCAGGATTTCCTGGTAGGGAAGGACAACCAGGACCTCAGGTATATCTGCAATATGAGTAATCCCTTCTGTTAGTATACATAAGCATTTTTTTTAGATTAAATATGTTGATATATTTCCAGGGTTTCCGTGGAGATGTAGGACTTCCAGGCCTCATTGGGAAAATTGGACCAAAGGTGAGCACCAAAAGAATCTCCATTGGACAAAATTACAAAGCTAGACATGTCAGATGCAAACAGAACTGGACAAAAAATGGACAATTATCTTTAAAGCCTAGGATACCACAAGTGATACTAATCCATATGAGTATGTGCATCAATAACAGTGTATTAATGGCTATCATTTCTGTCTCTGTTTTTGCATCCAATAGGGTTACCAAGGAGATCCAGGTCTCCCTAGTCCTCTAAATGGAATTGATGCCAGAGGTAATGCCACAGCAGTAACTACACTCTCCTCACTAGCATTATCTTATTGTACATATCGTTATTTGAAATATGATAATGGAATAATTCCTTGAAACAAAAACCAATGCTTTTCAAACGTTATCTTATAACTTTGGCCAAATCAAATACATTATATTGTAATTATGTTGATATATATACCAGTAGAGTGCTGAACTTGTGCTTGAACACTGAGATGAAAGGTGTGAAATGAGTTGTTGTGTCGTTTTAAACTGTGGTCAATTTGAATTATGTCAGTTACAACTGAAGATTTTAAAAAATCATCAAAATCTTAAAAAAATTATGAAACTACACCTGCAGCATAACCCACTTCTCTGCTGTTTGTTTGTCACATTTTCAAATATGGATAAATACACTGCATTTGGAAAAATATCCCTTGAAATTGTCTGTTACACTCTTTTGCTTATAGATTAATGACCAAAGCCTGTAAACACTACTCTTCCCTTTTTCTTGGTTCTATGTCTGTTTGGTCCAGGTCCTAAAGGTGACCGTGGGTATCCTGGAAAACCTGGACACCCAGGTGACCCTGGAGTCATGGGCATGCATGGACCTCCTGGGCCACCAGGGTTAACAATACCAGGTCAGAGTTCTTCCTTTGTCCTCGGTCTCAATCTTTTAGGTTACTCCTGACTTTATACCACTGTACCTCACTGAGTCTGGTTAGGATTCGATCCATTTATTTGCCCTGTCTCTCCATCTCTCTCCATTTGTTCCATATGAAAGTGTGTGTTTCCACGATTACAAACAATCCAACCTTGATGTGAAATTTCACATCACCTCTCACACCTTCCTAGAGGAACCTGGTTTGCCTGGTCCAGAAGGGATCACTGGTCCCAAAGGCTACAAGGGAGAGCCAGGAAGGTATAATGACTTTGAAACCAATTCGTCTCCTGGACCAAAAGGCGCAAAAGGACACCTTGGCCCTAAAGGTGCCAGAGGCCTTCCAGGTCCTCCAGGTATGTTGGTGTTTCCTTCATATTAAACACAAAATATTTTACAATATGTATTAATTATTTCACCATACAGGATCATTTCACACATATCATTTGAAGAACTGTAAGATTGTTGTGTGTTTTATCTCGTGTGGATTATATCTCTCTCAATGCGGACTTACCTTCTGGCTTGTGCCTGTGTTTGTGTGGTCTGTGGTCTGTACATTTGATGTCGGATCAGGATGTGGAGGTGAATTCCCAGTTATATCTCTATAAAAAAAGTATACAATAATAGAATGATATTAAAATACTGAACTACTACTTGAATAAGTTTTTAACTTCTTTTGGCCAATATTTGTGGCTGGTTGTTCCACAGATTACTACTGTGAGCCAGGTTCCCCAGGGGACCCTGGTGACCCAGGACCCAGGGGATCTCCTGGAAACAAAGGGCGCAAAGGAATTAAAGGTGACCTGCAACTGTTTGTATTAGTTTGTATTAGTTTATCCAACTTGCAGAGATTGTGTTCTTCTCTGTCTATTGAGCTCAGATATAATCTGAAACACTATATATAACACTATTGTGCACTATATCTAAACAGGACAAATTATAATAAATTCAATAAAATACATTTATTTGTGTGTTTGGGTTGGTGAATGTATATTTGTTATACATACATTTTTACAGAGACACTACATCAAATTCATAGATTATTGCCCTCTGTGTCTTCTCCAGGTTGTCCAGGGGCATGTGACTGTACATCTAGTGAGGGACCTATGGGGCCTCCTGGTCCACCAGGTTATGCAGGACCTCCTGGTTTTCCTGGAACTCAAGGACTTAAGGGAGACCCTGGAGTAGAAGGAGATGTTGGTCCAAGAGGACCACAAGTAAGAACACCAGGACTCAAATTATATGATTAAATGCAGTTTTCTAAAACATGTTAAAAAATCAATCTTTTGTCATTGCCACAGAAAGGTGGTTTTGCATTTGATTTGTATTTTTTGCAGGGCTTTCAAGGAATTCCTGGTTTAAAAGGACAGAAGGGTCAAAAAGGTGACTCTTTTGTGGCACATGATAAAGGTGAGTAATAGATATCTGGTATCTGTAACCACTTATCCTCACTAGGCATGTAGGGGTGCTGAAGCCTAGCTGACATAAGGCAAGAGGCTGGCACACCCTGGACAAGTTGCCAGTTCATCGCAGGGCACATATATGTATATGTACATACCATTAGTTATTAAACATCCAGAGCATTTATTTTTGTTGTTGAAAGGTGCCAAGGGTGACCAAGGAGTCCATGGACCCCCTGGTCCTCCTGGAGCAACAGGTAGGCCAGGACAGGATGGCCCCCATGGCCCTGCAGGAGATCCTGGACCATCAGTGAGTGTGTACACATACTGTAAATATATATGCAACAGATAGGTTTGATTAACATTTTAATTACACCTGTAAATGTAAAAAAAATGTTACACTTTTCTACACTGGAACATTTTTGCAGGGTGCTGGATATGTAGGTTTACCTGGTCGCAAAGGTTACCCTGGTGTTGCTGGACCCAAAGGGTTTCCAGGACTTGTAGGGCCCCCAGGCCCTGGTTTTCCAGGCCCTAATGGGCCATCTGGACCTAAAGGAAATGAAGGCCACCCTGGCCTACCAGGATTTCCTGGACGACCAGGCCCACCAGGTCAGATATCAGGATTAATTTAATGATTCTCAGTTGGTGTTCATAAACTCCATTGGGCCAGGTTCCATGGGCTCAGAAAAATGTATTTGTGCTACCAGGTGAAATTGAGCCATGCTGTCACGAACTGGAGATTGGACCACCTGGTCTTAAGGGCGAGCAAGGTTCACCAGGTAAGTCTTGTTACATGGGATATCTTATAAAATGGTCAATGCGCCCAAACACCGTATCTATTTGTCTATTTTTTGTTTTTACCAGTCCAAGTGCAGTATTATTAATCAAACTTTTCTGAAGTTGGGAAAAGTTGTGTCTCAATCTGTCTTGCTGTCTTCCAGTTACGTAAAATGGACCCTACGAATGACGTATTTGTGAGATATTACCATAATTGGGTGGACAGAAGCCATGTGTCATTAAAGAAACATGGTTTATGACCTTTAAATCATTGTTGGCCCATGTTGCAACTTTAAATTTTCTTTGACTGTTTGTAGGAATTCCAGGTGCACCAGGAAGAGACGGTCTTGATGGACTTCAGGGACCACCAGGCCCGAAAGGCATTAAAGGAGATAGCAGTAAAACTGGAGCAGTTGGACCACCTGGTAATCACATTTAAAAGATGTTGCCAAATTAAAATGATATACAACTTTTTAGAGGTATTACTTCATTGGAGAGTTTCAAGCTTATTGATCACTGAGCATCAACACTGGCATTTAGTCATGAATTATATCATTAGGAGGGATGTTTATACACTTATACTGTATGTCTCTCTTATTTGTAAAAGGACCTCCAGGTTTAGATGGGTATCCAGGTGACCCTGGTCCCAGTGGAATTAGTCTGGATGGCCCTCCAGGCCCTCCTGGGTTGCCAGGACCCCCTGGCAGGAAGGGGGCACAAGGAGATGTCTTCACTGCCAGGCCAGGTGCTCCTGGCCCACCTGGTCTCCCTGGGGCTATTGGTCCAAATGGACATCGGGGCATTCCTGGAATCCCAGGGTCTCCAGGTAAGTTTCATTTATATATAGGTAAACAGAAACAAATCACTCAACAACTTTTGGTTTAGTTAATGTGGCCTATGTCGCAGAAAACAGAACATTAGAATTGGTTGATGCCTCTAAATTACAGGTGTGCAAGGCCAACCTGGACAACCAGGATATAAAGGAGAACCAGGAGTTAATGGTGACCCTGGAACCACTGGTGCCCCTGGCCCACCCTGCACTCTATGTGAGCTGTATGGACATGCAGGTCCTCCAGGACCTCCAGGAAATCCAGGAGAGAGGGGAATAACAGGTGAGCCCACAGCAAAAAAAGGTTGGATGGCTTGCTGTCATTCTGGATTCTGTCCTTTAAAAATGATGCCAAAATTAAGTTAATTTGAGAATAATGCTTATTTTGTTGTGAGGCCATCATCTAACCACCCATTAAATATACAGAATGTTATAATATTGCATAGGCTACCTTGGTCTGAAGGGTTTTCAAGGAGATGTAGGCCTACCAGGTCATGGACAGAAGGGACCTCAAGGTGTCCCTGGCCCTCCTGGTCTGCCAGGCCCAGTTGGACCAAGAGGCAGCACTGGCGATTCAGGAGATCCTGGGATAGATGGCCAACGAGGACTGAAAGGTGAACCACTGGCCTCTCTTGATGAGAAACTTTTAAAATCTTTTCTGTGTAGAATCTGATGGGTGCTTGTTTTGTGCCATCCAGTCTGTTAAATCTGTAACTACATCTCATTCACACAAAGGAGCTAGTTCCAGGCCAGCATACTTTTAACACAATCAGCTGTGCCTGCACCTCTGTACACACTGTCTCCAGATTCTGACAGTGATCCCAACATTTGATCACCACATTTCTCATCACCACCAGCATCACTCTCCATACTAGGACACTTTGGTAAGCCCAGTCTGCACTGACTGAAGTAAGACTTCCCTTTCATTTTATCTAGGTGAAAGGGGGTATCCTGGCAGGGCTGGAGCCAGCGGTTTACCAGGGCGTCCTGGACCTCCAGGACCCAGAGGTAAAAAGGGAGAGAGAGGCTTTGATGGTCGCCCAGGTGACACGGGAGACCCAGGAGTACCTGGTAGAAAAGGTGAGTCTAAACAGACCATGTATTTGATGGATCTCCTGCCAGATGCTGTGGCCTAATTTTTTTTAAAATTATTGTTGACATGTGGCCAACAAGCAGAAAATGACATTCAAGATGTCTTAGACCTTATATGCGTAATCATCATTCAGATTCAAATGTGTGGCTAGCATAGCAAAATATGTACACAAAATATAACACATTTTGTGTGGCTGAATAACTTATTATTATAGTTATACAAGGATTTTTAAGAAGAATTTGTTGCAATACAAAAATTACTTTCAATAAATATGGATATTTTGCATCTAGCAGTACAATTGCAGCCTTGCAACCCCATGCTTCACCCTCTCCCTTCTAGCATGAAGTAGAAACGAGTGGACACACATCTTGACCTAAACCATGGCTTGGTGCCACTATTTTGAACCTTCAGCCCAGAACTAAGTCTGTGTCCCTATGAGGAAATTCTTTTTCACTGATTCATTTACACAGTTTTGTTGAAATAATGCCATACTGTATGTAGCTACAGTGCAACATGTTCGAGCAACAAGTTAAGAATGAACTAGAATATTGATTATGGATCTGTTTGACAAGAATTTCACCTGAACTCTATGGTCCCATCAGGTGTACAAGGTCCACCAGGATTACCAGGACCACCACGGAAAGCAAGAAAAGGCTCATCAGGACTTCCAGGAAGGAAGGGTCAACAAGGACTACCAGGACCTGAAGGCAATGGAGCTGCCACTTAACTTATACATCTTGAATTCACAGTCATTTCAATATAAATATATACTATAGACTGATAAACAGGTACAGTACAGGGCGCCAATTTTTTATTTCTTTACAGGCTTAAAGGGCCTAAGAGGAGTAACAGGTGATTCAGGGCCTTGTGGAAGTCCTGGTCTGCCAGGGACTAAAGGCAACACTGGTGCCCCAGGGAGAAAAGGAATATCTGGATCCCCTGGCTGTGTCGGTATCAAAGGTTTTACTGGTCCAAGGGGATATCTTGGACATGTTGGAGATCCGGTACACAGTGAACCTGATTTATTCAGTCTTCATTTAGTGACAGCAATCAAATAGTCTATCTAGATATAGTATATAGTGTGTTTCTGATAATTCCTATGTTAATGTTGGTACCATTATTGTCCTAAATGTCAATGTCTATCAAAGGGAGATCCAGGGCCCAGAGGACATCCGGGTGTTCCAGGTTTACCAGGATTTTCAGGGGTGAAGGGTAAGTCAAAAGATAGAGACGTGATGTGTTAAGCCTATTCTTAGGTAGAATTTCTGATATGGAGAAAAATTACAGTTCATAAAACAAGATGTGAGCCTACACATTATTTCTGATTTCTGTCTGGTTTATCAGAAACAATATAATATATTGTTGTAAGACGTGCAAAGAACATTAAGTATATAAAACAAACAAAAAAAAATGTAGGATTTCATACCTGTACCATTCTGCTGGACTGTACCTGATGAACCCTGTCCAAATCTGTTTCAGGTGAGCCAGGACATTCTTATGGACAACCTGGTCCACCTGGACCTAAAGGATTGCCAGGGGAGAGAGCACCCTGTGGTAAGTTTTTAAAAAAAGAAATGAAATGATTTCAAATGAGGGCCTGGAAAAAAATCCTATTTCTGTACACACACACACACACACACACATGGAATATATATATATATGTGTGTGTGTGTGTGTGTGTGTGTGTGTGTGGAAATAAATATATATAATTTATATGCACAAAATAATTCCTTTGAGAATCCAGTGGGAGTCCAGGAGATCCAGGTGACCCAGGAATCCCAGGAAGGTCAGGACAGGCTGGACAACCAGGCATACCTGGGGAGCCAGGAAGACAAGGAGGACAAGGTGATTTTCAGTGATGATATGGATGAGAGAACTGATACACTGTAAGTGAATAAATAATAAAGAAACGCTGTCAATGTTCACCTTTGAATGCTAACTTAAAACCCCTAAAAACTTACACCTCATCCTGAGATGTAACACAGTGTATCATCACAGAAAAATAAAAAATAAATAAAAATAAAGTGTTAGATATTGTACCAGTAACCAAGAAGAAGTCCACACAAACATAAAGAAACATAAAAGTTTTCCAAGTTTCAAGTTTTTACTGATGGTTTGATGAGCTCTTTTATGTGTCTAATTCTACAGGGTTCCCTGGGTCTCGTGGCCCAGATGGTCATCCAGGTATTCCAGGTATTCCAGGTGACCAAGGAGTTCTGGGACCACCGGGGCCACCTGGCCCACATGGGCCTCCAGGTACTAACAAAATGTCAGATGTTTCTCCCACCATTGTATAGACAGGGTATCTGTAATGTAAATGTCTACAATGTTATTTGAATTTGCTTTATTGGCTATCACACAAATTCAGTGTCAGACGGGTTTGAGGATGTCACTGCCAATAAAAATGTGATTGATTAAATGCCTACAAACTGGGCATGAATACCTAACATGAAAACAAAATGTGCGCTCAACAATAGTATTCTTATGCTGTATTGTAATTTTGTATTAGGGCCACCTGGACCACCAGGACTGGATGGATTGGACGGGCTTAGAGGTCCAAAAGGAATAAAAGGAGGAAGATGTGAGATAAATAAAACATCCATTTTTAAATAGTTTAGCGAGTTGCTTTGTGTGTCTTTTATAACAGATTTGTTCATATAATATATAATACAAACAATATGTCGATTTAAGAGTGACAATTTCCGTTAAATGGAAAGGCTGAAGTTTTGTTTCACCTGAATCTTTCACTTAAATCATACAAAAAGTGCAAGTGTCATTCCATTCATTCAATATGCATTTTACTTTGTCACTGAAATGCATTGTTTTTTTCATTTCAAGGCATAGATATCCCTGGCCATCAAGGACCAGAAGGTCTTCCTGGAGTCAAAGGTCTCTGGGGCCCACCAGGACCTCCAGGAGCCACTTCCAATCCTGGCCCTAAAGGACAGAGGGGTCCACCTGGTGACACAGGTATTATATATTTCAGTCGTGCATCTACTGCATCTATAATTTGTCTGTAATGATGGGGAAGATATAGATGCAGATTTCAAAGTTTTAATTTACATTTTGAACGCAGTTTAAAATATATAATTTTGTGTTATTGCACCCACCATAAATAGTCTCTTAGTCTGTGATGGTCACTCACATTGTTTTCTTGACATGTCATTGCACCCTATTAGCACTCTTCTTTTGCAGAGTGCAGATACTGTACCATTCCTCCTCCTTCTATTTTATACTTTGTTGAGATTTTTTGTATTTCTTCCATTAGGTCCTCCTGGGTTATCAGGTCAACCTGGTGACCCTGGCCAAGCATGCAGCACTCTCATTCCAGGACCCAACGGAGATGTAGGATTTGAAGGACTTCCAGGGCTCCCAGGTGTGTGTGTGTGTTTGTGTACCTGTCTCAATCTTTGTGTGGCCATATTTAGGGGTGAATATTTTGTGCAGGTGTTCATTAACTGTGGTTATTCCTTGGCTTCCTTGAATATCTTTGTTCTGATTGTTAAATTATGGCATTCTATGGTTAAATTAAATCAGTAATTTGACACAAAATATTGAGCTTCCCTTCAGGGTGATTGAACAATGACCAGTTCACTATACATTATACCTTAGGTATCCATGCCTTTTCATCTCTCTGTTCACAACTCGGATTTTGTATTATACTTTGAGGTCCTCCTGGTCCACCTGGCCCTCCAGGGAACAATGTTGTCTCCAAAGGAGACCCAGGCCCTCTTGGTCTCCCTGGATCACCAGGTTGTAAGGGAACTAAGGGAAATCCAGGACCTCCTGGAGCTCCAGATCGAGGCTTTACCGGACCAAAAGGTAAAGTACAGTGCTAGATTGCTGCCATTAGTATTGATACAGTTGTCATTCAATTGAATGCTCTCTAAATGTTGCTGCACCTTGACAGGTGATAGAGGTCCTTGTGGTCCCAGGGGTTCTCCAGGACCCAAAGGTCATATGGGTGCCCCTGGGGGTCCTGGCCACAAGGGATTAAGAGGCCCACCTGGAGACATAGGTGAGTGGCATTGGAAAATGAGGCACAGCTCTGATGTATGCGAGTTACATGAGATAAAATGTCTTAAGATTCTATATAACTGCAGTACATATTGCAATTATTTATTGTTCTTTTCAGGTGCCAAAGGTGCTCGTGGGGAGTCTATTAGTGTACCCGAAGGGAAAGCTCCCATTGGACCCCCAGGACCACAGGGTATCCCAGGATCTGTGGGATTCCCAGGCGATATAGGTCCTCCTGGGACTCCAGGATGTAAAGGCAAGAGAGTCTAATATGTTCTCTGTGTACGAATATGTGTACACTTTCTGGTCTGTGTCTAAATTAATTGGTATTGTATGTTTTTAGTCATTCTGAGTTGTCCATTGTGTTCCAGGAGAGAAGGGTCCTATAGGGTCTTTGGGCCCCCCTGGCCTACTAGGCTCTCCTGGTCGTAGTGGTCCTGTTGGAGACCCAGGAGATGTTGGCCAGCGAGGATTTATCGGACCTCAAGGTGAAGACTGTTAAATTCAGCCATATAAGACATCTGTTATATCCAAGAAACAGGACTTCTGGAGGTAGTTTGTGTAAAAAGAGCTAGATAAATTGTCCATTTACTGCTATGGATAAATTCATTGACAGCCTCCTCTCCTTCATCTCTTCCCCACTTTTATAATCCCTCTATATCTCCCACTTGTCACTTGTTAAATTGCTCCATGCTCCAGGTATCCCAGGTCCACCCGGCGATCAAGGTAAGCCAGGCACTGGGGCATTGAATCCAGGCTTCCTTCTGGTTATCCACAGCCAGTCAGAAAAAGTGCCAAGATGCCCTGAAGGCAACAGCCAGCTTTGGGTCGGCTACAGTCTGGTCTACTTGGAGGGACAAGAAAAGGCTCACACTCAGGATCTGGGTAAGGGTCTGCATAAATGCAAACTTTTGTTGGTTGTCTTGAAATTAGTTTATCCATCTGTCCGTGAGTTTATAGGGTTAACAAAAACTCCACCTACCCCACCCCCTCTTTTTTACTTCCTCTGCCTGTAGGCCAAGCTGGCTCCTGCCTCCCCATTTTCTCCACAATGCCTTTCTCCTACTGCAACAAAGCTGCCTGTCACTTCTCTAGTCGTAACGACAAATCCTATTGGCTTTCCACCACCGCTCCCATACCCATGATGCCACTTTTTGGCCAAGAGATTAGCTCCCACATCAGCCGCTGTGTGGTGTGCGAGACAGTTTCGCCTGCAGTGGCATTTCACAGCCAGGATCATAAAGTCCCAGCATGCCCACCTGGCTGGAGGAGCCTGTGGACGGGATACTCTTTCCTCCTGGTGAGTGTGATAAAAGATTTGTGCACGACAGAAAAATTGACTTAACAAATGTGTACCCACTGCCCTTTTCCCTTTAGCACACAGGCGCAGGTGATGAGGGTGGTGGCCAGTCTCTGACTTCTTCTGGCAGCTGTCTTAAGGATTTCCGGGCTCACCCCTTCATTGAGTGCCAGGGTGCGCGTGGTTCTTGTCACTACTTTGCCAACCTCTACAGTTTTTGGCTGACTACTGTTCGTCCAACAGAGCAGTTTATCACCCCCAAATCTGGCACCATCAAGGCAGCTGACCAACAGAGAAAGAAGGCCAGTCAATGTCACGTCTGCCTCAGAGAACAATAAAGGACCTCTTTCACTTTTTATTGTAACTTTAAACCAAACCTTCCATTTTCAATTCTGAGTACTACTGAGGTGATTTAAAAAGCGGCTATGCAATTCATACATGATTACCTTTATCTAAGCAACTTTTTCTTCTTCTTTCTTTTTTCTGTCATTATTTTCAGTAAGTTGGTATTTCTAATGGCAAAAATGTGTGATATTGATCATCTTGATGCTGCACCTTGAGATAGTGTTGAAACAAAATCAGCAGTGGAAATATTTAGAGTACTGTTGCTTCTTAATCAAAGCTGTGCTACTCTATTAAAATGTTTTTAAAAAGTTTTGACACCACAAGTTCAATAGCTACTTCATTTCGGGAAACAACATCATACATGCAGAAATCCCAAGATGGGAGAAAATGAATAATTTCAACAGTATACAGTTTTCCATAGCGGGTTTCAAGTTCATATTTATTTAATTCTCTCAACAGAACCCAAGTGACAATCAGAATACAGTACTTTTTTCCTCAAACATATTTTTTCCTTTTCTTTTTTTATTACGCAAAACAAGAGAACACTCAGTGCAATAAGACAGAGGACTCTGACAGTGCGGTGCTCTCTCTACCTTTTCACAGTGCACGTTTATACACACAAAGAGATTGTACATCATCGTTATTACATTTCCAACTTCCACCCACCAACATCATGGATAGGGCAAAGTGAATGTCTCAAAACAATCATTTTTAAAAGATTCAACTTGCATACAGTGTAGCTTGGCACACACACACACACGCACGCACGCACGCACGCACACACACAAACAAACACACACAGCTCTCTCTCTCCCTCACACACACGTACAGGTATACAACACAGAAGGACCTCTGTAGCATTGATTCTCGCCAGAGAGGGGGTACTGCACTTGCACTCCACTCTGAGGGTTAGCTCATTTGTCAAACCCATACTATTTTGGCAATGTCAACATTGCACTTAAATGTGCTAAAAAAGAACCAATTTAGATGATGTGAGTTGGAGGTTGAGGTAGAGGGAGAGAGCATGGGGAGAGGAACATGTATGTAATCAGCCTGATTAAATGCAATGGAATATGATGGGTAGTGCAGTTTTTTTTTTTTTTTTTTTTACAAAGCCTCAATGATTTGTAGGCCCTTGTGCAACCCCTGTCTGCTTGACTGGGTAGAGCTGTTGCCATGTTATAGGTCCTTAAACAAATTGATCTCTAAAAAGGATGCCGGCCAATTAAATTGAGAGTATTGTCAGAGACAACCAATCTAGATGACTGCCTGTTATACACAGGCAGCCTCTCGAGGCTTTACCTCCCCGCCAATAAATTAAAACTTGCATGGCACAGCTACCTTTAACATTTTCAAAAATATATATATAAGCATAATCTTGAAAGTTAATTCTTAAGCAAGTGCATATGGCTATTATAATCTGCAGTAAAATTAAGAAATGTTCTAAAAGCTCAGGTGTTGATTGTACGGGCTGGTCGTTGGCATCAAGTATTTACACTGTGTCATGGTGCTTGCAGTGCGCATGGCAAAGTAAGGGCGCTGGTACTCGCCAGCTATTGCCACCAACCCCATCTCAAATAACCAACCATCCAAAGTGCAACCACACCCATAACTCGCTTTAACAGGCTTTGGCTGGTTTTGGAAATTATACTGTTAATAATGTATGTTCTAATTTACTACCTCCCCAACCCACCCTCATAGTGTATCTTAGAATACAGCAGAAACATTTCACACTTTCTCTGTCCTCATGCCAGCCGACAGGTATTCCTATAAAACGATTGAACCGCTTCGAAAGGCTTTGACGTAGTGACTACACAGTTTCTTACTGTAATATACAAACTGAAGCACACAGAGTTTCCTGTTTCTGTTCTAGGACCAACTGTTGTACATTCTACAACATACTGGACCAGGCATGGAGGGCGCTGGAATCTAAAGCACGTTGACGTTTACTCCTCAGCTTACAATACAACAGTGAAAATGCAAAGTATATATAGACAGAATTGAATAGTCCATTCATTATAGTGCTTTGAGCACACAAAAAAAGAGCTGGGCATAAGAAAATTATGCTACTACAGTACAAGTATTGATAGATTATGCTTTCAAATGTAAAAGAAACAAAATGAAAATAACATTAAAAAAAACATTAGATTGCATCTACATCTACTATACATCATTTAAGCTGCTTTTTAATCCCCATCTCATTTAGAAAATATCTATTCATCAAATATCTATTCTACTAATTATATTACAAGAATCCAATCACAGGAAATAGAAAAATATCAAATATCACCAGTGATGATAAGAAAACATGACAACCTGAACGAGCAGAAATATTGCTATGGTAACCACCATTGTCCTTTGACATCAGCGAGTTATCATCCCCCTGGTGCTCTTATTGGCTGTCCTGATTCCCCTGATGTTGCAGGGAAGAATCAGCACAACCCAGAGGAAAGAGGGAGTGGGTAATTGTGGGTTGTGTGGCAGGGAGGGGTAAGTGTATTGTTACTGTCAGATGGCCGTGTCCCAGAACACAGTTGTCTGTGTTGGGTAAGGGGGAGGACGGATCTTTTTGGCCCCACTGCTTTTGCCCCAGCCTGGGAGGACTGATGCGCTTTCCTGCTTGCACTGACGCTCTTGGTGCCTGTCCTCGTTCCTGTCCGGAGGAGGAGGAGGCCTCTCCAGAGATCTCTGCAAGTGTGGATGTTGCCGGGAGCGGATCTCCATGCAGAGGGTGCGCTTCCTCTCGATCTGTTCCAGCATGGTGGTGTCTCCACAGATCCATGGCATCTGGGGCATCTGAGGAGCAGAGTGAATATGTTAAAGGGAATATAGCTTGATTCAAAGTTAGTTGCACACTTTAACGTCCCTGAAACTTGCCTCTTAAACAGTTCTCTGTAACATTAAATAATCATTCACGACTAAAGAAGCAACACTCAAGGTGTAGGTATTACTTTCTGAGAGTTTGAAACTCCAAAATTTTGTGTTTCATTCTGGTTAGAGCACACAAGGACACCACAATTACAGAAATGTCTCTGGACAAACTGAGAACTGTTGTAACTTGTGTGTTCATGAACGGCTGGACCCCAATAATCATAATAAGAACCTTGTGAAATGACTGATAAAATTATTGAAAAAAATATTTTAAAGAAAAACAAGCAAATCGACATACCTGACTTTGTTGTGTCTCTGCTGCTCTCCTTTGAGGAGTTCCCATTGGGGAGGGGTTAGCAGGCATAGAGGGTGAGCGACCATACTTGGGTGCTGCTTTCAGATCTACTGAGGGAAGAAAAAACAAGACAAGAATTGTTACATTGTATTCAGCTAGATGGTTTCTGCTACATATACAAAGGTAACATGATCCACATTTGATTCTCTTATATGTCTCTCTCTATGAATTTGAGGTCCTAAACCTCACCATTTCCTGTTCCCGTGGTCATTGGTGGGCTACCAGACGATCTCCCGTGGTGAGTTGGTGTCGTTGTGGATGAATGCTGCCCTGACATTGTGTTGCCATTCCTCTCTTGTGCTTTTGATTGTTCCATGCTGTAATTCACTCTGTTATCTCGTCTAGGTGTGCCATCTGCTCGGTATCCGCGTTCTTTATTATCACCCCTGTACTCCATTGCGGAAGGGCTCTTTGTGCTCTTGACATCATAATGATGCTGCTCTGAGCCATTCAGACTTCTATCTTTGCTGTCCCGTCTCGCTTCGAGTCCAGTTCTGCTCAGATCTTTGCTGTCCTGCCTGGGTAGAAGAGGAGGAGGAAGATCTCCGTTGTGGCAGCTCCGATCTCTCCCCTCGTGCTTAGATTCAGAGCTGTAGCCAACCCTGTCCTTGCTGTTGCTGCTTCTGGACGTTTCTTGTCGGGGTAGGATCTCAGGTGGCTGGTCTATTCTTCCTTCATGTCTATGCTCAATGTCATTCCTTGCTCTCTCTTTGCTGTCCTGTCGGGGTAACAAATCAGGACGGTGGTCTTTGCTCTCATGCCTATATTCTGCTCCACTTCTAGCTCTGTCTTTGCTCTCTTGTCGGGGTAGAAGCTCAGGTGGCTTGTCTCTACTTTCGTGCTTTGAGTCCATACCGTTCCTGGCTCTCTCTTTACTATCCTGTCGTGGTAAGAGCTCAGGTGGCTGATCCAGCAGTCGTTCTCTGCTTTCATGTCTACAGTCTACACCGTTTCTTGCCCTTTCCTTGCTGTCTTGTCTTGGTAACAGCTCAGGTGGCTGATCTAACAGTCTCTCTCTGTCTTTGCTGTCTCTCCTTGGCATCAGGTCCCCATTGCTAATTCCTCTGTCCTTGGAGTCTCTTCTCATCAACTGGATAGGCTCTACACTGCTGCAGCCCTGGTCCCTGCTATCCCTGCGAACGAGTGGTGCATCTACACCGCTACAAGTGCGGTCTTTACTGTTGCGTCTGTGGGACAATGACTCTACGTTGCTGCTCCCTCTTTCTTTGTCTTTGTCTCTGTCTCTGTCTTTGTCTCTGTCCTTGTCTCTGTCTTTGTCTCTGTCTCTGTCTCTCCTGTGAGAAGATTCTTTGCTGTGGCGATCCTTGGAATCTCGCTTGGACTCCTTGCTGTGGCTGTGCCGTTCCTTGCCTTCACGCTTGGACTCGTGAGACTTGCTTTTGGACTCAGCTGTGAATACACAGGGGGAAAAAAAATATGAAATGTACACACACAACTGCTTCAAGTTTCTGCACTACCATAATTTATCCTCTAGGTGTCACTCACTACTCACTGATGCAGCTGCAGTAAACGACTGGAGGAGGATGATACAATACAAGGACTATCAAGCATTAAAATTATGTTCATTTTCATTGTGGTAGCACACGATCATCAGCTGCTTTACATTTTTTAAAATAATAATCTATAGTTAATCTTCTATGTTTTTACACCCCTTTCACCATAAAATCTACAAATTCATACACATGTACAGTATCTGTATTAACCACTTCCATTGGCTGTCTCTGTGTTTAACCAATTTCTTCATGCACAACTGCATTACTTCCCTTCAACTCCTCTTCCGCAATTATGCATGTGTTATTACAGCCTGTGTGCATAACAAATGCTAATAGGGAACCATATGTATGCCACTGATTTAATGCTCAATATAGACCTTAGAGACCATCACTGCACAAAAAAAAAAAACAACCTATGTGCATGATTGATTTCCATGTAGGCTGTTCTATATGGGCTTTAACATATAGTAGCATGCACAAGCATCCCTTGTCATGTCATGCGTCATACATGGCTTTTTATTGTGTGTGCACGCATGTGTGTGTGTATATGAGTGGGGAGTGTGGCGATTAACCGGTTGGTAAGTGGGTCAGACTAGCTGTTGCTGCCACAGAAAGGGAGAGAGAGAAAAAAATTAACCTCCATTCATTGTGTTAGGTTCGTGTGTGCTCATTATACCGTGTGTGCTTGTAGCCAATCGCAGAGCAACACACACACAACCTGTCAGCCCCGTGCAGTGTTTGTACACAAGATGTTGGGATTAAAAATAAATATGTGAAATGGACCAGCCCATCCTTGATGTATACAAAGCATATGCAAACTGGTAACAAACCACATGGGACTAGAGAAAATACTGTTAAAGTGTTGATTGGTAAGCCATAATAGTGAATTCCTGGCACCTGAATGCACCCACTGACACTTAAACCCATCACTTAATATCAGTCAGTAATAGATCCAAGACAATGCATAGAAATCATAGGAATGAACAGCCAATGTGCATCAACTGGAAGATGCATTTATCCTTGAAGTCAAAATATCAAGAAAACATAAATTGTCTCAGCCTCCACTATCTTTATTAGCATAGCTGCCACGGCAACCTGACTGACTCTAAATCACGAGAAGAGCATGTGCTGACTGGGGTGAAAAGAGAATTTGAAATCCTCTGATCAGCTATAGATTTGAGTTCAGAGCCATAGCTGCTCCCCATCAGGAGCTCATTGCTCCGTTGTAGACCGGCATGCCCTGAGCTGTGATTGGCTGCATTACCCATGGGGAGGGAATCTGCAAATAAGAAACAGGGATTTCTCCTCCTTCCACTGTTGCTATGTTGTAGTTGCTAAGAGCGTCGAGTAAAGATGGATGTGTGGACTCTTTGTAATTATTCTGTGATTTATGTAGGAAATGCACTTGAATAAATCAGTTTTGGTTATATAATTAATTTAATTAGTTCAGTGTTTTAAATCATTTTATGCTGTATAGCACTGATGTAGAAGTGGAAGTAGCACTGGAGTTTTATCTCATATGCATATAGGGGTAATGCTCATATTAAACCTCGCTTTAAATTATGAGACACTCTACATTCATTTATTAGTGACCCTTTTAAAATAATGCATGGCATGACCCTACTTTAGCTATACTATCCATGCAATTATTAAAGCCTCACTTGCTTATTTAGTTTGGTTTAATGCCTGTCATCAATCCTAAATTCATTTACATTATATTCAGTAGAATATTCAAGTTTATCATTGCTGCTTAAAGTCAAAAATAAGGGTTGCATTACGCATGGGGAACAAGTTAATTTGTGACTGACTGATAATGCAGCTGGCTCCAGACTCACTATATGACAATGCAAGCGTAAATGATTTTGTGTTTATACATTTTTCTTTGTAACTTTAAGCAAACTGTGCATTCATGTCATTGTAATCAAACTGTGCTTTCCTTCGCAGTCGTGATAATTTTGGCAGAGCTCTGAGTGTGGCACGGCTCTCTATCTGTATTTAAACATGATGTTTACATATTTAAAAATAATGCCGCCTGATGGCCTAATGCCATGAGTAGGTTTGAGGGACCTGCTGTCCGCTTTAGCCTCTAATCCCCTCAGATTAAATCATACGATCTGTATCAGACTTGGCTCACTGGGCCTAGATTAAACAAATGGAAGGTTGCAAAGAGCGACACAAACACCATGCATGGCAAAAGTGATGCGTTTTCTGCACAGCTTCATAATTTAGCAGGGTTAAACTGGGTAACTCAAAATATGGATAAATTACACCATTACTGATCAGGGAACTGAAGACTACATATTTATGTTCGCTAGAGAGTTTACAGATCACTTAGACAGTGACACTGTGTATGTGTCCATAGACACTGGAATGCTACTTGTTATTCTGAGACTTAATGCTAATAGTGTGGTCGAGGTACTCTCTTATAAAATGTACATACACAATAGGATTTTATAAAAGAAGACTCAGTTATAACCTGACTGTGCTTTCTAGTAATCAATGAGACATTAATAAATATGACCATGTTTGTGCCATTTGCTTCACTACACTCGGAAATGATCCGACAAATTTATGAAGTGACTCACTCTCTCCGGGTTCTTTAGATTTCCTGCCACTGGAATTTTTCTTCAGCATGTTCCTGCCTGTGGTGAACAGGTTGGTAAGTTCGTCCAGCGGGCTTGTGGGTGTCCGAGAACGCCCCGTTGATACGTTCTGCATAGAGCCATGGAGTCGACCCACACCATCTTGAGGTGGCGAGCCTTTGCCGTGAGGGGTGGCGGAGGCACTCCGTGGCAGACCCCCGGGGAATGGCATTGGAGCGTCAAAGGGAGGTGTGCGCATGAGGCTGAGAGGGGTGAGACAGCGCCCCATGCTGACCGGTGATGGACAAGCAGAGTGGCTTCGCTGATAGGAGGATGAAGAGGAGGATTTGTAGAGGGTACAGGGTAGAGGAGGCGCAGAGGAGCGGCCAGAAACGGTGAGGGTTGGAGTGGCAGTGAGCTCCCTGCGGATGTGTGCAGAAGAAGGTGGCTCGGTGGAGGACGTTGGGGATTTGCTGTAGGATTGGTTCTCCAGCATGGGCAATTTGGTTACGTCTAGAGGGGTGAGGGGAGACTCGTCTGAGTTGGGCGAGCACTGGGCTGGCGCTGGTGGGAACACCAGCAGCGGAGGCCGATGGGTGAGTAAATTAGGAAAGGGTGCGGGAATATCACACAGGGGAATGTTTCGAGGCGTGGAGCAGCGACTGAGAGGTTCAGGGTCATAGGGCGCTGGGGTCGGGCATGCGGAGCGACATCCCACAGGGTCAGTGCGGTACTCCATATCATCAAGAGCTGGGTACTTCATCTCTTCGTACACAGATTCACCTGGCTCCTCGTCTTCACTCTTCGAGGGTTCTCGTGCTCCGACGTCAATCCCGCCCATCTCTATATAGACAGGTTCATCTTCACAGTCATCTGTGGGGCTCTCATCACTCTGTGGAGGCGAGGGGTTGCGTTCAGAGGGGGAAGTGACGTAATGGAGTGGCTTGGAGGGGCAAATGCTGCTGCCTCCATGGCTCTTGATGTAGGACTCGTCGAAGGAAACACTCAGTTGTGTGTTGGGGTTCCTCTTGGGTTTGGGTGGCGGCACCCTCCTGCAGTCCTCGCTGCATCCTTGAGCTGCTATAGGATAGAGAGAAAAAAAAGTCTAAATGCAAATCCATTGAGAAAAATCACATTCACAAGCATGACCTGATGACACACAAATATACTGTATATTATTTCTTTTCTGGTTTATTCATTCTTTGTTTGTCATGCTGACCTTTTGTGGTTCTATTCCCATTACTCTTCTGATGCAATCACACATACACACACTACCAAATCTGACAAAACTCTACTTGTGAATCATTTATCATTAATACGTGGACCATTCTTATTAATATAAAGCCTACTGCAGTTTTGTGGGTCAGATGTAGGTCAATGTGTACCGCTATGAGCAATATCTTGAGTCAGATATGTGGGAATAGTTGGGGCATATGCATGTTTCTAGGTCACATATACGGCAGTGGAGCAGTATGTGAATATAGTATCTAGGTCACACACACTGTGGAGCTTCTTTTTGATAGTCGTGACGTAGCATTGCAGTGTGAATCTCTTTAGATGTGGTGCAGTGAGGCTATGGTACAGTGTTCACATTGACCAGATACTACAGTACTGATAATACTACTCATAGTAGACAGCGCTCTATGGTACTAAGTCGAGCACGGTGTATTTCTAGGTCAGAGGCTGAGATGTTTGGACAGGAGTGTCCTTTTCTCTGATAGGCAGGGGGGAGATAAGTGTAGTTAAGAGCTGGACCATGTCTGAAATCTCCAAACTGCAGATTTTACACCTTTAATAATTCAGAAGCCAGATGGCTCAGACACACACATACTTCCCATAACTGTATGACTCACCAGCAACGCTACGTGCACGCATGCATGCACGCACTGCACATGCCTACACATTCAGAGAAGGAAATTAGGGCAGGCATGTACACATTTTAGAGCACATAGTCTCACAGGATAGTCTCAATCTTTCCAGAAAATGGAAAGTTTTCTGCTGCATCTGTTGCAGATATGTTGTAGAAACAGGTTGATATTAGATGAATGAAGAATGAATCTAAAGTAAAAAAAAAAAAATCCAGTGTGTGGAAGCAATAATCAAATGAGAACATTCATTTATTATGATTATAATGATATATTAGATATTTGTGCATGCATGCATGACATTTCCCCAGGTTGATGTTGATGATGCTAATTTGAACTAAGGCTGAAAACAGGCCTTTTGGTTCCACATTTCCTCCTCATTACCACTAATTAATAAGGTGTTAATAGAAGACTGGGTTCATCCCAGACGTGTTTCTGGTATGTGTTTAATTGGACTGACATGACACTCACATTGTTGCGTACTCGCTCTCTCTCTCTCTTTCTGTGTGTGAGCATGTGCACACAGTGGTGTAACCATGCCTTTTTTCTTTGAACAATTACCAATCACCGGTTTGCATGGTGGATCTTAAGATCTGTTTCAGCACTGATGATGAATCCATCCTTCCAAACATCTCTTACTCCCTTCATTATTCCTCCCTCTTCTCCCCCTCCCCCTGTAGCGGATGTGTTTACCCCCCCCTCCTCCTGGGGAAAACGAATCTAGGTCAATCGCTCCTCCTGAATGAATTCTACTCTGACAAGCTCCTCCCCTTCCCGCTACAGCGCCAGCTACAGAGCACGCAACCCTCCCCTCAGCCAGGGACACCCCCACACTCTCACTGTGATTGGCTCACACGCCTCAGACTTCGGCATCTCTAGAGCCCCATTGGCTCGTGCTGCTCAGTGATTCTGTGATTGGCTGGGCTGCAGGGGGTCTTGTTTCTGTGGGATGGTTGCCGTGGTGCCCAGGAAGATCTGTGTGCACATAGAGAGATCCCCACCAATCTGAGCCAGGCTCGGCGACTCCCTAAACATGACGCTGGCAACGAAGCATCCAAACTGAAATGGAGTCAAAGCTTCCTGCAACCTCTAAATCTTTTTGCTCTCACAGCCACCTGCCTCAAAGACTACTATTATCCTCTAAATGTCACTTTAATTTTGCAGTGCTTGTTTGTTTTGAGCTCAGCACATGCACTGTGTGATTTTTTCTAATAAAACTAATGAACTATGTGCATTTGCCACAGTAATGACTGTATCTGTGGTGTGTTGAGAGAAACATTGCTTTAGCTCAATTAATTCCCATCCTATTCGTTAAAGCTTTTCTTATTATCGAGTTGATGATGTACCATAATTATGTCCTCTTTTTCATCCATGGCCAAGCAAGCATATTGTGTTTATTTATTTTGCTTCAGAAACTGAATGACATTGCTGCAGGGTGCTCTTCTACTGGATCTTGATCAAGGCATCTCTACATGTTGGCCTTGCCAGTTATAACTGGAAGAAAAACTGTTTGATCTTTATTGGTAATTTGCCTTGCAGAAATATTTAAGTATGCCAGTTTTAAATGGAGTAATAGGACTGTCAATGCCCTTCTGCCGTCTTTATGTGCACTCAGAACATCTTTGACAATTGACCGTGTGACCAGTAAACCAGCACCAGCACTCATCCATCCACTGGGGTGAAGTTACTGGAGCTTCCATACACCTTATATAATTGATACACTGTATCAATTATATAAGGACAATGGGAAACTGTGATAGTCATGGTGGATAACACCTGGTGATTACATGCACAAAGATCTATATGAATGTAGCACTCATTCATATAAATCGTAGTATCATAGTACACATTTCATTCCTCATGGTTATTATACTAATCTGATGGGGCAAGGGAAACATGTGAGCAACCTGTAAATATGTTTATCTGACAGTAATAGAAAATACAAGAGCACGATGGGAAAAAATATTAATATTCATTTTTCCAACCTTTCTTCATAGATTTTGGCATCTGCAAATGTGCTACCCTGTGTACTCAATTATATTGTATGTAGTGTACGCTGCTACAGTGATTTCACATAACAAATGTTTTTTTTTTCTTCACAAAATAGTCAAGATTTCCAGACTAGTAACTGTAGCACAGTACAAATCTCTCTCCTTCTAGTGCAACCTGAATGTTGAACCATGTTTTAACCTCACTGTGCTTATAGCTCATTCATTTTATTTTTATATCAATTGCCCACTATGGTACTTAAAGTGAAGTATGCAGTGAACAGCGAGATGTCATTGTAGGAAAACCAGTGTTGAGGAGGACACTGCAGAGAGCAGCTATATATAGCGCAGCAGTTTGGTGTGAAGTGCCACCACCACTCACCGTCACATCTCTCCCCACGGCAGGTGGACATGGGACTGTGGTCCACCGCCTCAGACGACATGCTCAGCTTGGTGGCCGGATCCCTCCTGGGCTTGGGTGGGGGCTGCTTCCTAGAGGTCGGGCTTCCCACTTCCTCCTCTCCTCCGCCCCCGCTGTTCCCACCGCCGACAGAGTGGAGGGACTGGGAGCGTACGGAGAAGCCCTGCCCACAGGCGAGGGCATGCGGGTGGGGCATGGGCATGCGTTCCTGGGGGTCTGGCATGGTAATGGAGCCCATACGCAAGTGCTTGCCTTCAGTTGCTATGTCTTCACCCGTCCTGTACCAGGGAGAGAGGAAGTGAGAGGATAGAAAGGTCAAGGGGACAGAAATATTTATGTAAATATCAATGAATGACATATGAAATATCAAACTGGTTTACATCATTGCATAAAAATCTTGACCCAAGTGCCCACATCACCGCTGGAAGCTGTTCCTGGTCAGGAGATAAAATCTGAGCATTTATGTAAGCATATATGTGTGCGTTTGCACGTCATCCTGTGCCACTGGCTCAAATGATGAGAGCGCTAAGTTAACAATAACAGACATGTTAGTGCCAGTGAGAGCAGGGTCTCGTCAGGGCAAAGCATTGATTTGAGCTTAACCCTGGATATGACCAATGCCGCTCACACAACCACAGACATAATGACACCATGGAAGTCCCCCAGCCTGTACACAATCAATCCTATAAATGGATGATTGGCCTGAATGGAGCGTTAATGATGTCTGAGTGTTGTGTGGTAATGGGGGAAAGGAGGGCTGTGTGTATGTGTGTGTATGACAGAATAAATGAGCTTGAGATCTGACTGTGTTTAGGGAAAACGATTTGTACAAAAGACATGATACATTTGCGACGTATACACACTGGATCTCTGCACTTGATGTGTTTATGTGTTCTCACATCAGAGGGTCACAACTGAGCTTGGAGATTTGTTTAAACAAATGGCATGAAACAGGATGAATTTGCATGTGTGCCTCCACAAATCTCCATCTTGTGCCTGTGTGTGCACGCATGCATGCGGTTGTGTGCGTCTGTGCGTGTGTGACCCCTCAGTGTCTGACTTTGCTGACTCTGACTCCCTCCAGGGCAGCTGCTGAACAGAAGGTGCTTGGTGCGGTGGGTTCATTGGTCAGGGGCTTAACTTTGCCTAGCAACAGGGTACCCATAGAAACCAGACACAAAACCAGCTGCCGGCGCACAATAATAATAAAGCGCACGTGCACATCATGTGCATATCATGACCACATCACAGTTTGTTTGAAGATGACAGTGGTGATACCAGAGAAAAGTGCTTGCAGAAACCTGTGGAGTGGAGACATGCTTAAACACATGTCAAGTGGATAATTAATATTCTGTGCAGAAAAATTAATCATCCACGTTTGGGCTGAAACGTCCCTGAAAAGAGTAGGAAGTCTTCATCTGCCGCATTCAGCCACAGGTGTCAGCCGCACAGTATCAACAGCGTGTCCCTCGTTTGTGTTTTGAGTGTGACTGTGTGCATGCACACCCGTATACATGGGCTGCATGTGTGTGGGTGGGTGTGACTGGAGTAGTGGTGACTGGATTATTTATAGGATATTTGCCCAGTGATTGGCTAGAGGACAGACCACAGGTGCACTTGGACCAGTTGGAGTTGACTTGTCGTCGGGCAGCTCTGGTTCTCTCGCTGTGACACCATGCGACAGGAAAAAACATCACAGAAAAAAAAACAAAAAAAAAACAAGGAGAAGGGAGGAAGAGAAAGAAAAGAGATGTGTCTATGTGTGAATGCAAGCATATCACAAAGGGTAAAGAAAGAGGGAAGCAGCCGTTTGGAATTTGCAAGCGTATGCAAATATAAGTAAATCTAAGTGTGTTTTTATGTAGCTGTGGGATGTGTGTGTGTGTGTGTGTGTGTATTTTTGAATACACTTGCATGTTTAAGTAAATTTGTGGCCATCTGTGTGGGTGTGTGTGTGTGTGTATGTGTGCGTGACACTGCGAATGACTTCTTCTGATGAAATACAATAAAAGAAACCCAGAGCCAGATAGCAGCAGGCAGGAAGGCCCGCCTCACTCAAACCTAACGTGCTGATCTGATTGGCCTATGGCTGTTCCAGCTGTCACCAGGCAGAACACATCTCCTGCAGCCGAGCTCACACTTAATCTCTCTCTAACTGTTTTTTTTTCTTCTTTCTCCCCCGCTCTTAAACACATTTGCTCTAACAAGCTCTTTCACCCTCACACAATCACACACAATCACACAAGCCATTTGTTCTTTTCTATCCTCTCTCACACACGCTAATATATTCTATTTTCCTGTTGTTTCCAGTCCATGCGTGCACACAGGCACAAGTACGTGCGCATGCAAATGAAAGGAAGCGCACATGAATCCTCGCACTCTCTCTCACTCTCAGTCAGTTACTGTAAAAATGGGTCGTCTCATTGACCTACTTTTAGGCCTCATGAAAAATCCAGTTATTTTTTAGGCTTTTCCTCCAGTGACTATGTATTAATATTTTAGCTATAGCAACAGCTGAGAGACTACGGAAGGATAGCAGGACAGAAGAGGCATCGCCCTGTCCCATTCACCAAGTTACTATACATGACTGCATCAGACTATTAATAAGAATGGAAGAGGGAGAGACCGCAGAACTGTAACTTAGATGTCTTTCTGATGCCCGAGGTATAAAGTTGAACGCGGCTTTGATCATGCGAGTGATCTACAGCATGCAAACGGCGCAAGGCACTAATAATCACAGTGGCAGGGGAGAAGCGGCTCCTTTTGAAGCGCGTGCTCCTTTGACAGAAATGTGGCAGGGTTCAAAGTGTTCCTGAATCAATCAGTTAAGAAGAACCACATCTGGTCACATATTAATGCTCATCTTCCAAAACCACATCAATGTAATCATCTGATGCACAGCTAAAGCTCTGAGCAGCTGCTAAAACACTTTGTAACCGTGTCAGTCAGGCCGACTGACTGAACACAAATGATTTTCAGACACGACGTTGGAGAGGATTTTCCACGAGCCTTTCCACTGCAAACTGATGTTTATTAAGCATGATGCATCATTAGATGGATTCTTTCTCTATCAAAGTCTTTATCTATTAGTTCCTGGGTGTTTTCTCACCCATAATCTACTACTATATTCTTTATGGAGAAAAAGACAGCATATTTGTAAGTGAATATTCCTTTTTGTTTCCTGATCTCGCATGAGTCATCAGTCCTAAGACTTGATGAAAACACATCGGTCTATATTAGAGCATAACAAAACAAAATAAAAACAATAAGTCGACACAGTGACTCTTGGGGTCACTTTTACTACCGCATACCGCTCTCAGATTTTATGCAATGTCCATGTTGTCGCACAAACACGTTCCAGTGTTGGCTATTCTACCCCACAACACAAGCACGCCGTGTCCACGTGCTTGTCACGTTGTGAGGGCGCGCCTCTTATTCGCTCAAGTTTTCGGGATGCCGTACAGTGGTGTTGCTCTGCACGCTGGCTCTGCTTTAACTGCTTGCTCATCACAGCATGTAAAACAGGGTACAGCGGCGTATGTGACTGATTGTTGTTGAGGCCAATTGGAGAAAACGCATTTTCTTTAACGGATGTTAAAAACTTCTTGACAATGAGACCACTTTCTTCACAACAGGGTGCTTTTTTCTCTTTTCTTGACGTGTCTCACATGCTAACACACTTTCTGTCACAGCCCATCCCGTTCCTTCTTAATTCGAAATGCTCTCCATCTCAAAAATGGAGCAGCGATGACCTCCATCCAAGGACAAGTCCCAAATAAGTCTAAATGTGAAAAATTAATTATCCTCCATAGATCATGGGGTGCACCAGTCCACACTAGCAATCCCCCAAAATATGGCAACCTGCCATTGCCACAGGGACCCTCTGGCCACTTGTCCCAATTCCTTACAACCTCTTCCTGAAGTGAACCCAGTGACATCCTTGCATTTACAAAGCAGGCTAAGGCTATCAGCAAGACCTATGAGTCTGCTTCAAAAGATTCTGGACGTTCTACAGCTAACCCGTCCTACCCGAACCAGACTGTGAAAGTGAATTTTTTTTACAGTCATCTCAGTGCAAAGTATTTGTCAATGAGTCTGGTGTTTTTCTTTGTGTGAAGCACTTTGCTTTCTTCCTACCTCCTTATGGCTTCCTCCTGTTTTCTCTTCTTGTCGTTTTTCTCCTGCAGGAATGTCCTATTTCTCTCATTCCTGGCGTGGTCCAAGTTCTGAGCTATCAGGCCGTTGTAGGCTCTCAGCCCATTCTCCTCAACATATTGGAAAAAACGGAGAGTTTCTTCCTCTTTGGAGCTCATCATTCTTCAAGTGTTTCCCACAGCATTCTGATAAAGACACAAAGAAATCTCAGTAAGAATTATATACTACTAATAACATGGACTAATAGGGCAGCATATGAGCATAGACTGAATGCAAAACAAGCAAGTGGTTACGCCAGAAATCATCCTCTTAACCATCATTTCTCAGCCATGGTGAGATGAAAACCCGATGAAGGAAGACTGCATTTACGTCATAATCATGTCACACAACTAGTATTGTTTTTAATATCCCTGACTGCTGCGCTGTTCTTAGCCAATGAAAGATTCATAGACTTTTATCACGCCTGTATCCACAAGTGCAAACATTTCCCCTGGAGTGTTGCAACATCTTTCACTATTGTTCACTGTATACACATACATACACAAACACGCACACAAATCGCTCACGTGCACATGTCAATATGCAAACCCTCAAGGGACTCATCATCTAGCTACTGTTACTCACAGTCTTCAGTTTCAGTTTTCTTATTGGCTGTGGATCAGGAGCAGCTTCCCATTTTCTCAGTTGTGTTTGCACATTTTTCTGGCTGAAATTATTGGCTGTAACCATGTGAGTGTCTGAATGAAACTGGAAAAAAAAAAAAAAAGGCTTTCATCTTCCGCAGTTGTAATATGTGCAGGGCTCAGATGTGAAAATATTGTACTCCTGGGACCAACCACACAGAATAAATGAAGCAATCTTACTAGAATGTGATGCGTGGTTTTGCATATGTGGGGATCAGCATCATTTTTATGTTTAAGATCTAAAACTTGAGGTGTTCCACGCTGCCTTTTGATTCCGTAAAAAGACAATCACTGACAGCATCCTTGCCTTAAGAAAGAGTGTGGATGGTTCAACGAGAGAGAGAGAGAAAAAAAAGAGACTCTCTCCCTGTGATTCAATGTGCATGAATGTACGGCATGCATTCGCCTTTGCATGTGCAACTGCATGCAATATGGCAGATACTATGTGCAACAGCCGGATGAGAATTTGGAGAGGCCAGTGGTGGAAGAGTAGAAGACAGTGCATGCTTTTATGTAGGTCAATGTTTTCAGATCAGCCTGAGACTCATGCTTGTTTATGTGTGTGTGAGAAGAGCACTGAGTGTGCGTGGGGAGGGGGAGGGGGCTTGTGATAACTGTATGTATGTTTGTGTGCTTATGTGTGTGTAGGCAGGCAAGAGCAGCGAGGGGGTGAGGGCGGGGGGCTTGCCAGATGGAGATTGCAGGGCCAAATGAGAAACTGGCCATTGTCTGGCCATCCTCAGCATCCCTCTAACTCGTGTCTGTCTATCACTAAGTCCAGCATGGGGCCTAGGTCAGTGGGTTTATCTGCCGGTCCGACTCCTCCTATGATGTATTCTCAACACTCCTTAGCATAACGTTCTACAGGCACGAGGAGAGGGCTGATAAGAGCCGACGAAACAGACAGGTTCATCGTCTCGGAGCAGAGGTCTAGGGCACAGAATCCTGGTGTCAAGTGGTGTAGAGATTTTTTTTTCTCCTTGATTATCAGGTCTTATCAGTGATGCACAGGCAGAGATCTGAAGCTGCACAAAAGGAAATAAATCTTGATTTTCTGAGGGGAAAAAAACGAGGTGCACCAGTTAGTTGTGTTAAGGGTGCAGCAATAGGATGGCACAGTTCAAACAGTGTTTGAGCTGAATTAAGCCTGCCTGCCTAATCCCTGTAAGCCTGCAGCAGCACTATGCACTGGAATCAGCTTGTTTATCACACTGTTTTTACCAACCAGTCCTTTCACATTGGATTGTCCTCCCATAGCTCATCGATGTAAAATGCTATTCTTATTTGCTAATCTCTACAAAAACCTGTCAATTAGACAACCCATTTTCTTCCAACCAAGCTTTATCTTCCTCTCCGTTCTCACTCTTTCCCCTTTGCTTGATGCATTTTTTTTCTTTTTTCCCCCTCTATCGTGTCCTTCCTCTCCATCTTTGCCCCACTTGACATGGGCTGCAACAGTTGGAACACAGAGGTGCACATTGCCTTAAAAGTAAATCAAAGTGGCACACCGTTTCTGTTTCCAGGCAACCATGTCAAGGGAGAAGGGCAGCATGGATATTCTAGAGACACAATGTCAAAAAGATTGCAAGGCCAATTGTCATGCGTGGGCGCTTGCGCGCGCGCACACACACACACACACACATCAGTGCAGTACAGTGGACCAAGAAAAGATTAACCTGTAAACCCTGGCACACACAGATGTTACACATGGCAGCTCGTTTGGGAGATTTCTATGCAGACTTGATTAAAGGAAAACACTTTGGCATGCACTGTGATGTAACGTGAGCATTTGCTGGCATTTGTCTTTGTGGGTTTGTGGGTCATTGTTGTGTATAAACAAGTCTTACAATGCATACTTACAATGGGGCTGTGTCCCTGCTGGTTTGTGGACCAACGTGTCTTCTGTTCTCCCCTGAGAAGTCCAGTGCACGCTAGTGAACTCTGACCTACGCTGGAGCACCGGTGCACTATTCCACTTAGATCCACATAGACTTCCATCCATTGTATGGCCCAACTGACTGATTTGCTAGAAGGAGTCCCTGTGACCCAGGATGAGGCTGGTGCTAGAGGGGAGGTAGGCCATTGGGTGCCCAGCCCAATGCTCCCTCCCCTGGGCACAAAAGGGAGATGCAACCCCTCCAGTCCAGATGGTGCTAAACTCCAAGCCAGGTGCCAGCTTCACTGCTTCACACATCTGCACATGCTAGAGACGGAAGGAAGACGCAGCGCAGCAACAGACCGCACCCGCAACCATGTCACAAATACACACTGACACACACTCACATCAAACTCCCCTTGCAGTTGCGGAGCAGGCACTCTCTTTCTAATGCTTCTTTTCCCAGAATGTCCCTCCTTCTGCTTTAATATGCCAGAATGCACAAAATGTCTCAGAGTGTCGCACAGATGAAAGAAATCCTCATCCACGGGGCCATGAAGGTTAAGCAGAGTGGTATGCGCTCCCAGTCATGGCATTCCCTGCCAGCTCTCTCTCCGTCCTGCTTGTCCACACCAGTCTGTACAGTCGGTCTGTGCTTAAGCAGATGACACCGGGCTTCCCAACTATAGATCACAACAAGAAGAACACGCCCACTGCCTACTGTAGCCACCTTCTACTAGAGCGTCATCCACTCTCTCCCTCTCCTTTTATTTTCCTACACCTCTAGTTCTCTCGCTGTGTGCCTTTCATCCTCACACGCACTCATATTCCAGTCTCTTTCTCAGAGGATTCGTTTTATGTTTTTGTCTCGTGTGTGCCGCCTGCCTTCCCTTCCCGCAGCTGCACTGTAACTGGAGCCTGGATGTGTTTTTCTGCTTTCAGCACCACGGAGAGCTCTCTCTGTCAGAGGGTGAGGGGGGGTGGGGGTGGGGGTGGGGGGGCTGAGTGGGTGGGCACACTCAGAAGGGGCCAAGTGGAAAGATGTGTGGAGGGAGGGAGGGAGGGGGGGTTGAGTGGGAGGAGTCACTGGGTTGCCAGGGTGTGACCTCATTAGACACAACCTCCTCTTCCCCCGGCAACCACAGCGCTACCCCTCCCCGACGCCGCCACCCCCCCTCCTCCCTTCCCTCTCTCTCTTACAGCTCGTAAACAAGACCACGACACAAAAACACTTGCAGTGAATACACCGTCTTCCTCTCAAGTGCATTCATTACATGCACTGTGACCAAAACAAAAGCCGGAACAAAACAAAGGGGTGCAAACGCATAAAAGCAAAAGGGAAAACAGTACTTTGCAATCATTTCCAATACACACGCATTGACCTGCTGACGCAAGATTGAAATACGTTTGCATAAAACAAACAAAAGCAAGCAATCCAGAATACAGACTTGTTCCCAGTGGCCACAAAGATGAACAGAATGAAAGCAGGGACAGAGTTGAGCTCGAGTTGCATGCTTGTCAGGGGGGCTCATGCGCCTGCCGTTTACTTCTGCCTGACTACTGTTTCAGTAGTGCTGTCGGTTGTTTATGTGGTGGGAGTGCCTGGAATATGGTGCAGAAGCAGGGGTTAAGGGAGGGTGAGCGGTACGGGTGGAGTAGGGTGGTGTGTGTGTGTGTGTGTGTGTGTGTGTGTGTGGAGGGGGGGTTCGCTCAAATGGATTAACACCGTCGACACAAAAGGATTAGGGAGCAGAGATCTGTTGTTTTCATCAACCCTTCCCTCCATTTCTCTTAACCCCCCTGCCTTTCTGCCCCTCACTTTCCCCCTCCCCTCTATCCCTGATTCTGTCTCGCACTTTTGCAAGAGGGGGGGGGGGGGGGGGGGGTTTGTATGAAAATCAGTTTTTACAAACATGTGGTGGTCAGTTTAGAGGAGAGAATGGGGATTGTGGGGTTGTTAAAAATATAGCAAAGGGGGGGGGGGGCAAAAGGAGCAATAGCACACTGGTGAGTTCAGCAGGGCTAGGGATGAACCGCTGCGCTGGATTGCACTTGATTAATAAAAAAAAAAAAGGCACCTGTTTTGGGGCGAAGAAAGGAAAAGGTAAAACGGGGTGAAACCGGATTCCACCCCACCAGTTCAAACCCGCCTCTCATAACAGCATGCCACATGCCATAAATAGCCAAATGCTATGATCTCACTGAGATAAAATGCCATGTCAAAAAGGTAGTCACCCCCTTTTTCTGCCCATTGTGAGAGACGTGGTCGACTGGTCACGCACAAAGCAAGTCACTCTATCCAGATCCAGCTCAGCACACGCGCCCATGCACATGCACATATACACAAAAGCGCCGGTCTGACCTCATGTGTCCGAGTGTACAATCTCAAAGGAAGTATTTAGATCCTATCAGAGCTCAATGAACACAGACAGTGAGGGAATCTCGGGGGTGAATGGGTTAAACAAATTTTTCCACCTATGTGCACAACAGTACTTTGTTTTGTGAACAGTGGAGGACACTCCCTCAGGGGCAGAATGAAGGGTGAAATAAGATACAAAGCCTGCTGTAACTTTTCAGTTCACACACGCTTACAGACACAAAGACTTGCATACAGGGAGAAAGGCATCCAAACTGCCTGAATACATTATTAAGTGCATGTTTTTACTGCAATTCAAATGAGTTTGTAGCCAAATTTTGGTAATAAAATTATTATTTTTGTAGCTGATACTACTCATTTTATTATATTTGGTGTTATCACATAGACTGTAATCGGCCAGTGAGCACTTAGCAGATATAAAAGTGTAACGCTAGAACTTAGAAGAAAGCCTCACACCTCCTAGCGGCCATATAAGACCCATAGCATTAGGCAAGAGATGACTTCGACAACAGGCTGATCACAGTACGTCTGATCAATTTTGCCGTTGGATAATATCTCCCTCTTTCATTTACTAACAAGCCACTAACACGCAGTCAGCAAATCAGTCTGACAAAGAAACCTAGTTCATGTATGTATTCAGACATTGTGACATCAATGACTGTTTACAATACAGACCAATGTGCCCTGGAGCAAACGCCTGGTACTCCGTTCAATCATGCATGTAATGATGTTGTATTGATCCACTGCTGTAACAGGCTAATGAAGAGTCTATAAAAACCATTACACCAATCAATTAAATGCCACGGAGGAAACAGAGTCATTAGGAATAGAGCAAGGACTCTGCTTTGTTAAGTGCAATTGACACATGGTGCTACTGTAAATGGTTTCTGACTCTTAAAAGTGTCTGTGAAGCTTAGTGACAGTCTCTGTTTTCTGTCCTCCCTGGGAGTGCCATGCAGGTGAGGATGATGAAGGCACCGGCCGGACAGATAGTGAGACAGAGGCACTGAATATGTCAGACTCTCATTAATGATGCAGCGCGCCTTACTTCCACTCCTCACATCTCTGCCCGAGAGAAATGGAGCATAAGGTTCTTGCTCTGACCAGCAATGTGCAGACATATGACCACTCTGCTGTAAGTTTCATGTACATATATATGCACATACAGTAAACTGATGCACCCCTTTCCTACACAGTGCACAACATACTCTATTTATAGGGATATTGGAATGCAAGATGATTCATTACTTTGCCCTCCCCCCCCGCAAAACTTAGAAGTGAGCTGCATGCCATGAGGTAATGTTCTACTTAATCAAGCTTCTCAACACTCATTTACCACCACTTCCTCCCACCAGAGATGTCAAGCTGAGGCATGTCTCTAACGACCACCCTCTACACTTCCCGCTGTTCCACCAAGACAGAGAGGTGAAAATGAGAGACTGGATAGTGTAATCTCTCAAACAGGCGGTTGAGGGCTCCGATCTTGGGGGTTTAGCCCCCTGTAAGCCCCTTAAATCCCCAGTTTAGAGGGCCAGAACTGATGGGCTGAAGCCACCGGAGATCGTCTACGAACCACAGGACTACAGAAACAGCATGAGATCACAGAATGAAGGATGGGCTTAATTGGCATCAGAGATGCCAGGGCTACACTCATGATCATTATCATATTGTTGAAAGAAGGTCAGCCTGAGGATGGTTTCGGATTATGGTGCTAATACTGATGCATAATGTTCTTCAGTGGTAGTAAGTTTATGTTGTTTTATAAGGATGATAGTGGTGACTGATGACCTATTGCCAACCAATACCAAGGAATATGGAAGATTATTTTAGTTCAAATAAGCTGTGTGTTTGTTGTAAGGTCTATACTGGCTGGAGAGAAAACAGCGAATTCCTGTCACCTGAGACAGAGAAAAATCAGTATCACCTCCTATTGACCTTATTTTGAACTAAATTAATGGTACTTGGCACTGAAAACTTAACCTGCATAAATGAGCATCAGGCGTGTGTGAGGACTGAAATCTAGGGATACTGGCGCCATCTGCTGACCAGGTTCACCAACACTTGGAGTGCATCTATTTCAGACACATCAGTTAAACTGCCTCACATAGTTTTTGCATTTTCTGTAGAGAAAGATGTTTGACTGTGCTACTGCTGGCAATCAAATGCTTTCACTTTCCCTAAAATAGTCCCACTGGATCCTAACAGACAGGCCTGAGTTGCAAATATGATAAAAGGCAAACAGAATTTGCAAATCACTTTTTTTTTTTTTTTTTTTTTGTCGTCTGTAAATGAGTATTGTAACTAATAGTTACCTAAATACATATACAGAAACACATACACATAGATAACTGTGTGGCATTTGAGGTTTTGAGAAAGTTAATATTTGCTATTGACAAGCTACATGCTTGTACTGTGGCGCAAGAAGGAAGCTGTGATAACAATACATAATCACAATGTCAATGTACATCTTACTTTGGGCCTGCTGGGCTGATTCAAGTCCACTGTAAACAAACAAACAAAATAAACATGTTAGCTCTAATCATTCTAATCATATACAATGCCAAACAATGTTAAAGCACACCAAAACTCAAATAGCAAGTGGTCAAATGAAAAGATGCCATTTATATGGCAGATTTTAAAAGTTCTGAGCTTCATCCATGCAAACAATCACCCTGCAAGTACATTGTAGAGCCTCAAGGAATAGCTGAGGCGACTGGAAAAAAAAAAAAAAAATGATGACCTTAATTCAATCCAATAGAGCATCCCTGCAATAAACAAGCTGTAAATTTTGTAGCTTTAACATTTTTGTTGAGACAGTTTCAGAAATATATACTTACAGTAAGTTATGTAGCAAGGATTTTCTAAAGTCATGGCCTTTATTTTCATGAGTTATGGGCAGATTTACAGATACTGCATCAGGGCTAGACCATATATTAAAAGCTAGACTTATTCAAGTTCAAAAGCAGCATTTTGAGTTGTATTCTTTTAAGTGGACACCAGCGTCCCTCCAACCTGAGTAGGAAACGTATTACCCCCACAGCCCTTCTGCCATTGTGGATGCTCATTGAGGTACCTTGGCAACACCTGTAAGCAGAAGTGGAATACCTTACTGTGAAAATACTGTGAAAGTCCTGTATTCAAAACCTTACTTAAAGTATCCTTATGCAGAAAAAAATGGTAAGTTTACTATGCTTTTGAATTAATGGTGCATTAATATGCTGCATTTTACAGTTTACTACTTTATTGCATAGTTTAATCTAGACAAAAACTTAAATAAAAAATAGAAATAAAAATAAAAGGCTTTCAGTGGACAGGTATAGTTTAAAAAAATTTAAATGTAGTTTGTAGTATGAAAACACAACACATTAAAGTACAAGTAGCTCATATTTGTACTGCATTTTGTACAGTACCGTTACTGGAGTAAATGTGAGTTAAGCTCGTCTTTAGTGGCGCGTAACGACGGTGTCCTCCGACCACATGAAGAAGGAGACCTTATTACAACTTCTTACCTTTGTTGCAGGCCATTCATTTCAGGTAGTTATGTAGCTGTCAACATTTGTTATTTCGCGATAAAACTTGGACAAATGAAATGAACTCGTTTTCACGGGGAAACGGTGGAAATAAAACGTATGAATGCGTGACCGCGCCGGGCTGCCGTAAGCTAACGCCATTAGCTCTTCTTCTCCGTCCTCGGCTAGCTAAATACTGCTCCGTATCATACGCTAACCTTACTGTACCTGCAGTAACGTGGCATTGTTGTGCCGGCATACGAGTCGTGCACTTTATACCGTAATATAATGTCTGCCTTTTAACTTTTTCTATCGCTTAAACGCCCAAGTTTATTTCTGCCGCCATTTAATTTTACCGGATACACCAGGTGAGAAACCTCCCAGTCCACTTTACCTTTGTTCCCAACCGCCACAGTCAAGTTACATGTGACGTAGGTTAATTAAATGCCACCTGTTCTGTATTTTCCGTCACCCATGGTGGTCCTGAAACAACACTGAAGACTGCAGAGTCAGGTCATGACACTTCAGCACAAGTGTGTGTGTGTGTGTAAAATTGAACCAACCCCCCCAAAACCCAGACAGTAATCTTCCAAAGCTTAGACTACCCAGTCCTCCCTTAAGGGACTGAGTGCGAACATGTTACATTCACAAATAAACGTATTGTAAAGTCATCCATCATGGCGTCTGTGGTCAACCAGGTAAATTGCTATTCCTGGGTTAATCAATGGTTTCTTTCTCTCGACCAAAAACAACATTTTGTCCATGTTTATGATTTGATGCTTTAATCCTCATTATAGCAGATGCAACTGTGCTACTTTTATTTACCCTTTGATGTATTTCCCATTCATCTTGAGAGTGTCAGACTAAAAATGATGTAGAAGAAGCACAAATTGGGGCATAAAAATTCACAAGAAATGAAGCGTCTGACACTTCACTTCTCATGGGTGAGCAACCCTACAACCCTATAGCGCTTTATTTGTGCCCCTTGGGAATGAAACTGGTGGCAAGGCGTCCCTTGTTTTTCCGCATTGAAGGTAGTAACCCTAAGTTCAGATGTTCTCCTGTTTAAATCTCGTCTGACAGGTCTGACAGCCACCTTAGTTACCCAAATAGTTTTTCTGCCAAGTTCATGTCCATTATAATTTAGAGACACAATATTCAGTGCTGACAGTGACCCATGCTTTAGGTCTTACTAAGACTGCCTGGATCTTGATAATTCATTTGATTTAGTTATTGTCGACATAAAACATGTTGAGGTCTAATTAAGAACATTTTTGCCTTGCAGGAGTGCAGCCTCTGGAACCTCAGCACATCTAAATGCTATAACCTCTGCGAGGGCATCCTTCAGGTAAGTGGAGTCTGAGCCCAGAGGTAGTACATCATCTGGGGAGGATACAGCAGGAGGAGATAAGCAGTAGTGCAGTCACCTGCATAAATCAGAATAACCTGTGATCAGGTCAACATTCAAGCCTATACTTAACTCGAGAGCACAATCTGCTGGGAAGATTTATAAAGTATAAATAAAGAATAAATGCTACTAGACGGAAGCTTTTAAAGTGTAAAGGCAATTCCAAGATTTATTTCAATCGCGCGGCGTGCACCAAGCGCAAAGTAACGATAATATTCCACACAGAGCATTGTTTCACTGAGGTACATGACATGACAGAGACAGAGAGAGAGAGAGAGAGAGAGAGGCTTCAGCACCCCCACAGTCCTGGAGCTGAGAATACGGCTCATTTTTACTTGATTTTGACACCTAATTTCATAAACTCATTGATATTTTTGATTATTCAAACTTGGTGCAATGGTTAATAACACTTTCTTCTTTGGTCTGATTCACTCAGAACACATATTTATTCTTACTTAAACAGACTTTAACTGTCTGTAGTACTTACAGAAGTTGTTATAGTCACTCCCAAATAAAGCCCTTCGAGTTTTTACTATCTATGTAGTTCTAAAGACTACAGATTTATTCTGTGCTGTGGGTATTCTTTCTTTTATGCGTCATATCTCCACAAAGATCAACAGCTGTGGTCCTTCTTACCTTAAAGGTGTCCTCAAGACAGCGGTCACACCATTTAAACCCCTAGTCCAGACAAACCTCTGGAGACTGCCTGTAAGCTCAGACTTTTTCTTCCCTGTTGCATGCACAGAGTGAGTCGTATTGTCCTGATTTGATGTGGAGTCACTTTGTGAACTCATGTATTCCGAAGAGATCACTTCTCAACCCTGGCTTCTGTCACAACCAAAGCACTGGAAAGAGAGCTATGTCTATGTCTGCCTCCGCCCTGTTAAAGTTCTTAAAGTCTGTATTGTCGCATCAGCTGTTTGTGTGTTTTGGAAGCTCAGGCTTACACACTCAAGGGTGTGCAAGAGCATCAGCTGTTATTTGATCAGGACACCGAGTTCTGGCCTGCTCTGTAAGGATTCAGTGTTTCAGTGGGTGACATTTTGACTATGTGACCGTTATCCTGTATACTATTTAAACATGTAGTTCTTCACTCTCAAAAACAGTAGGCCACCCCTCTGTGACTTCTCAGCCTCTGTGACCTGAGCTCTCAGTCAGTTTCTTCAGGTCTGCTGAGAGCTTGCTCATCCTCGGTTTTCCTCAGACCATCACTACTTTATAAAAGAAACAGCTTGCCTGAGAAATGTGAAAGTGCGGATGACCCAGCAGCATCCCAACTATATTTCAAGAGTTACCGTGAATGAGTATTGAGGGACAGGACCAGTCTTGGCCAGGCTGTCATTTGTGATTTGAAGTTAGGTAAAGATAGCATGAAACAACGTCAGAAAAAAAATCTCTCCCCTAAAGTTGGCTCATAATAAAAAACACCATACAGCTTAATTACAAATGAATAATTTATTTATATAGCAAATTGCTTGAAACAGATAACTCTTTGTACCCTATTATAAAACAGTTGGCAGTTGACCACGGATGCAGTACCGTGTTTGTCCAGGAGAGGGTAGTATTTCACATAGGATGTGTAAAAGGTAACTTTAAAAAAAGTAACTGGACAGGGTTACATTTAACCATGAGGTGACAAACTGTCAAAAAGAACGCAGAAAACTTGAATGTGTTACACTAACATGACCTTACCATGCTGCACGAGAAGTCAACTTTTAAAAACACTGTGTTATGAACTAATTACAGTTCTATAACGGTGTGCCCAGGTTGGTAATACGTGCTGTAGCTTCATAATCTGGATTCGCTGACATAATTTTAAATCTGAAGTGAATCTAAATTATATTTCCCCAAATGGGAAAAACATAACTTCATATCAGGGTAACGGCAATTAAATTGATGAATAATATGTTTTGATTGTGTGTGTTAACTCTTTAAGCCCTCTGATGTGATACACCTCAGGCAGACAGTGAATACAACTTGACATCAAACCTACAAGGAGCATCATACTGTGACAGACAATCAGTCTGTAAAAAAATCTTATCTGGGTACTTTTTTTTGATTAAACATTTTCACCAATAGATGGCAGTGATGTAAAAGTATTGGTATACAGGCTTCAGCAACAGGACACGCAGGGTTGTCCCTGTTGCAGGGAGAATTAGTTGCCACAGTTGTTATACTCTAAACTAAACAAAAACTAAATGAAATACAGTGTCAGAACTTTGACATTTGAGATGAGAAATCAAAGTATGTCAGCCCAAAAGCCATTTGCTTATTATTCTAGGTCTTGTTAAGAGGAAGAAGAACCAGATGGCAACTTAGTGCCCTCTTAACATTTTTAATATTTAATACTTGGATCTCTCTGAGTTTAAAATTGGTATGATTCTTAGCTCTGTTACAAACAAACAAAGACATTATTATATTTTGATTTGATGTTGTTGTTGTTTTTTTTTACTTCATCAGAAGTAGTGGAATTGAAATATGAATTAAAATGATGCTTAATTTGGTGTAATCGTGTTCTGTTTTGTATTAAAAGCTTGGATCATGCTCATGCGCAAAAATAAAACTCGCGTTCAATTATGGTTCACGTGCTTTTTTGTTTTATAATACCACGAGAAAATGTTTAGTTATAAGGATTTAAAATGCTGGATCCTGACACTGCAGGTCCCTGTAGGGATATTGTAGTGAGTTTCAGCCGGGGCACTTAGCTGAAGTAAACAGAAAGGGAGGGGAGTGTGCGCAAGGCTTTGGAAACAGGCATGCAGACAGCCGACCACTGCAAAGTGTTGAGCGCGGGACACACTGGCTTTAGCCCACACCACTCTCTCCCTCTGTCCAAGAGAAGACCCCAAACCTCTGCTGTGAGGCGCTCACACTCATCCCAACCAATAATGTGAAAATCAGACGGAAACGCTTTGTCAGATGTTCAAACTCATCGTCGCTTCATTGTACTCCAGTGTCGTCTCCTTTCAACAGTGTCACACAGTTTGCAGTCAGGCTACAGTAGGCTATCCACGAGGATACCTGGTGTGAGATGCGGCAATGTCCCGAGGAATATGCCCACGCGTAAACTCTTGCGGATCCTTTTGGATTTTGTCGGCGGTCATATGTTTCGCGGCGACTGTAATCGACGTGGACGCGTACAGCTGTCATGAAGTGAGGACCGCTTTCCAGCTGCGTCAGGTCGGCCCGCTGCACCGCGTACCGGAGACACCTGTCCCAGGTGAGCCAGTGGGTTTGGCACCTCAGAGTGAGGAGCACTTTGGCTGGAGCGCACTGTAAACATCGTTGGGGGATTTTGCTAAGGCGTCCGCAGACAAGTTAAACATTTGGCTAAAACTACAATCGTGGCGATTTCAGCAAATGTGTACATGTCTTTATAAAATAGTCTTTTCATTAATGTCCACAACTTTTAGCTTGTCTGTGCTTCTGTCAAAAGCACACGTGGGTCTGTACACATGCACTGTGAGTGGTCTCCTAAAAGCAAAAAAAACAAAAAAAAACAAAAAAAAAAGCCCATTCAAGTGACAGCAGAAAGAGGTTGAATGGCTCAGAGACAGAGTAGATGACGTTTTCTGTCTTTGTTATTGTCGTATTGTCTCTCCTTAAAGAAGTCATGTTAGTTAAAGAGGCTTTTAAAGAGCTTTGCCCATAAAATAACTGCCTGACACGGTTTATAGGGGATGCTGTTGGCTATAATGTGTTGAATAATAAACTATACTGCCAAATCTGAAAGTAAGTGAAATATTGTTCTATCCATTTTCATTAAATGCCAGGCGTCACAATTTCCCAGCATTGTACATCCTGAACACCCTGAGACCCCCCCCCCCCCCCCCTTCCAAAAACATCTATCTGTGTATTAGTATCTAATATTACATGTTTACCCAGAACATGTGCCCCATCTGATCTTTCTGGTTTAAAGCACCGCAGCATCTGGATTTTCTCCACAATTTGCAGCTCCACATACCGCCCAGCTGCTTATCACACACGGGCTGTTTGGAGAGATTAAACAATTATTTTGCAAATTTCTTTTGGCAGAAAGCCTTTTGAGCGCATTCGCAAAGTGCTGAGACGGGAGTTTTGAGCCAGAACAAGTCTAGTGTGATGTGTGCGGAGGTCTCATATGGTTTACGCTCTGTGCATAAACAGGCTACAATATCGTGTCCACAATGGAGGGAGGGATTGATTTGCAGTCCTCAGATTCTTGATTTGACAGTTTTCAGATTCAGTCAGCCACCACCGGCACTTGTGCAGGAGCCACGGTTTATGACAGCAGATTGTCCCGACTCCAGCAGGCCTTTAGATTCTTTTGGCACCTCTGCTGACACGGTTCCCAAAGTTCTCCTGTCTTCTGTTACATTTTTGTCAGTGTGATGCTTGAAAGCAGCTTCAAATGCCTTGAAGGTTTTGTGGTATGTGCTTTCCTCCTGCACACTAAGGAAAAGTTATTTTATGAGGATAAACATTGGTTCCAAATCTGTTTTGGAGGCAAAACACATTTTGAGCGGCTTTAGGCTTTGGTTCAACTATGCTAGCTTTGCTTGCAAGTTATTCTGCAAGCATTGTAGGAGACACAATCACTATCAGCTATTATGTCATGTTCCTTCTATGTAGGGTCATTTCAATTGTCACATGTGTTTGAACACAACAAATTGTGTAATTCAGGGTGTATGCTCCAGTCTTTTAAATCTTGTAATGGCTTGCTGTAAAACTCTTTTAGTCTTTTAGCATCAGGAGTCTCTAAGATTTAAATGCCCTTTCCCTTGTAAATACTCAAATACCTGTAGATGTGCGGTGTACAACGATCTGTGCGCCCGCGGACGAGAATTCGTGCTGCAATAGTGTCACATGGAGGTTGGTGGCAGCTTAAGTATCACGCAGTCTGTGACTGCAAGCTGTAATAGAGAGAAGAGCAATAGATAGCTGAGTGGGAAACATACCTAGAGGTGCATCCAAACCACTTGATATGTTTGTTTAGCAGGGTGTCACTACTAGCAACAGAAGATGTCAATTTCATTGCAAGCAGTAGTTTAGGGTTAGCTCTTAAAGACAACGGAAGGACCTTGGTCTTCTGAGGATGTCAGCAGTCTGGGGCAAGGCTTACGTGTCTCGCTTTTACGGTCTGCAGTGGCAGAAGCCACATTATGAGTATCTCTGTCTGCAATTGCAGCTGTTGATGAGCGTTTTACCTGACAGTGAACAAACAGAAGCATAGACAGTGTAGTGTGATATGCAATTGTTTTTCCTGTTAATGAATTTGATTTCCCCGCTTGTAACCTCCCGCAGTATGATATTTTCTTCCTGAGACAAGAAAAATTAGGCTAATATGATCCAGATACAAACTCTGGCTCCTGGTTTGGACTATTAATTGATATAAATATTGATGTTTGTTTACGAGGTGTGGGGAACTGCATTTTTGTTGTGCATTTACACTCCTCCGCTTCTCCGCTGTCCCTTCCCCTCACAGCTAATCAAACATTGCTGGAGCTTCACAAGTACATTTTGGGCTTCGATCTTATTTTGCTTTTTATTTGTACATGTCCTAGAGAGGTTGTTTTGGGTCAGACAGGAGCAATCTTGTCTTCAAAGCGCTGACCAATGAACGGGGGCGTTAGAGCGGGAGATTTGGGGTATATGTATGTGTGTACACAATTATGCTACTCTGCTTCAGTTCTCAGATCAAATGCCAACAAAAGCAACTCTTGAAATTTGAAGTGGCAAAACTTCAGCCCTTTTCACAGTCTGATGTTTGTTTTAGGATACAGTGCTGCATTTCATTCATGTGAGGTGAACAGATTTCTGACTGAGCACCAGGAGTGTGGCAGCAGGGAAGTGAAGAACCGGCCAACTGGATAGATCTTATATAAAACAATTGCACATAAATACTGTACATATATTTGACAGCATTTCTTTTTTAGACTTTGTTTTTAATTTTTGTTTCCAAGGAGAGCATGAAGTGCAATAAGTAGTGGTAGGGCTTAATGATCAAGAGCACTATAATTTCATAAAGCAGTAGTAAAAGTACTTGTACTAGAATTTATACTTAAGGAAATAGGAATTACTTAAATGTAGGAATATTTGCTATAAGTATGTCTTGCATGAATAAATTCCAACTATAATTTCTACTTCATCCCACTTAGTAGGAATAGTAGGATAATCTGTGTCAATGACTGTAAAGGACTCTGGACTATTTTACCAATACTGTATGTCTTTGTACTGAATCATTTCAGACCAAAATATTTGCTTTGCAGACAGTAAGTGTTTGTTCCCCGGGCCACACTTCATAAAGAGTGACTTTATCTCCATGCCAGATTCGGCATCAGGGGAATTTAGATAATGACTGACACGAAGTTGCTTATCCTGTGATTATTTTGAAGAGTTATGACCACTTTGGTACGGTGGTACACGGCCAAACACTCCATATTGAGATTACCACGGGGTGCTGATATAGGCCTTTGGAGATAGGTCATTTAGAAAGCAGACAGTAAGCAGTGCTGTTCACAGACACGCTCCTTCTACTGTAGGCTTCTTGGATAATGTCCTCAGATATGATCAACCTATTTTACAGCTCAGTTACAACTATCTGATTGAGCAGGGCTAATCTGATTGTGTACATAGCCCGCACAGAAGCCTCTTTTTTTCCCCCCCAACTTATTACTCTGTTGCCATTTACTGAGTCATTAACATCTAGTTTAGAGTGAAAGAGAAAGTGCCTTATATCTTTAATAAAAGGCAAGCAGGGTCATGTGTTAATAGGAACAGAATGGGAACACAGTATGTTATCATATGTCGCCACATCCTTAACCAGTTACAGTCAAAAGCCTTGGCAAACTCTCAAAGCTCAATATGGTCTTTGATTGGCTGTAGTTATTTTGATTCCCTTTTTAACTTGGCCTTTCCCATTGAAAGAGAGAGAGAGAGGGGAACACATGGTGCACACCTACTCCACACACACTTAAAATCATTGAGCATCTGTGTTTTTCTTTTCCTGGCCATCCCTCAACTACATGTCTAATGTGATCTCCAGATAGTTCTGTAAAATAAAGCTACTGGTGGTAAACAACAAACAAACAAAAAGAAAATCTCAAAAGCGATGTAAAGACACCGTAAAGATTATTGAACTGTTACGCACCTCAGATGCCCTTTTTCCACTCCAACCCAAACATACCAGTCTTACCAGTGTAGCCGCAGTCTGAAGCTGATTATTCTGTCCGCTTGCACACAACATCTCTGATTGGATTTCAAGTCTGTCTCGCAATCGAGTGGAGCGTGTGCAAACTTACACTACTCGATTTCTACTGTGTTACAGATGGATGAAGTTTTATAAGGTTATCAGACGGCTGAGCATATCATCTACCTCTCCAGTAGTATAGCCATCTAGAAAAGATTAACCTTCTTGCTCTCTAGGAATAGAAACAGTACACGAGAGGAGAGCTTGTTTCTGCAAAGGAGCGTTCAACAGATTATCTTAAAAGTTAACATAATTACTCTGCCAGTCTGTGGCTAAGCACCCCTCTGATATAACGCTGCTTCACCAGGCTTGCATCCATCTGCCCGCCATCCTTCCACTTCTCTCTTTAAGTTCTGTCAGTCCAACCTATGCCCTCTGGCTTGGCTTTGGACCCTGTGCCAAATGCTGTAGGCAGTTCCAGCTTGGGGTCTGGGAAATCTAAACATTCCCGGTGAGTTTCAAGGGTGTCCAAAAACGCAGGTATGCGGCAAAGACCCTTTGAGATGTGTTTTCATTCAACGCGGTCCATCCAAAACACAGCAAATCTGTATTGAGTAAATATCCTGTACGTTTGGTGGATCTGAGAACTTCAAAGTCAACCGGCTTCCTGAGGCAGGAGCAGGGTAGCTGCATTAATTGCCTACTTTCTAACAAAGTTATTCTTGTTCTCAGAAAAATATCAAAACAGCAGCATCAGGAAACCACAAACCCTCCCGGTCATCAACACATTTCAAATCAAAACAAAGTTTCCATACCATATTGAGGAGATGTGAGCGGCATATAAATAATTTAATGAGTGCAGGAATTTATATGTGTGTTTGAAAAGGGTGGTAATAACACCATCATCATCTTCTCAGCAGTATTGGTACTGTATTTTTCCCTGCTACTGTAGTACTCCATATTGAGAATGGCATGTGTGCTAGCTAGGCGATGCAGTCGTAGTTTCTCCACTCAGGAGTTTTGACTTGTGCAATGAAGGGCACTGAGGTGTTGCTGAAAGGATTGTGACTAACAAGTCAAGACCCCTGAGCCGTGGCTTTAATACGGCAAATTACTCCAGAGGTATTTGTCACCTGAGGATGATTAAGCGAATTAGGATTCAGAGTTGACACCCAGTCTGGAGAGCAAAGCATGTTCATCCGGGCAGAATGAGTAGCATACACACTGGGCACTAATTAGGACCTGTGGAGATCAGTCTTCTTGGACCATTGCAGTCCATTTTAAGTCACATTAAAGCCAGGAGTTGTTTGAAACAAAAATAGTAATGGCTCCAGCTTGTAGACAAGACATTTATCACAGTCATGAATTTCTCATGAATATTATAGTCATATTTTTTAAATTGTAAAATACCAACGACAAATGCTGATACAAATGCATACTGTACCATGTTACATTGCCAACTAGCTGCATTTGTCAAATTCAATTTATCTTTGGCTGGTTTTAGAACTCAGTTCTTATATAAACCTCACAAAAAATGATTATCGCCTATGTTTTCACACTAATGGAACACCTTAATCATCGCTGGCACAACCGACTGCCCTTAGAAGGGCGTGATAGTTGAGGGGGAAAAAAAAATCACTGTTGAGATAAACTCCACAGCAAGGTCATTCAAAAGTACGAGTTAGGTGAAACATACGAGAAAACTTCCAAGGACTCAAAGGCACAGAAAGGTAAACCAAGAAAAAAAAGAAAAAAAATAGTCAAATGCCACAGAAGTTGCTGAGCAGAGATGCAGTGAGCGAGGCCATCGAGACACCTGTGTAGCTGCAGTGTTCCGCGGCAGAGATCGGAGAGGGAGAATGGCCGTAACCATTGACTGCGGTTGCATTGCGTTTGTTTGCTATATTGCTGATTAGCAAGGTAAAGTCAAAATAAACTGAGATGACAACAAGCCCGGACATAAAGCCAAGCCTATGCACCAATGTCTTGAAAGCAATAATGTTGTTTTCCTGTTGTAGTCACGTCAGAGGCCATTCCAATCGAACAATTGAAGCAGGGCTTGAAAACTGTTGTTGAGTCATGCTCCCTAAACAATTTGTCAGAGCTTAAGTAGTTTTGCAAAGAATAATGGGGGGAAATTGCAGTGTCCAGATGTTCAAAATTGTTACTGTTGCCAAAGGTGCCTACTATTTTTTGACTGGAAGAGGATGAGAATCTGTGCAGATATTTAGAGTTTGTAGATGTTTTTACCTTACCTTGTTAAACCTCCTTACACCAAATGATTTAATATCACAACAAAGCATGAAATAATTCAAGGCGTATGGTTAAAAAAAATACATGTGTTCCTCAAAAACAAGGCAGTCAGATATTAATAGATATGTCCTACATTGCAGACTTCAATGTCTCTTAGAGTCCTTGGAAGACTGCTGCCCTGAGACCTCAATACATATTTTAGTTTACCCTTCAGGGAGCAGCCGCTAAAATGATTTTTGTTAATATACTTCATGTAAAATATTTTCAAAGATGCAAAAGAGCGCACTCAGCAATAAGTTTGCAGTTGGACATATAAGCAGTGACAGGGCCTCTAATGAATCCAGAAAGTGGGTATATTCGTGACACAGTCAGCCTGTCCTGACTGCTGTGGTGGCTTTAACAGCCAAAGTCTTTCTGAGTATCACTTACTCCATGCAGCTACTCACAAGGGACGGAGAGGCCAGGCTGGATTCCACTGTGAGTCCCTGGATATTAGTTTCATATCACAGATAACACACAAACACAAAGGAGAGAAAGAGCCAGCCAGTGAGGAGAACAGGGTCAGGGACAGAAGGGGAGATAGGACAGACACCAAGTATGGCGAAATGACAACACTGAAACAGAATTAAAACAATATATCATGCTTTCAACAGGCAATTCATATTTGACAACAGGGAAACCTTTCCCACGTGTATTTCGTCAGCTTAGAGGAGAAGTTGAGCTTGTTGTTAGAGGTAATATGTTCCATGTTTTACACTCAAGTTTTGATATCGATAAGAGAATTGTTGGTTTTAAGTACCAAAAACATCTCAGTACAGTTTTACATCTCTTCTCTCACACTTCTCTCCAGATCTTCAGCAAGAAGAGGGCATTTTGTGTTGTCTCATTAATATTAATGAGCCTCTCTTCTGATTCGCTTACTGTTTTCTGAGTGACGACTGGCCAGGACAACCACAGGCAACGGATTGTAGGGCCATGCTGGGGGCATGTAGGGCCATGTTAGGGGCATTACAACCTTATGGAAATCCTGACGGCTCTAAACGGCACAGTTTCTGAACATGAGGGATTGAGCATTGTGATACTGTTTCTATATAGCACTTAGACCTGTTTTATCATCAGACAATGTGAATCTCACTTTTTACAGTATGGGACCTTTACAATTACCCACTGATATTTAATGAGTAATTAGTAAACATTTTCTTATTTTCTTCTAAAGAATGTGAATTATTGGATTGCTACATGCTACATAGTAGCACTTGCCCAGTAAAAAGTAGTTGAAATATGTTCTTAACTTATTTTGGTTTTTGAGGTGGGTCTGCTTTCACCAAAATACTCTTAATGCACTAATCCATCTTAAAAAGCTAGTGTCATTAAATATTTTACAGTTACAGATTTGATGACACTTAACCAAAAAATGAGGTAGACTGCCAGCCATGTTCGCTCGTTCTTGCGTCTCAGTGATTGAGATTGAATACATAAACTGACCAACATACCATTATTTGCTCTCAGCTGACTAGTTAGACTCAGCTAGCTCCTGGAAAATGTCATAAATATGGCTCCTGGTTCGCTTAAGAGTTCGTGTAAATGTATGTTTATGCCTGTAAATATTCATTGTTTGTATTTTAAAAAAAATTTGGAATAGAATACTATTAAGCCTGGTAGGCGGTACATTGATATTCAGTACATTTTGTTGGAATAACGGTGTTCCTCAACACACGCACAAAAACAGGAAATGGATTGTGCAGAAACAGTGTTAACGGAGAAACAGGGTCGACGGAGACACGGTGTCAACATAAAAAGAGTGGACTGCTACAGAGATGGAGATAATGAGCTGGAAGGGGCAGGACAGCCAGTTATGACTTCACTCGCCTGGCTCTAGGATGGGAACAAATGGAGCCTCACTGGGTAATTAAGAGACACCCGGGCCTCACTAGGATATGCCAGGCAAATGGGAGAGAGGGAGCAGAAAGGGAAAGAGGGATTGAGAATGCAACCCTATTGTGTTTCATGGAGGGATTTGGACAGTGAGGCACTGGTCTTGCGGTCTGTCCTAAGGCCATGCTTTAGGCTCTGGTTACAACACCTGCCTCCAGCCACCTCCGTCCTACCCTCCCCCCTGTAAAATGAGTTATCATATCGGACTTCTGCATTATGGAATTGTCCCTGTCTGAGGAAATGTGTGGGAAAGGACAGTTTTAATAGCCCCATGCTAATTGTGACCAGTCTCAGTGATGTCATTGCAGTGTCTATATGTGTAGCAATGGTGAGAAGCAGGTGACACTGGCAGGGCAGGGTGGACTCTGTTTCAGCTGATGTAATTGCGCTTGATTGAGCTGTTCTTTGGATCATAGTATTTGCAGTTAGGTCATTGCCTTCATGTGGTTGTAATGAACTGCAGCATTATGGGTAATGACTGTTTAGTTCTAGGGGTGATTTCACACAAATTACTGCGTGTGTGCACGTGTGGGTGAGTGACGGCAAATTTAGCATGTTTGCATTGCACAATGTCAGTGCATGCATGTATTTTTGTACTTTTATGGGACACACAGTATACATGCATGCCCAAATGTATGTCTTGACGACGTGTGTGCGATTGTATGAGTCAAAGATATTTATATATTTAGCAGAGACAGTATTTATAGCAGGAAACGTGGATGAATTCTTGGTCTACTTTCTCACCCTCCCATGGTGCCTCCTCTGTCTCCCAGTGGAGTTATGGCCTGTCTATCTATGTGCATACTCAGGACACTATACATATACTCACATATTTGCACAGCACAGTGTGGAATCATATATGTATATATATCTCACAGGATAAAATAAGTGTACCGTATATTCCGTGCAGTAAGTTGTTAACTCATCCAAACTGAGGTACCACAATTCTCGCCTATGATATGCTCAACTGTATGTGTTAGGAATGAGTTGAAAATTAAAAAAAAAAAAAAGATAAATGTTGATTTGAAAAAAATAATTAAAAACATGTCAATGTCTGCTTGGTTTTCCTAGAGACGGATCTGTTGGTCTGTAAGCACCAGGGTCCGTCCTGCTGCAACAGGAAGATGGAGGAGAGCTACCAGTTTGCTGTAAAAAGAGACACCCTCCACAACATTCACTCCTACAGCTATGAGCTTGAACACCTCATCTCCGGCCACTCGGATGCCTTCCAGGGTAAGTGTTTGGTCAAAGGGGGCCAAGCTTGTGGATGCGATTGGCCTGAGATACTGGGCTGTTGTTGTTGATGATGGATGGGAAAGAGATGTTGCAATTCAGTGTTCGGGTAGTTAGCTAACCTCCCACTGCATGGGACTGATACTTCAGGATGATATCTGCAAAGTATTTAATATAAAAAAATAAAAAAAATAAAAAAAAACCTGACCCAACTTTGGCTGACCTCCAGCTTATGCCCCAAATTCCACAATAAAAACAAAATAAGTTTGTGTTTATTTTCTGGCTTGCAAAAAATATTTATTTGCCCTGAGTTTTTACTCAGTTCCCCAGGGTCACAGTAGTTTACGTACAGGCTTGTGTGCAATCCAGAATATGGGCATGGCTTCGCTTACCCCCCTCTTCTCTTCTTCTGTGGGTTTGGCAGCAACATTAGTGTGGAGAAGGATCAGTTGGGGTAAATGGGAAAAAGAGGGTATAGAGGCCCTTTTCTCAGACTTTAATGTTTGGTGGATGATGGTCTGCTTTGTCATTATCTGATCTTGCTTTCAGGGCAGCAAAACGATTACTGGAACCCTTGAAGAAATTACAGTAGTTTTGGAGAGTGAAACAATCTGTGTCACAGTAATTATTTTTGTTTGTTGGTGCTTGTTTTTGGATATCATCATGTATTTATTTTTTTTTGCAATTCCTCTTTGGTAACCTGGTCAGTTGAGATGTCTGAGTTCCGGATAAACAAGGCACTGCTCTAGATACAAAGCCTGTTTCAGGTTTTGCCTGCCAAAGGGTTTTGTACTACGCCCAACTGAATCAAGCAATGCACCAGTTGCCCAAGCTTGTCCTTCCACTTCCTCTCGTAATTGCAGTGTCATTTAAATTTAAACATTTCCGAAACGGATCAATCTTTTCCTCCTCAAAACCTCCAACACAATTCCACAGGGTGGGAGACCTGCTCTGGATGTTGTTAGCGTTAGAGGAATTTTGGTACCATGCAATTAGTTTTATAAGACAATGGGCTGCTTAGACACTATGTTGGCCATGTTCCATTCTATGATGGATGTAAGAACTCTACTGGTGTCGGTGTCCAATATGGAAAACCCATATCGTATGTTAAAAAATATGATAATGGAGAGCGAGACTGGTTAGGGAACACTTTCAGACATGAAATTGGAAGTGATTACTGTCATGTTTAACTTGTACATGTCATCTGGACAGTATATATTACTGTCATATAGTGTTCAACGTACTAAAACAACCCCAAGATATGAAAATCCCCTTCAACATATCACTATGTAGGTGTTCACAGAGTGCCTGGGGATAAGCCCCTCTTGTTTTACAAGCGAGCCGGTTATGTGAATAAGAAGTAAGCGTGTTCAAATAGAGCTCCTGGTATTCATCCTTTTCATTATTATTAAGATCTTTCCCTCCTTACCTCATGTCTGAGCCTGTCTGGAGAATGATCAGGTGTTCCACATGTCTAGAAAAGGCCAAGATGGAAAATAACAATGGAATAACAATAGAAACTAAGTATGGTTGTGCCGAAAATGATGATGTCACTAACTCTCAATTTGCAAGGCCTTCTAAGGACAGTCTCTGTGCTGTCTGAGTGCCTGGAGTGGAATGTGAAGTAGCAAGTGGCTCATATACCGCATGAAGTAATTAGAATATGATTTTGGCTGATACCGTCGGTACTGTTATTCACACTCCGGATGGTGGGAAATTGTTTCGGGCTAGTGTTCCTCTCCTACGCCTTTTTGTTTGTGCTGTATCCATCCGCTCGCACCACATGCAGTCCACGGCAGAGCCAGTTGTCTGCAGGCAACAACTCTGCTCTTCTGCTATTAATCTGATGTGTTTATTTGATAATTCTTTCATGACGTGGCCACTATTTTCTGTTACAGCTTTCCATCTGTCTGTCATTCAGATCATACCATAAATCTTACAACGAGAGTCCTCCGTGTGTTTTCTTTCTACACTATTGTTTCAGCTCAGAATCACTCCTGCTGATTGCTAAAGTTTAGCCAAAAGGACATGCCCATTAAGAAGGAGATGGTGTGTGTGTGTGCGTGTGTCTGTGTGTTTTCGTTGGCCTGCCTTTGTTTTGACAGGCCTAAAGGCCCTACTGTGCTTTGTCATGTGTGGGAGTTGCCATGTCATGAGTATGACCCCATAAACACAAACCACATTTATGAATGCTTAGAGTTTTTTTTTCTTTCTCTCTCTCAACTGTTTCTGATACTATAGCATCAATATGAAGGAATATGTTCACAGATTTGCTGCGATAACAAAGCTTTCTCATGAAACAGAATCAATAATATTTTGGTATTTCTCCAGATTTTGGCCTCCACTTTTACCCTGAGACTACCACACCCTAAATCACACATGCAGGTTATATCTTTTTACTTATCAACCTCCTTCCATGTGGTGTGGCCTCTGCTCCATCTTCCCCCCGGTCGCCTCTCTCCCATCGCCAACACACAAACAGAAAGGTTCTCCTGATTCATACCATAGTTGATAGGTAATGAGTGTTGGGGTCTGATGGGCGGTAGGTGTCAACCACAGGGCCCAGTCTAAGCTGGCACAGCTTAGAGCTCCCATCAAGGGCTTTCGCCTGTCAGCCTGTTTCAGCCAATCAGGTCTGGAGTAATCTTACTGGCTGGACACCCCACTGTGGACCCCTGATTGGCCGAGAGTAGGTTAAACAGATAAAATGGCCATTAGAATCTGCATATCTGTAGAGTTGTTGGTTCGGAGCTCTACCTTCAGTTAGTTCCAACAAGCTTTCATATAAATCAAGTGTTCAGTTCAATATGCAGCAATCTCTTGTTGGCAAATCGCTGTGCAGGCAATCCAATTTGTGTGTGTGTGTGTGTGTGTGTGTGTGTGTGTGTGTGTGGGTGTGCGTACGTGTATGACAGGTGGAAATGATGAGCAAGAGAGCAAGTGTCTCTGTATACTGTATACTCACACTGCTGGGGAGCAGATGTCAAGAAAATGCTGACACTTTTGATCACTAGTGTCACCGATATGAGGGGGACGTGGCCCACAGCAAAAGGCCATGACATCTGTGTTTGTGTGTATGCGGCGCGTGGGTGTTGCAGCATTTTGTACATGTGTATCTTGATCATTGTGTGTGCGTGTGTGTGTGTGTGCATATACATGTGTACGAAAGACATGTGAGCATGTACAATATTTCCCACCCATCCGAGTCACCATGACCATCTCAGGGCTCAAGTTCTCCTCGCAGGAGTTGTTAAATGCTTTTCAGAGAAATGCATTCTCCTGGCCTAGATAGCTCTGTATCATCAATTAAAGTGCATCGCGTTCAAAACTTTAGGTGCCCTTCAAAGAAGGGACGAGGAGTTCATTTGAGAAAGTGCGAGGGAGAGAGAGAGAGACAGACAGACAGAGAGAGAGAAAGAAGAGCGAAAGAGGCCGTGGCAAGGACGGTGCCTTTCCTCACAGAGGCGACATAATTAGCTGATCCTTGTCTCATCATCCAGGAACTCTCCAGACCCCCCCCCCCCCCCCCCCCCCCGTCCTGGAAGACGCCGTGAATGTTTGCAAGAGACAAAGTGATCAAAACCGCGACCTGAGGCACAGGGATACTTGAAAGCCTCGAGTGTTAATGGCAAGAACTCTGAATAAAAGGACTCAGAGAAGTGAGGAGTGAAGTGAGAAACACTGACTGCATGGTTGGTGTGTCTCCCCCTGTGACAGTTTGCCCCAAAGCCCCCCCCCCCCCCCCCCGCCCGCCGCCCCTCAGGCTTTTACAGGTGGCTGATTTCAACCTATTGTAATTGTCTCGTTGCCCCCCTGGGAATTTGCAGCCTCCCTGATTGCCTGCTCGGAGACAGCAGAGACAGCATTTTCCATGTCTGTCGTTCTTCTCACCCCTACCTCCCAATGTTCCTCTTTCCCCTCCAGGTTTAGACAGACAGAAAGACGACAATATCTAGCCTAAAGCCTTTTTGAAAAACCCTGCGCATTCCTCACTTTGACTGTCAAGATCACCCTGGGTGGCTTACACAACACAACATACACAAAGGGAACTGTCTTTTTTTATTATTATTATTGTTATTAACTAGTGATGATTTATGTGTTATAAAATGTGGGCATGTGTGTCTACATGTCTATATAGTGCATGTCGTGTGCAAGTGATAGGAACGATGAATCACATCCTCGTGCTTTCATTAGACATATTTATATTTCACCAGACATAAGTCCCTCTATCTATATTGCAATCTCCCTGCGTTTGTCTGGAAGTTCTCTCACTCGTTTTTGCCTGTGATCTTTTTAGTCCGCCCTCTCTCACATCATTTTTTTTTCTTTTTCTCTCACTTCACGTCTGCATGTATTTTTCACTGCAGATGTTTTGACCGACAAGGTTATTGCTCTAGAGGCTGATGCTTGGACACAGGATGACATTGCGCTGCACCATGAGCTCATGCTCAAATTAGGGAGGATATCCGGAATCCATCCCTACACGTCTCATTTAATCATACAGGGTGGAGGGGGAAACATGTTTATGAACCTAATAGTGGTGCGAACACATTGCATATTTGACTCTGAATGTGTGTGTGTGTACTAAGCATGTTTGTGTTTTAACTACGCCTTTCTAGTCTCTTGGGTAGACATGACACATAGGGGCAGGATCCGTTTTGGGAGTTTGCAAGACTCAGGCTCACTTGGGGAAAGAAGGAAAGAACAAAGGGAAGGAGGGAGGAGAGAGGGAGGAAAGCTCAAAGCCTCTCACAGTCATAAAGTCACACTCGAAGCTTCCCTAATTACCTCTGCTTTTCATCTGCCCCTCTCACCTCAGCATGAATGTGCGAAAACCCAAAGGGGTAGGGAGTTAGGCCTGCAAAGCGAGGAGAAAAAAATGAGATGGAGGGAGGGCCGGTGGGTAGAGCAAAGTCTCAGTGAAAGTGTGCACAGGTGTGTTTGAATGTGGTTCACACAGGTGTGTGTTGTGGTCTGCCTTTTAAAGGTTGTTGAATCAACAGGCATTTGCCCTGTAGATTCACTGTGTACTGCTGATCCCCTGGCGACTGTCTCCCTCTTTCTTCCTGGGTGTCTCTCTCTCTCCCTCTGTGGTCCATGCTCTGTCAGCACTAGCTGCCTAACAAGAGCATGCTGGGTCTAGGTGGGCACCATGCCAACTGCGTGCTTGATGGCATGTGTGCTGCAGGGAACCCTCATGTCTCAAAGATAAGCTCGCTACCAAACGTTGCACTCCACAGAGCGAAACCACGAGCACAAAATTCTTCCCCATCTTCTTCTTCACCCCAAAAGTTTCCTATCGTTTTCCTTCATCATTGTTTTTCTGCTCCCTCACTGCCCCAGTCTTCCTCACCAACCATCCATGTTCTCCAGCATTACATCCAATGCCTAAACAAATACGTGGTCTGTGTAGATTAGCCTGCCGCCAGTCTCCACAGCAATAATTTGACATGTTAGCTTGAAATGAATCTGAGATAAACACCCCTTTATTTCTCGCCAACACAAACTCTTCTCGCCAACACGATCTCTTTCTTAATACTACTTCACAAACGGCGTTTCTGACACTGCCTCTCAGCTAGTCTTGAACAAACACCCTTGGTGTAGACTAAGCTTCATCAGGCTCAGTATTATCATATGAGCACAATAAGCTTGATGTCCAGGATGTTTTTTTGGTAATCAGACAAAGTCGCATCTCCCGGGGCTTGTTCTCTGTCCAAGAGAATTTGGCTTTTCTGGAACACAATCTGTCTGACTGGCTGGTGGGATTTGTACTCTGCTGCTTCTGATTGGTCCAGCCTGGCCTTTTCCTGTGTCCTGTCTGACTCTGCTGCACCCGTCATTCACAAACGGATCCCACGAGCCATAAAGCGTGTGTGTGTGTGTGTATGTGTAAGTTTGAGATATAGATCTGCATGTGCACAGATGTCTGTGGACTGCTGATAATCGCAATATTTTTCAGAAAATATCTGATAACTAACAAACTTGGTAGTCTTTGTTTGAAATTTCCTCACGTCTACCTTTTTTTTCAGTTCAATGAAAGGAGATATTAAAAAAAAAGAGAAGAAAATGATAATGGATTTTGACCAAAATAAGGTCATGCACAGAGAAATGAGGGAGTATTGGTAAAACATAGCCCGAGGGAACAAGAGGTTGAACATCGCAAAATTCGTCAGACTTGCATGCCTGTAGGAGAGAGCCGCTTCCATCTGATGCCTGTGGGAGATCAGGGTGTGTGCTTAATATGTACTTTTAATGCATAAGCATTAAATGCGTGCATCGCGATGTACACGGCTATGTGTCGTGACTCACACTGTTACTTCAGCCCAAAGTAGGTTGGAGTTGGCCGTCCTTCTCTGGGCTTTCATCACCGGTTCACTTCATCACCCACCCCCCCCCTTTCAAGTCAATGCACTTTCTTCATTACGCCCTGTGTTGGACACTCCTCTGCTTCTCCTCCTCCTTCGCCCTCGCCTCTGTGGCTCCTAGCGCACCATTAAGGAGTCCCCACGGTGGGCTTTATTCACTGATCCTGCACTCATTCATCCGTTGTATTCCAGAGAAGGAGGTACAATAAATGAGACAAATGGGCAGACAAAAAAAAAAATGTTGTTCTGACCCTGTCCAGCCGTGTCCTGTTTGTGTGATCCATGATGGATTATGATATCTGCTGTACTGTCTGCCAAAATGAACTGTGGGTTTACATGGATCTGCTCTCAAATCAACCACAGCATAGTATATCACCGGCAGACTCTTTTAATACTTCATTTGGTTTCAGTAACACGATTTGTCCTTCACAAATATTTTTATACATTTATCAGGATTAGTTAGTATTTTCCTTTGAAGAGTTTTTGTAATGCTTTAATGGCACGAGCACAATGGGGTTTGGCCTAAGGAAAGGGTAGTTTTGGCCCATAATTGAAACAATGCATAAGTGACCCTCGACGCTGGATTCATAATAAAGCTGAAAAATGAAAACAGGGGCCACACCTGCTAAGAAGAAAAGTGGAAAATTCTTCATTAAACACCCTTTCATCTTGGATTCTGTTCACACCTCAGCATTGGTTCAAGGGTCTGTTTCATGTTAATCTGATGTCAGCCTAAATGTTTCCTTTCCCTTTTTTTTTTTTTAAATGAAAATCTGGAGTCCAGTCTCTTTCTCCACTGTAGTCATCATCAGTTTCCACTTATATAACGGCTTATTAGCATGACGAGGTTGTTTTGTTTATCATAAAACCGCAAGCTGTCGTTAATATATCCCGAGTTTTGGGGGGAATGGCTCCATTCTGTTAGGTTCACTTCTTAATGTTCCGTGCTGCAAAGTAATAAGCTACTGGCAGCTGATTTGCTGTTGCATGGAAACTGCTTGTTCTTATAATTCTTTCTTTCCTGCACTTTTTTTTCAATGTGCATGTTCTACTTTTCTTTAATCTGTACATCAAAACAGCATTTCTCAACTAAATCTCTTGAGACGTGTATGTAGCTGCTCCTCTCAGATGTAGAAAGGACATGGGTTAACACACTTTATGTGCCGTAATGTTTCTCATGCTGTATTCAGGAGTCAAGAGTCAGTCATACTTGTGTAACTGGCATAATTAGTTATCAATGAGTGCAAATGCTTTTTGTCCACGGCACTCTGTGCTGCTCCTTAGCACCGCACGATATCGAAAGAGACACTGTGATTTATATGGCAATAAACAAAAGAGAAATGGGGGGTCTCTAAAGGCCTGTGGCCCCCTTAATGCTTAGGACCAGAGGTGCTGTCCATCAGCCTGTCAACAGGCTGCCCCTTCATATCTCCCCTTTATGGTATTAGCCATTTGAACAACCCTTCCGCCCTCCCCCCCTCGTGCTTCCCTCAGCCCCTCACCCACTGCCCCTGTGCTCTCACTCCTCTGTCCCTGTCCTTCTCTCGTCTGCTCATTCCCCTGCCTTCGATCATGTTTCCCTACTTTGGCCAGAGCAGGGAGCAGTGATCTAGCCCCCTCCGCCCTCCTCCATCACATTATAGCCCAGTGCACCCTGAATGCCCCTGGCATCTGTGGAATTGTTTATGTTTCAGAGTTTTGATATAGCTTGGCTGCCTTTTTAATTAGCGGAATGCTGATGGAGCGATGAGGAACTTGCCCCCCCCCCCCCGACACCCGTCCTCCTCCTGTTCCTCCTCCTCCTCCACCACCACTTCCTTCTGCCCTCCCTCCCAAAAGCTCATTATCCCACCTGTTAGCCCCCTTGATAGGACAAGACAAGCAAATTAGGATTTGAGGCCAGGGTTCACGGAAATCCATGCGCACACATTTGTGAATGCATATGTGGGTTTTCTGAGAGGGCTGTGGAGTCGCAGTGATCTTGGCAGGAGTGCAGCACCCCAGTTCGTGCAGGTCAAATTTGCACAGACAGCATGTCTGCGCGTGTTGCCTGACAGATGAGTCATGCTCCCACTTTAGACTTTAGATGTGTGATTTTGCCACACAAGTATGATGAATCAACGGATTGATTCATTGACTTATTAATAGTTTATTACCATTAAACAGTTTGTTGAAAGGTTAGAGGCTGGGAGATTGTATGACATTGCGGCTCTCCCCCTGTAACCTAAGATGACCAGTGCTGAGTGGGAGATGGCCCTATGTACAGTATTTCTACTAATTAAAACAAGGATATGTAATCTACACATGTGTCACTATGTCATATATCTGTGTGGTGACCTGTCTGAAACCTAAGCCTGTCGCAGGATTAAAATGCTTTGCCTGAGAAGACGGTTGGTCAGGTCCAGTTGGGACTGATTGCCAAGATAGGAAGGGCTCACAGCTCCATGGTATGAGAACAGTGTCTCCTACCTCATTATCACAATATTACCGCATCTTAAACCACGCGTGAGCATACGCATGAATGCGCACACACCTCCAAAGGCTTGCATGCATGTACTTAAAAATACAGACCTGCATGCACTTAATAAAAGATGCTGTCTCTTATTTATGACACAGAAATAGTTAAACCCTCTAACCCGAGGGTATATAACTGATTTATAATAAAGAAAAACTTCCACTCAAAATTTAAAAACAAAATATTTGCATACATATAAATCAAGAAGCTTAAATGTTCCTTACAACACTGTGTTTTTATGGATACCCATTATTTTTTTCAGTTTACATCCTTTTTATTATTAAGGATTATTTGTTAATGGTACATTATTTCATAGTGCAAAAGCCACAGCCACACCTTTCTGATCACACAAGAGGCCACATCTGAAAACATGTGATATATTTGTCTAATGGGACAACATTTCCAGGAATTCACAGGGGGTAGCAACGCAGACACGACATTTCCCCTTTCCTTTTGGTTAAAGGCTAAATACTGTAAGAGTTATGTTTTTTGTTGTACGCGTGTTTCTAATTGAGCTTGACATACTGAAATGAGCTGATTCTGGGGAGTTCTGATTAGGGATTTCAGAAGAAATGCTGCATTCTTAGTCTTCAGGAAACGCTTTGTCAAGTAAATATGGACTTTCTCACTTTTATAAAATATTTTCCACTGAATTATTACATACACTCTGGAGCCCTGGGGGATAAACACTGCACACATCTGTAACTGACGTAACCTTGCAGTTGCTTTGCGTCGTTGTCTGCAATGGTGTCATTGCTTCATATCACTAGCACTAGTCGCTAAAGTCAGAATTCTTGTGCTAGTGCTGCATACACACAGGGTGATTTAAAGCTTAGTGGTTAATGCATTTCAAAACCATTTTTGCTGAGGTTCTCTTTACAACAGCAACAGCAATCAGTAATGTCAATGCTCTGAATAATATAATAAGCCAGGCCTGTAATAAGCCATATTTCATTCCCAAATCAAGTGACTAACTGGACTACCTGTCTCTTGCTAGTTTCTACAATGTTACCGAGCTTAGCTTTAAATATTAAGTACTGCAACAACAGCAATAATAGCACTATTATTACTAGAACTACTACTATACTGGTCATACAGTATAATCAGTTTGTCCAACCCCTGTATACACACTAACTATGCTGGTCTGTGGTGAGTCCCTGGTGCCGCATGTCTTGCGCTGATTTATAGCAACCCAGCTTTGATGCCTTGGCCTTAAATACCTACTCAAACCGTGACAGTATGGCTCAGTTAGACTAAGCACACACGCATCTTGCTCAGTGTGAAAATGGCTTAGAAATTAGCAACACTGTAGTCACGACTTCAATGCTAGAGCTTCCACTGTGTGCATGTTTTGACTCAGTTATTGTGGCAGCTTCACCATGGTGACACTTGAGCCTTAATTGTGCCAGTAAAACACTGGGTTGCCATGCAGAATGTAAAGTGGAAATAGCTTCTTATGATTAAACCCAGTGATCTCAGAGAGTGGCCTTGGCATGGCATTGGTGGAAAGATATGGTATAACATCCCATCCCAGAGACATAAATACATATTTAGTGTAGGCCACTGCAGAACAAAGGCCTCCCCTGCTATGCCACCGCTGCTTTTTTATCCATTTAATACCTTGTTTATTCCAAGCAGAGAGCATGTCAGATTAGCCCCACAGGGCCACAGACAAAGCAGGCCTGTTCATTTGTTTCTGTATAGTTAGTTTGACAATTATGTGTTTTGAATTTTGGACTTCCGTGGAAATTAAAGATAATTGCTTCATGCAAAATAGCCTCAATCCAGCCAAACTTCATTTCCCAAGAAGCTTACTGATGGGAGACTGTGACATGGTAATGATAGCCACCCACGACTGTGTGTCTGAATGAAGTGTGGTCAAATCCAGATTCAGACACAGCGGTCAGACAGAACAATCAAACCCATTTGACTGTCATGCAATGGTAGTTAGGACTTAAAAAGCTGCTGGTTTTTTGTTTTTTTGTTATCACCCTGTTTCCCAGTGCTGGAAAGTGCAGAGAAACCCACAACGATTGCACTTGATTTATCACAGAATGAAAAACAGGATCCATTTTAGTGCGGGAGACATCTTGATGGAGAACAGAAAATGAAAATGAATGAATCATGGGATCCAGTTTTTTTTTTTTTTTTTTGTCAGAGGGTGTGTGGAGAGGAAGAAAGGTGGACTCTTGCTGGACATTCAGAGAAGGACATGTTTGAAGTAACAGCCATGTAGAGGCAGGGAAGTGCTTCGGACCCAGGGGCCAAATGAATCCAGATGTCAGTGCATGTTCACAAGGTGGAGTCCACTTGTACAGTAGTTGTTTTTCCTTGTTCAAAAGTTCATTCGCTTCTTTTTATTCCATTTTTCCTGGCGGTCTCCCACTCTCTTCCCTTTTTTCCTCCTTCGTGTTCTCTCTGTGTCACTCTCTTGGCAAATACAAATAAGCTTTTTTAACAAGTACGGAATGTCTTAAGGATTTAATGATCCTGCCATAAACCCCCTGAAAGATGTGCATCCAGTCATGGTGCTCTTGAGAACATTATTTTTTTTTTTCACATTTCACCTCTCGTCTTGTTGAGAAAACTTGATTGTCTTGTTATGTAGACTGGTCTAGCATCGGTTTGCCCCCACCACGCCTCACAGACAGTAAGATTAAACCGTGGTATTTCTGAGCATGGTAATTTTATAATAACATTATGTAATGCTGTGTAACCTAAGCCTATGGGTACATCTTGCGGTGTAAATTTCTTGTGGCTATTGAGCCTTGTGGCTTGACTGGCAGGCAAGCAGGCAGACCTCACACTGGCACCAACTATGCAGCCCCATGGGCTTAGGAGACACTGAAGTGGAACTTAAACTGTAACTTTACAACTTCTCTGCCAATTTAATGCTATTTTTGCTCATTCCCTTTCTCTTTGCATTTCTCATTTGGTTGCTCCTCTCAGGTTTGTCTCCATCCAGACATCTCTGGAGGTCTTTCTGACTGCTTTCAGCCTGCAGTCAGACTCCAACTTGTCACCCTTCACTTTACAGTAATAATCCCTAACAGACCATTACTTGTCATGTCTGTCTGCTTTATTTCGGTCGCACGCAGAGTCACGCTCTTCAGAACGCAATAGGCAACAATGTTAAATGTAATGCGTGCGGGAGAAGCTCTGATTATGACGATGGTGTTTTCTGGTGCGTTACAAATGAGTTGTGCCTTTTACTGGCCAGTGGGGAGTCCCCGTGTGTCACAGACAGCGGTCATATTAGTGCAGCTGTTGAGGAGGACATGACTGTTGTTATCCTTCTGTCTGTGAGCTGGGAGGGGCTGGAAACACACAGACACACACACACATATACTCTTTTGGTAACAATCACTGTAGTGACATTGTGTAGTGACTAGTCTTATGAATGAATATACAAGTGTTAACATCGAACAAACAGATTTTTAGCGTCACGTAAACCCAGATACATGATTCAAAATACTTGGTTAGCACTCAGTACAAAATGTAGTATTGTGATAGACAGCTTGTTTGTTGCTTTTGTTTATGTATGTGTGTGTACGTGTGAGTATTGATAAGAATTTATTGATAGCAATGCCATTACTGATTCTACTCATCAGCCCGATTCTTTATTGATTCCTGAGCAATTTGCTGTGTAGAAAAACAGTAGGCCTACGCAAGTATTCAGCATAAATGCAACTGCCATACTTCCTCTCAGTCTGAACGCAGCAGTAGAAACAGAGTCAGAGTCACACTCAGTTGTGTAAAAGCTCCAATGTTTTTTTTTTTTTTTAGTCAAAGACCAAAAAAATCCCTGCTCAGCCTGCCTGCGCGGCGCTAATGTTATTGTAGCAGGATATGTACCCTCGGTGATAGACATCCCGCTTGGTTGGGAAGCAGCGGCACTCGTGCGCAGAGTGTCAAATACATGGAATTCCTGAAATATAAGCCCAGGTTGTGTAGAAAGATGTTTCCACCTTTACATGAAATGATCATTTCACAGAGAGATTAGCGCTGCTGTCGTCTCTCTTTGTGAAATGAAACCACACAAATGAGACCACTTCCTCCTCTCGACAATGATTGTATACATTTGAGTATCATAGACCCAAAAAAATGCCAGTATTGATAATCTCAGAGACATGGGATTCTAATGGACTGGACAATTTGGAGCTGGTTCCCAACTTTCTCGATTCCCGTCCCTAATGGCGTGCTGGTGGTCGTGGGGTGGGGGTGGGGGGTGGTGGGGGGGGGGGGGGGCAGTGTTGGCACCCTCCTTCGCCTGTCTCAATTTCTGTACAGTTGCTACTGCTCCTTCATGTCCTGGCATGCTTTTAAGCTGACATCACACCCCAGAGGAGAGTGAGGAGAGTGTGCCAGGGACAGGCATACACCAACACACACACACGCACAGACATAGCATACATATACATGTACATACAGTCCCACACAGTTGCATAGAGAAGAGAATATGTGGAAAAGTTGCACTACGGTAGAGGTGACTTTATGTATGGGCCTCTAATATACAAGGCCGGACATTTTTCAATTCCTTTTTTTTTTTTAATCAAACTCATATTTAGATATATATATATCTGTATAGTATAATTATTCAACAATAAACCGCGAGCATGTGAATGGAGACAGGTGAAGGGGAGAAAGGGGAGAAGAAAATGAACAAGAGAGTCGAGCTGTTTTTCTAAATTTCACAGCTTTTTTTCGCTCCCTTGCTTCACCCTCTGTCACTCTGTCTCTTTACTCTGTAACAGCACCGTGTTCAACAAGAAGTGGCACTTCACTGGCACTAATCAGCCTCTGCACTGACATCATTGATTGCTTTACAGCTTCACTTTCTCACCAGGAAATGACATAAGAACCGGTTGACTGGTGTGTGTAGGTGTGTGTGAGTGTGTGTGTGTGTGGGTGGGTGGTACGTAGGCTGGTGGTTTGTTAAACAACTTTGTAGAATCTGGAAGTATTTGCAACATAAAATGCAAACTGATTGCAGTGTTCAATGCTCTCTCTCTCTCTCTCTCTCTCTCTCTCTCTCTCTCTTTACAGACAGAGTGAGAGAGAGTGAGTGAGAGAGAGAGACAGCCTGTCTACTTAAGACGTAGTTATTGGGGTGATGACTTCATACACAATGATATCCAGCCGCATTATAGGGAAACTTGACACTGGTTTCTCAACCCAACCTACTGATACACACAAGCCAAGGTTAGCTGGTTAGGAGCCAGGGTTTGGGATATGAGTTTGCATTTTGAATGCCTTACCCATTTCCTGGAGAGCTTATATATCATGTCATCAAAGATACACGATTCCTCTCATATAAAGTGTCATCTGCCCTTGTCTTTCCTTCCATCTCTTATCTCTGTGTTTCTTTTTTGCTCTCCTTGCAGACATGTTCCAGTACCTTCTGTCCTTCTCTCAGGGCCACCTGAGTTCTCTGTTGGAGGGAACCTACACATCCCTGTCCCGCCATGCCCTACCCCACGTTAACCAACTCTTCTCCTCGCTCTCCCACTACCTCCGCGGGGCCAACGTCTCTGTGGAGGCATCAGTTCACCAGTTTTTCAACAACCTCTTCCCACTCGTCTACACACGGCTCATCAATCCAGGCATTGATGGCAGCATGATGATGGGCGGTGAAATGGCTGATTGTCTCCGTATGATCAGGCAGGATGTCAACCCTTTTGGTCCTCATCCAGCCGCCATGGCCCAAGAGCTGGCGGGGGCGTTGGGAGCTGGCCGACAACTGGGCCTGGCCCTGGAGGAAGGTGTAGAGGTTATGAATGCCACTGAACATCTCAGCCTGAGCAAAGAATGCGTGAAGGGACTGGTGAAGATGGTGTACTGCTCCCACTGCAGGGGCTTGACACTGATCAAGCCCTGCATGGGCTATTGTCTGAATGTAATGCGAGGCTGCTTGGCCAGCGTGTCTGAGCTCGATCAGCCTTGGAGGAGGTACACCAGCTTGTTGGAGCAACTAACCCACACCATGGCTGGGCACCATAGCCTGGAACTAGCCCTGCTAGGGGTCAGGGGGCACGTTAATGAGGCCTTGATGTACGCGCAGCTCCACGGTCCACTCATCACTGCCACGGTGAGTACACACTACATCTGTAGCTTTAACGGCACACGCAAAAAAAGCCTTCAAATCTCTTTGTTTAACATTTTTGTTTTATACATATACCTTGGCAATGTCCAGTGTATTGATTGGAAAGCTTCTGCAGGTTTCTTCTGGGTTATGAGCTATGTTTTCCACCAGTGCAACAAAGAACCCCACACACTGCATTAATGTTGGCACAGTATTGAAACTATAATAATGTTTATACAAAAAAAGCCTCCTCGTAAGAAATGCAGGCAGAGCTCAAGCTCGAAAATGACTAAATTTCCAAAATGGCAAGGCAGCTAAAGATCAACATTGTTGTTTAGATTTTGACTGTAGGGGGAATTTTATAAATTCCTCATTGACTGTGATGAAAATGAGAAAAGTCATGGATAAAATTCGGGTATTCGGTGCACTTGCCTGATGAGTACTCCCATATGCCTTATGGTAAATGCGGTTTTACGTTGAATATTCACAGCTTGAAGACAGTTCCATGAATGACTGCCAGACATTTGTTCAAATTAATACTATAGATAAGTCTTTGTTTAACAGTTCTTCTCAGATTTGTGCATGTTAAAAGCAAGGGTTGTTGTTACTGAAAAAAAAAAAAAGAAAATCCATTTAAAGTTGTCAATTGTGTTTCCTTTCTCAACTACAACAATGTACTGTAGCTGTCAAACTAGTGATCAAATCTCTGTCATCTTACACACGTCCCCTCAAATATAGTACACATCAGATCAGATGTGATACACTGGTCATTAATTTGCTTTATTCAAGATACCATCTAAAACCAGCTTTGTCAGTCAATACAGAACACTGTAGTCTTTATCTTCACATATTAAACCACGCCCAAATTTTGTCTATAACTAAATGAAAAGCTGGAGGCGTGCATGTGGGTGTAAGGTAACATGAGTCATACACCAAGGAGCAGAAGGTGATTAGCAGAGATTTATGTACATCATCAAGAGGAACGTAATTAAATTCTCACTAGCGTATCAGTCCCCACTGCATCTCCCTCTCTCTCCTCTAAATGTCGCATTGTTGTCTCAGCATGTGTGTTTATTCAGTGTTTTTTAAATGAATCTATAAGAGCGCTTATAAATGTGTGTCCCCTGGGCATGAGCTGGAGCGTTCTGGACATCATACTTCCTTTAGTGGCCTCTTTTACTGAGTAGGTGGCTGGACTTGACTTTGGCGAGTTCTGGGAATAGTCTGATATTTCTGGTTATTCTCTCAGTCTCTCTCTCTCTCTCTCTTATCGTCATCTCTCCTTCTCTCCATCTCATTAGTTGGCTGTGACTGGTTACAGATATGAGTTTTTGTAATTCATAGCCTGTCAACGCCTTGAATTACTCGGGTGGACAAAAGGTTTCTATGATATGTTGAATATGGGACCACAGAAAGGAAGAACAATGCTTTAAATGTCTACAGGGTTATGTAGGGTGCAGTTGTTCTCTAATATCTTTAATGGGACCACTTGTGGACAAGTCTACACTGGAACTGTTCCCAGAACTGGAACTGTAAAACGACACTATAGAAGCTATACAGAGCAGCAGATTGTGGATTCAACTTTGACTTGGCTATTTCCTTTGTCTTAATGTTCAGCTGCAGTGATTGTCAGCTAAAAATACAGACTAATGATTACTGCGGTGACTTAGTGAAGAAAAAGTATGCTGACCAGGTTTACTTAAAGGAGCATACCAGTTGGTTCTTAGCCCATTAACTATTTACGGATTTACCATCAGGTGTATTTTTGTTCTTTTGGCAGAAGCCAGCTGCCTCCCTCACTAGACTTCTGCGCTCTCAGCTAACAAGTCCTAACCAGGGTCTGCACTGAATGCACAGACAAAATTTATATCATCCATCCATCCGATTCTTGGCAAGCAAACAAGCAGCCAAAATGCCAACTAACAGAGCATTACTGGAATTAGTTACTGTAATGTAATTGCTGAATTCCAAGTCGTAATCCCTAACATTACTCATTAATGAAAAAAGCGTGTTGTACTGCTCGTCTGCCAGACGACTTCCAAAAGATGCTCTATGTTAGCTTGTAAATATTTTGACAAATTCTATATTAGAATCAAACAATCACCTGGTACTTGTGTATCGCCTCGTTCAGAACGATTACTCACTTTATCTCTTTGTAAATACAGATTACAATGCAGCGCCATTACATTATTATTGTTTGTCCAGTGGGTTTAGTTTCAGAAAGCGCGTGGCTGTAAGCCAGCGTTTTGTTTGTCACAGCTTCACTTGAGCACACTAAGGCAGTACGGAGACAATTTTTCAAAAAAGACTTACTGATCTTTTGAACAGTAATGTAGTGACCCACACGCGACAATGAAACAGCAAAATATATTGTATTTATGACACGGTGTGCACTGTGACATTATTTTTGCCGAGCATATAAATACTCCCCGCAAGTAAAAGGCTGTAATGTACCAGAATGAGCCAAAATGAATGTCAGCCAGGAAGGTGGAAAAAAACACATTTAACATGTATACCAATCCTACTGGAAAATGGTTGGCAGTAACATAAAATGCAAGCAATTTGTAGTTAATGGGCTTAAACATGCAAAACCGCTGGTATGGCTCTTTTTTTTTTAACAGTTGTAAAGGAACATCACAGAGGCTGAACGATTCTAAATTAAACACTCACATTAAACACACACACACAAATCCATAGACACTTACTGTATACACACATGCACGTGCAGACAGACGAGTGCTGGTTGCCAGGCTTAAAGACTGACCTAATACAACTATGCAGAGAGAGACCCAGCTTGTATTTTGTGTGTGTGTGTGTGTGTGTGTGTATGTACGCCTGCTTGGTATTCATGGGGTGGCAGGCAATCGTGGAGCAGGGAGTCCAACATGGGGACAAGTGGGACAGAATTGAAAGGGTTCCAGCTAGGCCATACAAACTAGACGCAGCCATCTGGAAAAAAAAAGAGCTAAGAGAATTGTTGCTGATAAAGGAGGTGGCCCCCGCTCGGACACTGGTGGCTCCCATTTTTTTTTTGTGTGCTCTCATTGCTCCTCACGGGCAGACGCCCAGACTAGAGTGCAAACGTGATCACCTCCGTACTCATTCCCGTACGCGCACACGCGCTTACCCACACACAGAATAACACACAGCTCTATTACCATGTATTACCTAGAACCCATGGCCTTTTTAAATCACAGTATGTTTTTATAAAGCCACAGTGGCCTGTCAAGGAAAACTGTTAAGTCTCCAGCGCGCAACTACTGTGTCGGTGTAGCCACCTTCACCCTTACACCTCCAGGTACACCCCTCAACCCCCACGCCCCTCCCAGAGTTTTAAACACCTATTATCATTGCTATCTTACTGCAAAGCAAATAAAGTGCAAATACCTTGCTTAACCTACTGCTGACTTTTACAACTTATGCCGTACGTGTGAAGTCAAGCACAAAGAAGTAGCTCTGTTTTTTTGCCGAGTCAGAATATTATATGAAGTTGTTATTAAAGGAATTATTGTGACTGTGTGGTTTTACACTGGGATGTTATCCCAAACCATTTTGTGGTCGCTCTCTCTCTCTCTCACTCTCTCTCTCTCTCACTTACAGAGCTGCAGACTACACAGAGTCTGCACTATATGTTGCAATACGTCATTGGGTAGGACCCAGAGTCAGAACACACATATTGTACACATGCACACACACACACATCACCACGCCATGTGCAGGTATCAGGTTTTTAGAAGTCCTGTAAGGAGCCTAGATGTGCGGCCCACCCTGTGACAATACCAGCAGCGCACGTGAGCCTGAAAGGGAGCTATTGATAGCTCCGTGGAGCAGCAGAAGGGTAGATTGCATTTTAACACATTCCTGCTCTTATTGAGATGGAGCGTGAACGTGGGTCAAAGGGAAGTGGTTATGGTTATGGATATTGAGGGAGCCTGGTGCTGGATTATGTCGAGTAGACACAATTAGGAGAAAATTGGAAAATATCCAGTAAAAGTGGCTGCTCTTATTGGGCCCCTGTGGAAATGGTAGCTGCAGTGTTTAGTGAGGTTTTCTCCCTCTGAATGCTGCCCTGTTGAGTTCATCTCAGAGTTTCTCCCTCCAGAGTCAACTGTGCTTGAGAGGCCACAGACTGCTGTTTATTGACATGACCATAAAAATGATATGGCTCATATGACCCAGAGGGGAACTTTATGTCTTCTACTTGCAAAAGATGAGTAAATTTTAAGATAATACTTAACACAGAGGAGCATTTATTCACTCACGCATACATTCCCTCATTCACTCACTCACTCACTCACTCACTCACTCACTCGCTCACTCGCTCACTTACTCGCTTACTGAAAGCTTTGTTGCTTTGTCTGTTTATGAGAAAATAGTAGCAGTGGTCCAGATTAGAGCAGTTTATATGCAGGTCTACCTTATCCGCTTGTTGGTTTTACCCCAGCTTCTCATTACAGTCTTATGGAGGAATGATAATAGCAGCCTGGGCCTTTAGATAATGGAAACAAGGGCCAGTGGGATGGCTGGAAGGTTTCCATTCACCACGGCGGCACCTCAACAGACTGCAGCGGCTTACATTGCAAGCGCTTTTTCTTTTACTCTAACCCACAATAAAATAAAGGAATATCATTTGTGCGAAAAACAAACTTTGTTGTTATCACAGTTTCTTATTTTACTTTCCTCTGCCACCCTGTATTTTTATGGTTTAGAGCACAGGACTGGGGAGTGTAATGATATATATATTGTGTGTACCCTCGGCTATTTTGCCATATAGTATATTATAATAGTATATAATAGTAATAATAGTATATTCCCATACAGTATGTATGGGCGATGTGGAAAATCAATGAGCAGAATTGATTTCATGGCATTATCGGATATTTATGATTTTTCTCGATGTGATGATATTTCATCTGTAAACAATTTTTCAGTATGTCTTCAGAAAACTTGAATAAATATTAACAGTGGTACTTAAAGTAAATGTCTGCACTGTAAACGTTAATTGCAATTGAAAGAAGGATAACTAACTGTGCAGGTGAGAAGAGAAAGACAGCATTCTTTTTAAACTTCCAACATCAGCTGCTGGAGGTCACCTTTTATATAAAAGGATTAGCTGCTCAGGCTGTTGTGTACAGTTTCTGTAGCTCATATTTGAGACTGTTAGCAGAATGATAGCTGACGCAAAATGCGCTCATGGCCAATCTATAAGCTTTACCCATCTTTCTAAGTTGTGTACGCCTTTGGCACTCCGTCTAACCCTCAAGCTGACTGGCTGACTTACTCAGCAGTCCATTAGCTAATGATGGTGGGTGCAGTCTCTCTTTTCCTCAGCCACCCTCGCACATCTTTTCCCGCTCTCCTCTTCCCCTTTTGAGTGTTTGCCTCGTTGCCGATAATATGCAGTAGCCCTCAACACCACAAACAAAACAAAACAACAAAAAAAAAGATCCTGAATTTCCTCTCTTCTGTATGAAATATACTGTTGTAACAGTGGGCAGTCGTCATGTGATTGATGGTTGGGCCATTAAATTTGGATTTGAACATAAAGCGGCGGTCTGAGTATATTATTTTTCCTCTGTGACCCATGACATGGATTGGTGAAATCATATAATTTCAGAAATCATGTAGTTTCGTGAATATGCAGTTGATTATAAGTTGATGAAATGTTCACAGAGGGGGAGACTAAATGATGTAGGGCTTTCCCTCAGAGTGTGAGGTCTGCTCCTCAGATGGACTGTTTCACACAGAACAAGAAATGACAGGAGAGAGAGATGACAAAAACAAGGAAGAGGGTTGACAGGCACACAAATACGTCAATGTCGTCGTTTACGAGACTAATAAATACGAGCACCAGAGCTCATATGCATAGGTCTTCACTGCACTCGTCACTGTGCCAATCAAAGTCTTGATTTGATTTGGGCCATAAGTTTAAACTCTGACAGAGAAATTACAGTGACATAACACAGGGTTTGTGGCTCCGCTTTGTCCAATATCTAGTAAATCAGGACACCTCAGCATGTAATGTTGCTATATCTGGCTGCTATAAAGTGTTTTGATATCACACTGGAACTGTTTCAGAAAAAAAAAAAAACACTTTTTGCTGATCAACTCCTTTTTGACCGTTTGGTTCTAGATAATTGCCTCTAGATTTAATGTGGTGAACCACCGAAGATATCACCACAACATAATATCCTAGTAAAACATACCACCTTTGGGCTTTCTCAACTTGTTCTCACTGTGGTGTCTCAATCCATGGCGTCAGCACCCCTGGCCACAAGGCCTTTTTATCCTTTTGTAAGTACTCCCTCTTACTCCTTCACATCTCCCACTCACTCTCCGTCCGACACCATTTAAATACCGCCTTCCATCCTCATATGTGTCTTCATACACCTAATATCCTCAGCCGATTCCTTGGTGCCCACTGATCTGGTGTTTGAGCGTCTTTTAAACTTGAGCTAGCTGGCATATTAATGTCATGCAGCTGCCGCTGTGAGCTTAACCGTTGAATGCCTACTGCATCTGTGTTATGATTTTAGTGGCAATTGCCGGTTCATTGGAAGGCTTCAAATGGACACGTGGATTTCTACCCACTAGCTTATTTTCTTTGCTTGCCGCGCGTATGTTCCAGCGTATCACAGACACAGACGAGATGAACTCACTTGACCTTCTTTAGCCTTTTTTTTTTTTCCCTGCCCCTTGTCCTCCATGTCTGTGGTGTAACACCACTTGAATCCTCAGGGAACATCTTGCCACATTTAGTGTCTGTAATTCTCTCTAAATTTGTTTACAAAGATGGACAAAAGTTGTCAACAATTTCCGAAGTGACACCCATATTTACAAGGGGGGGAGAAAAAATTAGAGCCTCTCATTTTTAGATCATCTGTGAGTGATTTAATCAAGGGTAAACAAGCCTCAGTGCGGCGAGAGAAGCTCAATGTTCTCTATACTGATTGGAATCTCAAGGACTTTTCCCTGTGATATACGAGGGACTGAGTCTCTCTTTAATTAGCACTGACATCATTCGGATAAGAGAGAGGGGAAAAAAAAAGGGAAGGGTGGGCTGATTGACAGAGACTGCAGAGTGAAGACCAAAGAGAAAGATGGAGACAAAGTGATTTAGACAGAATGAAGAGAAACCTAAAAAGATGGCAATAAAGAATCGGCGGGAGAGAGAGAGAAAAGAAGGCGAGGGGAGAAGAACATTGTTGTAAATCATCCCTGCTCTCTCACTCGAGGCTTTCTGGGAGAGGCCAAGTGAAAAGCCGTCACAATTAGCCCACGAGTGGTTCAGGGGGTGTTGTATGTGCTGAATGTTTTTTATGCTGAAACAGGCTGAAGACAATTTTAGTTTTTGGCTCAAAGCTGCGACACATTATTGTCTCCAGAATACATAATGTTTAGGAGGGAGCCAAACCCATAAATTGATGATGTTTGCTTTCTTTTGTTTTCAATAATTCATTGATTTTGAATTTTTTTTTTTTTACAGTTATCGCACGCATATCTGTCTTTTGCTGCCTGCTCTTATAGTCTCCAGCTGTAACCTGTCTTTGCCTAAAAAATATCACCTGACACGCGTGTTACAGAATGACCTTAACATTGTCAGATAGCAATTACTAGTCTTGTCGACAAGTCTGTAGCACAACCTCACAGTCTCCAGCACTGGTCTCAACTTGAATGACTGCATCGGGAAAAAAAAGTCCTAGGACTTTTCTGTTCCATGAGTTTCACAAATGCTGCTTTCAGTCTGTCACTCAAGACTTCTTCACTGTCATCAACAAGTCTAATCATAGAAAACTGTCTCTACCCGTACATCATTAAATTCAATTCATCATAAATCTTAACCAGCAAACAACATTTCATCCTGAGACATGTAGCTATATATAAGAAACTCATCTGTCAGCTGGTTCTACACATAGCTATCTTCATCATTTACACTGTAACCCTCTCATTGTAGATAATCAGCATTCGATAGAATCTCTGCCTGCTCCGCCCAGAACCACTTTACATAATCTCTGGAAACCCACATGTGTTATTTGTTCGCAGTTACCTCGCTGTCTGTTCTACTGATGGAAAATGAAAGTAGACTTCCCTAGTCCTGGATTGACCGCTGTTTGAGGCCATAATGGTCTGATTAAACTCAACACCTTAAAGCTTACATCTGTCTCTTTGTGTGGTTAAACGTAAAACACGGCCTAACAGTGTTGTTGAGGGAGGAGAGAGACTTCCTTATTCCCCGAACCCACCCAGATTTTCCCAGATGGTCTTGGGTTTGAACTGGCAACGTTCCAGTCTCAAGCTTGCTTCCTTAACCTCAAGGCCTTCACCACAACACTGCTAGTCCTGCGAAATTCAAGTAGTCACCTTAATGCACAAATAAAGGGGAAATGTTTCTTTTTTTTTTTTTTTGCATCTGGCTGGGTTCTTGCGATACATATATGTATGGTTATTCTTGGATGTCCCTATGTTGTGATAACAAACTGTTACACATAGGATCCAGTGTTGATCCTCAACAAGTCGTGTAATTGTGTCTTTTCTTTGGTCGTTTGGATGGGACAAAACCACATGCCTGAAAGACTGCTTTCCTTCTAAAGCATATTGAGCCTAAAACAGCATGTCTGAAGTTGTCGATGATTTCTCTTATGTTATCTTGATGAAAAATGCACTGTGAAAATAGAAATGGAAACCTGCACTAGCAGTGGGCCCTCCCTTTCTATTTTCATATGTGTCGCAATTAGGGATGGAAATTGTTACTTGTTTAAACACAATTATCGTGACGCTTGACGGCATTTGAAATAAAATTGATGCTCTGGGTTTTCTCTGGAGAAAACATTGTAAACAAACATGTTGCCAAAGTAACAAGGATCTTCCTGTGCAGTGGAAAATGGAGCCTACCAGTATGCGGACCAGTGGCCTGGCGTTCTCTTTACGTTCCTCCTAATCATGCGGCTACTTGGCTACTGATTGCATTTTTTCACTTTTTTTTTCTCTCTTTTAGTTTGTGACCACAGAAAAACAAATACCAAATAAAGCTAATTATGTTTGCTCTCGTTCAGGCGCTTTTTTCTAGTCCGGTGGTTGGTTGCATAACTCTCATTGAAACATTTATATTGAATGGAATTCTGATTCCGGAGGTGGCCCACGTGGTGTTGAACAGGGGCTTCTGTTTATCTGGTATGTCTCTCCGCTGTCTCCGTCACTACATCATGTATTTAAATTCAATTAGTAGGAGAGCACGGTTGCCACTGTTGATTCCTGTCTTTGAGAGGTTTCCTGTTCCTTACGGGAATGTAGTTTTATTTCCTAATTTTTACTGGTTAGTGAATATTTCATGGTTATGAGGAAAAAAATAAATGCTTTAGGAGAGTCCAATATCTTGAGATGACAGTGACTGTGGTTTGGATAATGGATGTAAGCATCAGTCCCAAGAGCCATTCTCAGGGATATGAATGACAACAGAGACCATTTTAAGTTTTGCGCTTCCTACCATAATCAGTCATAACGTGTGCAAATATGCATGCACACTTATTCAAATGTACACCACTGAGACAGCCAAAAAAAAAAAAAAGATGATTTAAGGCAATTGCTGATATTCATTTCAAATAGTACAACTAATGGCACAGAACCAGTGGTTTGTTGTTATATGAGCTGATGTTCCACTGAGGCCATTCATCCCTACAATATAACAGTGATAAATGAATACAATCCCTAAGGCTTAGCTGCAAAGTGGATATTGTTGTAACCATCCCTGACCTAACTAAAACAATATCCACTTTTCATATCGTATGACACGATTCTCAGTATGTGACTGTTTTTTGTCATTTCAATACACTTTGCCAACTGCTGTAGATCTGGGTACCTTTGTTGCAAATGCTAAGAATTTCTGAGCTTTGCTAGAAACAATGCATTTGGTCATTGTTCACTTTGGCAGAGATGACAATCACAGCGCTTCTCCTGAAGTTAAACAGTCAGTAGTATTAGGCGACGAGACTGTGTGCATGGGTGTGCGTTTAGCTCACAAACTATGGAAAATTGGGACGGGGGGGTCTTAACTGACTGAACTAGCCCTCTCTATCCCACAGTGCAATGCGCTTGGGGTGAGAGGGGGCTGAGAAAGTTCCCCTGGCTTTACTGGGTAATCCCTTGATAAATAAACTGGGAAGTCAAGACCACCGCTGCTATCTGTAAGCCAATACTCCCCTAGAGAAGGGATGGCCCTGGGCTTGGCTAGCTCAGAGCTGCACTCTTCTTATACTCACTTGCTTCAGGATGATATTTGCATTTACAAGGCACAGATACACGCACATCAATTTTGAGTTGAATTGAAACAGATCCTACCTTTTGTGAGGTAAAAATAAGTTGTAAGAAGAAATGCGAAACAGTAAACCTAAACCATTAAAACACAATCATACAAGGTTAAAAAAAAAACCCACCCTGCCCACAGCAGTAGAAATCAACTTTCAGAATACATGCCTTATATTTCCCTAAAGTCCTCCCATGTTGACAACATGCATCGCACCAATCTGCCCCCTCCACCAGTCTCTCTCCTCAGGCAATCATATAAGGAATGCTCCACAAAATAGCTGAAATTGTGAAGGTATAACAAGGACAAACAGGTGTTCACACACGCATACACACACATACACACAAAACCAAGTACTCATGCCGGTCCCAAATGGGATTTTCATTCTCACGCCATCATCAGGTCAGCAGATAATTGATTTATGGCCGTGTTCTAGCCCATGGCATTATTCAAACCTGTCATCTGATTGGCCCTCAGGATAATGCAGTCATAAGATCCACCCAATAAGATCATGTTTTCATTTCTCGAGGATCCATAATGAGGATGCTGTTTATTTTCCCTGCAATGACTTTCTGTTCTGTTTACACTGCCGTATGCTTAGTCAGGCATGAGAATGATTTGTGTCCGAGTTTTTGTATATTGAATTGCGGGCATCTTTGAACCTCTTCCCTGTGGTTTGGTTGTAAAAATAATGGGGTAATACAAACAGAACTGTGAGTGACCTCCTCTTGATGTTCATATTTTACGCGGATGTTTACATTTTTGTCTCTGAGAATAGCAAAGTGTCACACAAAGGCAGGTGAGAAATGGCACTGGATTTAAAACTTTTGTCCGCCTCTTTGAAAAGTTCACATTGACGGGATTAGATCCTGTCTCAATCCTTCATTTATCACCACTGAAGAGAAATTATTACCTGTAGCTCTGACCTTTTTTGGTTGTTTTTCATGCGCTGAATTATATGTATCGCCTTTGGTCTCGTGAAGTGTCATTTCAAACTTTTGGGAGGTACGAGGCTGCCTATGAGAGCCAAACATCTACAACCCAGTACTTATTTCCACGCTCTTTTAAACTATTGGAATCATACTATATCAATGCCAGAGTGGATATTTTACTTTATACAACTTAGGTATGTTATAGTGTGTTTATATTTGGTGAAGTGCATTAAGCAGGTAGTTTTGTATGTAACCAGGATGGTCTCTTGAGATTGGAAAAAGAAAAAAAAAAAACAAGATAAAGAGTTAAAGAGAAACACACTGTTTCCTCAACACAAAGCACTAACTATTGTTACTCACCAGTCTTGGTTCTGCAAAGCTTTTTGCACACCTGCCCCTTGCACAGCCTGCCAGCTTCACCACATTCATACAAACACACACACACTCTCTGTCTTTCACGCGAACAGACCTCCCAAACGCTGTAGTCAGGACATGATGTCATGGGGCTGTATGTTGCCTGAAATATGTGTGAATCTCTGGAATTTATTTAATAGGAATGTGTTTTATTTGCTAAATGAGGAAGGGACATATGGTTCACTTCAGCTACATCTGCTATATTGGCTAAGGACTTCATGTATTTATACATATAGTTTATAAACAGGTTCAAGCAAGTTTGCATGGTAAAATGAATCAGCCTTGACATTTATAGCTTTACTGCTTCTTGGAATTAACAGTGTTTTACTGAGTCATTTTATTTGTTGCTACAAACACCAGCGTACTTGCCAGTACTGATAATTCTGGACTGAGCAACGTTGAAAGCTCTGGGCTAATCAACAAAATATGACTGTAAATTTCAGAATGTCCTTGTTAGCCATTACCCTTGCTCAGATATTCTTATTTGCCAAAGTTTGTTTCATAAAAAAAAATCAATTTTAGTGAAAAATGTACAAGTGTTCTAATAAGTGTCTGAACGCATCATGATGTGCAGACGGTATGAAAATGAATTAAACAGTAATTGTCCGCGGGAGCATTTGCAGCACATGCAAAGAGCATTTGGCTTAGCGTGTCGATAAGCTACACAGCCAAAACAGTTGCTCCGTTCTATCTTTTCTCACCGCCACAATGAATGTGTGCATGTGTGGCTATGTGCGTGTGTGGCTGTGAGGCCGCTCTACCACATATGAGCATGTTTTATTGGTCCAGGGGGAGTTAAGGTTAATGCAATAAAACAACCATCCCCGTGCCCAGCGTCTGCCTCAGCAGGATTTAAGACCAGAATGTAGTTGAACTAAAGTAGGAGAAAAAAAGGGCCAGAGTGAAGTGCAAACAGTGCAATGAAGATGACAAATGTTCAGGTAGTTACTGTAGTTATGCTGTTAGAAAGCGTCCCTTGGATTCCCGAGCCACTGACAACCCCGCTGCTCAGGAATAGCTAGCTGCTATGTGAAAACCTCCATTTAAACTCCATTTATAAGGCACAAGAGATGACGGATCTGTCTCACCCTGGAGGGAAAGTGTATTTTTAGCAGCCTGGCAAGACACATTTTGTGACCGTTAACACATATTTCAGCTGCCTCCAGACTTACTTATCCAAACTCTTCACAGCATGTGGATACACCCCTTCAACCAACCATTTAAACACACATGCTTGCCAGTTCCTTTCCAAATTAAGTTTATGTATTGTTTGTGCATTCCATTGTTTTGAGCCCATCACAGGCTGTCCTAAACACTTGCAATGCTGTGGCGGAGTCTGCACAATCGCTTTGATGGTTTTACTAGTAGAGCTATCCAGAACAAATCTGCAGGATTAGTGTCAGAGATGATCTCTTTTTAATAAGTCGGTGTTGGTAACATGCCATTATGCTCTGGGTGCGCTAGTTGTTAACCTCATGAACAAAACACCTGAACGTTTTAAACCAAACGTAATATATAATAATATTAAGTATTTTTAGTCAAGGGAGAAATCTAATCTAATCATCTGTTCTGGGAAAAGGCTCTTTACTCCATCACCAAGAATGACGAGGCAACATTCCTTCAATAAAGCCGAGCTGAATCATTCTCGCTTCTTCTTGCTGCTCCCTTTTCCAAATCAGCGATGAATAAGTACTGCTGCTACATATTACATAGCCCTGTCGGACGCCCCTTCGCGGTAGAATGACTCATCCCCCTAGACAAAGCAGCGTATATGCATTGATCACTCGAGTTACTCTGTCCAGCATGCAAGAGCCATTTCACTCTGTCTCTCTGGCTAATTGAGCACCACTTAATAACACCGGCCAGAGGCTTTTAAGCCAATGAGTTGTCATTGATTTTACCTCCTGGTTTGAAGCACACGCCCCTTCATTCTCATGACCCTGCTGTCTCCTCCTCTCCACTGGCTTTAATTGCCCACTGGAGATACGCGCCATCGCTGCCAACTGTGCGCACGTGCGTTCACCTCAGTGAGGTAGTGGAATGTTCAACATTTACTGTCAGCCCTCCAGGCAATAATTCACTCATCACGCCATTTTCTTTCATCACATCTCTCACTTCACGCCCACACCGTTTTCCCATGTTGTCCGTTGCTCTGAAATTCTCCGTCCCATAATTCTTTTCGCCTCCTTTCGCCACGCAATCACGCAGCTGAGATGTAGGCATTCCGCATTCGAAAATGATGGCACTCGCTTTGAAAACGTCTTTTGCATTTACTTTGCTTTCAACTGTGCAGGTGCCAATTGGCAGTTTATAGAAGTTGCCTTGCAGCTCCACCCATGCTGTTACACTTGTATATGTTTTCCTAGCTTAACAGGTGTGTGTGTGTGTGTGTGTGTGTGTCTTTGCTCTGTCCTCCCCACAGGTGGACAAAGTGTGTGGCCTGTCTACAGGGGAACCTACAAGCATGCAACCTACTAGCCCAGAGGTCACATCCTTTACCGTGACCTCATCTTCTCCTCTTCCATCTGCCGCCCCCTCCAAACCTCTACCAGAGCAGTGGCTGGGGCAGTTAGCCCACTTGAGGAGGTAACACAAAGGCAATGAACTCTGAAGTTTACTAGTGCCTTCTGTAAATCACCTCTTTTATTTCTGGCACATGTTCAGCTGCACCCTTTCTTTTCTCAAGTATGAGTTAGGCTGCTATGTAGTCAGCTAGGTGGAAATTTTATATTAATTGAAAAATGGTCACTATGACATAGCCTGAGGAGATGGCCAATGTCTGTTCACAGCTGCCATCACTTCTCTCTTTCTTCATATGGTTAGATCATCCACACACATACACACATAGTAAATGTAGTGTCTGGCACTAAAGTCCATGCCCTCCACCTGGCCTCTGAGGCAGCCACCCCATGCCCGCAGCAGCTGGCAGCGATGTGCCAGGAAAGGGGGAGTGCGGGTAAGATTAATCTTGACGGACCAACAATTTCCTGTTTACCCAGACGGCCATACCACCAACTCTGCGCACCAGCCGGCCTCAGCTTAAATAGCATCACACACAGAAACACGCACACAGAACACACACTTGTAGCTTTGCCTGCCTGACCTTGTCCCAAACCATGAATCACTGCACTGATGCCAGCCTAGCTGACAGGTCTGGCCTGGCACTGCCACCGCCATTCATGGCAATACAATCCGGCTCCCCGTCTGCTGCCAACCCTTACCAGAGCACATGTGAGCACTGACCACTTCAGAGACATGGCAGCACCCACTTGTGTATAGGGAGAACAGTCTATGCTTAAAAATATGAAACATGATAGAGTGAAGCAATGCTTACATTTCGTTTTGACAGGAAAACATATGACTCAAGAAGCTTAGTCAAACTTTCTTTGGTTTGCTTGTAAATATGGAACTTCACATCTGCAGATGCTCGGGTGTTTGTTTTCTGACTTAACATGCGCATTAAATACCTGTATCTGTTTTAATTGTCGGTGTGGTGTGGGGAAAGAAATGGTTATTGATTTACATGTGGTGTGGCCATTCTCTGCATGTGCATGATTAATCACTCTCTTTCAGGGTCAACTGACTGTCTTTTCTCCCTCCTCCCTCCTTGTCTCGTCATGTCATCCTTTTGTTTCTCCTCCCCCCTCCACCTCCTCCTTTTCACATGCCTGCATCCTCCTTGCTTGCAACAATCTCCCTCGGACTCCAACTCCCAGCTCGTTCCCCCTGAAACCCTCCAAGAACAATAAACATAGTCTGAGAACACTGTCTAGGTAAGCATGAACACAAGCGTCTTATTTCTGTCCATCTCTCACACACGTTGATTAGCAGCTCATAATGTGACACCTGTGATACCTGATGTACGTTAACAGTTGATTATTTTTGTCTTTTGGGTGACTGATGCATTTATTATTATGTCTTACAAAATCCTCTGTCTTCATATCATCTGTCGTTCTTCAAAAGCGACTCCTGACACTGACTGACTCAGCACATAACCCCTCATGACCCGCACTCTTGGGTGGCAACAATGTGCGTCCGATCAAAATAGGACGCCATTGTTTTGCTCAAGATGACAGCGTCTATATCGATGACATGTGTTTGCGGATCTGATGAAGCAAGCACTTTGCCGCGAGGCATAATTGTGGGAAATGTGCTGACTCAATGAAGTGGTCACGTTCACTCATTTTCTGCCACCATCAATATCATCACGCGTGTTTATCGCCTGCATGCATTGTCGAATGGAATGCAGATAGCGTTCGTCGCCGGTGGTGTGGTACCAACACACTGAGGAGTTTGTCCACCAACCGCAATCACACATTACATTTCCCAATTCCTGTATGTCTTCTAACATGGCTGGTGATTCAGGAAGATGCGCGGCCTGTATGAAAATCGCACTACGCCCTTTTCCCATGTGTCTGTTTTTTCCTTAGGGAGTTCTTGGTGTACCTGCAGCGCTACAAGTCTTTCTTTGCAGCGTTGCCAGAGATGCTGTGCGAAGGGGAGAACGTAGTGGACGACTCCACATGCTGGAGCGGAGATGATGTCGTGAAGAGGTAAGAGAACCTCCCTTGAGACCGTCTTGAGAGGAGAGATGAGAAATGTAGATGAGACATTGATTCCCTCCTGGGCAATCACATTACTGATGCTACATTCTGATCAAAACAACAGATTGAAAACAAACTAGACTTGCCTGCAAATCTGATATTTTTGTTTTGATGAACACTGCTGTGAAGAGCCCTAGAAAGATTTTTAAAAGTAAAAATATGAGATTATCATTCCCTTCAGCTGACCCCTTATTGACATACAGGCCAAAAATCCTCCGTTCTTTTCAGATGTGATAACAGAAGTGGACATTGATTAATTTTGGTATTTAGACTTGCAGTGCTGTGAGAGTTCCTCAGGATTAGGCAACGGTTTGTATCTTGTTACACGGCTCTGCTGTAGCCAATTTATTTTGCATAAATATGTTTTTTTGGCAGCGCTGGAGGTTGGAACAGTAAAATAATAAAATTTTCATTTTGTCCAAATGACACGACACTACAAGCCCTCGTCTGCGCTTGTTTGTGTGCTTGTGTAGCATAACGTCTGTCTCAGAGTCTGTGTGGCTGGCTGTTGTTAATCAATGTGGAAATAAGGAAATCATTAAATCCATCTCCACACTGAGTGAACGCAGGCAGAACAAATAGTTGCTAGACACTCCTTCTTTGTATGAGAGTCTGTTAATGAGTTGTTATCGGTGCCTTTCTCTCTTTTTCAACTGTATTCTGTTTCTTTCTTATATTTATGAGATCTTTTTTTATTTTGTGCTGATTTATAGGTGTGGCCCTGGAACCCTTTTTCTGCTTATGGTTTTGGGTGCATCTCTCAGAGACAGAAGTACTTAGTCTGTGTGTGTGTGTGTTTGTCTGTGTGTGTGTGTGTGTGTGTGTGTGTGTATGTGCGTGTCTATGTGTGTGGTTATGTGCTTTCTCAGTCAGCATGAGAAGAACAGAGAATTGATGCAGATTACTGAGCCAGTATGCGTCTGTAACTGATTCCTCCTGCTGGATCTGTTTCTTGAACGCTCTCGAAACTCAGTCCACAATTATGACAAGGTTATGCTCTCCTTCTTCTGCGGTGGCCCTAAACTGGCTCCCATTACCATGGCAACCTCAGCTCTTGGCACTGTCAGTATTGGCCTTGACAGAGGAAAACAGAGGTCCGGGGATGCCTTTTCCCCATGATCTGCCCCATAAGTGTTTGTCAGATGCTTTGGCCCTTGTCCGTTTTGCTTGGATTATGCCATACTTTATGCTTTACATGAGTACATGGGAAGACATTAGGCACATGGAAAGATGTATCGGATTCCGAAAATACGCTTTTATTATCCTCAGGGGTTTGCAAAAGCATTTTGTCTGAGAGTTTCATGAATAAGTTAGGCTTTGGTTACCTTAATTGTTAGCGTTCAAAATCTCATTATTGCTTTAGTTTGGACAAAGTCTTCTCTTCTCTTCTCTTCTCTTCTCTTCTCTTCTCTTCTCTTCTCTTCTCTTCTCCTTCTTCTTCTTCTTCTTCTTCTTCTTCTTCTTCTTCTTCTTCTTCTTCTTCTTCCTGGCCCAGTACTTGCCTTCTCGTCTAAAGTACAGAGCGTCTGCCAATAAGTGAGACATATTGAGCAGACCACCCATTCATCAGGGCCTGTGACAGTATGTCAGCACACAAAGTACAGTAGTAGCCAACGTATGTGTGTGCCATGACCAAGAGTAGGAGCGTATGAGTCAGTAAACACAGAGCAAGGCAACCATTCAGCATCTAAAAGACAAGAACAAGTAATCTCTAATCTTGTCAAGATCCGGCTTCTTTGTCTGTGTTCAAAGCCAGTTCTTGTGTGTCACTTTTACTACCAAGGGCACAGGTTTTTCAACAACAGCGCTAATGGGTTGTAACGGTGTGTTATCACACACTCCCTGGTGAGAGCCAGGTTGTCGCTTGTGGTGTCAAGTGTTCTTGGGTTGAATAAGAAAACAGTACCCTACTGAAACATTTGGCACCACTCATACTCTGCTCAGATCGGCCTTTGGCTATTCAGCAAATCTCTCTCACTGTATCTGACTCTGTTGGCATGTCTTCGAGAGAGAGAGGGGACAGGGCATGAAAAGGGTTGGCGTTTTGGTGCCGTGGTGCCCCCTGTGCCTCCCTGTGCCCCTGAGGAGGGAAGCATGATGGAGTGATATGGGGGAGGGGGGGCCTTGGCAGCATAAAGACCCATTGTGGAGTCAGTGGAGTGGGGCACAGCCTTGCCGTGGGGACCCCCAAAGCCTGGAGGGGAAACAAAGACCCTCCTATGAGGCTGCATGGGAAAGACTTGGACATCGCTGCCACTACTACTGCCACTGCCCGTACCATGCCTGGGAAAGTTGCATGAGAACAGCAAAGGAGATGACAGAAGGGCAGATAGCGAGAGGCAAAGATGAGAAAATATGAGATGAGGGGACACAAATAGTGCGTTCGAAAACAGACATGCTAAATTGTCGCGGCGTTAGTCATATGTCGTAGACTGACTTCCTGCGTGGTGGGCACACAAAGCCTCTGAGGGCTTGGTGGGTTTCCCCTCCACACACAGGAGGACAGAGACCAACACACACACACACACACACTCACATATCAATCCACCCGGGATCCACATGTTGTTCAACAGCTGGAGGGGATATTCATTCAGACACAATGTTACTGTGCTGTGGCAGGAGACACACGCGCGCGCACGCATACACACACACACACACACACCCTCCATCCACCGACCCCCCCTCACACACACTTGCACTGTATGTTGTAATACTTCAAAGCACATCAAAGGCACTGGGGATTGAAATTCCCTTCCTCTCTTTATTCAGCATCTGATGACAGAGGGGCGAGCGGGGGGCAAGCAGTTGTACTTACAACCAAAAGTGCGTGTTGGCATGTGTTCAAACATCTCTGAACATTTACAGCATCACATGTGTGAATACTTTGCACCATCTTTTCCGGAAAGATAAGATCAACCAAAATGACCACATTCTTTATTTAGATTAGCGCATTACTTTGTATCTATTGTGGCAGTCTTATCACAAACTGAAACAATAAATTACTATCTGTCTCCGCTATAATTACGATAATTACCGTCCCCGTTTTTTATTGCCTTTTTTGAAGAAATCTTGACACATATTTAGTGTAGCATATAGCGTGCGTGAGTTCTGAAACAATGCTCCAGGCTATAGCCAGTGTTATGGCATCATAAAGACCTTGATTAGACCCTTGACTAAAAACACATGAGGAGGTAACCTCACCGACTGTTTCATTAGACAACAACTTATTGTTAAATTTCTCCCAGACATAACCAGACCAAATATACTCTAATTGGGTATGGATGGCAAATCGAGGGGAAATAATTGATTGGTCCCTGTTATTAAGAGTAGGGGTAACTCTAGGGTAAAGCCAGACTGACTGAACTGTTTTTTTTATGAGAAGCAACAAATCAGGTGCTCAACAGGTGGCAAAAGAAAGCCGGGTTGAGCAGAGGCCACGGTTTAAACGAGTAAATTGCGACCTGGAAAGGGTGAAAACTAATGGCACGTTAACCGATCGCAGCTGTCTGTTGTGTTTTTAATCTAAATGAAGATTGCAGCATGTCACTTTATTGCTGGAATTAGGCTTGAGCTCACGCAGCGATCTGTTTCAACAGTGAAAGTTAACTGCAACAACCATTAACATCATTTTAGTCCGCAAAATTGCAGTTCTGCTCTCGAGCTGGAGATTCTGTGTGGCATTGCTGGTGCGTGGCGGACTTGCTGCATTCGGCCTTGCTGTAAACTTAGACTTACTTTATCAAATGTTGTACTAGGAAGCTAGGAAACTAGGAAGGAGTCACCTCTTACTTTCTAAGCTGATGGTACAATAAAAAGAAGTAAAAGCAATAGGAGCGAGGGAATAAAGAAGTCTCCCTGTTCAAACTCTCTACACTCTACAGTGCATGTGTTAGGAGATGATTTAGATGGACGCTGGCTCTTCATCAGCATTTTATGACCTATAAAATTTCTAGGGATTCACTTTGTATTGATTTACACACTGTATACAGGCGGGGCGTATACTCTGTAGGAATGGAAGAGGAATGGATGAGATCTTAACATGAGTGTGTGCATGGACATGTAGGTGTGTAGTGCACTTTTGTATAGGTTCTTTAGTAAGAGTAGAAACTAATAACTCATCAGAAACTGATGAGTTATTAGTCTGAAGCTTTGGATTAGCTGAAAGGAACGGACCAAAGACAATACACCCGTACGAGTGCTTCTGAATGCCTTGCATTTTTATATGGTTATGATAATCCATTTGTTTATCATTTTGACATCTGGAATCTATTCTGCTATTGCAGAGAGAAGCAGAGAGAGCGCAGTACCAGGCAAAGCCCTCACCCTTCATGCTCCCTTTCACTCCTCCTTCCAATCCCATCAACTCATAGCTTTTGTTTTTTTCTTTTCTTTTCTTTTCTTTTCTTTTCTTCCTTGCCCTCCTTCTCTGTGTCGGTCTCTTGGGCCAGAGGAGCTCAGCTTGAAAAATGCAAGGGAATTGGATAATGAAATTTCTAGCGGAGAGGACAATAAATTAATTACTATATGTAGAGGAAGGACATTCCCTGCTGTGTGTCTGCATGCGCTGTGCAATGTGTGGTTAAGGGCTTTTGCCATAGCAGCTCAGTCTGTTATGTGTGTTCTTTTTATGAAGATATACATGATGGAATAGTAGAGTCATGAGAACAGTCGACATCAGAGAAATAATGAGGTGTTGACTGAAATACAGACTTGATTCTTTTTTTTTCTCTCTTGCACCTACCCTTTCACCTCCTCCATTAGCATTTGGCATTTGCGACAAACGTCTCAGTCCTTCTCTGTCCCTCCCACAATCCCTCTCTTCTATTTCCCCTTAGCTCTAATTCACTGGCCCATCCCTTTCCCATAACCCTGGGCTGCTGCCTGGGACCTCAGCATGACCCGCTCTACATTTCTACACCGCTTAGACTTTTCTCTCCGTGCGTCCGCATCTTCGGGGTTGCGTGTGCATGGGAGAGAAAGAGAAAACAACAGCGGTCATATTGCAGTAACCGAGTTATTTATTCTCTCTGCTGAAATGCTTGGATTGTGAGAGTTTGGCGTTACGGTATTTCTAAATCTGTAGCTGTGCACGAGGAAGAGAGGAGGAAAAGTGTTTGATCGTTTGTGTAGATGGTGTGTAAGCAAATGTGATTTTGTTGGCCACGCTGCACAATTATTTGCCAATTTGGGACTTCACATGCCTCTGAGTGAAGAGTGTTTATATGTTTCGGCCCCCTCAAGTTTCGATTTTATGGTGTGCCTTGCACACATTGTATATATGTGAAATTTCCTCCCAAGTCCTCTCAGTCTTTATTATCATCACTTTTATAGAAGGGACACGGTTTTACAGCTCCTCCCTTCTGTTGTGTGTCCAGCCAGTTGAGTGGGTTGAGCTAATATAATTAAAGTGCCACAATAGACTGGCATGTTTTACTGGAGCAGTTCCTACTGGGCGAGGTAGACACAGTGTACCCACTAACCTCTGTGCTTGCCCATTGGCAAGGCATCAAACTCATAGCAGGAGAGGAGGATGAGAAATAGAGGAACAGACATGCTGGGGAAAAGGAAAGGAAGTGTGGATGAAAAAACAATGGATAGGAGAGATGAACTGATGGATGGATGAAGGGAGAAAAATGAGGGATGTAGGTCAGTGGCAGCAGGAAGCAGTGGCTTTAGGAGAGCCCTCTGTCTTTGTGGCTTAATTGCCTCTATGAGCCCGTTTGAAGTCCTCACTGCTAGCGTGTCTGGGTGCCAGCCAATAGTGGTCTGTGTGGTCTGCGTGTGTGTGTGCGCATGTGTTCGAGAGGCTCGCGTTGCGCTTCTCCGAATGCATTTCTGCATCCGAGACGCGCATTTTAATGCACCGTGCCAGTAAACAAAAGAACAAAACCCTAAATGTGCCTTCCTTGATGTCAGAGCCACTGATTATATGCAATTGCGCACATAAACACAACACCGCCCAAAATATTACATGCAAAACGACAGAGTCAAGGATGAGTCCTCTAAGACGAACCCTGCATTTTAGAGGCAATTTTATCTTGTGTCATAAAATTGCTCTTGGGAGAGGCCACAGCTATGCTCACTGTTTCTCAGCACACACTCTCTGTGACGCTTACTGTGGTGTCGCAATGTTAGAGCTGTCTCTGCTTGTGTCAACAGTCTGGTTCCTAGTATATTATGTTATAAAAAAGTAGAAATTATGCTGAAAGTCCCTGCATCATTTCTATTTTTTATAACATAATATACAAAATCAAGGGTTGCAATATATATTTCTATACTTTCAACCTCGTTTGACTTTGGTGGGAATATGAGTGTGGGCACATAACCCAAACCTCAGCGTGCCTACCAAAGGAAGTCACACATTTGCTGCTTGTTGAAGTGGTGAAGTGTGACTTTTAGACAAATAAAACTAGCTCACAGGTAGCCCGTGGTACTGTGTGAGAAAGATTTTTTTTTTTTTTTTTTCATACTGACTGACTCAGTCGTGTGTGCTTTTTAACACTCTTCAAAGAACAGAGCAAATCCACTTTCAAACCTCTGCTTTGATCCAAACACGCAGCTTGTACCGAAGCCGTGCGGACACGGGATTATGGCCTCACAGACCATCACACTATTTCTGCGTGCCGCAGCGCACACTCTCTACGCAACGCATTCACACACCAAACACACATCAACACTCACGCAGTATGATCACATCTGACTCGCGGAGCTGAACCTCACTCTGTCGTGACTATATTTAGGACACTGTTATCCTTTTTTCCCCCGGGGATACAGCAGACTTTACGAATGCCAGTTAGAGCTTGATTGGGTGTAAGTTTTCTGTCTGAATTTGAACTGAATTTTGGGTGATGCGGTTTAAACCTGCAAGTCTGAATTCGGGGGCCAATTTGCGAGCATTGGCAAGATTCCCTGTAGAGTTTTAGTGTGAATGTGTGTGCCAGTTGAAGTTTTCAGCGTGTGGTATTTACCATCCGAGTGAGATTCTGAAGAAGACGTCTGGTTTGAATCCAGTTGCAAGTTTAAGCGTTCGTCCAAGTTGTTGTCCAACCCCGTGGATAAGTATGTGAGTTTAGAATTAATATGAATGACAGGCATGGGAGGAGAGAGGGAAAGCTAACAAAACCAACTCTGTACAAACAACAAAAGTACAGTACACTACTGTGGAGGGTGTTGTGTGTATGCCTGTGATCTGTGCTCAGTGTGTGTATGTGGTAACCTGAAACCACAGGGAAAACGTTCCTAGAATTCCGGGTGGGTTTGGTGTCGTGGCTCGCTCACTGGAGCCCCCTGAGTGGTACTGGGAATGCGGCCTCCGCACGAAAGAGCCGCAGAATGAAGGGAAAGTCCCCCTTCCCTCCGCCCTACCTTCATACACCAATATACACTTCACTCTGCTGCCAAACAAACCAACTAATCAATTGCATATATAGACTAAATATAGGTGCAGGACAGCACTTATGAAGATGCCTTCAAGAACTGATCTTTGGCTCAATACTGTACATGAAAGATAGCAATTAAAATTCAAGTCTAGCACCGTATGGGTATCTCAGGGTCAGCCTTATTGTGATAGAGTGATGATGCACAGAAGGACCAAATATAAATGTATAGATGTATGACCTCATGAATAGCGCCTGGATTTGGCTAGACTTTGAAGGTTGCAGACTTGGAGCATTTCAGATTAGAATCTGCTCTAGCTGCAATATTGCAACCTTTGACCAGTCTGGAAGGGTTTTAAAGTAATTTAAATAAAGATACATAAATAATACATTGCAAAAACATGTTAATTAATCTATTTTTTTTTTATTCTAAATGTACATTGTCATGGTTTGTCAGATGTCATGCCATAGCCACATACACTGCAACCCCTTAAAGTTTTGTAGACCACACATGTGATGGTAAAATGCACTGTACACAGGGTTGTCATTGTATTAAAAATACCAATTTTATGAAAATTATCTGTACATGTGATGGAGAGCACACTGCTCAGTGCATGGTTACAATTCAATACTTGTAACCAACACAGGCCATAAAAGTGTATTTATGTGCATTTTTTTTTTATCTTGAAATTATTCAAATGTTCCTAAAACTCGTCTGTGAGCTTAACTAACTCTTGTAAATTTACCAACCCTCTGCAGGTCTGATAAGAGCATGTAAACATCTCAGCACACAAGTCAATGTTTGAATAGCTTGTTTCCTGAATTATAGGTAAACTAGATTAATGCAAGTTAAGATAAGATAATTTAATAACTGAGAATTCCAGGCCTTCATTTTGCAGCGTGTACTGTGTGTACTTGAGGGGGAGAGGGACAGAGACGCACATTTCTTGATGCCAGTAAGCTTTTTAACATGAGGCATCCACCCAAGGATACAGCAATAACAAGTAAAGTTGTTTAGCACAACAAAAAGGCAATAAATAAAAAGTCAAATGAAGCATTTTTCCAATCATTTCTTGCTGTTTTGTACACGGAAGGCGACACCAAGTGGGGAGCAGTTGTGTAGTATATCTGGAAAGTGTTTATGACCAGTGCAACTTCAGATTCAAACAAGGGACAACAGGGAAGTGCTTAAAATGTTTGGTGGCGTTTTCCCAGAGATGATGACAAGGCCACCGACATTATGTCACTTTCTTATAGCTTCAAGCTATCACCAGCTCCATAAATAATCCCTTTCAAAGAGAAGCCTGGCAAAATCACAGATGCGCTAGACACTTTGTAATTTATTGGAACAGTATAGGGCTTCAGAACATATAGAAAATACTAGAAAGGGACTAATCTTATAAAAAAAATACTGCGATACTGTCAGTGACCCTGGACTCTAGGGACAGATTTGCTCAGCTACGGTCCAAACCTCTTAACCCAAACCCGGACTTCTCAGATTCAGCTTACTGATGATGTGTCCAGTTCCAACCTGTGGCTGATTGACAGATAAGCCTGATCATGACAAACATGATAGTTATGGCTGGGATTTCTGCCAACAAAGCCATTTTGACCATGTGTTTGTCAATGCTACCATCTGCCTGACTTAATTTGGATAATAGCTTCCTAACCTTTGCCCTTATTTTTCTCTGCCTGTAGTGCAGTCACTCTCCCTAACTCTCTTGACACATCGTGTGCAAACTGTTCCATTATGTGCTGTATATAATCCAATGTAAGTTATTCTGGTGTCAAGTACCTGTAAGAATTGCCTCCCTACCACTCTACCTACAATATGTTCTCAAATGTCCGTCTTACTGAGTGTCTGGGGACTGCTTCTGCTTGTGTGTGGGCTTATATTCTGATTGTATATCAGCATATGTACTGTGCGGTTGTCTGTGTGTGTCCCGCGTGTGTGTGTGCATATGTATTCATGGCAGACGATGGGTGTGAGTTGAGCTCCCACGTGCCCTTTGCAGCAGCAGAGAGTCTGATCCCTGACCCCCTCACTCAACACCCTCACAAGCCCTCTCCACTCTTTATGTGGCTATGTCTGGGTATGTGGATGCCTGTGTATGTTTGTTGCCTCGAGTGAAACGTACTGTACGTTTGAGTTGAAACCGGACTGTTTGCGCTGAGCGCTCTTTGCTTACACAGGCAGCGTATACAGCAGAGTCCAGATGTGACTCTCTGCCGCCTTCTTTCTGTGTTTGTCCATGTTTAGGAAACACTCTGTACACACTGAGCCATTCTGTGATTGCTAAACCAGATAGCACGTACACAGTTTATTTATTATTAAGTGCATAACATCGCGAAGTATAGCATATTTAGTTTTATCCATGTGAAACCCCCTTGACTGGTTATAAGTTTACACTGGAGCTGTCAACCTTAAGCACAAGATCACGCCATTCTAGCCAGGATCAGACAGACAGACAGACAGACAAACAGGTGGTCGAACCACACCAGAGGATCATGGTCCACTCCACCCGTCTGTGCTCCGGGGCATAGTTTACTCTCCTGGCTCAGCCCCTGCCTGCCCTTGTCTGCCTTCCACACACCAACTGCCCCTCCAGCTCCCCCCAGACCTCTAACCTCAGTTATCCATGCCCTCCTCGGCATGTTGGCATGTGGCTGGAAGAGGAGATAGATTCATTGCTCTGGGTCTTGTAACGTTTATCACTTGTTCTTTCCTCCTTCTTCTTCTTTCTTTCTTTTTCTTCTTTGTTTGTTTGCTTGTCATCCCTTCTTTCTTTCTTTCTTTCTTTCTTTCTTTCTTTCTTTCTTTCTTTCGTCATTTCTGCCTTTGTAAGCAAGTTTGTTGCCTGTGTTGTCTGTGTGGTGCAATCTCTTTTCATCTCCCCTTCTGTCTCCATCTCTTACATACATCCGACTGTATGTCCCCTTGTTTCTAATACATAGACAAAATGATCAGTGAGTCCTTTGGTGGAACTTTGTGGAATTTAAATTGGCCAATGCTGCCACCTACTGTGTATTAGTGTCATTGCTCTAGCTATAACGCTTAATTAGTTTACATAAGAAGTTATGAGGTTTGAAATGTATTTGAGAAGTGAGGGCAAAACAGCTGTGGATGGAAAAAGAAATATTACTCTAATCTTATTAACTTAACTTGACTCAACCTGTTAACTTTTTGAATTGTATGTTCAGTATCTCACTTACACTGAAAGCTGAAAAATCTGAAAAAGATATGTAGCATTTGATTGGCACAATATGCCAGTATTAAGTTATTAACTTAGCTTATTTTTCAGTAGGCATTGGCTATAGGCACTTCTGAATCACTTCTAACCTGCGTCACTCAGTACTATTCTGTGTGCTTTGTTTCCTAGGATGATGGAGGCACCACATAGTGGTCCAATTTTTGTGAGCGGCTGGAATAAGTAGTTATGAATACTTGACTCAAAATGCTAAATTATGCAGTTGTCTCACCTGTCTGAGAGCCAGTATTTATGGCAAAATCTGCACCTCCTCTGCAGCTAATGTTAATTTCATAATGATCCCTGCTCCCCAGTGTCAAGCAGCAGCAAGTTAAGTGACAATGTGCAAATACTACTGGCCCATTTTTGGGTGAGCTAAATATGCAAAATAGTCTTACATGTCACTGTTTATAACACAAGATGTTTATCCTTTACTGGATGGGCTGCTTCAAAAAGGTGCATAATCGAAGTGTACTATACTATAGGTTGCCCTATACCTTACTGTAAGCCGGCAGCACTAGGGTCCCTGCTCCTGGATCTCTCTATCAGCGACAGAGTCCTTGGCCTGAAAAGTGTTGAAGACCCCTGGGGTTAACCATTACTAGCTTTAAATTAATATCACAGCGCGGCTGTGTGCTCTAATTAAATTCAGCTCTAGCAATGGCTTCACTGTCACGATTATTGCAAAGAGTAGCAGCAAATTACACATCCTCTTTTTCATTCGTGACTTTTAATTTTCTCGTTAAAAATCATTGGTGACATCTAAAAGACACATTTGAACCTGAAAAATCATACAAAGAAGAGAAAATTTGTGCTTGTCGCGAGCAGTACAGGAAGGAGGAGGTGTGTGTGTGTGACCGTGTGAGTGTGTGAGGGCATACATGAGAAAAAAATTGTTGTCTTTGTCAGGAAATGATGCTTGTCTGCATGTGATTTGCGTGTGTGGTCAAAAACCAACACGACTTGTTCTTGTTTCTCCTATCTAATGGAGCTGCATGGTCTTTTCCCAGATGTCTGTGTGGTCTGTTGACTCAGCCTGCAGTACGTCTGCTGGTACGACGGCACAGGCGACACAGAGAGGTGGGGAACAGTTACACCCAGTGACAGACAGAGTCGGGACAGTCAGGCCTGGGAATGTCCTCAAAGCAAACCACGGGCCAATTACAGTTGTAATCTCTGTAACTGCCACCGGAGACTATTAAAGCTTTAAACGCTATATGTCATATTGTATGTTTCCATTTTTTGGAGCAGTAAAGACAGACAAATGGAAGCTCATTTTCATTGTGTAATTTGTTTAACCTTCATGTAACCATGTAGTTACTTTGATTTGTAGCTGTGGAGGGGAAGTGTGGATAGCGGCTCCTCCTTGTTTCCTGAGAAAAGTGCAAGTTGTAAATTACATTTTCATAGTGTGAACAGCAGTTTTTTCAACACTAGCTGACATGTCATTCGTCATTCATCATTTCACCAGACCATGTGCTTGTAATGTCACCGTTATAAGAATTAGAAACACATTATCATTGCGTAAAAGTTCTACAAATATGGCTTTAAGTGAACTGATTTGATTACCAGGGAGGCTTAGCAAGCTCAGCTTTCTTACTTTGAAAAGTTTTAATAGTCAAGCTCTGTTTGAGACTAATATCAGAGAGATATGCCTAAGCTTTGCCAAATCTTTCACTGAAAATACAAGCTTAAAGTGGGCTAACGCTGTTGAAAGTGTATTAGCATCAAACAGTGAATACTTTCACTACATAATTCTGGCCACAAGGGTGCAGTGTGGAAGCATATTTTACTCCCCCATCAGACCAGCAGAAACCTGAATGTAAATATTTTAATATTTGTCATGTCAGTGTTTGGAGGTAAAGAGAGTACATGATGGATCTGATGGCTTCATACAGTTTGCTTTGATTGTTAGGACTTTCTTACACAGCCACAGGGATGATAGAAATGAAGAGAGAGAGTTTGTGTGTGTGAGGGAGAAGGAGAACGTGACAGAGAGCAGTTTGTTGGCAAGCGTGAGTCACTTACACCAAATTAATTCAGCTCTTTGCAGTTGCTGTGATTGTTAGATAAATCGATACCTGTTCATTAGCCCGGAGTAGCATTGAAATGAAACATACTTGGCTATGTGGAGGCTTATAATGGGGTAATGATGAGCCAAACTAGATATTGTAGACATCACATAGCCTGCGGATGGAAATAGGAAGAGACGGGTAGAATAGCCGTAATGATGAGTATCAAACACCTCCTGGGTACAAGGTAATCACAATATGTGATTATCTATAAGTGTATGCGCATGCTAAGTGAACCACTGCGTCTAGTCATAGATCATTTTCCCATCCATGTTTTTCTCTTTTTAACTGCCCCTCCCTCTTGCTCTGCGTCTGTTCCAACTCTCTTGACTCTCTCACGGGTTGGCCCAGGTCACAGTGACCTGGGTAGCATACTCAGGATGGGCTAAACCCAGAAGAGTACACAAAGTACTTGTTGCGGTAGCCTACAACCGGGCTGGTTTGCTAGCACGAATAGGGACTCTTAACTTAAGGAAAATCTTAACTTAAACTTTTAGGCTCCATGTATTGAGGAAGTGTGAGTGTAACCCTGGCCAGCAGCGGAAAAACAAATCAACTAAAACATGCTAATTTCCCTCCAGGAAACACCAGTTGTTGTTTTTTAATGTGTTTTTTTATATATATTAATTTGGCACTGAGCATTTTGGAAATCCCAATTCTAAAGAGAGTTCCATCCCGCTATTAGCAATGGGCCGCATCTCCACAGGACCATGGTCTACTGGCTCAGAGGGGGACCGGGGGTCGGCTTTCATCTCCATCCACTCAACAATCTGATAACACACATCCAGTCAACAGCTATCATGCTACTGCGCTGAATACACAAGCAAACATAGAGAAAAGCAAACATGCAGACCGACTGCTTTGCTCCGCCACATAGAGCTCTGGTCACTGTGAAAGGAGAGGAATGTGCATGAAACAAATAAAAGGAAATCTGAGTTTAAGGATCGTGTATGAAAGCTAGATTCCCCACAGGAGCACTCAGTGGAAGAGATAAGTGTTGGCAGTGATGGGGCGAGTTGAAAACAGGATGGGGGAGAAATATTGATTGGATATTTGACCTGACCTAATAAAGGCCATGTTCACGTATTTGATAGCATTAAAAAGGGATATAGAAAACAAACATACCATATGAAGGGAGCCATTCATAAGTGCAGTAACACCTTTTATTGCACTGTAGAGGATGCTGCTTTCAGTGCTTAATAGCCATGAGTAATCTGAGCCATTGGACCTTCAACCATCTAGCTGTTACAATGCAACCACTCAATAAACCGGCCCGGTCTTGGTAAAATCACCCTGGGACTTCTTAAGAAGTGGCAATGCAGTTGAGACCAACATAGTGGTGTGTAATTCCAATCCAACCACACGGCCATAAACAGCCATATTTCACCGGTCCAAAGCGCCACAAAGACAGATATATGGCCAGCTCAGCACAGGTGTCGTGCCTCAGGTGAAGTACCAAGACAAAAACTGTAGAGATTCATTAACGTAAACGTCCTGGACAGAAATGTTTCATCTTGGCTGAAATGACATGACCCCGCAGTTACTGTAACTGGAGTTAGAAACAGCCTGTGGATTGTTTATGTTTGAATGTAGACCCCCCCCATCATTAATAGCGAAAGGACATGTCCCCTGCACTTACTGCAATTACTCTAGGTCAGTGGTAGTCAGCCTGAGGGGGGGCAGGACTCCCAAAGAGGTTGAAGGATGATTAATTAAGGAGAGTAAAATAACAACTAGATTTTTTTCTTGTACATTTCTTTAAAAGTCAGGGTTTGGTTGAGTTGAATACAACTGGGAGATGTATTCAACATGTGACAAGATGTTGCAAGAAGTCACAGGTCAAAAAGGTTGGGAACCATTGCTGTAGGCAACATACTGTAAGTTCAAGCCAATCTTTCCCATCTCCATAAGTACACAGTTGAATGAATGATTATGCAAGCAAAAAAGTTTAAACAGTTGCACACTTTCATAAGTCACGCAGACATTTCCCAAAACAAGGAGCAGCTAGTCAGTATGAAATCATCAAAACAGCTTCAAACTAGCTTCAAAACAAGAGACTAGAGATTGCTGGGTTCAGCAGCTGACTCTGTTTTTGATCTTGTACAGAGTTGCCAACATGACTGCTGTGCCTGTGCTGCTCTTTATATTTCTGACCCTCCCTGACTCTGCCTACATGTCTGACTCATCACTCAATATAGAAGCTTGCCAGAAGCATGACAGAGAGCCCACAGGGCTACTGGCCAAGTCTACAAAATCACATGGCACCCTTGACTCAGCTCTTTAAGAGATTAACTGGAAGCCTTGCAAAATTCGGAGAGATATCATTGGTCAGAACTGGAGTCAAAAGTTAGACTTTCAGCACTGGAAACCAGAAATCAAATATTTAATGAAACAGAACAGTTACAGTACATTTAACCAGCCTTTCCTTTTTTTGTAGTAGCTGAACTTAGAATAACTTTTCTCAAAGTGAACCTCATCATCCAAGGTGTCACGGTGTTTCTGAACAACCATTAGGTCGGTGTCTCACTGAGACAAGTCTTCCCGTAGAACAATTTCATTTCCAAATCCCCCAGCTGCCAGCTGGAATAAGGAAGAGGTGAGGTCAAAAGATAGGAGGAGACAGATAAAGAGGGGAAAAACACAGAGCTGGGAATAAAATGAAAATGTAGCCAAGGCTGCATACCCCAGGTACTGCCGAAGCTTCCAAGTGACTGGAGCTACTGGTGGCGTTCAGCATGTTCATGTGGTAAGCAGCTGGGTTTACAAAGGACAGCAACGAGAACAAAGGGAAAGAAAGCAGATTTAATGGAGTTTGTGGTAGTGGGAAGAGAAATCAAGTGGAAGAGAAAAGATGACTCGAACTGAAGACATGGCCTCTTGGTGGACTTTGAGAGATTGTTCAAGAACACAAAATAATAGGTAGTCGGGGTGGAAATAGAGCATAGAAAGAAAAGCACACTGTCTGAGCTTGCCTGCCCTGCGAGTGACCTCTCCTGATTTGCTTGCTATTTTTCCTTGCACATTTTATGATCGCAGTATTTCCTCTTTAATAATGTTGTCTTTGAAGCATGCCAAGTTACAGTACATATTGCTAGCCGTTCGGACATGTTCTCGAAGAGCAGCCAAACATTTTACCGGCACTTAATTTTGTATATAACTTGACAGCTTGAAATATTTATTTTCACTGTGTTTATCACTGGGAACCTATGATAAACGCAGAGAGACTTACCACAAGGGTGTGTATGTTCACATTGCATTACGGGGCACAGGCTTGCGAAACATTTGTATGCGTTAGCACATGTTCATGTTTACTGTCCAAGGGGACAGCATGTGCACATATGTCATGTTGATTAAATGTTTGCAAAGTGGCATTTGACCAGTTGTCTGTTCATGCGCTTAGTGTTAGTACAGCGAATGGCTGCGGAGCTCACAGTGTGTGTGAGAACAGTCTGGCCTTTCAGAACAAAACCTCCTGCTCAGAGTATTTCAACATGTCCAAGCACTGCTCGTAAAGTTAGCTGGCTACAAAACATCTACTCAACCCCTCCCCTGCTCTCTCCACTGGCCTCACTCGTGACTTCAGGTCGTCTCGTTCCAAGGAAGAGAAAGTTGTTGTTGTCATGATGTATTTCACAATGTTACCGGCTTAGTGTGACTGTGAGCACTGTGTTTTCATCTTATGTGGGCTTATGTCACTTAATAAAACTATCAAATTAGCCACAAGCAATAAGTCTCATTATCTTAGCTTAAGAAAGGTGAGTTTGAAGTATACAAAATACAGGAATCTACTAGTGTGGAAGTACAGTATGTGATATAAACATTTATGTTAGCATATTTCAATAGATTAGACTTAGTTAATTAGTCTATTCTTTGTAAAGCCCTTGTTTTATATGTCATACCTCTTGTATATCACTTCTTTTGGTGTATTTATGTAGCAGTGATGTTCAGATTTTACACAATTTTACAGATCACACAGAGTTGCAGAGCATTTGAGCTCCTTTAGTTGTTGTCTACACATTGCAGGATAAATGGATAGCACGTGGTAATTGCCACACAAAGCGTAATGACACCACTTGAGATATCTCCTTTCATTTCGTAGAAGGAGAAAAGCAAACTAAAACACCCAGATGTCACAAAGAGTACCAAACCTCAAAGATGACATCTTTCAAAACTACAGCTGGCATGACCCAGTGCGCATTAATCACAGGACTCAACACATGTTCAATCATGTATACCCAGAACAGCCGGGAGGGTGGGGTGAGGCTTTATTAATCACGATGAACCAACAATTTGCTGTTTGCCCTGACAGCAGTACCGCCAGCGCTAATCCAATGCCCTCCTCAGCTGAAATAGTACCACCCAGAGCCACAAAAATACACACACTCACTCACATAAAAACACCCTCTCTTAATCGTTACTCATTAACGCTTCTCCCCCCTCCTCAGTTTACTCTCATTCAGCCTGAAGTTTGTTTCACCGAAATTAATTTTCATGTGGGAATGTTTCATGTCAAATCTTTTGGTTACGAAGAAGAAGCTTTAGTCCAATTAATGTTGGCCTGTATTTTCTAAAGATTACATTGTGGAAAAGTAGACCGAGTGTTCATGTGAATAGTTAGTACAGGTGCACGTTTGAAGGAAGCACGATGACAGAAAATCCATCATGGTTTATAGTTTTTGTCATTAGCAGTCGGTTTGCAGTTCACTTTAAATGCACTGATTAGCTTTTCTCATTATTTATGTGTCATGCTTTTTGATTGTAATGACACCTTGCTGACAGACACACACACCCACACGCACAGACACAACATACTAGTTTTTCGACACCTTCCATCTTGCCAGACACTCTGTGTCAAGTTGAGTCTTGACTTTTGTTGGAAGACAGTTTTCAGTTTGAGTTCTTGTTATTCGTGATGTGAGATCTGCAATGCATTAACACGTTTTACTAACACAACGTTAGGGTTTGGTTTTGGTTTGGATCAGCAGAGTTTGTATGGTCTACCTTGTTTCCTCATAATGCCACCGTAACATGCAGTGTGTTCAGGGATCCAATAGGACCCGTTTAGTCTTATTAGACTGCCAATGGAGAATAATATTAATGTCTGCAAGTGAATTTTCAGTGTTATAGCACACTGTATTTCTATATTAATCAATGCTGATCCCATTGACACCCTGCATCAGAGCATTGATCTAATTAACCTGAGGATTTCATGAAATGCCCTGCCTTCTACTATGATTATTGATTCTAATTATTGAAGCAGATGAAGAGCGTATTCATTTGGCACAAAATATCAATCCCCGAAGCTCGTCAAAAAAATATCAACAAAACTGCCTTTAATCATCTCAGAGATGATGTGCAACCGCTTCCCTTCCTGGCAGATACTGGTAGCTGATCTCATTAACCGTTGGGATCCTGGCAAAGATCTCAACAGACAGCTTGCGGTATGAATGCAATTAAGCAATTACTGTAGACAAATTACTATGTAACAGGCTTAGCCACCGTGTGTTTATTTGATAGTGTATGTGGGTCATCTTATAAGTCTCCAGTAATAATGCTATATTATTACTATATTATGGGTAAGGGTTAGGGTTAGTTATATTATGTTAAACTTTGAGAGGTTGAAAAAAGCTATGCTGAATTGCCTAGAATAAAATTGTGTCAGATCACAAACATTTGACTTTGGGAACAACTGGGAACTGACCTTCAGATCACGCAGTTCTCCACTGTAACCACTGCACCATTAAATACAATGGCTGTTGTCAGAGGACTGTGTAAGTTTCAAATGTCAGTTGAAGTTTAAGATATGCGCATCTGTGGTTATGTGTATATTTTCATTACTTTAGCTGTTGCGTTGGCAAAGACACGTTTTTTTTTTAGTCAGTGTGAATGATTCTGAATTTACACGGGGCTGTCAGACTCATTTACTTCAAGGGCTACCTTGCATCCACATCAGAAAACAAAAAAAACATTGCAAATGTCATGTACTAATGAAAACTGTAATTTGTAGAGAAAATGTTCACAATTAATGAACCAGCCTTTTACAAAACAGATAAACACCTCGAATCTTAAGAAAAACAACAGTGTTCAACATCCTTGAATATGACAACAATTCACAGCTGCATCGCTCTACTTTTTGGCACCGACTGTCAACAATTGTTCTATTTCCTTTGTTCTCAGCTGTCCTTCTAAGTTCTTGCGCTCTTCACAGAGATAAGTCTGATAGTGCCATTGAATATTATATTCCTTTAGCACTGAAACAAAAACAACTATGCAAGGGATGATGGGTAGCTGAGTGATGTGAGTACAGGGAGGAAAAAACACCATACCAGTAGTTTGAATCATTATCACCATTATGTGGCAGTTGATAGTTAATTATAATGCACTCATGATGCTTCATGAACACTGATCAGTGTTTGTGTGTGATGCTCTAGGAACAGTAATAAGATTTCATAAATGTAACTTGGCTGATGGATGCTTGATTGAGTTATAAAGTATATGTTGACTGATGGGGCTTATAATACATCATAGATACAAGCATTGTATTTGGTATAGATTTGTTAGGTACACGGCATATTAATGAAACTATAATCATCATCATAACCTTTTTAGGTGTAATGCGTTTTCATGCATTTAAAAGAATCTACAGTACCAGCCAGGCAGAATCGCTGCTGCCAGCCAGCTGCCAGCGGGATATATGTATTCATTTTATTCAGATAAGCGAGGGCCTGTCATGGAACTGTCATGGACCTGTCATAGAACAGCCAGCAATTCTAGGCAGCTGCATCATAAGTGATTATTATGTGAAATGCCAAAATGCACAGGATTGGAAGTGAAAATGGTCTGCTCCAAAAATGGGACCATACCGCTGTAAATACGGTTACTTACGAAAAAATCAGCGTTTTGCAAGTTTAGTGAACGCCTTGCTATTTTGTTTTAAGAAAATATTATACAGACTAAAAGCTGAGTAGAGTAAAAAAAAATAATAAAAAAAATCAAATCTTCAAATCTACATTAAATAGTTATCATTAAGACAATTTGTATTTTAACAAATAACAATAAAATTGAAAATCAAATATCATAATCATAACATCATTCAACAATCATTTATCTTTTATAACTAGTTCTTGTTCACCAACTTCCTGTAAGACAGTAAATGTGATTATTGTGTAAACCATATCAAAGGATAACAACATCTCAGACATTGGTAAAACAACATTGTTCCCAATTACAGACAAATTTCGAGTGTGTTTCAAGCGTTGCCAACGAATTGAATGAATACAAAGCTTTGTGGTTGTGTCGGTAGCAAAGAACGAGAGATCACTTTATCAAGATGAAACAATTTCTTTAAATATTTACCAGATCAAATGAACTATTTAAATATTTGCTAGCTATAGGATTGCAGAAAGAGTGAAAGTGTCTGCCCACAGCAGACATCAAACCTGCTGCTGCCTGGGAGCACATCGGCAGGGACAGACCCCAGCGCTGTTGAAAGAAGAGCTGTGCAGCATGCAAGCGAATGAATTACAACATAGTATTTGAAATATATTTTTCGCCTTTTCCCTAACGATGTGATTAAGTTGCTAAATGGCAAATGTGGTTACAACTTGGCTTGAACTTGGTTGGTCTTGTAAAGCATAATTCCCCGCACAACTGACTCCAAAAAGAAAGTGCACTTTCATGGAGTTTTGTAGACTCTGCTTTTTTTTCTTTCTTTCTTTTTTTTTTTTTAGCATTTTATGAAACACAATTTCAAGCAGGGAAATAACAAGTTGTTGAAATCGTGACCCTTTTTAATTATGTTTGAGTTGTATATAAACATAAATAAAATGAACTTAGTGCTGATGCGTTGTTACAGTGGTCGATGGTTTGTATTTACAAATGCGTCGATATGTCCTTCACTTTACTTAACACATACAATGATAGGCGAGAATAAAATTATTTGGTGAGGTGAGTAGAACAAGTTGAATACAAACACACGTATCCTAGCTGAAAATCTTCCCTATTGATTTTTTGTTTTTCTGTGGCTGAAAGCTTGCAGAAATAAAAGTCGACCAAAGAAAATGAACTAAATATATGAATACAAAATGAAGCGCAGTTGTTTGTACTACAGTACGTTTATTTTAGGGAATTGTGACAAGCCACAAGAGCAGTTTGTGCTCTGATTAAGCATGTATGATAAAATGACGACTCTTTACCTCTATGTAAAGAGAAACGCGCACATACAGAGGGGTACATAAATATTCAAGCTAACTGAATCCTTGGTGGGTGTTGGGGGGTCACTGAATCTTCTATCCAGGCTTCAGTGATCAGTCAAGAACTGAGTACAGATGAAAGAAAACCAGAATCTATTTTACCTTGGGCCAATCCACTGTACTAGACACCCCTTCACTCTGGTTATGGCAAACCTGCGCTATACCCTTCATCAAATGTTTACATATCCTTGAGATGTTATTATTCATGTTACAGTCTAGCCTTGTTTACAGCATATACACTGAAATATTAAGACACATGAGTACACTGAACTTTTTTTTTTCTGTTATCTCCCTGTGCACCTTGATAGATGAATATTTAATTTTTGTTTTCTTGCCTTGCAACCCACAAGCATTCCTGCAGGCCTCCAAAAGATCAAGACAGTTCAGCTTGCGGTCTGCATCAGGGAGTTGGAGGTCACTTCTTGTATGTGCTCCAGGCAGAAGGGAAGATGAGAACAGACAAAGCTGCCTTTAGGAAAGTGCATCAATTGGGCATTCACAGGGGAATGAGTCAGTTCCATAGAAAATAGTCAAAGGGCCATGACTCCGAGCCCATGCATGTGTAGGTAGTCATTTTGAATTTTTCTTTAGGTCGAATGTTTGAGACCACCAGAGGGGAACGTGAACTGTTGACTGCTGAGAGATGTTATTCATTTATTAGCCGCACTAGAGAGCGATGTCATTTCGGCGCTGCAGTCTTTTATTTTTCTTCTGCGCTATGTTCACAGTCACGCTTTAATTCATTGGGACGTGAGGCTGCATTGAGAACTTTTTTTTTTTTTTTGAAACAGTACATTATTGCTATTGGAAGGAGTCTTATCATAACATCTGATGTCTGCTCCAGATCCGTCCAAGAATTTGCTGCATTAACTGTCTGTCTATCAGGTAATAGGCTCTGGGATGTCCTGCTGTGTCAGTTGTCACTTCCCCTAAATAATATCAAACATACCCCGCAATGAAACGTTCCAGGCCTAGCACACTGCCAAACTCACCCTGACACTTCCCTTTCATTAGCATCCCATCTGATGAGCTCATTTCCACGCCAACACTGTTATCCCAAGCCAAGACTGGAGACAGACACACATATGCTCCCTAACACACAGGCCCCCACTTTCAACCACTGATTAGGGAGCTGTTTGATTCTTCAATTTATCATTTATGTCAAAAGGGGGCGGGGGGAGGTTGAAAGTCCAAGAGCTATCGATTGTTTTCATCTTGACAAGACAAAATTCAGAGCTGCTGGCAATTAAGAACTTCAGTTGCTGTCAGAGCAGACAGTGGGTTTGTGTGTGCGGTGGAGTGGGGTTGGGGTTGGGGGGTGGGGGTGGGGGTTTGCAAATACACTAAAGTGAAACAAGCAACTGCAGGAGGAAGAGGAAATAAACAAGAAGAGGATATAAAGTAATGCGTAGTGGCAGTGGGTTAAGCGAGTTTTTTTTTTTTTTGCATTTTTATGGGCTGATCCGCAAAGCGCTGTTTCAGCAAGCTGTAGGAGCACAGACCTTATCGGGACATTGCTTAGATCTCGAGTTCAGCACTTTTATGATTGCCTCCGCTCATATTCACATGAACACGTGCGATTGTACTGTATGCACGCGCAGCCACACTCCCATAAAGGCATCCGCATAAACACATTTGCTTACACAATCCATAATGACTTTATCAGCCCCGTACCACCAGCGGAAGCGTCAATCGATTCGATGCCAGTACGTGTCATTCCTCGTGCGCGGAAGATTAGCATCAGCGTATCAAATTAATTTAGATAATGGTATAAAGGCTCACAAAACCTTATGTATATAAGGCTTTAAAAGTCTGTGTATCTGCTCACATATATGATTAAGAGCTTTAAGGTTTTAAGTGCTAACCAAAATGATACGATCAGTGATTACTAATGGCAAGCATGAGTTTCCTTCATAAGTTTTTGGTGGACTGCACAGACGGTTAAACTAATTTCTAAATATAAACAAGATAGCTGTGTGTGTGTTAATGCTATGCTGTTTTTCCTAGCTCGACTGCTAATCAAACACAACCTTCGAGCGTAAGCTTGCTTTGCTAAACAGAGAGGTACAACTGCCCAAACTTCATCATCGATTGCCCGTTCAAAACAACAAACTGCAATGCTATCAGATTCAAGCTTTAAAGATTTGAAATGTTACAGCTATAAAATGTTAAATCAATTCATTCCTCAGGCCTAACCGTGTGATTTAATGTGTCGTGATACTTCTTGTTTCAGCCAAAACAACTTTTGGGCCTCTCATACACAATTTAAACTGCACCAGGCAGTTGTTAGAAATGTTAGGCTCCCTGACATCAGCTCAACAACAGCTCTGACAAAATCAACAGCTATAATCCCCGCCGAGCTGAGCTGCAAGCCCACGAAGCATGCCAGGGATTAAACAGTCTAGCTCACTGTGTCTCTCGGTTTCATTTTTACATGGCTGTGCTCGGTCATATTTTCACTGATTTGGTATTTCCAGTCACACAGAGACCATAAAAGCAGCATTAAGTGATTTTTAACCACTTTTGATTCATTTTGGTGTAATTTTTCTTTTCTTGCACAATGGATTTTTTTTATGTCTTTTTGTGCACCATGCTTCATGTTTTGTCTTTGACGAATGAGGCCCTAATGGTTTTTAGTTTATGTTGAAGAAGTGCCGTGATCTACTTGGTAGACTTCTAAATACAGTCTGCAGACATTGATGGATGACATGATGATGATGTTTCTGTTTGGTTTAAGGTTTAGTTTGTTTGACAGTAGAAGGAAAATTACATCTCCAAGTCCAAGACTTAATTCCATTGTGGTATTTGATATAGTATAATTACACATTGTTACACACAGTAATGAAAGATCCACAATTAAGAATCCCACAATAACAAATCGATTCAGTAGTGCATATTAACAGCGAGAATAAAGCAGAAACTCATGTTTCTACTAAGTAACTGGGATCTACATCTACATCCACAGTGTCTGCATCTATATTGACACCAATATTCTCTAGTGTTCCTCTAAATATCTTGCCCCCCCCCCTTTCTTTTTCTCACAGCTATTCTGGCAGAGTTGTAGGAAACGGACTCCACGCCCAGAGGCAAAACCCGGAGGTGAAAGTTCGCAGCCCGAACCCCACACTGGCTGAGGTCAAGGAGAGGTTGGAGCGCTTCAACCAGGTAAGATGACACATGTACTGTCGTACACAGATACACACATATGTGTCTGTGTTTCAGCATGTTGGAAAAAAAACATAGTTATTACCCTAAGGGTGCCACTGAATCATTTGTGTGTTCACCCATATGTCACAAGTCAAATTTGAGACACCACTGAATGCCACGCAGGCATTACTGAACATGTCCAAACAGGGAGAGATAACTGACTGATTATTTGCTGTTTACTGCCTTGTCACTTTATATGAATAAAACATCAGGAGTGAATCCAAATTAGTTGACTAATGTGGCTGTTTTCTAGCATTTTTCTCCAGAATTAAAAATATCACAGCTCAAAACTTATGAGTCAACTGAAGTGTTACAACCAATAACATAAGTCTTAATTGGGCTTTTGTCTAATTAGCACACCTCAAACAATATAACACTTTGGAAGAACTGCTGAAATGTCCTTACCATTTTTCGCATATCCAAAGACTTGTTTGGAGCGCAGAGGCAGATATCAAAGATAAATGAAAAGGATGGAGCGTGAAAGGGAGGCGGTAACAAAAAAAAAAGTGAATTACTCTGGAAAGAAGAAGAAGAAGGAAAAAAAAAAAAGAAAGATGAGAGGCAGGAGCAAAAGGTCAGGAATGAGTGACAGATAGGCAGAGATGACACAAGCAGCTTCAAAGTAACACTGTTTGTCATGTAGATGGGGTTTAGTGCTGAAAAGGACCAAGAAGAAAAGGGCCATTTCACACAGTCCCCAGAGGCCATTTGAGGAGACAAACGGACCAGGATTCGGTTCCCCTCTGCCTGTCTGCCCTTTTGTTGCCCTGAAAATTATGCCCACAGATAGCACACCAGCCATCTCTCACTTTCTATCTCTATATCCCTCTTTCTTCTCCCTGTTTTTACCCTTTCCCCTCTAATGCACCTAGAAAACTTTTTTCTGCCATTTTTCTCGTGTGCTTCTCCGTTAATGCATTTCTCTTATTCTCTTATTCCTCTCTGTACTGTGCTCCCATGACGATTCTCTATCATTATCTGCACACGTTCTCTTACTCTCCTCGTCTCCCTCTTTCTTTACGCTCCCATCCATCCATTTATTTTTCATCTCCGATCACATGCATCTCGCCTCGCACATGTACAGTATCTCCCAGCCAGCCTGTCCACCTGTCTGCCGCTGACAGCTCAAGATCATTTCTGTCACGCCGGGAGTTTAGCGGATGTCCTGTTGACATTTACAGGCCTGAAAAGCCTACCTTGAATCTAGCCCAGGTGGCAGAGCTTGGCTGAGCTTTGTGTCTGTGCCAGATAAGAGCTATGGACCACAGAGTGTTAAACCACATAACGTGTCAGGTTTTACGTGGCATATTCAGAGCGGTTAAACATCCGCAAGTGCACGAATATATTTCACATGTGGCAACACACCTGCACACCGACAGCAATATATAGTTGCAGTACGCATACACCGAGCTGTGTCAGACACCGCACACCTTTAGATCTAGTTCATGACACTCACCCGTGACAGCTATCAAACCCGGTTACTATCCAAACTGATTCATATAGATCAAAGTTGTTTTGTTCAGAATTAGATCATTTGCCAACAGCCACAACAGGCTAATAGCATTCAATAGCATTTGATCATTTCTTCCCACCTCACTGCTCAGTTCAAGTTCTTAAAGTCACCTTCAGGTTTCATGGTTAATTTAAATGTACCCCCTCACCCCTCTCTCTTCCTGCCCCCCGTCCTTGTATGTAGTCTGAGATGTTCGAGCATTTAAACGTCATTAAAACTTGAGGAAATCACATCCCTGTTAGAAAGATTTAAAATATCAGCATGATGATGTCACCTGTCTTGTCTGCTTTTTCCCTGGCTCTTTCTATCCTTGCTAGAGAGCCCTCCAACAGATGTTTGGAGACAGGGCCATTATATAAGAATCTTCCAGGTGGGCGAGTCAGTCCACAAAATAAGTTCCTTTTCAGATTGATTTTGGCAAGCCCATCTGGATCCCTCTCCAAATTGCAAACTTTACAGGACACCCTCGGTGCCTTTTAGGCTGTAAAGTTAATTGCAGTTCAATCAGGAGGGAGTAGTTAACAGATATAAAGCTATGTTGAATCATGCAGTTTAGATTTGTTTGTGTAGGCTCCATAGTTAGGCATCGACTTCGCTTATGAGCTCCATAATCAGTCAGTAATATAACAACGTGACTGTCATAACGTCTGATTCTAGATTGAATTTTGATGCCGGTGCTTGCCGCATGTTGGTTTCAAGGCCAGGAGTTGGAAGCAGCTCCCTAAAATTCCAGATAACTGGATGATAGAGCACTAGTGATTAGCAATCACTGTAGATCCTGTGTGGATAAGTGAGAGGAGTGGTTTTTGGCTTATTGAACCAAAAAAGAATCTCCACCCTCCTACAGGGTGTAGGAAGGGAGGAAAGTAAAAGTTTTAAGGCTTCAGAGTTTTTTTTTTTTTTTCAGAGTTCTAAGATCCATCCCTGTTTCAGTGCTACACTGCTGTTCTCTTGGATTTTTGAGAAATAAAACCCACACGGTAGGAGTTCAGGAGTGCTTGGAGTATGGAGCATTCCTCAGCAAATACACAAAGCCAGCCTGCCTCTGTCTATTTAGAACGTTTGAAATCTCGCAGCCATCGAGGCAACAGCAAAGCACTTGGCGTTGATCAGCAACACCTGCAGGCCCCTGCTAATATATTAAGGCAATTTGGTTGAAGGAGCCAGCGAAGTATTACTGATTACATCTTTAAATAAATATATTCCCTCAAACATCTGATCTGTTGTTATTAAACAGCAGGATAATTTCAAAGTCTGGCAACTCACCGAGTATAAAAACCTGACCTTGACGGGAAGAAACAGCTTAACAGAAAGAAACATTGTTAAAATATGCATTTGCTGGGATGTCTCCCATGGACTAGATACAATCAGGCTAATGTCTCTACGGTTATTAATTGTGGTGTGTGGTGTGTGCGCGTCCTTGTACTTTTATCTTTGCTAGAGAACCACTTTGAGTCTCAGACGTTCACAGCGAGGAGATTTTTGCAGAAATCTGCCCTTTGAAGTAGTGCAGGCTGATAGAAATTATTTGAATGTTTGTGTTAGAAGCACAGTGAGACATGTCTGTCTGTTTGTCTACTTTCATCCTCGGAGCTAGTTTGTTAGTTTTGAGTGAAAATAAAAAAAAAGTCGACCAGTCGATTTTTAAATTGCTCTGTTTAAAGGCTGTTGCAGGTGTTTGAATGAATCTCTAATCTGAGCTTTTCCAAATTTGAATAACCTCCATTTCCAGGATTAGCAAGGTTAAGATGTGTATATTTTTAACGCTGGAGAGTAGTCAGACTCAGACCACTGTGGCACTAAGAGGATTGGGAAACTGCTGCTGATGTATCACACTCTCTGACCCCTCATCTACCCGTGACATTCTCCTCTCAAAGCACTCAGAGCTGCATACAGAATGAATTTGTGCTCGCGGGTGTGTGCATTTGTCGGTGCGCGCACATACACAGCACTTGTTTGTATCCACACGTAAACAAACAACCTGCAAGGGGACTGGGGTGCGGCGAATCATATACAGTCGCAGATATCGGCATGAGGAATCAAATACGTAAAACGCTGGAAATACCACACAAACACACACAGGAAAAGCTTAATCTCTTGACCTCATATAAAATGGCCCATTAAGTGAGTAGGCCAAGTTATGGTTCTCCCCCGTGTATCTCCTCTGACTATCCTCTTTCCCGCTCTCTTTCTCTCTGCCTGTAAATACTGCTAATGTGGACAATAAATGTTTCAAAGTGAATTTTTGATTCCCGGCCATCAGGCCAGCTGTTCTTGGGTGGGGATTCTTTTACAATGGTCTATCTGTTTCCATGTGAGTATTAGGGCCAGATCATTTGTCAGTTTGTCAATTTGCACTATGGTAAATGCAAAGTCAGTGGCAACACGCAGTGCAGGGGAAAAACACGCGCTCACTCTCACGCTAAAATTCTTTAGCCTTTATTTTAAATCTTTATTTTTTTCCCCCTACACACACACACACATATACACACAAACACAGACAGAATCATTAGAAATAGTGAAAGCTGTGGTTGATGGAGAGCTGGAAAGGCTCCGGCATAAAAATCCAGTACAGAGAGGCCAGTCGTATGCGTGATTGATGAGATTGACTACTTCTTCGCGGTCTGGTTTGGCCACTGGCCCGGCCAGGTTCCACATCAGAGAAGCCTAACTTGTGTTTAACACACACTCAGCACATACCCTCCGTGGATCCGGCCGATTCTCAGATCTAACGGCTACTGCAGGGACGTAACATCCGCTCTTGTTGGTGACTGCGTCTACAAGTAGAGAAAGTAAAGCAAGTGAAATATTTTAACTTGACTCCTAAGAAGCGTATAGGTTTCATCATATCAGACAAGCCCAGTTGGATTTGTGACTTTGATATACCTTCACAGTGTATGCCTCTTTTATGTTTTACCAATGCCTGTAGCAGTTAGAAAAGTTTGAGCTTTAAAGAATAAGTAGAGTCCAGGGATGAAGAAAGAGCTGGGGCTGAGCTGGCAACCCGTCACAGGGAGGGGACAGATTCTTTCCACTTGAAGAAGATGATGGAGCTGGCCTTCAGAGGAGCTCTGCTGCTCTTTGCTGCTGCTGTGGCAACGACACAGCAACAAGTCTCACTGCCCAGGGCTCTCCGTTAGCTTGGCAACCAAACTTCATGAACCCAGACTCTAATTTAAGCATGACATTTTTTTTTGCCATCATAATTAGATGCAAAGCTCACACAAATCCAGTGAACTGTGACTGTTTTTCCACATTGGGTCATGTTTATTCTCCTCGTGGGTTTAAGTTCCATGAAGACAGTGATTCTTGTCATATGGAGAAAATATGTGACCTGTCCCTGTTTCCGTCACATAGTTATGAAAAATCCCCCTTTTCAATGTAATGCTGTGGGTTTGTTCAAACCAAGTCGAAACACCATGTTCCAAAGGTTATCTGCACCATGGATTACAGACTCCTGTGGTTTCACATGTTATTGAAGGAAGGAGGAGGATGAGTGAAAATATTCCATTTGGGATAATGGAATATAAGAATGTTCTCAATTAGGGCTGGATATTGGCACTCCTGATTTGATTCAATTTTGACTCTGGGAGTCCCAGTTTGATTCAATTTGATTCAGTTCTTTAAAAGAATTTACATCAAATAAATGCATAAACATGAAAGTACTTCTCGGTATTTATCCTGAGAGTTTAAGTTTCTTCTTATTCCACAACTAAGCAGCGCTCATTTACAAGAATTTCGAGTTTTTGCTTAACATTCATAATGCAGACAATTTGCACACTGCAGATCACCAACTGTACCCTTTATAACAATGTATCTGCTTGCAAAGACTGACCTTGGGATTTTAAGATCGATATATACAGTGTCACTTAACTAAAAATCACAATTACAACTGTGTTCAATGAATAGATAGATAGGTAGATGGATAGTCAGGAAAAAGTAGGACACTATCTCATTCCTCTTGTTCTCTGTCTCATATGCAGTGTATTAAAGTTGCATGTTGAAGCTCTGTTGTTGAAGTTCTGTTGAAGCTGCTGTTGGTTAATGCAGTATGAGGACTGACGATGAGTGTAATGATGGATTTTCACGGGGAGTGACCTGGAGGTGTACCATATCAACCCTTTGTGCTGCTGCCTTATCAGGGCTTCTGTAGCCCAGTTTGAAGTCCAGAAGGCCTCTTCTTCCCGGCAGCCTCCGCTGCCTGTTGACCCTCGCGTCGAACTCAACAGACTGTTCTTCAGCTAGGTAGCTGTTGGAACATGCTCTCAGAAAATCGCTGATGTCATTCCAACTGTCATACTTTTTTTTTTTTTTAACAACGTCTCCATCACTCGCCTGACAGAAGCCAGAGTTTATTCACTCGTACATACGTTACGCAGATACACAATCTGCCGGTACCTGACAGGAGCAGGGTGTGACGGCCCAACGACACGCTGGGTTGTTGTGATTGACTCGCGAGGGTTACATGAGGTCATGGCCAATAAAGTGTCACTAACGGTTAGCACCAGAGCCTGCTTGTACTAGCTTGCAGTGCAGGGGTGTGTGACTCTGGTATTGTTTGGGAAAAAAAAAAATGTTTAAAGTATTACTCAGCCCTCTTGGGAAATTTGCTTGTTTATTTTCAAAAGTACAAGTGGGTTTTTAGATTTTATACAGATTGCATGAAATCTGGCGGAAAGCTAGGACTGATTTTGTTTTTGCTGCAGAAAACACAACCATGTGGCCACTTAAAAAACATTTTGATTTGGCCGATAACTCCTGAGACGCAGGAGCGGTGTTTTCCTGCATTCCTTGGTTCAAGACAAATATTTGAGTGTTTGTCCAAGAACATGTTTGCCCAAATAAATAGTAAGCCGGTATTCCCCACCTAAAAATGATGTTCAACATGCGTTTTGCAGTTGAAATCAAACTCACACGAATACTGTGTAATTTTACTCAAGAAATCTGCTGCAGACATTAAATTAATTAATTGATTTAAGTGGCATTAACTCAGAAATAGAGACGGGATTTAGATATTAGTTCAGAAAAACATGGCTGCCAGCAGTCAACATGTATGATTGCTGCTATCGTACATTGATGCAGATCCAGACGCAGAAATACAAAACTTTTTATATCATCAAAATAACATAGTGGAGGTTTGTGTAGCCTTGGCAGAGGTACATGTGGTAAGTCAGTCTGTCCATAACAGATTTTCTATTTTATTTCTTTATTTTTTTGCCTGCACTGATATGTTGTCAGCACCGGGGTGGTCAGCGATCTATCGAGAACCGAGCCTTTCGTAGTCTTCAGTGCGATATGGATTTCACATCTAAAAGTCAACAAGGCAAAAAGCTGGCTGTCAGCATTAGATAAAGGGTTTATGTTGGCCTCATCTTCAAGCACGGAAAAGGACAGCAGCAGAATGCTTCTTGGCTCACTATGTTGTTACGCGTTTGACTTTCAATGCGCTTTTGAATCCGTTTGATTTTCCATGTTGGAGATGGCAGTGCAGGCCTTTGCTAAAGCCCAGACTCTGACAGCTACCTTTGCCGTCCAGTCCTGAACTTCGCTAAACCTGCCACTCAAAGGCTCTTTATTAATTAAGAACTGTCTGGAAACTGGTTGGCCACAACAGACGCCGTTAAACCACGCACACAGTATGTCCTGCTGCAGAATCAGCAGCTATGCATGGCTGAGCAGTGCGGCTATCTACTGTTTTGTTTGTTTGCAGCTTTTCATTCTTTCTAGAAGGCTCCGTCTCTGTCTGTAACTTTCTCCCTCTCCCTCTGTCACACTCATGCTTGAGAAGATAGACTTATTTTTCCCCTCATTCAGCTCCCTTTCTTGGTCAGGCAATATGAGATGTAAAGAGACTTGCAGCGATTTCCTCTGAAGCCAGTAACTATCGCAGACACACACACACACATAGATACAGTACACACTTACTTTGTCTCTCAGCTGATGTTTGTTTTCACACAAAAGCATTGTAAGTCTGTATAATATGTGAGAGAATGGAGAGAATTTTAATTTAAAAGTTGGGAGGACTTCTGCAGACTTTTAGCGATTACCACTGTCATTTTTTCCTTCAGTCTCCTCCAGCTTTTCCTTCCCTTCTCCTTTCCTCTGTCCACATAAGCAGTTTTACCACAACTGGCCTCGATGAGGTGATACTGTTTCAAATTGTCAGGGAAGAAAAAGAGCGCACGTCTCGATGTGGGCATACAAAGGTTGTGACTTATGATCCTGGTTCACTGGTTTGACAGCAGTATCCCACATAGGTCACATGAACAGAGGCGTGCGCACACAAACGCACACGCACGCTTACACAATTACTGCGACAGTTGCAGTATTTATACCCCATCCTCTGTAGCCACATTTCACATTTTTACATTTCATAATCAGATTTTTTCCACATAAAACTGGAATGTGAATCCGCAGCAGTCTCCCGGCTAAGCTGCACAAACACACACATGCACTCTCTTTTCGGTCTTTGCCTGTCTTCCAGACTCCTTCAGAGAGTGATTGGTTACTCCTGGCAGTGCGGATTTCAGTGGGACTAGGATGCAGTCAAATACATGCAGGAATTCAGCCCTTGATGCTCCCTAACATACCCCATCATCCTCTGACTGAAGAATGCTTTTGAAAAGAAAGAGAGCGGAGAATGAGTTGGCAGGTTGAAAAAAGAGCCTGAAAATATTTCATGATTTAGGATTTTATTCAAAGCCGTACAGGAATACCTGATTTGTCTTCGGATGCCAGGGTAATTTCAAGGCAAGCCTTAAGTATAAAGGCTGGCATAGTTTTTGAGCCCCCCTCCGCCACCCCACCCCACCTGCTTGTACAGCTACAAGCTCAGTCTTTATCTTTCTCTCAAATTCTCCCCTCTCATACCTCTCCCGGTTTCCTCCTTTCTCTATTTGTCTCTGTCTTTCTTTCTTTCATCCTGTCACTGTCTGTTTGTTTTACTTAGCACGTGCAGCTGCAAATCTTAGCTAGACGATCTGAGGTTTCAACACTTCAACTGACTGTTCCTGTTTCTCATCCCTCTTATTTTCTCCATCCAGTCATTATAATGTTTGCTTCCCCACTCAGGTTTCATGAAGCTACGGTGTCCATGAATATCACGTCATCCTGGCATTCAAATACTGCTCTATAACTGAAATGTCAAATTATGTGCGTTAGATTTTTTTGTGTCAGGCACTCAGCACTGAAGAGAAATGGCTCCACTTTAAACTGCCAGTGATATTTAAAGCTTTTCTATGTAACGTTCAGAAAACCCTAGTTAATGTTAATGGGCATTTAGCGTCACTCTGTGCACTCCGTAGCTGCAAGCAAGCTTCGTCCTGGACATCATCCAAAAGTGACATACGCATTCGCATGAGTTTAGCCAGTTTAGGAGACCAGCAGCAGGTTCTGAATCTACTGACTGAGAAGTGAATGTGAGCAGAGAGCCTGAGCGATCATTTCACCTTATAGTCACTGAAGTAAATATTGGACTCATTTTTCACAAGCCACATATCTTCTGAACGCTCTGACACTAAAATGGTGTTTTTCAGACAGACAAATCAGACAGAGAAAATTAACTTGAGACCAGCCGCTGTCACAGCAGCAACGCACTCTGCCAACGCAGATATTTCTTCTCTCTCCGTCGGTGCTGAATCATGTGTATGGTTTCATCTGAGATGATCTATAACGACTTGACTAAAACTTGAATAACTTTCTGAAACATCTATGGCACAGCCAATGTGCTTTTATCTACCTACACAATTTTCACAACACTTCCATATGAGGTTTTGAGATCTGGGGTGAGGAGTCTGTGCCCATGTAAGATACAGGAAATGTATACTATTTCATGTCATCGTCACAGATGAGGAATGTGTTATCTTCTGTTATAGGAAATCTTTGAGAAAGCACTCATTTTTCTGTCTGTGAAATGGCAGTTCTGAGATACTGTGTTTCAAAGTTAGTCGTGTCATTTTCTGAACTCATCTGACACGTTTCAGTCGCTTCAGAATTGCTGCTTGATTTTGACACCTCATTTCATAAATATGTCTCTATTTTTAATCATTCAAATTTGGCTGGGTGGTTAATAACACTTTCTTATTTGGTCTGACAAACTCAGAACACATATTTATTCTTACTGTACTTTACACAGACATTAAGCTACATCACAATCTGTTTACCGATTAGCAATAAAAAGTGATTAAAACATCAAATCAATCATTAAAATGCCTGAATCTTACATTACACAAGCCTGCACTCGTCATTATTAGGCTGTTTTGAAACAGCAAAGCTCTATATTATTCAACAGTACAGTGATATTCAGCGTTCTTTTACATGTCAGGGAGTGAAGGCCGAGTCATACGAGAACAAAGATATCCGTCGCTCTAGGGTTAAATTTCTGCTTTTTATGTTATATAAAGGCTTCTATTGAAATATTCTGCCCACTTGCTCACATTAATGACACAGTGCAGTGTGGCAAATGAAAAGCCTTTGAAAGGTTGTTTTGGATGACATAAATAGGAATAAATAGACCACAGCTGTGTTGCTATATTGCTCATCTATGGGTCCTGAGTCATTTCATACTAGAAAATATTGGTTTTATAGTTGCATCTTTATTTGTATTTGAAACATACACAGCTTAGTGTATAATATGCGAGAACTCTCCCCTGGTGTGATGACTGCTTCTACTTTAAAGAATATAGACGAAAAAAAAAAGCTATTTTGAAAAACTGCTTAGGAACTCATTGAAACCCAGAGCTGGTTTTCAGTGCAGTAACATTATTTTTCTGTCAGAAAGCAGATAGGGAGAGAGAGAGAGACTATTGGCTGAATATTATGCATTCAACAGTCCTTAAAAACTCATATTGGAATATTGTGCATCTCTCTCTCTTTAGCTTCAGTGACAAATTAGAAATTTGTTTCTTCGCTGTGTTGTTGGAATACCACAATTAAATTGCCTGTGTGTTACTTTAAAGGAAAAAATAAACTCACAGTAGAGTTGAAATTTGAAAGAAATAGCAGCCCAGACAGTCAAAACAAACCAACAAACTGCATTGGACAGCAGCCAACCAACAATTCTACAATGGCCTGGCTGTGGTTTCCACAGCAACAGCTCCTTAATTGATTCCTTCCCTAATTAACATGCTTTAAGGACAGCTGGGCCGAGCAGCATTGTGTTAAATGTTCCCTGAACGGCACGGTTATTAGCTTAATACCCAAATGGTTATCAGGATGGTGTTGGTACAAAACACTCTGCTGTTCCGCATAGCATTTCTTCATGAACTCTCGGAATGTGCATTGAATTTATTTGGTTGCATTACATAAATAAAGGTGAATTAGTTCATTAAGGTTGATGTGCAGAGCTAAGGAAGATGTTTTCTCTCTCTCCCTCTATTATCCCTCACTTGTGGATAAATACTTAAATTCTAAGTTATTCCAGTGTACCCAAACCATTGTACTTCTTCCTGTGTTTCGCAGCAACAGAATATTTTCCTCAAGATGTATTTGAGTACCATGGTATATGAGCCCCCTAAGCAAAGTTTCTCCTTCTAACACAGCATATCGCGTTGCAGCTTCAAAACAGGTGGACCAAGTATAAGACACACAAAGATCCTGTCAGCAGCTTGTAATGTGAACCAATCCATAACCGTAAAACGCACATCTGTAAGCAGTGTGTAATATTGTTCATATGGTTTCTAAGTGATCCTCTTGTACCTAACTGTCCGACTGTGAAAATTGAGCCACACAGCTATTGCCAGAGGCTTTCATTGTTGCGGTGAGCATAAGTGATATGTTTTACCTGCTTCCACTAAAGGGCCCCACTCATGTTTCTTGAAAAAGTTATAGTTGTAGATGTCTCTTTTCATTTACTCAGGCCTGAATGAGAGGGGGCGCATTTGCATGAAGTAAAAATGGGATACTTGACAGATGTAATGACTTGCAATATTAAAAGTATACGAGCTAGTGTCAGGAACGCTCTCAGCCTCCGATTGCACTCCCAGCTGTGGACAGTAGCTACACTGATAAGAAAGACTAACAAGACAAAATACCAGTATGCCTGTAACTGCTCTTCTGATGACTTTGACACTAGTCGAGCTGCTACAGGCAGGCATTTATATGTCATCATCATCTAAGCTTTGTATGGCTTCATCATTACTTGCTGGTGTAAGGCCTTGACTGTCTGGGCATCTACTCTTTATATAAATCTCTTTCAAGTTAGAAACGTCTAGATGGAAACATCTCGTCAACAGCTGAATGAATTGCCATGAACTTTTGAGAGTTTGATATTTTGTGGTTTTGTGCGCAATACCTATTGGATGGATTGTCATGACATTAGGAACAAATATTTGAAGTCCCCAGACAATGTGTACTGTTGACATTGGTGCTCCTATGACTCAATTTACTGCCATCACCAGCTCAAAAAGAAATCCCATCAGCCATAATGCTAATTATTATGGCATGATAAGATGGTTAAAAAGGTAAATGTCATACATGCGATGTTAACATCGTCAGTGTCAACACGTTAGCATGCTGAGGCGCTTATGGCCTCACACTGCTGCTAACATGGCGGCAGACTCTTGTTTCAGAATTGTACTTTACATTTGGCATTTATCTATACGTTTCTTTTGTAAGCAGCATATATACACTTGTCTTCTTTCATGAAATGTTTCTTTTGGTTTTTGCTGAAGGCTTAGAAGACACCTGGTTAAAGGTCACCTTTCCTGTCAGGTGTGCTGAGTCTGGTGTCAATGGAAAGGATATTAGTCATCCCTCCACCCCAAGCCCCACCTACATTCCTCCCACCCACCTCTCAACATGTCTTTAGCGGTTGTTCCCTCCATATGAAGGTCAGCTGTGCACTAGGATTGATCTTGTCAGCTTTCTCATGAATGTTTAATGTGTGTGTGTATGTAGGTGTGTGCATGAGCGTGTATATGCGTACACAACCTAAAGGCTAAAGGATCGTCAAAAAAAGTTTACTGTATGTGTGTGTGCGTGCGTGCGCGTGCGTGTGTGTCTTTATAGCCCAACATGTTCTACGAATTTGGTATTCATGCCACTTTCTTCGCCTCACACTCCAAAGGATCATTTGTTGTTGTGTCATCCAGGGGAGCTCCTTGTCAGACATGGTGTGATGGAACAAAGACCACCTTGATGATGGTGGACAGCAGGTGGTCCAATTAGTTGGCCCCATGTTGCGAGGGAGGAACATCATAAAGAGTAGCATTTCACGCTTCAGGCTGAAAACATCTTCATGCAGAACTGCAGCCACGATGCTATGTGATCTGGTTTATATAGGTCTAGTTGTCAAACACCGTTAGACGCGAGAGCGAAGCGAAAATACAGATGATCCGCTCTATCGATCGAAGCGATCTTCAATCAGTTCTGACAGGCAGATTCATAACCTAATGGAAGTGTGGGTTACATGAAAAGCTCAAAGTGTATTTTAGCTGATACACTGTGGGGAAATACACAGATGTCATTTGCAGATGTTCAACATTTTAATGGCCATACAAACAAAGTATGACTAGTATTACAGTACTGGGTAATTGATCTGGTTTCTCGTAAACTCTACCAATGGTGGAGTAAATTGAGCGTCATAGAAAAAAAAATTTGAACTTTGTTGTCTGTAGGAAATAGAACATAGTTATAAAACGGCCTTTTGTTTTTTGGGGTTCTTTTCTCAGCCTTGTAATCAATGCTCCACTTTAAATGTGGCTGCAATTAAATGGAACACGTCATCTTACCACCCAGGGCCCTCACTTTACACCACCCACACTGCTCTTCTGTTCCCCCAGGATGCTATGTATCATCCATTGTGCCCTTGCTGACATTTACAGGAATTGATATGTCAGAGCAAGAGATGAGACATAGGGGACACAAGGAACCACAATATTCCACTGGAAAACACTCTGCTACTTACTGGTTGCAAGATCAACTAACCAAGTGAATGTATAGTGTTATATGAAGTATATGAGGATTTCATGTAAACAAAAAAAAAAAAAACTCAGTCTATTACTTTCTATAAAGATTGGCTAAAATTATAGTAAGATTGTAATACATATACAATACAATATCATACATAAACCGTTGTGTAATAAACCTCGCATTAATGTGTTTGTGGTCCAGGAGACCCAGGAGAGGTTTCCAAAACTGGGCCAGATGGAGGCGTGGGATGAGTTGGGCAGCGGAGAAGAGGGCAGCAGCGAGGACTGTGATGATGAAGATGGATGTCAAGCCTCAGGAGACGATCAAGGCCAGACACGTGAGTAAAATTTGCCTACCTTCACAGGCACAGACGTCACATATATACACAAATGCACTTTCAAAAATAATGAGCCCTAGTCTTGTGCTAGCATCCTCCACTCATATGTAAGAATCCTCCTCCTATCACCCACCCAAATGATCTCCACGCCAGTCATTGTGATGATTAACAGTGTCAGTGTTGTGTTTTTAATTGTGATCTACCTATCAGCAGGCAAGGGAAAACCTCTTTAAAACAACATTTCACACTCGATCCCTGCTTCAGGCTGCAGCAAAGGTTGCGGCGCAGAAGATCCTTCAGATCCCCAGACAACAAACCAGTTTACTTCAGTGGGCACGCATACACATAAACACACACAGAAGGTAGTGAGGAGATGTTGGGGCTTGTGTTAGCTTTGATGAGAATCATTTGATCTCCTGCAGAAGGTTCTTGTTAATCATCCCTAATTATCATGTTGGCTTTTTCCACCTACACAGTTAAACAAAGGAATCTAGTGTGAAACAATGTCTTACTAGCACCGAAGGAGCAGAGAGGAATATGGAGGTGCAAATATGCACTTACCCAGGTGCGTAATATCAGCAGGGGCCACATTAGATTTTTTTTTTTTTTTTTCATGTGGCTGGTAAAGAGGCCATCAAGACACAGCGAAGACAGCACTGGTGATAGCAAATCTTCTGCAAGAGATGCAGAAATGCCAGATGCTGATTCATCAGCCTCTTTGTACGATGTTTGCTCAGCCCAACACAAATGCACATTTTGCACGGAGGGGGTAATCACATACATTAAGAGGTGCCTTACGATGTGTACCCAGTTAAACACAACACAACAGACATTGGGGTATCCTGGCCTAGGTGGTTAATATTCTCACCATGTAGTCGCAACGTCCCCGTTTCGATTTTGAATGTTCATTGCCTCACTGCTCCCAATTATGGAATTAAAGGAAAGAAAGAATAGCCCCCAAATATCCTTGAAATAGATACAAAATCATTTAGCAGTTGTTTCACATATCAACCACTCTTTTATCTCTTTTAAGTAACTTGGGTCACAAAACATTAACATTTTTTTTGTCACCATAATTGAAGCTGGATCATTTGGCTTTTGAACAAACAAAACCTTTGTCTTTGTTCTTCAGACATGAACACAGTGTTTTTTGCAGCCATGATGACAGTTGCTAAGTTGAAAATCTGATCCTCAGTGTATATAACATGTACTGCGCTTGATGCAGTTTTACATTACTGCTTGCTTGCATGTTTAGTCCAGAAAGTGACAGTATTAATGCAAATTAGTTCAAATATTTTCGCACAAAAAACATTGTGAGGTAGTAGCCATTATAATATATATATGAGCAAAATAATACACACAGCCTGTAGGTCAGGATACAGCAGATGGCAATACACAGAGTGGCTTAGTGTGGTACTGTATCAGCACACTTGCTCTCACTGGTCTAGTTTTTTCAAAGGGTAGTAGGACTAAGCACACCACAATACAGCTAATAAACCAGTCAATAGCCAGGTCCTTTCTATGCCCTGCATTTAGTTGTGTTGTGAATAAAACATGCTAGGCTTTCTTAGAGCTCTTACAGAAGCAGGGTCCCAATAGTAAGGCATAATCAATCAAAACCACTGCCTGAGATTTACAGAACAAAACGCATTTGTTTGTTCTCAAAATATAAATCCATATCCTGGTAAACCCTGTTTCCTGGGAACTGTTCTTAGGTTACAGAAATGTTATCTAGTAACCATATCATGCTGTCTGGAAGATGATTGGGTGATTGGTATCTATTAAAATAGAAAAAAAACAAATTACAGCATCGGGCCTAATTTAAGATAACTTTGACACTAAGGCAGTCATTTGCTTCTGATGCCTGATGCCAAGAGCTGGGCAACACTTGTCCAATGACGCATGGACAGTCCATTTTTGGCAGATCATTCATTTAAACCAGCCAAGGCTGGCTTTGAACTCAGCTGTGAGTATGTTCAGCTATTCAGGCAATTTCCAAAGCTTTCAGGTGGATAACGGCTGTGGTAATAGGCAGTCTTTAATTCCGGTTTTTCAGTTGTGCTGTTTTCTCACACTCCCCTGTCAGGCTCTTTGAAGTGACCAGTTTGGAGTTTGGGAATTTTTGATGACCTCTGGCTCACTAAACATAAAGTTACATTTGAAAGTTGACATCTCAAGGCAGTCTTAATTTTTTTTATTATTATGACTATATAATTTTGATTTGTTTCTCATTTCCCAATGACAAATATAAACTTAAACTTGTGTTGATTATCCAAACATCAACTTTGGCAAGGCATTCTTTAGTTGGGTGAAGCTGTAATACATTAAAAGAGTAGGAGGCATATTTTAACTTCCATCTGTTCGTGCATTTGTTTGCCTTTGTGTAGCCGTGGCAGAGCTCCCAAGGTCCATGTTAAAAGGGGGCATGACCGCCCACTGTTCTGCTAAGAGAGACTTCATCACGAAGCTAATGAACAGCACTAATCTGCAGAGAACAGACTCGCTGTCTCTATCATCACTCAGATGTGATGGAACTGCCGCAAGTCTTGCTGAGGAAATAGGACGCATGCATAGGGCCTCTTGCATACTGAGAGTGTGCTTAAAAATGATAAATACAGATGCTTCATACACACAGGGATTGCAAAGACCAAAAGATTATCGGCAACCATGTAAAGCTGTGAACCATCTTAAGCTACTATTTGACAGTATCCAGATAAAAAAGGGGTTGAAAACAGACGAGTTGGAAAAGTCACATTTTTTTCACATACTCCAATTAGCTTTCCACCACTAAAAAGAACTAAAAGTGCAGTCTGATTGCATGATGTCATGCCTGTTTGATCTCTTCTCAGATCCTTCTCCTCTAGCCCGGAGACATGCTAGTGTACTTTGTGTGCCAACCAAACAAAGCTTGGTCATGTACGAACTGCCATGACCACAGCCATGAACAGGAGAATAAATCAGTGAATCTTTAATGAACCATATCATTCCTCTTCCCTGCAGCTATGAGAGCCTCTTCTGTGGTACATTTTGTGGCGTGACTATGGCTTATTAACTGTATTAGTCCGGGAACACTTATGGCTGCTCCTTCCAAAAGGAGCTATTCATTTGTAGCTAGCTCATTAACATATTAATCTCTGAAAGACCCACAGTGGCACATTAGACCGCCATCTCTCCATTAGGAAGAGAGACGAGACTCCAAATGTATGCGCATCAAAAGGTAGAACAGTGCTTTATTTGTCAGTCTCCTTCCGTGCATCCAGCAGCCTTGTCTGAGGGAGAGCAAGCAGCCTTTTTATTTTCTGGCGTTTTGTGCAGATCTGGTAGAACAAACGGGCAAATTGAGGAGAAGAGATCTTTCTGATATCAAATGCGCAGGAGTATATGCAGTAGAAATCTTCTTTCACTTTTAGTTTTAGGAAATCTTAAAGGACTCTATGATGGAACGTGGGAGATTTCTAAAAACCAAAAACATATCCTTTCCTTAAGCTTTAGAGTTTGACTGCAGTTTAGTGTTGTTTGCTGTTGAGGCAATCTTCCTGGCAAAGGTGTGGGAAGTCATAAAACCTAAAGGGGGAGAAAGCAGGTTATCCATCTCAAAAAAAGGAGGAGGAGAAGTAAACGCGTGGATAAACACTTCCAATGATTGAGCCAGAAGGATGTGCAGCTCAGAAGTGTGAATCGTGCAGCCATGAAAGTACAATTCTCTTTTGGTAACAAACACCATCTGTCTGGAACACTGGTGAGCTCATCAAGAAAAGCGAAGACACCCCTGGCATTGCTCACAGATTCTGCACTTCAGTGGCTAAACCTGTCTATTAGCATGAAGCCACTGGCAATGATTGTTTTGTTTTGCTTTGCCATGCTGTCAAAGAACATAATTATCTAAATGTGACAAGATGGAAAAGACTGAAGACTGAAGAGAGCAGTGTGCCTCTCTTCCTGGATAGGATGAGAAATTTATTAACTTTCCTTGTCACTCCTTCATACGGAAGGAAACAGCTGGCTGTGAATGTGTGTGAAACTGACCCCAGGGGAAGTAAACTCCGAACACTATTCTAAATGTACAGCTGCTAGTTTTGTGGACATATTTCTCCTAAAATTGAGTGTAGTGTTTTTTTTTTTTTACTCTACGTTTAAACACACACACTTTCAAAGACATGGAGAGGTGGGTCTGTATGGCAGGAGAAGGCTCCAATCAGCACATTTTGAATTTAAGGCTGAAGGACACAGGAGCACAATCCGCACTCCCCATCTATCAATGTCCAGTGTAATACGCAGTTTATATTTTGCTTTCCACAGCTGTATAAAACATTTCTGTAGCGATCTTGTTTCTGCCACTTGAATGTTCAGAAGGCTATATAGTATTGTGTAGATAATGACCTTGAACTTGGCCTCAGTCCAGTGTTTCAACTTTGACGTATCAGCCTCATAATGTTCTTGCTGTTGTGTTTGTACCTGAATGTCAAAGGCATAGAGAGAACTTCTCTCCAAAGCCTATAAGGCTATAAAGGTGTGCAGCAGCTGTTCGCCCTGGCAGGGAAAGCACATTCCTAAAATGAACGGCTGCTTGGGCAGGATATGGCCAACCTACACCAGCGTTAGCAGGATTACACTGGATCGGCCCCAAGCCCACTACAGCCTGCTGTTGCCCTCGACCTAACATACACCGACCTTTCATGTTAAAAAAAAACTTGCAAGATGGAGAAAATGTGGTGATTAAGAGTAAAGTTGGAGTCTGAGATGAGGACACGACTTAAAACAATGGACGGGTAATGCCATTGGGCTATTTGATGTGATGTTACAGGGCAAGAGGTAACACAGGCGTGGAAGTACAGCTAACATGAGAATAAAATGTTCAGAAGTTCAGAAAAGACAATTGCAAAATACAAACCTATGATTCAATCTACCGTGTGAGAGGGGTTAGGAAGGTGGGTGGGTGGGTGGGTTGGGGATTTGGTGTGTGTATTCTCTTCCAAGCCGGGTAGAACCAATCCACCCCTTGATCTTCCCATCCCAGGTCCTAAGGACTGGCGTGCGTAGAGGCCGGCTGGCCAGCAGATGTAGTGGCTGTGTCCCGGTACGGATATTACCAGTAGGACTCCCATTTCCTTTGGCCTTTCATGTGGAGCTCAAGGGGCTGAGAATCAGCTCCGCAGGGCAGAGAAGGGTTGAAGAAGAAGGAACAAGAGGATCAGTGATGGCTTTGGCTAGGCAGGACAATAGTCTGGTTTGCGAATGGATGTGGGAGGAGTGAGTCATGTTTTCTCCCAGATATGCAGAGTCATCTATTTGTTTTATCTGACTTTGTAACATTGCACAACTCTCCTAAAACTTGTCTTCTTAAATGTATGAATGATTCTGAGAAATTACAGTATCATTCTATATGAAAGTAACAGGAAAGCCAACTTTCCAACAGAACAATTAGGGAACAATAGTTTAGACTAATACTATACTCAAGCCATTTATTAAAACTTAAATACTTCCATCTATCCTTTATCAGTACTTACTCATTAGTCTCATGATGGAGCTGGACCCTATCCCATCTGACTTCGGGCGAGAGACAGTGTACACCCTGGAGTCACCAATTAACCTATTAAGTGCATGTCTTTGGACTATCTAAGTACCTGGGCAGACATAAATGGGGAGAACATGCAATCTCCACTCAGAAAGGCTCCAGCCAAGATTCAAACTGGGAACTTTCTTGACTTTAATACTTGACAGATATTTTGCTTTTTTATAATCACCCTATAACATATATATATATATATATATTTTTTATTGTAGACAAAAGCATTTGTGCATTTGTGCATCACCTGTCTTCCATGTCCCCATCCACCCCTTTTCTTACACTGTTTTCCACCTTTTCCTTTCAGTTCTCTCCTTTTTTCTTCTTAGCTGGCATATTCTGCCCTGCAGTTTTTATAGCACTTTGAGAGCATATTAACTTGAAGGGCTCCCTAGGCGTGCGGTCATCAGAGGAGAATGGTTCTCATTAGCCAGCATCATCATTTCCTTTCTAAGCAGTATCAGTGAAGCCTTTATGATTGAGCCTCTCCAGCACACCTTATGGACCTTGATTGGGAAACACTAAGAATCTCTGATGGGGGCAACAGGTTTTAAACTAAAGGAAGTGGTGGGAGTTATTACCTCGGAAGTTAGTGAAAATGATACATACAATTTAACATTTTGTATGGTTCCTATGAAGTTTATAGCAGCGCAGCAAGGAATGCTAGTGACTCAATGCTCTGATACCGTAGACACATAAAAGTCTTAACTGCAGTATCACAGAAGGATCTGTTATTCACTGATACTACAAGGAACCTTACAACATGTGCAGGTTTGCAAGCAGTAAATGGTATTTTCAAGATGGTTAAAGATGGTGTCCAGACTCATAAAGTGCTCTTTATAGAAAGCTGCAAATGCATTGGATATGACTTTTATGGTGTGCAAAACACCCTTGCGCACCACCCCTCCACTCCAGGCCCCCAGTCAGGCTCTGACTAAACCTTTGGGTTGTCACTGGGACCAGATTTAATCAGTACATAATGAATTTGTGGAAATATTTTGCTGCTGGCTACTCACACAACAGACGGACCTACAGCTGAGGCGACTTTGTGATGGTCCTAGTTTATTTGGGCTGCCTTATTAATGCTTTCACCGAGGCTTCTCTACTGGTGGTTGGGATGGGGATTGGATGGAAGAGTGGGAAGGTGGGGGTGCATGAGTGACCCCCTTGACTTTCTTGACTTGCCTGAAGCCCAGCCCCGGCTACTAACACATAAACTTGCATTCCTGCTGTAACACAACACTGAGCAAATAAAGGCAGACATTCCACTGATATTGAAAAATACAGTGGAAGGATAAGCAGGGATGAGTCTGATCCTCTCTGTCTCAGCTCGGCCTGGTATGTAGGGGGAAATACAGTCTAGGTGAGGGGAGATGGAGAGAAAGCATAGACGGACTTGGGGAGGGATTTTCCCATTGAGGCAGGTATTTCTATTTCAGCTCAAGGCTCACAAGATGCAAACTTTTTGCTTTAAAGCAAACCCACAATCAGAGTATCTGCCTCAGATAGCAGAATTAGCATTGCATGAGATAATGGAGTTTTTGTATTGACAAGCTGCAGTGCAAGCTTGTGTGTGGCTTTATATATGTGTATGCATCAAAGGGGGCGCAAGACACGTCATTAAAGGCCTATCCTATTGACCAGCGGTGAGAGCGACAAAGCCCTTCTCCCTTATCCATAATTGATGCGGCAATTAGAGCTAAACCTAGAGCACACTGTCAGGCCTGAGGGCTGGGAGGGGGCTGACCTCTCACTGGTTCAGCTACAGATTACAGATCAGATACTGATAGTACACTTATCGCACGTTCTAAGTAATTTGATTCTAAAACTGCAGTCAGTTATGCAACCGAGAGTTTACATCAAAGTATTTCACTCACCCCCACAAAATCAAACATTTATAACATCACAGCAACTCTTTTTTTCCCCTAACCCACACCGATTTCTGAAAAGACTTTGAAGTTGAAAAGGCAAGTATCACTTAGATCACATGGTGCAACACAAGGCTGCATTATATTCTCTGCATCTAACATTTGTGTGGGCACTGCCGCTGCCACTTGGTGTCACTGAGTAGCTAACACCCTAATGACAGTAAAAACTCTTTTGCACTTCAGCCCTCATAGTGTCACTTGAACATCAACGGGAAGCTCAACCGGTTGAACGTGTCATCGGATTTTCAATACTCAAGGAAAGACTACACACAAAATCACAGAGAAACAGTGTCAGGACAGGTGAAAGCGAGCAACTCGAGACTTCTGCAATGCTTGGCTGATTCCAGCAGGCAGGGGGAGGGATCCATGTGTGAAATGTTATGTCAGGAGACGCACACATTGACAGTGTCTCTTGAGTGCTACCTGATGTGCACTTCCTCTCGACTATAATGGATGACGATCAAGTGTGTGTGTGTGTGTGTGTGTGTATGTGTGAGAGAGACCAGATGAGTATGAATGCGAGTGTATCCTTCACGCTCGTCTGTCTACAAGGACGGCCTGACGCCTGTCAATGCGATGAGGCATCTGGTGTTTGAGAGCATGCAGGTGTAGTGTCAGGTGTTCGTGTGACGTTGGTATCTTTCCTTTTTCCTGGCGGGCAATAGTGTGTTTGCATCTGTGTGGGAATCGGAAGACTTGAACTGGGTCTTTAATGCTGCTTTCTCCTCAAGACTCCCCTCCATCTTGAGAATCTGTCACGTTGACTGGTGGAGGTCACTGTCCTCCCAGGGCCCCTTTTGCCTATTTGTCTCTGTGTGTATGTGTTTGTGTGTGTGTAAGGGAGTAAATCTTAATCTTGCCAAGGAGCTTAATAGTCTATTACAGCCAAGAATTGCACTGGGCAGATTCCATTGCACTGATCCCTGTTCTGGAGTTGCCATGCTGCTATGCTCGTTGCTAGGTTAGCTGTAGGCTGAGATGTGTACCCCACTGGTGCCCCTGTATTTTTGCCCCTTTAGCCCCTTGAGTGGCTTGCCAGAGACCCTGTACCAGTCCTGGATTCCCTATATAGGTTGCCTATGAACCAGAGGGACAGTTCCCAGAGAAGCAAGTTTGCGTGTGTGCGTGCATGTGTGTGAAAATTCACTGTCTTACTCAGAATACGGAATAGGGAGATTAGTTTGACGGGGCACAGAGCCCCTGGCTGACATGGCACCACATAAAGAGTGAGTCGTGGACAAAAACAGCGCAGAGATGGATGGCCAGTAATGAACTGTGTGAATGCATTCCCCCCTTCTTTCCACCCTCTAACCTTACCCATCTTTGTAAGGAAGTGTGTGTGAAAAGAGATAAGGAAATGTTGTTTTATATGTTGTGAGTGCTTCGAAAGGTAAATGTCTGTGTGGAAGACAAAGTCAAGCCTTAAAAAAACATAGTCACCTCAGAGAGTTTTAGCATTCTCCAGCTGCACCAAACAATGTCAAGACATCCTTGATCCATAGCCACCAAGAGCAGCATCACTCTTTTATTGGTGTCCAAAGGTCTGATCGGATGCAGACCGATAGCTCTCTGCCTCTGTAATGCTGGCTTCACTCAGAAATAAAAAGAGACTATACACAATACACTTGCTGTGTATGGGACTTCTAGATATCAAGTTCTGTGGTGTGTGAAAATCATGATAATGTTGCAACCCAGGAGTAACAATGGTCGCTGAATGGCTGTGTGGTTTAACTCCTGTGTATCAGTATTGCATAACTTAATACTGTAAAACCCCAAATGAGGTTGGGTCGTGGTAGCAGCAGGTTTAGTAGGGTGCTCCAGATGTCCTTCTTCTCAGCAACACATTCCAGCTCCTCCTGGGGGATCCTGAGGCATTCCCAGGCTAGATGGGCTATGTAGTCCCTCCAACAAGTTCTGGGTCTGTCCCAGGTTCTCCTCCCAGTTGTACATGCCCAGAACACAAAAGAAGGCACCCAAAGGGCATCCTAATCAGATGTCCAAACCACCTCAGCTCACTACTTTCAACACGAAGGAGCAGCGGCTCTACTCCAAGCTCCCTCTGGATGTCCTTACCCTATCTCTAAGGCAGCCCCACGGCTGGCGAAGCTCATTTTGGCTGTTTGTATCCACAATCAATCACAAGAACATAGATAGACTGAAAAGCTTTGCCCTCCTGCTCAACTCCCTCTTCCCCAAAATGTATATCCGAGGAGGGGGGTGAGGGCGCCTCTCCCTCTCCTTCGGCACCGTGAGTTACGGTAGCACCCTGAAACTTATGATTCTAATGATTCTCAATAAGAAGTTTGACGGTACAGAGTCATGAGTATTGCCTCATCCTGAGCCTAAAACCATGTACTGAATAGTTATGTACATGGTTGATTGTTGGATTGTTGAAACGTGCTTTGCACAAAAAAGTTTGATGTCATTGACTGAAAGCTACATTGAAAAGACAAAAAAACAAAAGTGTCAATAGAACAGCTACTCACAAGCATCCTCTTGCAAAACACTGTTGATCAAGTATACTTGACGTCTTCATTAGAGAACACAGTTATGTGTGGAGTGGTGCTGCACTCTTATGCATTGTGTCATTTCTATAGCAGATGTCAAGTAGTGTGACTTGTAGCATGTTGCAAATGGGGAATATGACTCGACTGCAGCTCAAATTATGTAGTTGATCTATCCACATTGTTCAGTTGACTGACAACTTGATGGGAGAGCAGCCATTAATATCACATTTCTGTGCTGCTAGTATGACCGGTAGAACGCTCCAACTGAGTCCCACCACCAGTCATACTTCCACCGCAGCCATCGCATCTTCTGCTAGGCCTGGGAATCTCAGGAACGGTGATGGCCACAACACCATCTGTTTCCTGACTCAGAAATAGCAAAAACATTTGCCTGTGGGAAAGACAAAACTAGTTAGGGTGACTGATTATGTGATAAGGTTTTCAAGAAGGAGCTTGTTGACTGGAGTGATAAATAGGAGTGCACGCACACTATTGCATGGCAATAACTAAGGGATTAACAGCCGCAGTGCGCGTGCCCTCCCATTTATCGATCCTGTTTTTGGTATATGACTAGAGGCAAGTTGCGTTGAGGTTTTAAAAAAATATTTAGAAGGTATTAAAAAGGTATTAAATGGTATTAAATTTAACCTCAGGATTCCTGCATAAATCCTGTTATACTAAAGCGGAGTAGAGGAACATTGTACCACATCTGTGTCTCGGGAAACAGAGAGCCTCTTGCTCTCAAAGGGGCGGCAGGTAGCAAATGTCTGGCAAAGGTCAAACTTCAGGTGCTTCTGTCCCTGTTAATGACACAGTCTATTGGTACAAATCATTTTTACTGACTTCATCACATTTGAAAAATGGTGAGCTAGTGCCCACACTTCAACGAGGTAAGAGCTACTGCATAAAGGTCTTGTTTTACAGCAAATAAGAATTGATCCAGCAAATCAGTAGTGTCATCATGCAGCTGCTGGGCTGTCACAGTTGAACAGTTGAATAAGCTGCACTCCTTTTGTCTCTGTGTCTAAGTCGTGAATGTATGCTAGCGACAGGTGAACCATAAATTGCATGTTACTGCTAATGCAAACGCCGTGTCCGTTAGCTTGTGTGCATGTGCCATGAGAATGTGTAAATCTTTATGCCAGTGCGCATGCTTACATTTATGTGTCTGCGCCTGTGCGAGTGGTTAAAAAAAAATGGGTCAGGGGTCACCTCTCTTAATGAAACATCGCCATGAGGCAGGTCCAGCGGCCTTGTCAAAACCCAGACCCGTGAGCTGCTTTACAACGCCCCCTCCCTCCCTGCATCCGTCTCAGCCGCTTACCAGGGAGAAGACCCTCAAGGTCATGGCACGGGTGTGAGCCTAAAGAGAGGGAGATGGTGAAAAGGAGAGAGGGGAGGAGGAAGGTACTGACCTCCTCCCACCTCCAACACTCTCCCTCCGTGTACCATAAATCAAACCTCCACCTTTTGACCGTCTTTATAATGGTACACAGCGGCAGAGGAGTGAAAACTGCCACAGGTGCTTGAAAGCTCCTGATAGAGCAGGTTAAAATCCTCTGTTTCCACACATGAAACCACTGTGTGGGGTTGAGTTACACTGGAAGAACAGTAGGTCATAGATTTCAGTTCTGAAAACAAAAAAATAAATAAACATTTGAATGAACAATTGAATTGAATAGAGTGCATATCTATCTTTATAACGGCTACAAGTTAGTGTCGAGTCTGGAAAAGGTGCCTTGTCATCTTGATAGCATATAGTGTGACAACTTGCTAAGCCCCGGTATACAGTAGCACCATTCCTCACTGGATTACAGCTCTTCAGCTTGTGTTCAGCCAGGGCCACGTGCAGTCTTGCAGAACACATCAGACACACGCGCTCACAGCTATGCAGAACACATATGGATTAGTTTCCTAGGTTAACTCATTGGATTTATCCCTTCTTTACATAACTCTTTACATTGCTGCACCAGTGCTGTTTCATTGCATGAGCGCATGTTTTCATGCGTGGCGTGCGTTCACGCTGGCTGCACGTGCGCGTTCTTGTCTTACTCTCTTGTCTTGTATGACATGCTGAGGAAAAGAGAGACTAAATCTTATCAGTTGATGACAGAGGGAGGATTGTTTGAGAACAGTTTGCTTCCTCTCTTTGCAAAGGTTTGAGGATTTAATCTGTGTGCTGACAAACCCAGAGAAACACAGAGGAGAAGAGAGAGGGAAAGAGAGGGAAGAAAAGCAATAGAGAACTGACATGGTTGCCCAGAGAACCAAAGAAACGATGGCCGAGGCATTTGTTATTCCTCCCACTCACCTTCCAGCCCTTATTCCTCCCTTCCTCTCACCCCTCCCCTCCCATCCCTCCTTCCTCTTGGCGAGAGCCCGAGGTCCACCTCTTCTTCAGTGCTGCGGCCAGGCTTGTTAGAAGCAGCTGTTGTTGCTCCCTTGGCCAGTGGGAAATGGAGGCTCCTCCAAACACACAAGCTGCCCATCTGGAGAGGCATTAGTGGCAAAGGACACTATGAACCATTTCTCACACACTTAGCCAACACAGAGGTCAGCAAGGTGGCAGAAGACAGAACATCCCTCCTTAACAAGCTATGGGCTTGGGGTGCTCCCTTGTACTGGATGTGTAGGGATAAAAGGTAACATCGCTATACATCAGAGTGTTGGATGTTCAGGTGTACAGACATGACACAATCCTCTTCCTCCCCATGACCTTGTCTACTGCAAGCTTTAATGACAAATGGAAGCTACCACAACCCATTCTTTATACTAGTATAGTGCCCCACACACATACTCATATTTATTTGATTTCATTGTATTTGTTTGTGGTCTTTTACAGACCTCTTAGCACTCGATTTCTATTTGTCTCTTGGGTTTCCTTCACTTTTTTCTCTGTCACTGTCCATAGCCTATAATGTGAAGCTTTTTACCAATCACATCACATTTGTCTTTCACTGGTGGGGAAACATGTGTCATTGACTGTTGCTGTAATGGGAGAAGCACGTCGATGTGCCATTGCATAGCCTTGAAGTCACTTAAGGTGATTGATTCCATCTGCCTTGATACATGTGACTATGGATCTTCATGCTCATGCTGAAGAGCCAAACTAACTGTTTTCCTCTTCTGACACTCCACGTCATCTTTCACTCCCTCCCAGCCATATTTCTCCGTCTTGCTTGTTATGCCTTCTTCCCCCCCTCACCATGTTTGGGGGATTTGCACATGAGCCAGCTTATGAAGCACGGCTTATCTGCTAACATTGTCTCATTATGGCAACAACATTGCATTCCGTTATGTTCCTGCCCTCCTGGCTTTTCATTCCTTTGTACCTTGTGTTGTTGCTTGCTTTTAGGGACTTTTAATGCACCTCTTTTTTCCCCTGTGGGTTTTCTGCTTCTGTTCATTTCATTAGGTCAAGAATTCTTTTCAACTATTGCTAGGTTATAACGATAATCGTTTCCATATTAAAATGTAAATATTATCATCACAAGCTTGTGGGGCTGAAGTCTTTTTTTTTCCTTTGACCTGAAAAGGTTTGAGGGTTTCTCCACATGTTGAGAACCTCGCCGTGGTAAATCTGCAAAAAAGCAATACATGTTGAGAATTGTTTAAAGATTTTGTATTGTTTAAAAGTCATTTCTCTCTCCAAAATAAATATGACACAATGAATTATTGCATTTCAGTATAAAATGATAACTATGCTGTAAAAATTTTTACTGCATCTGTAAATGGCAGGGCTGCATTTTGGAGCGCTCCACTGTCCCCGTTTCGCAACAGAGTTTCATCTGTGTTCAAGACGTCAAACCACTTGACAATTTTGCCAACAATGTCATCTTTTTTTTTTTTTTTTTTTTCAAGAATTGTTTAAATCTGTTTAGAAAAACATATTCTCATCGCATTTCAAACTGATCCACCACAGCACTGCTTCAACACTGATGCATCCATCAAATCTTGGCAAATGATTTGGGTCCAGGTCACAAAAGCAGGACATGAGAACAGCTTAGGCTTACTTTTCCCCTGCCATGTCCTCCCTCTTACTGTGACAGGCACTAGAACATTCTCTGGTTGGGATGCATAATCTCTTGTACATGCTGTGTGTTTTTTTCAGGGTCTCAACTGGGACTAATGAGCTTAGGCCAAGCGTAGAGTATGTGAGCTTTGGTTTACTTATAAATGAATTTGCCACGTCTTGCAATTTTGAACAGCATCTGAAAGGAAATGAGGCATAATAGAAATTACACAAACATTTTTATTTTTTCTAATTTCTATTTTATGCCTCTCCCAGCTGGTGACACTCCAGGCGGTCACATAGTTTGGTTCCCCCTTAAAGAGACCTGGTGGACGTGGACCATAGATGATTAGTTTAATGGGTATTGACTCTCGGCCTTGTAACTTCATTTTATTGCATCCAATTTTATTTTATTTGAAAGTTCACAAAGCATTCCAATACCATGCATTCCAAAATGCCTACCTTATATAAAAAAAAGACACTTTAACTAGTTGGCAGTACTGATGTCTATGCCGTAATTGGTTGTTCTGGCAAGGAACTGCTGCATTAATTAGCCAGTTGGTTAGCCTGCAGTGGAGTAGTATTAGTGTTGTGTTGGCCCATTCAAAGCCTGTTTTCTGACTTCTCCCCGATGAGATGCAGCCCATTTCCATTGAAACAATAACAGCAATCTGATTTGGTATAAATGATGTCTTTGTCTATTGTCTACTGGAACAACAAAAACCATTGGCACGGGAAACACTTCTCTCTCTAGAGCCCTTCCCAGCCCTATTCATGCATACATATGCACACACACAAACCCAAGTGCACAGTAGGGATGGGTTGATGATGCATTCTTAGTTCTACAAAACAAGGTATCCTTTAGATTTACACATTCGACCATGCCCGGTTTGAAAGTCACAATTCTTATCGGATGGCAGTGAAAAAAGGAGCAATGAATTTAGTTTTTTATGTCGCTGGAGAAGTGATTGCGTGTATTCAAAGCTCTTGTGTGCAGTGCTGTGAAGTTTTCACATTGTACTGTATATGGGTGTAATATCTGATAGCATATCACACAGCTAGCTGCCAAGTTGTTTGACATCCATGTCAGCGTACAGGAGAGGATGTAACTGTATATAATTAGACAACTGAATTTGAGACTTGAGATCAGTTTAACACACACTGATTTCTGGTCTCACACACTTACTTACGAGAGTGACAACTTAAAAATACAGTGTGACATAGTCTGATACCTGGCTTACTCCATATCACAGTACACAGTCATGTCACTCTCTCTCTCTCTAGTCGCACAAAAGCTCCTAACCCCAGCACAAAGGTACAAACTAAATGTAAGACACTTGTAAGGCCTTTAGCTGCCGACTGAGATTGTACGGTGCACTTTGCTGCGCTCAGGGTGGTAATCTTCTCTGAATCTGTGCGTAGCTTGTGCTGGGTTGAAGGTGAAGACTAACAGAAATCAAGATGGGTAATGAGCAGATGGGATCAGTTACCTTTCAGTTGTAGAAGCACACTGTACATCCCAAAGGGAAACAAGAGGAACGGTGATACTGTATGAGGATAGACGTGATTGAGTTTAAAGACTGGAGGAATATCAAGGTGTAGGGACATGAGTTAAATCCTCTTTCAAGAACATTGGGATTTCACCAATATCAGGAGAAAGGTGTTTGTGAGTGTGTTTGTGGGGGCATCGCGCTGGTTCATCTCTGGCTGACTGTGATCACAATGAGGGCTGTCAATCTTAGAAGAGACACCAAGTTAGTTCTCCATCGTGTGTGAAAATTCATGATTTATCTCACCGTCTCCCATGGGTAACAGGTAATGGAAAACAGTCTATAGCTGCACTGGGTTTTCTGTGCGTGAAACAAAAGGATTCAAAATAATTTTCTCGCTAAATAGTTAGAGTGGCTCTGTAAATGCATTTTTGAAATGTTTTAGAGCACTCTTCGGTATAAATTCTGGGTGCTTTTGACTTCAACAGCCACTTCTGTGCTTCTTATGACGCGTATGAACTTCAAGTGTAACAGATATAATCGTAAATCATTTTTATGTGCGATTGTTTTTGAAAACCCTCGGAATGAGGCTTGATGAGCCTCTAATATACATTTTTACAAGCCCAGAGGACGAAACATTAAAGCAGATTAACATGATTACCGTGATGAGCCAGGCCATTTATCTCTGTCTGTTTCTGTCTTCTTTCTCTCTCTCTCACAGCGCACACGGAAACCTTCAGTAAAGGGAAGCCCATTGCGGGACAGCCGGGAGGCGACAGCGCGTATGAGAACCCTTCCAAGCCCCCCTCGGTGAAGGTGATAGGGGGCTCGCCGTCTGCCAGCTGGGCACGACCCTGGAGCCTTGCCCTGCTCTTTGCTGCACTTTGCTTGCAGTGGACCCTGTTCTGATGGCAGCTCCCGCTGTGAATCCGCCACCCGACCCCGCCCCTCTAGGAACCACATTACATGCACACAGACACTCATATCATATACATATAACGCATAATATTCTTACTCCTGTCCTCGGCGTACATGGACGGATGGCGACGATAGAAAAATTTAAAAAACGGAAGACAAAGACGGGACGCGGAAGAGAAGAGGACGACATTGTGGGAGACTGTAGACGAGGGGGGGCGAGGGGGAAGGGGGGTGGGGGTGGGATCTCTGGCAGGAACTGCAGCATCACCAGCTTGGGTGTTTGCACAAGCTAATCCCATGCACGCTCATCTACAAAGATTAGGCCTGCCGCTTCTTCTAGGCTGTTCTGGGGCTTGACGTTCGTGTATACAGACTACCAATACAGCCCTGCCCTTTGTGGTTCAGAACGGGACTGCATCACTCTTGATTTTACTTAAAAAAAAAAAAAAAAAGAAACGCTTACACATAATCAGACTCACGTATACAGTACACATGCAGCTGTCTTCTTCTTTTTTTTTGTTTCTGCTGCTGGTTTTTACTTATTCTTTCAGGCTCCAAAACCTCATCACGGCCACTGCACCATTTGCCAGAAAGGCAGAAGAATTCAGCTCATTCGAAAACGCGACTCATTTTCTTTTTTTAAGGATTAAGGAATGCATGATAGATTGATAGATCAATCCCAGGTGCCTGGCCCAGAACAGCAGATTTGATATACTTTAATGACTGTGTACCTTGGCAGGGATTAGATTGTAATGAGTTCACAGGTAGAGCACAGGCACACTTGCACGGCTGAACACATTGTGCAGACAAACTAGGTGTGTATAGTATGTAACTGTATATAGGTGGAGAGATTTGATGGGAGTGTATGAGGTTCTGATTCAACAGAAAAGCTCTTAACCGATTGAGCTGGATGGGGTTTTCTTTACTTTTCCCTTAGCTATGAATGGACTGTGGTTATCTGCTCCATATTACACAGAAAACTAAAAAGAAAACAAACAAAAAAAAAAAACTATAGAGATATAATTTCTATGACAAATAAAGGAGGAATGCACATCGTTTTCAAAACTCAAGCCTATGACATAAATGGACAAATTTTGGACATTTGAACAAAGTCTGTACATTGTCGATTTCACTAATGTTTATTGTGCATACGGTTTTGTGTGTTTGCTCGTTGAATTGCACATTGATGCATGTGGAACCTACCAAGTTATCAACGTTGTTATTGATAGGATCGGGCCCCCTCTTCAGGAAGCATCAAAAACTCTATATTTTGCCTTTTCCCATTACGTCTAGCTGATTTGAAGATTTCATCTTCCTCTCTCAAATGACAGTTTGGAACTTGAAAACAAGAGGACGGCCGGGCTGCAGATCCAACACATGCAGATTCAAACACACATGAAAAAAAAAAAAAAAACAAAACGTGTAGAATATTTTTTACAAAGTCGGATGCATCTCTTGTACAGTGGTAGCCATTGCGTGAGCCGCTCTACATCGATTTACCATACATTTTGGCAAGTAAGCTCTAATGTCTCTCTACCAACTCTTAAGCAGATCATTCCTTGGAATTCCAACAGAATAAAAGCGAATCCTTCTTTGTTTGACTTATTATTACTGACATCTATAACGGCTTCCTCTGTATACATGCTTTCTCTCTTGTGTTGATGGTGACGGTTTACATGCCGGTACAGAAGAGTACCTGTGTGAATGAGGATGAATGTAAGGTCAAAGCTGTTCAGCTCTGCAGTATTAAACCTGTTAATACCTAAAAGCTACACACATACAGCATCTAAGCTAAATAGGTCTATACACTTACATGGGTCTATGTGTTGGAAATACCTCTTCCATTACCTTTATTGTAAACAGCTCTTCCTCTTCTTACTGAGAAGTCATTCTGTGATTATTTAACTTGCAATTCTCTGCCTAAAAGTTGAATTTAAAGAAAGGACAACCTGCTTAAGTACATACAAATATATCCAATTATACATGAAAGCCCTGCAGTTCGTGAAGAATGGAGATGACTACAGCTATGTGAGGTTGAAACGTGTCACATTTTTGTGTCGTGTAACCACATTTGTTTAGCTCATATGATTTCCACCATGTACGTTTTGTTCCTGACTGTCGATCATTGCACCTACGGATCACTTACAGCCCTTTACCCTTGCATGTGTATAAATGTACATATTTTAAGACACTTGCCATTTGTTTTTGTGTCTCATTTCCTCTTGTTTTGTATCAGTATGATACAGTGTCGCTGAGCTCTATTAAAGGTGCTCTGCCTCGTTTGCTTGTCTCGATATCTCCTCTCCATAAGGAATATCACTCACTACAGAGATTGATGAACAACGGATATTTGCTTGGAAACGATGTTTATTAAAGGCCTAACACACCTGAGGCACACCCACCCAGGTGTTTTACTGTTCTTTTCCCTGACTAATCCTCTCCGTACATCTGTGTGGGCTTGTACTTGTACGTGCTTGATTGACATTCTCCTCCACACTTTCCCATTGCACCTGTTAGGGCAACTTAACGTCTTTGTTTGCTTTACTGGTACGTTGAGTTAAGTGACCTTCAGTAATGCTCTGGAAAACTCCTCCGAACTTTAACAACAGAAAAAAGTTTAATCAGTTTAATCAAGTGAAAACGCCTCTGTGGGTTCTCAGACTCTTAAAACAGGCAGTTTCATGTTCGCACCACTCACAGTTTTTCTTTATAATTGATGATCCAAGGACAGAGGGTGTGATAAGATGTAGAGATCGTGGAGCACCCTGAGGCGAATTAAGATTTGATTAATCCGAGGTGGCCACATTATGCACGTCCTGCCTTCTGAGCTTTTTTTTTTTTAAGTGATAATTTGACATTTTGGGAAGTTCATTTGCTTTCATGCCAGTGGCCTACTAGCGCCGCTAAAGCATAACACGCTGGATCTCGGAGTGAGATGCAAGACTTCAGGATTAAGTCACTGCACCCAACCTCTGGTCGCTAAGAAACGGTGAGAACGGGTAACTCCCTGTTAATCACAACTTGTCAGTTTTATATTTTAATTTGCGTATGGATTACGAAAACAGGACCAGCAGGTTAGCGAGATTTAGAGGTGCTGAACAGTGTGTTTTTGCTTCAAAGAGAGCCGGGCTAGAGTTTTCGTTTAATTCCAGTCTATACGCAAAACTAATCGCCTCCTGTCTTGAGCTCCATAGTCTGTAGCGCACAGACAGTGAGAGCTGCATTGATCTTCTCATCTATCTCTCAGCAGGAAAGTGAGTACGGTATTTTCTCCTAATGTTGAACTTTTCCTTCAACACTTGGGAACTATGACTAAATAGCTGGCTTCCCTCCTGTCCTCGCGGACGCGTCATTGTTTTATTGACCATACTTTGCCGGTGAGCGGTGGAGGAGGACTGAGTTATGAGGGCGTAGGCAGGGCAAGCTGTCTTAGTCTGACCTTCTCTATTTGCATCCAGGAAGCCTCTTGCTAAACATATCATCCCATGTCTGCACCAGGAATAGAGGCAGAGGTGGGTGTGAGAGTGCAGGAGACGCATGCAAAGGTTCGGTACTGGAAAGGGCCCTGGCAGTCGGCTGTGATGACAGCGGCGTCGACGGTGACAGTTTGCTCGCTCAGCTGATGTGTGGCTGACCTGTTGGCTGCTCCTGCAGGGGAAACTTTGCCTATTCACGGGCTATATTTGCCTTGAATTACAGTAGTCTGCGCTGTCAGCTGCAGTGTTAGCACCAGCGTCGGCCTAGCTTACTACTGCTACTATTGGACACATAAACACAAAGTTGAGGGTGCAGACTGTTGGTAATAACAAACAGATGACACACAGATCACTAGAATACCCATATTGAGATGGAAATAGAATGAGGTTAACGTCTAAATCAGGTGTATTCTATGTGGTATCAAAGTTTCATGCACTGGTTTAACATTACCAGATAAAGCCAGATATGTCACAAAGACATACTGTAGCACTGAAGCAAAAATATGTAGAAACAATGTCTATAATTGGTCTTCAGGGTAATACTGGCCATTTTTTCCTCCACAGTGATTATAAAAGCATTCGATGGCAATGTGTCAGGCGACAGTGGCCCTCCAAGTCTCACCACACCTCCCACTGTTTTAGCCATCAGCCTGGGAGCACATAACTAATAGCACTTTCCTGGCTGAAGCCTACAATGTCCACGTGCTCTTTCTCACTTTCTTTGTCTTTCTCTCTCTCTCACACACACACACTTATACGAACACAAAAACCATCACACCGGTGATCTCATTCCCACACCCTGTCCCACAGTTGTACACTTCCAATTGCACGCAGTCTGTATTTGATCCTCGGAGTCTATTTCATGCTTGTTGCTGTGAAAGTGAGTGTCTGGCTGGCTGCAGACGAGAGCGGAGACAGTGCCCAGTCCAAGGATATCGTGCCTCCTCTTTGCCTGAGCTGTAATTGGACTGCATTGTCCCCGCCTGACAAAACCAAAAGCCGTCTGTCGTCCTTTAATAACCTCCGCTGACTGACGCAGAAAGCCATGGATTACTTTAAAATATGGACAATGATGGAAGCTCAGGCACTGAAAGAGAGACAGTCTGAAACCGACTTTCAGCCGGGCTCGCTTTCTCAAGTTGTCTTTACACAGACGGTTTGATGTCTTTAAAATGGGTATGCGGGATTCGGTGTATTATTATACTGCAGGTACTGACACGCGCACGTACATTGCAAGGAGCAGCATGGTCAGTGAGTGTAACTGAGAATTCGGGGGACCTGAGGTCACAGCTGCTCAGCTGTCTGTCTGGGCTATTTTAAACGGTAGCACACATCAGCGCTTCTGTCCCACTGGCTCGGCCAAGTCCACACCTAAACGTCCTCCCTCTCTCTCGCTCTCACACACACACACACACACACACACACTAAAAATCATTCCTGCCTTAGTAGAGTAGAACTAACAGTAATTCACACATTCAGAGATGAACCGCAGTTGCATCACCCGCCACGAAAAGAGCCTTAAGATCCATAACTGCATTTTCTAACAGATGTTCCCCCGAAGTCGGCCTGATTGTGTGGTGGCGCAGTGACAGCGGTGGAGCGAACACCCCCCCGACCCCCCACCCTCAAGATTGTCTTACCTTTTCAGCCTGGGGATCAGAGTGACAAGCTTGGACTACGAGAGGGGAGCGAAGTAAGGAGGGAGGGCACTGGAAATAGCTTTTCAAAGACGAACAATTGGGCGAGGTAGAGGGGAAACGAAGGGGGGACCTGCGGCTCCTATTAACCACAGCTCTCCTTGGGTTTCAGCCGTCAGCTGTATCCATTTCCCCCGCGCGCAGAACTCCCTGTGCCTTCGCAACAGGCGAACGCAAGCCGTCGCTGCCAATTCTCCCTCCGCAGGCCAATTAGCATTATGCTCAATGAGCTCTTCACTTAGCTAATTGAGTCCAATTAAACACATTTTCGACATGACAGACCATCAAGAGGAGCCTGACAGAGATCAAGTCTGCAACAGGGACAGGAGAACCTTTTTACTCGATTCCTCCCATTCACTGATTAGCCTCACTTGTCAGTTCTGTTTCCCATCATGCACTGTTCTGCTGGCAGAGGGCAGGTACAGAGCGTTAGGAGGTGTTATGCATCTGGCAACTACCGTGTGGTTGTTGGCATTTACTGTCTGCCTGTGGGAAAAACTGCTGCGTGGGGCAACGCACAGCAATTTGTGACTGATCTCTGACTGAGGAGATATTATAAAAGCTGACACGCATGTACAAAAACATTCACGCATTCCAACATTCATAAAAGTTTGCACACGTTACGCCTCGCTCAGTAGACAGCTCCCTCTGGTAAATCACCGAGGACGCGGCGAATATGAACGCAGCAATGCACAGCGGCCGTTCAGCTGTGCCCCAATCTCGGATCCCACAAGAATCCCAGTTTATTCTGCTTGTTATGGAAGACATATAGAGGCAGACATGAAACTCCACACCGCAAGCCAGAGGACTGGGTATCTGGCACAGACCCTTTTCCAACCGCTCTGAGGACACCCACGGGTGAAGAGGTTTTCTGGACTCTGCTGACCATCACCCACCGTTAAAAATACACATTCGCTGACCAAGTCTCAAGCAGATGAGAGGGGTGAGAGAGAGCATCTTGGTCAGAGCAGGACGGAAGACATAAAAAAGCAGCACGGGCAATGCAACATACGAACATAACCTATAGAGCGTCAGCGTGCGCTCACTAGCTTTTCTGCGCTTTATACTGCGCAAATGAATGCGGGTTCTAGACCAAAGCAAACATGCCGCCATTGCTGCAGTGACATCTCACTTGTCATCACACTTCATCGCTTTTGTATAACCTTTGCCAAGAAATATGAACGACAACGAGTAAAAGCAAGGTATTTAAAATTCAGTTGGAATAGCGGAAATTAAGCCTAGTTTTAATAGACACCTCTCTTCACCTGCAGATAACTAAGAAAGCCTGACTGTGCCGTGTCAGCTGTGGCAATCATAAGTTGTAGCTGCTCTGTAGACGACGAAGAAGATGGAGAAACTTTTACAATTTCAAATGTTTCTTATTTCTTAACTGATGTATTTCATCCACTCGAAAAGAAATAAAACACGCATGGCGAGTGTGTCTAATTATAATCATAAAATATGATTAACTCCTTGTACAGGGCTTAATAACTACGCTCAAATCAAATAAAATAATGTTATTTTTTCGCAAGACTGTGTTAAAATAAAAACAACCACTAATTTCAGACATTCACACCTTCCACATTCACGTCCTGTTCAGTCTTTTCAGACTTTGAGGTTGACAGTCCTACAGCGGTAATGGCAGCGTGGGAAGAGAGAGCAACACGCTCTGCAGATTAGTCTGTATTCAGTCTATATTCTGCCCAACAGATGCAAATTACTGTACACAATGTCTCCAAGTACAGTGATGCACACGCCCACAAAAAACTCAATGTAACGTCCTGGCTCATGAAAGAAACATAAGTGCTGGGTGAGAATGAGTTGTCATTAGGATGTATTGTGTCTTAATAAGACCATGCTGAGGGGCCTGAACATTAGTCACCATGAAAGTCTGGTTGTTAGGAAAACAGATTAACTATGTCGCCACATGACAATGGCCAGCCGGGTTGAAATGTGGCCATGCTAGCACGAGCCCCCATTCCAATTAGACCGGTGTGGTGCACATTGGTGTGTGTGTGTGTGTGTGGCATGATTGAGGAGTTTTAGAAAGGGTGTGTTGTGTGCGTGTGCGCCCGCCTGTCACACATGTTCAAGGCTGGCCAGCATCTCATGTTGAATTCTCGGTCAGGCTCGCTCTGTTTGGCATGCTACAGACAGCCTCCTTCCTTATGTCCCGGAGATGGATGAGCACTGGTGTGGATGTTCCACGGCTCCCTTGGGTGCCATTCCACCTTTCCAACTGTCTCTCCCTCTCTCTCATTCTCTTTCCATCTCTATCGGGTTGGAAGTGAATTCACACATTCCCCGCGTGTTAGTTGGTCCCTCTTTTTTTTTCTCTCTCTCTCTGTATTTCTCATTCATTCATACTTGTCTTGTCAGGATTTCCCCCGTGCATTTGTTATCTGAATACCTGATACCAGTCGGTTATATTAGCATGAATGTTAGACTTGGAGCGTGAATGTTAACTCACTAATTTGGTGGCATATGGTGTACGTGCGTGAGTGTGTGCGTGACCCAGGACAGGGCCGGCTGCACTGGCTTGAGGGGTTGGGGAGGCGAAGCATGAACAGGCTCTCTAACAATATGTTTTGTGGAGAAAAGACAGTGTCGTCTTCAAAGAAGAACTTGTGTTAAATAAAATATGGTGCTTAAAAACTGCTTTATATCTCCTGGTAAAGACAAAACCACTTCTGTCAGGTTTTCATATACATAAACTATAAAAAAAATATTATACTATACTACAATTAAATGAACCATTTCTTATTTTCTCTGCCATTTTCTCATATACAGATATGAAATGATGATTGCTGGATAATAAGTAGGTGGCTGTGCAATGTCGAGTCTCTATCAGCTCATGTGATGATATTATACTATATGGTAGCTCGGCCCCATCATAATAGCTTGCACTGGGACCCATCGTAACTACCTTACGCCACTGACCCAGAATAAATGAGCGTGCTGGTAGACAGGAGCAGCATTGATTGGCTCTGATTAGGGATTCAGGGATGTCTGCTGCTGTCTGATTCTGCAGATTATGAGAGAGAGGGAAATCAATGTTGTAGGGCCTCTGGACCTTCCCCCTCATACATCCTCATACTTACATGTATAACACATTACCTCCCTTTCTCATACCAGACAGGATTTGTATTATATTAATGACACTAAAAACACAATGCTGGTTGTCTTCACTACTGTTGGGCCAACAAAAGTCCACTTCTGACCTGGCACAGCACAACTTGGACTAAAGATGACTATACATAACGACGTCCTCATGTATTTTCATTTATTTTTTCATCGGCTGATGATGGTTATATTCTGAGGATTGGGAGCGGTGGGAGACTGACAGATTTGGGTCAAGCAGCCAGTTGCTGAAAAGTACCTTTGGCATATTAATTGGTGTATATGGTAGCAAGCCTGGCTATCTTCCTTAGTTTCTGTGCCATTTCCTTTTTCAGACATTACCATATGCTTAACGTATATTAACTATGACATGAAAGCAGTAATATAGATGGATTTTTTTTCCGAAGCAACATTTTTAAAATAAATGAAATTTTAAATGAAAAATGAATAATGTAGCCTTTAAATATACAAAGTAGATAGAATACAAGAAATAAGTCATGAGGACAAGTGGGAAAACTTTGGGGTCGTGACATTGTGTGGCTCCATTTAGAAACTGAAGCTAAAAAAGGTATACACGGTCTGGTTTTAATCTTTGTTAGGTTGGCCCTGAGAATTCAGTCATCATTCATCGTTTCTACAAGAAGAGGGAGGTAAGTGAAGAGAAAAGGTACTCAAGTTGACGCAAGTGTCAATATTGTTAATATAGCCAGTTCTCTAACAGATAGAGGGTATTAAAATGATCCTTTGACATGCTGAAATCTAATGTTTTTAGCTATCTCTAGGCATTTTGTTAGCGTTACAGCTCTTGGTTGCATACTACTGGCAAACTTCCTTAGTAGCAGCTAACGTTAGCATGCCCGCTAACGTGTACGCGGTCAGTCTGTCCGCGATACAGAAAGGCCAAACTGACATCAACTATTCATCGAACTCCTGGTAAGACAGCAAACGCCAACACATTCATTCTCAATCGTGAAGTCTTGGAACAGTGATGGCTACAGGGAAATGGTTAACACATGTGTGTGATTTTAAGTTCATAATCCTTTCCAACTATTTATCCAGTGTTTTTTTAAGCTTTGAAACTTGAAAAGTTTTGTCACAGCAGCACGGCGGCTTTGGTACAATGGGCCAATCATTAATGTTCTTTTCATCTTTGGTGGTTTTCTGTTACAAGTTAAATGTCCATTGTTCAGAATGTTTGACGGGATTCTCAGGGAGCAGGATAATGGCTGAAAAATGTGAGTAATATGCCAAGGTGAAATCATGTGATTGACCTCTTCAGATTCAGTATCTAACATGATCTAACAAGCTGTTATTTGAATAAATGTAGGTGTTTTCTGCAGGAGTTACTCTCCTTGACGAATACGTTTAAGTATTCCTGCAGTTCCAAATTATGTGCGTATAATAACCAGCACTTTCCTTTCTGTAAATAGCCTCCTACTGTAGCCACCCTGTGGAACATGCATGTATGCATCACTGGTTGTGACAGTGTCTTATGCTAAACACATTTGTAATGTTTGCGTCTGTAAAACGATGATTCAGTCAAGAGGGTCTTTTGCATCAGTAATGAGGCGCACAGCATTTTTCCCCACTGCAGGAAATGTACACACAGCATTACAGCTCTATTTGAAATTCAACCAACGACAGGCTGTTTATCAGCAGACAGATTTACCGGCTAGATTTGTTTTACAATCTGGTTTACAACATCATATGAAGGGAGTGCTGAGAGAAGCATCCGTCGAAATGGCAATTCTCCATTAGCTGCTTCACTCTGATCAGAGATGGAAAAGGCTCCAGACGAAAACCAGTGCCAAAGCTGGGAAGCTTTCAAAAGTGGTTTGTTTAAAAATGCGAAAAGATGGTTGTGAAAGCTGACAGTTTAGGAATTAGTACCACACAGTCACTTACTGTATTTGTGATCAAACTGAGTCAGCACCGATGCATCGCGCCAGTTATGCCGTCTCTCTCATTAAAAGCAAATAGGAAGAAACGCGAAGAAGAGTAATGTGATGAAGTGCTTCTGTACGGGGGAGACCTGAGAGGAATGTGGGAAAATAATGAAGGACTCCTCATAGGGGGCTGAGAACCACACAGAGATTTGGCCTCCCACTGTTTCCAAGGTCCACGTGGACGGAGATGCTGCCAATCTGGATAAAGATCTTCCAAAGAACCACATAAAAAAAAAAAAAACCTGCGGAGAGTTGAGGTTAGTTGACTCTGGACCATTTGCATGCATCAGAATTCAAAGAAGACTTGTGGCCAGTCTCAGTGTTTTAAATTTCTGTTATGATACCAAGGTCACCGTCAAGGTCACTCTGAGGAAAATATTATCCACCGACCTTGTTATTTTTGAAGCAGAGGACATGCTAGAAAAAAAAAAAATACCACCATGAATTTAATGATCACGAGGGCGTACGCATTAATGCCTCGGAAACAATTACTGCTGCAAGAGTTGAGAGGTCACCCGAGTATCGCAGCTTTGTCATCTTCCCGTGAGTTTATGAGTTTTTCGCGGCAAGAGGCAGACGAGGAGAGCGGTTCATTTATCCTCTAAGACACATGACAAATAGGGGAGGTGAAATATTTATATGAGAACAGCATGCGAGCAAATGAACAGAGTAATTGGATGAAGTTGGTGGAGGACTGAGGAGACGCCACTGCCAGATGGGAACAGTCGGCCATTGTATGTGAGAGAAAGAGATAGGGAAAAGAAGGCCAGTGTTTGATTCAGCACGGTACTCTTATTTGATAGGTCTGCATGAATGAGACATGTGCTTTCCTTGCTGCCTCGGTGAGCGCGTAAATGAACAAATATTAAAACACCACATGCAGCGGGCGCTGTTCGGATTTAAGTGGTTTCTCAATTAAATGTCAGGCGTTCGGTCCTGTGCGTTGATTTCTGCAGTTTGTGGCCTTCTGAGTTTTGTTTCCCCTCTCCTCTGTCCACGCTTGGAGAAAAACCGGAATGTGCTCGGATTACTGAACAGAAAAAGTGCCAGGATACCCACAGAGACATACAAAAGCACAACGCAACACGCCGCGGGGAGCATTTCTCATCCACGACAGTGCCTGTTTACAAGAACAACCCCAAGAATTCAAGGATTGAACCATGTCGGCCATTGGTTGTTTTCACTCAGTTCTAACCCCTTTCTTTTCATTCCACTCCTTTGAAAACGCTCTGTTTTATCTATAGCACTTCATCTATTCCACTTTGAATGAATCCTTCCTTTCCTTTCCTTACTTTTATTCCTTTTCCCCAACTCACTTTTCTGTCATTCTCCCCACGTCATTCATCATCATATTCTCTCCCTCCTTATCTTGCTTCATAGGCTCACCCCTCCTCCTCCAGTTTCCCTTGCTATTTCTCATTTTTCTCTACAATACATATCTGTCAACCCTTTGCACTTACCATAAAAATGTCTCCTTTTCCTGTCATCATCCGTCTGTGGTGACTGGGGAGGGCTCGGGAGCATGTGTGGAGATATGCAGATCTACTGTTTGTGGGGGCTGTGTTTGCACAGACAGGAAAGACAGTCAGACACAGAATACATGTGATCAAGGGATGATGTAGCGCCGCAAAATGGCAAAGGGACAGGCAAGAGGAGGGGGCAGGCGTTAGAACAACTCCGAATTTGAAGTTTGTTACGCGTGGCTGTGTTTTAACAGGCAAGGAGAACGTGGATCATGTGTTCTCATGAGGCGTACAAAAAGGGAAAGACGGCGGAGGGGGAGAATGTGCACGAGAGAGGAAATAGTAACAAGATGGACTGAGGAAAAGAGACAATGAATGAAAAAAGGGAAGGGATAGACCCGGTGAGTAATGTGTACATACTCGAGCACTCCGGCGAATGTGCTGAACTCAGGGTAATGGCTGACATAAAAACCCAGAAAACAGGCAGAATCGATGCTATCTCTGAGAGCCCAGGATGAGACTGGTTTTAGGAAGAGGACACAATGATCTCCCTCAGAAGGCTGATTACATCTGTTGAAACAGCACACTGATATTTACATAGAAACCCAGCTGAGGCCCGGCAGCAGGCCCTGTACGCTGGCCAATCTGCTACTCTCTCGCTGCATCACTTTATTTGTAGGGAGAAACTGCTGTGTGTGTGGTGTGTGTGAGAGAGAGAGAGAGACGGGGAGTTTGTGTGTGTCTTCTATCAGATCTGGCTGTACCCTGCTCTTTTTCATTAACGTCTTCATAAAGTCGTAGCCCTGGATGTGATGGGTGAGAGCACTCTGCACCATTTTAATATGATTACATATTATGACCTTTAATACAAGAATGAGAATGCCTCACGTACTGTGTGTGTTTGCGCATAGATTCGTTGGAAACTCGATAACTCTGTTTGCGCTTGCTCTCCGTCAGACTAGGAATACCTGCCCGAGTGAAAATGAAAGCTTTTAGCAATCACCTGTTTGCATCTGCTTTAGCCGTCCCTCATAGGCAATATTCAAAACTCAAGCACAAAGCAAACCCACATTGTCCAAATCCAAAGATGTGGATTAATTTTCATCCAACAAGTTTCCACCCAGTCTCCATTTCCTGTAACTGCCTTCTAATGGGTTGCAGGAGCTGTCCGCTCGTCATTAGCAGATGTTTCGTACTGCGTCAGGTTTCCAAACTATCCACACAGAAAAAGAGAGGAAATGAGTTTGACAGCAGTGAACTGATGCAATAAATCAGGTATAATATTCCATAGACTACTGATGCAGAGGAAAATTCATAAACAAGTCCTGATGCATTCGCGGCACAGAAAGAAAATAATCAGTATGCTTAATTATTTTCAAGTCATTGTTAATACTTTGAAGGTGAAGCAGACTTATCTTGCTTTGCGCTTTCAGACCCAGTGTGTCACCTTGGATTACTTTCCTCTTCATCCGTGCGCTAAGACAGATGATGATTTATTATTGACGTCGAATCAAAGCTATCGTTGGCTGTGAGCAGGAAGACGCGCGTGGTAGCTGCTGTCCACGCGCTCCCTATAGAGTCGGGCGTGAGATGACTCAGCAGCGGGCACATACAGATTTACAGTGTGCAGATGCTCAAAGATGAGTTGTAAAGTTTTACAGAGGTCTGTGTTGTATTAACTTTTTCTTCCACCCAGCTTCTTTGGAAGTCTGAGTGTTTTTTTTTTCCCTTGAAAGGAGTGGTGAAACATCTGTAGTAGTTTCTGCGATGCAATTGTGACCAGAAAACCATCATCACGCCCTGAAAGTGCTGACCACATAACTGCTGCATGTCTACACCGGACTGTCAGTTGCTCAGTTATACGGTCTCTCACCCCGGTACTCTCCCCTCACGTTGTTGCCCCCCCCCCCAGTCTCCTGACCCCCCCCCTCCCCACAGCATCCTGCTCCTCATTAGAAGGCCTTTCATGGTCAGAAGCAATAAAACTTCAATGGGAGGCAGCCTGAAGAAAACATGGCTGTTCTGTGGCTTTACTGAGCGTTAATTGCGTGATCCCAGTACCAGACAGTGGAGGGCCAATCAGTTACCCCAACAGCGCTGCCGACCTATGGCCACATGTGTGCCACAGTCAGACACATAAACTTGCATTACACACACATACGCACGCACACACACACACACACACACACAATAACTGACTCAGAATAAACGCGCACAGGCACACATGCGCATAAAGGTCATGCGTACACAAACCCATATATAACGCCGGCAGACATGCTATCACACACACTCTTTGAGGCCACTAGACTTATTAACCTCTGGCCACATGTGCTTAACTCTGCCCAGTGCCCCCCCACCCCCCACCCCACCCCACCCCACCCCACCCCACCCCACCAACAGCAACAAGAAAAGTGAAGCAGCTGCATTATATATAATTAGAAAGTGCTTTACTCTTGGCTGTATGGTACAGTTACACCATTTTCAACTTTAGCACAGCGACTGCGATAGTTCCAGATTCGCGCACATGCACAGGCTGCCAATGAGTGAGGCACTTGACATTGCACAAGGTGTAATTCAGGCCCACTCACTTCAGAGCTGTAATAATGGGAAGCAAGTGTACAGTCATTTGTCAGTTAGTGATATGTGAAATGCTGTCCTCTTTGTTTGGACTCATCCAGTCATGAGGAACAGACTAATTATAGAGTAACATTTCCTAATGTATTCATAAACAATGTCTGCCTTCATAAATAGAATGATTCGGGAGGCAGGAAATGACTGTTCTTGCCATGTGGCGCTCTCCTTCTCTCTCTCTCTCTCTCCCCCGTGTCCCTTCTCGTTTCTCTCTTAGCTTCTCACTTTTGTCTGTCTGTCTCTTCGCGTGACGGCTGGTTATTTCAGGCTGCGCTGGAGTTTTTCCATGTGTCACTGTGATAATGTGCGGTGGCATCTCCTTGCGCAAACAATCCTTAAAAAGCGTCTCCCGCAGGAGTGACACCATAAAACGCCGACTGATTCAATTTCACACACGCCGAGATGACTAAAGAGGCTTTGCTTTAAGTGAGAGGACTGCGTGACTCTTTGGTTGCTGCGACACAACTGTCCAGGACAAGGTGTACACGACAGTACAGAGTCATTTCACATCAGCTGAACGGCATGTACGTATGTGATGCGTCAGAGGAAGCATGTTACGCTTTGGGGTGATTTCCTGTGTTCACCTAGATTTCTGCGTGCTCAGATGCCTGGCTAATAGATGATGCATGGGCCTTGCACTCACGAAGCCAGCGTAATCAGAAAGAGGGAACTTTGCTTCACAGAAAGAGTGAAAGGGCTCTGGATTTTTGAACCAACCTGAACTGAGTGAACTTTTCCCTCTTGCATACCCAAAACAACAACAACAACAACAAATGCATTAGCTATGGACATATTGCTGCCATTGGCCGTGACAAGGCACTGGATCTGGAAACCAAGAGTTAATGATCCTCTTAGACATAATGGATAAGCTGAAAAAGTCAACTATGTAAATATATATATATATATATATATATATATATATATATATATATATATATATATATATATCCTGCTTTATAAACAAATGATTTCATTTAGAAGAGGCATTCAGCAAACAGCCTTCATATGGGGAAAGCCAGGGGGCTTATGAGGCAACACAAGTGAAAACCTCATTTCAGACTGAAGGGGAGCATAGTTCGTGTTTCTCGCCCCTTGTTTTCCCATGCTCAAGGCTGAAATTATTCGGGAGCACTTCAGGCTTGTGTTATCGTCCAACACACACACACACACGCACGCACACGCAGAGAAACTCACATAATGAAGGCATTCACCAGGTGACAGGTAAACTGGGCAGGTAGCGACGTGTCATTTAATTGCACCTCGAGGAGTGATGGAGGGCCTGTGCAGTCAGCGCCGCGCACATACTGAGCGTGAAGGAAGAGTGTGTGTGCTGGGTGGCGGCTTCCGGGGTCGAGGGCACGCCCACGGCTCACCTGTGATACCTGGCCGGTGGAGACCGAGCTGTCAGGGGGGAGTACAGAGCGCGGGGTGGGCTGCATTCTTTCGCCAAAGAAACATTTACGCACTGACAGACTGATAGGAAATGGAAAGTGACACACGCGAACCCACGAATCATTAGACGGTGATGTTATTATAAACACGTCTAAAAATAATATTTCAGATGAGACCGAATGAAACGGAAATGGCAGGAGGAACGTGAAACCTCGTGTACTCTCTCTCTCCCTCCCTCCCTCTCTCTCTCTCTCTCTCTCTCTCTCTCAGTGTCTCTCTCTCCCGCCTCCTTCTCATTCCACAGAGTGGCAGCGCTGGCATAGCATCGTTCAGAAAACCCTGAGCTGGAAACGAGCTGCCGCGGCTGCCTGTGCGCACCCCTTTCCTCAGATCCCCCCCCCCCCTCTCGGGGCCGTCATAGCCGGTAGGCGTGCGGGGACAGCGTCAGCGCAACACACTGCTATTTTCTGACACGGCTTCAGTTATTTCAGCTGTAAACGCGTAACCTAATTCTTTCATCTCCTGCTTCTCCCTCTCTAGGTGAACCAAAAAGAAAGAAAGAAAGAAAAAAAGACACACATCCCAACAGTGGATATAAGAGACAGGAGGTCTGCGCTCATCCCGGGCACAGTGTCAGAAGATATAGTTCTTTTCTGAGCGGGGGGGTGTGTGTGTGAATTAATAAAGCTCCTGTCCTGTCCACATCGGCCCTACGTTGGGAAGATAGCGCCGTGAAGAGTAGCTCCTGTGCCGTGCAGCAGTGCGCGGAGAGCAGCCACACACCCGGCAGAGACGCGCTCAGAGGGCAGGAGGAGATAGAGGAAGGTGGAGGATATTTTACGCACAGCGGCATTCGGTAGCATTCGTTTTTTTTGACACGCGGCTACTCGCTGGGAGTCTCCTGCTCCGTTTGGGACTCAACGCAGTCGGATTTTTTTTTTTTTTGCACTTGACTTGAAGTCCACGTACAACAGTCGGCTGGGATGGATTCCTTCATCATAGCGGCTCTGGCTGTGTGCTCTCTAACGGCACCAGCCTTTGGGGACAAAGGGACAGGCAAAGCCCGGAGTTGTTCGGATATCCGGCAGTTTTATAGCGCGAAGGGATTCTCTCTGGATGGTGTGCCCCAGTCTGAAATATCAGGTAAGCTTCTTAAAAAAAAAAAAAATGTTGTCATGATGTGCACACTGGATTCAATCTGATTTACTCGCACTTTCAGGATCATCCAGCTGGTCTGTAACACACCACATGAATCGTTGAAATGATAATGTGCTCAAGACACTGGGACAGTCGCCTTAAACTCATTGCCACTGAAAACCACAATCCCTCTGCAAGTCCCCACTTGGAATGTTAGTCTATTCTGGGGGCCAAGAGACGCACCTGCAGTCAGCACCAGCATTATTGTATCTCCACTTAAGTGTTGGTGTGTAGATCTGACATACCCTGTGAAATGAATGGGACTGAAAACAAATGATTGTAGGTTTGTGTGTGCCCACTGCAGGACACTGGCTCAGAACCACGTCCCGTGAGCCGCAAGCTTTAAAACGAAGTGCATTTATTTGTGTTGTGCTGCGAGAACAAGCAAACCCAGTTTCTATCTTTACGCCTTTTTGAACCTGTAGTCTCATTTCATATCACACGGGGCGGTAAAGCAGATGAGCTCTACCTCTCGGGGGATCTTTCAAGATGAAACGCCGCTTTGAAATGATATTAAGACAGCACAGACATGTCACAGACGATCTGGCTGTTTGATCCCTGATCAAAAATACGAGAAAGTCCCTTCAAGTTCTACACAACACATGATATTTTTGGAAGCACAGATGCAAGTTCAGCGCCTCTCTCTCTCTCCCTCTCTCTCTCCTTTTTCCTGCTCTTGTTTCTCAGTTTCTCTATCACCCCAAACTAAGCTGCTACTCCTGAAGACACTCCTTAATCTTTCATCTTCCCTGAGCTGCCTGTTTTTTTTTTTCTTTTCTTTCTTTTTGCGCAGGGGATTCTTTCTCATAAACCGCCGGGCCAAGTCACTTGACCATGTGCCGTAACCACGCAGATACAATGTTGCTCACTGTGTCATTCATGGTCTGATGTCAGACAGTCACAAGCCCCTGTGCAGTTCAGATGATTACACGTGTGCCTCCATTGGAATTCTTTCACAGAGACACACACACATGCACACACACACACACGCAGTTTACTGCAATTTCAGGTTCTACAGTTACAGTATCGTACATGCATGGGCAAGACTGGAGACTGTGACTATGTGTGCTTACACAACCATACTCCTGTGACCATTTTCAAAGGACAGAAAACACAAATTTGAACTTTCATAGTTTTTTTTTTATTCCATTGTCCCAAAACAATCAGTGAACATGAAGAATTATCGTTAAAAATAAAGAGAGAGTCGTAAAAAGTAAAGAGCACAAGACTAACATCTGAACTAATCTGCAGCCTTTTACCACCGAGGAACGAGCACGGAGATGCGCAGCGTACATTCGAGTTCTGTGACAGTGGCTCTTATGTTACACTGCTGCAATCTGATAACGCATCCTCTCCTCAAACTGCCCCTCTAGACTCTGCATCACTCACCTCCTCTGCGTTGTCCGATTCATTCTCCACGGAGCGCTCCTCTACTGTGACAGCAGATAAACTCTTGTGGAGACACTGATGTTTGCCTATGAGTGCATGCCGAATGGTACTGAGACATACGGGAGGGTGACTTTCTGCAATATTCGCCGAAAGGTCACGCGCTCGGGCTAATCCTGAGGTAGAAAGCGCTCTGTTTTTTGACAGCATACGGGCTCTCGCAGCACAGCACAGCTGCAGGGAGAGTATGGCGCGCAGAAAGTGCTGTGTGTTTTGTTTCTCATCCTACAGATTTGAGGTGGTTTCACTCACTGTCTTGAGGTGGAACGGAACAGTAAGGGTGAACACATCTGCGAGAAAGATGATATCCGACGCAAAGATACACAGTAGATCTTCCCCAGTGATTGCACTGGTAGGAGAGATTATAAGATTTGAGGGTGGGGCGGTAATGTGATGAAACTGTTAGCTCATGTCATCACGCCGTACATCATAAGGCAGTGAGGGGCGATGTAGTAACTGGACACTTCTAATTTAATTGATTGACCATACTGAATAAATCATTTGACAGAATTAACGCCAACCCCGGTCCCTTAGAAATCCCCCTTTCCTTCCAAATGTCTGTAATCCATAAAGCGTTAAAGAGCAAATCTGTCTTGTCATGACACCACCTATTCCTTCTTGTTTCAATCAATGATGTGGAGCTTACTTAAATCTGGGGTCAATGCATTCTCAGTAAGAGCGAAAATAAGGGAGTGCGGCAGACACTGAGGGCCAGGAATGAGATGAGAGGGGGAAAAAAAAGAGAGAGATAGAGGAAAGAGAAGATTTGGCTTTGACAATATTTCTCCCCGCGTCCCTGTCTCTTGGCTCGCAAGCATAAATAACCCCTCATCCGCTCCAGTCTGGCATATTAAACACCTCAGTAAAATATGAAAGCTTTAATTTATGCCTCCAAATTATGAGCCACCCGAATGTTGTGGCTGATCTCTGACACATGCAGAAGGATATTTTTTGCTGTGACACCGGGGCTTGATCAACCTAATGTACTGGCTCAGCCTGACTCAAGGTCACGTCTTGAATACATCACCCCGGTTCAGTCGGGGAGGACAATGAGAGACAACTTGCTTCCCAACTCTGAAAATAGTGTCTAGTCACAGCGCTTTCAAATGCCTCTTCAATGCTGCAGCTCAATATATATACGAGACACAATTCCTCAAGTAAATCTACTTATTATGCAAGTAAAGTCCCGACAAGGTCTGCAAGTAATGTGCCTTGAAAACAAGGGTGCTTCTAAGCTAATGTGATTTCATCTTTTTTTATTAAATCCCAAGTGTCCTGGCTTTACATTCGAATTACATACTGGACACGTGAGGTCTGTTTGATTATGCCTAGTCAGCAGTGAAAGAAGACTCCTGCTTTCATATCGATACGCCTCATATAACAACTTGGATGGTGCCCCGTTGTTAAGTAATTTGCCCTGCAGAAAAAAGCCACACGGAAGAAAGCTATTAAGTTAAGGGTGAGCGCTTTGTTATCATTGTGTTGAAGCGGCGCTCACTGGACCATGGCGACGTCATGAGCGGAGGAGAAGTGAAAGAAGATGGCTCGCAAGTAATCAAGTAAACTGATTGATGCTCGTAGAAATGAGTGCGGTGATGCTAGTTTAACTCTGTCGAGTGTAATCTGTTTTGGAAGCAGCTTTCTTTTTTTTCTTTTTTTTTTGTTGATGTTTACCAAAAAATGGATGATTGATTTTTATGAGACTCATCTGTTTCCTCCCTGCACTGCCCCCTCCCTGTCCCACCCCATCATTACAAAGTCTCCATGACTTATCTTTTTGTCTTTCGGGGGATGACATTCTTCATTTCTCTGTTCCTTTCCCTCGCTCTCTGATCGGCTCTTAAGGAGAGAGGCGCCAGACGCTCTTTGAAAGCATCTGGCAGCCAATGAGTGTTAGACGCTCAATGTCATATAAGCCCATGCAAAGAGGCGAGCTGCATGAGACATCTGCAGGAAGGCGAGTAACGTTTTGGTATGGCGTTGGCTTTCCCATGCTGTATTTGTGTTGTTGTTGATTGCCGGTTGCTACAGGCTGACTGTGAGTCGCACAGGGCTCTGAAGTGTCATCTCTAACCAGTGTTTGGCTAATGATACACTGGGAATGCTGCTCACCAGGCCTGCTAGGAACTGTTGTTGACTAAAGACTGACTTGTGGCTGGAAATATGGGCTGATCAGCATGGTAACCCACAGCGAAAAGTATGGGAATGTTTTGAACTCAGCAACTTGACTGTGAATTTGGGTATAAGTCTTGAAATGTGTAGCTGTTGCTAAAACAGAGCACGGGTTTTCACACAATCTGGGGGAGAAAATCTCTGTGGGCAACTCCCTCGCCACATTGACTGAGGGTAATGATAAGGTAATAGCTGCTAGTGTGTTTGCTGCCCCCTACAACACTTTGCAGCCAGAGGTTAAATGGATATAGGAGTCCACTGCCAGCATAAAACCATACCTTGCCAGCCAGGGAGAGGCTGCAAAGCCAACAACAACATATCAAAAAATATGAATTTAATTAAATGCATTTGTCATCATAAAAAAAAAAACACTTTTAGTATTAAAAAATGTTATTTTGTAAAATGACTGCACTCATTTGAACTGATTCTATTGGAGAATATGACTTTTTATTTCACTGTCTGCAGTACAATGCAGACCTAACTCTTAATCCTTACTAACATTATATCTATATTTATATCTATATCTATATCTATATCTATATCTATATATCCACCAGTTAATGTTAGCATAAGGCCCTCCAACTCCTCTGTCCGCACCCCTGCTATACCTCATTCAGCAATGTACTCTCATGCCAGTCAGTCACTGATCAATTATTATTATTGTAGGCACTGATACTTAAAGTGTATCCCAGTCCAGCGATACCAAAACACATGATAGGCGCTTGGTAAAGTGTGTCACGGTTTGTATATATATCCATTGGGAAGTAATTACATTACTATGTTTGCATATGTATATGTTGCTTTTTTTAAAAAAAAAATAACCTTTAATATTCAGCCTCTCAACATGCACTGCTTTCAGACAAACAACCCTGTTACAGAACGGCAATTTAACATGTTTGTGTCGACGTCCAAATCCCTTATTTAAATTACTTTTGGGTGCATTTTTGTCATTATTAGACAGAGCACAGTCGAGACAGACAGGAAACCTGGGACATAGCAACTTAGAACCCAGAGGCACCGGGACACGCCTGTCCGGGTCATCTTTATGTAAAAGCGTGATGGCAATCTAAGTAGGCTGAACATGATGATATTTTCATAACACTTCCAATGTGGCATATAAGTCTGAATTGAATGCCTTTAAATTAATGTACAGCACAGGCTTACAACACAAATGGTAAATATTGTGTGTGTTGAGAGATAAGCGTGTAGTGTTGTCATTGTGGCCCTTCTGGGCAGCAGCCTTATCTCCATTCCATTAATGTCCCCCGTTGATGTGGTGTTCTTATTCTGCATATAGTGGATAACTAATTGATCGCACTGAATTACATATTGCTGCCGCGTGAATGGAACTCATTAACTGACTTTGAGATAAGAGGGCTGAGGCTTATTTGAGGGTTAATGTCGGCCCGGAGCTCTGCGCATCTGTTGGTCTTCCTCTATAGACAGATTAAAGCAAAAGCAACAGTTGTCTCTGTATCACAGTGTGCAGGCTCATAACTCTGCTGCAGTTTAAAGTGTGTGAATCCGTGCATCTGGGCTCCTGTCTGTGCCCGTCCATGTGTATCTGTGTGTGTGTGTGTGTGCGGGGGTGTGTGTGCGCGTGACTGTGCGTGCCTTTCTGTGTCTGTGTGTTTGCCTACCGACTGAATATGCTGGAGTTGTTAAAATGCTGAAGTCAGTAAGAAGCCTCTTGAAGCATTAAGCCATAATGGGCTGCAGGGAGCATGAAACAGACCACAGTGTGTTTGATGTTCACCATAGAGAGAGAGAGAGAGAGAGAGAGAGAGAGAGAGAAAGAGAGAGAAAGAGAGAGAGAGAGCCAGTGGACTGCTGACTCTGACTTAGGCTGCCCTGGTCTGCTTGGTTTTGCTATTCCCTGCTCCGCCCTGTGACTGGGCTATATCTAGGGAAAAACAACAGAAGGAGAGAAAAGATGGAGTTAAAAACGGTCAAAAGCTGAGCTGCGTGCCCTTATGTAATCGCTTTCGTTCTCGGGCCTGTTAGCAACATGGAAATCTGGAGGGCAGTCTGTCTAAACATGTTTAGCTGCACCGTACTCTGCAAAGTGTGGGAACCTTTTCGCCGTTCTCACGCTTACCTGTTTTCCGAGTAAAATCACAGACCGTCATCGCGAAATGACTAATTTGGATGATTCAAGGTCTGACAAATATGTTCCTGTTCCCTTTCTTTCCTTTCTTCAAAAACATTTTATTCTCTTCTGTTTCCTCTGACTAATTTCAGAAAATTACAACAATTTGCCTCGGTGTGTAAAAGCTATGAAATTGAGGTCCTAGAGAGCTTTTCAGAACACCTTCCATGACAAGTATCAACTGACCAGCGTGCACTTCGGCTGCTGCCACACCTCTCTCCTCTCTCTTCTCTTGCGCTCCTTGTGTCTTTTGTTCCCTATCACTTGTCTTATGTGAGAGTGGGAGTTCACACGTACAGCCTTCTCTTGGCAAGCACACACACACGCACACACACATAGAGGGGCACAGATGACAGCATAGGCCGGTCTTTTTTTTTTGCCACCACAGGGGGTTGCAGTGTCATTACAACAGACAGTATGTGTGTGCAAGTGTGCGCGTGTGTGGCATCGGGGGCATGTGTGCCGTTCCTCTGAGGGCTGCAGTGTGTTGGTGTGTGACTCCTCCTTTGTCCCCGGAGGAATTGGCTGTGTCAAAAGGAGAATTATTCCCTCGTCACAGCAAGCCCCTTCACTGTCTCTCGGTGTGTGTGTGTGTGTTGAATGTTCAGCGCAGATGTGTGCCCAATGTGTCCATAAGCGAGTGAGATAGTGTGCGTTACAGATGTGCGATGACGTCGAACGAGAATTCAACCGCTTCCTTTACATTTGCTGTCATTATGTGTGCGCGTGATTGCTGAAGTTTTCGTTTCGCCCTTTCGTCGGTTATGTAAATGTGTACGTGCGGCACTCCCTGACACCCTAACTGTTGTGGCTCGCGTCCCCTCCAGCTGTGCTTTCTCCGGACTAGGTGAGCATTTGAAGTGACAAGGAACTGGCTTTAGCTCTCAGTGTGGCTTTACCTCGGCTCCAGCTATGTTTCCTCTTGCTCTCCCGCTGCTTGACAGATGGTACAGACCCAAACCAGGACGCCCACAACTGTATTAAGTGAGGGCACGCAGTATGAATTTTACAGGGTGACACACCCTACACCAACACACATGCGTTGTCTGCAGTTGCGTTTGTTTGGAGACTTTCATTCTTTGGCTTGGACACGTCCCAGAGGAGAAATACTTGGCAGGCCCACTGGGATGGACAAACACATGTTGAGTTAGGTATTCTTTGGGGATTTTATTGATTTGAATTATTGATCAGGTTCTTATTTACCCGTATTTGGATATGAACAGATGTGGATAGCCATTCTCATCAGTAAAGAGGTATTTTGTAATATTTCCACTCCCACCTGGAGCAATCAGTCATCAAAAAAAAAAAAAAAACCCACCTCTCGCCCAAAGTCAGCTGGGATAGGCTCACTGCGCCACCAATGAGCCAAAGCGGTTAAAGATAATGGACGGATAATTTATAGTGAATATAATGCAGTCCAATTTTTGAGGCTAGGCGATATTTGGTCATGCCTTTCATTGTTTGAAATCATTGTGACATGAAGCCCAGTCCTTTTTTCCACATAATTTCCAACACAGATGGATATTCTCTGACGGAGACGGCCTTCGGGCTCCTATCTCTGAAATATATATATAAAAAAAGAGGAAATAGGAATTGAGGAGATGTATATAAAAAGATAGAAACGGATGATAACATCAGTACAGTGTCATCTAGCTGCTGAATGCCTGAAAAGTGTCCGGCACCTCGCTGCTCTGACACCGGGCACGCACACAATACAGATTTAATAAAGATAGGACACACAAGAGCAACGCTACACGTATTCCCTCAACTACACACTTCCCCTTGATAAGCAATCACGTCTGTTCTGCTCTGTTCAACAGTGGCCCTTTCTTCCTCACATAGATTGTTATTAAAAAAAAAAAAGCTCACATCCTTGGGATAAAACATTGCAGGAGTGGCTGTGCAGAAACTGGACTGCAACTTACCAAGCCTTCTGCATCGTGTTTGTGCGTGTGTGTGTGAGGGTGATATCCCAGGTGTTTCGGGACTTGAATATCTCCTTTGTCTCCAGTTTCCCCTTCTGTCCCCCGAGGTGTAAACATAAACAACTTATAATCTCTCCCAAACGAGGAGCACGTTTCCATACTTGAGATTCAGAACAGTCGCCGCTTTTTCAACATCCCTATCGGATCCCTCGCTCTCCGACGAGTTCCCTCTTTGGCTTTTTAAATTGGTCATTTTGGAGGATTTTGTTTTTGGCTGCTCCAGGCAAGTAGCTCCACACAATGCCGTTATTTTGCTTTATTGTTGCCCGGCGCTCATAATTTCCTGAAGGTTTTCTCTCATCGAGATAAACTGTCTCACACTAGTTTCCATTATCGTAATTATTTTCTCCTTCTCTTCATCTCTCCCTAAGTCGTTTCTGCCTCTGAGGCTTTATCTTTCTCATCCTTCCCCTATCTGCTCCTGCAGAGGAAGTTGTGAATTCATTTATTTTTCATGTGAAATTTACTGCAAGCTCACAGATGCTCTCTCAAAACAACAACAACAACAAAAAAAAAAACATTGCTAGTTTGTTTTCTTGTACTTGTCTGTGATTTTTATGACCCCATATTTCTGTGATCCAATTTTACCATGCGTTTTATAGTCTGAACATTAAAGTCATATGTTTTGAGAGTGCAACTCAAAAAAAAAAAAATCTAAGAAAATCTTCGCTGTTTATGGGGCTGCACACGATCACACCCCGGGACTCGTCTCCCCTGTGGGAATCCATTTTCTCACACTCCCTTCAACCATCCCCCCCCAACTTCCTTTGCTCTTACATTGGATGTAATTACAGTGAAATCTGTGTGTTGTTTTATTGGCTTCCTGGAAGCCTAGCAAGCGCAATTTTTTCCAGCCTCTGTGATCGTACTGCATGTCTCCATCTCCGTCCGGTACATTTTTGGGATCTCCACTGTATAATTGGCTTAAACTGCAGCGGGCCTCGGTCCCCCATAACATTAGTTCTTCTCGAAACCAGAATACCCAGATGAGTTGTTCTAGCTGCGCGCTGTATCCATCTCCCTGTTTGTGGTGAAGCAGTTTTCTTTCTCTGAGTCCGCTCCAGCGATCATCTCCTGTTGGAGTCTGTGCTTTCTAAGCACATATTTCTGTAATTAGATAGAGAGATCTGGTTTTATGTGACATCATTTCTCATGCGTTATTTGTGGCTAAGGAAAGCCCTGTGTAGTTCGCGGTGGTTTGCTTATTTGGCTTGACCATGCCCGGCTATTTTGATCTGGAGGTAGACGGACTGAAGATGGAGGAGCGGGATTGACCAGAGGATTACTAAGGCCTTATGAGAAGAGGGGCGCACAAAAAAAGCTCATAATTACAGGGGTAATATGTAATTACTGTCAATTGTCATCCTGTTTGCTGGTACCGGATTAGCTTTTATTACCTAAATCCTTATTATCTTTTCCGACTTGCCCTCTCTCACTGTCTGTTTCCCCTCTTTCAGTCTGTCTCCCCTCCCTTCAGCAGCCCCTCTCGCTAATTCTGGCGCTTTATAAAGTGTTTCTATCTTTGGAGAAAGTTTCCATCTATAGTTATCACCTCTGTACATGCTGCATAGCATCATGTCCTCAATACACCTGTCACTTGAGCCAATTCATAGAAAGATTCTCGTTCATGTATCTGAAAAAGAAATAGTGGAAAAGCTTTCTCCACATCGATGACAGAAATTGTCAGAAGTTCACATTTCTGAACTGAAACAGGAATTGAATTCTGTAAAAAGGCGTACGATTTCTTTTATAGGAAACAGAGTGTTAAAAAACAACAACTTAAAACTCATAAAGCAGTTTTCAATATGAGTTTCTCTTCCATTGCACAGGAGCTCAGGGGTTTTTCTACTGTACAAATATACCTTTATACACCCACCCCCCCTTCTCTCCTTCTTCCCAGGAGGCGATGGCAAGCAGTGAGCTAATGAACTTGAAATGACAATGACTTATTTAGCTTGCATTTCTTCCGCTCAGCCGTAACAGAGGGCACTTGAGTTGGGCCCACTCATCATCGTTTGATTCGTCTCGTTGTTTGCCATCCCTTCGTCGCTCCCTCGCTATTTTCATCTCCTCTTCCTCCCCTGCAGAGTCTTCTCTCATAAATATTTTACATCTTCCAAATGAACTCTGTCAACCCGAGCTTAGCGCATGGCTGGCTGCCTTGTGTGTTTCTAATGCGTATAATGTTTGTGTATAGTGCGCGCGTGTTTGAGTGTGCGTACGTGTATTCAAATATATCCTATGTACGGGTGTTGCTAGACTGCGTGGGAGTCTTGCTGCATTGCTCGATGCACGACTCTGTTTATGCTTGTTGATTTTGATTTTGAAGCGCGCGCGTACAGTGTGTCTTTACACAATGTTTTCATTTGTTTATTCGGCCGTTATTCCGTCAGACAAGGCGGCTAAAGACACGTTACGTGAATGACCCGTTGGCTCGTACAGAACACAGTACATATAGTAGGGACCCGCTGAGCTGTGCACCGATCGGTGAGAGCTATAATTATAATTAATTTCATTTAAAATGTTGGACATTAAGTGCCTTGCTCAAGGTCGGTTTGACAGTAGCGGGTGAAGAAAGACGAGCTCTTGTCGCGAACGTTCTCCGTCTCCTTCTGACTGAGGCGACTGAGAAACCTACTGGCCGAACGTTACCTGCAGATCCCCAGGACGGCATTCACGTTGTTTTTAGAGCAGCACTCTTTACCCGTTATTCATTTTTTCATGTGTCTGAGCTGCACGAGGTGATACAGTAAGTGCAGCATGTTGCAGCACAACAACAGGGTCATATGAGAATAATTTTGTGCCGGAGGTGCTTGCTAACATAAGCTACGGCCTCTTTGTTTAAATGTTTTCATCCAGTGACTTTAGTGGTGATTGTGACAATAATCTTTGTCAGAGATAGTCGCGGGTCTCTTCTCTATATTGTGTCTGAGTGGTTTAAACTAAAAGCTCCCTCTTTAAATCTTTCATGCCTTTGCTTCTTTCCTGCTGAGATAAAATGGAGACAGAGATGATGCGCAGGGCTTATAAAATAATAGAAACTTTCAGCCACTCTCTGTTTCACCCCTCTTCTTTTGCTTGATTTTTCCCGTGGCTTTCTTTATCTTTATTTCACTTCAGCATAATTACTTATGCTCATTTCACGCCTTCCAATAAGCAAACACATTACATCTTTAACTAGCTCTTCATTTCTTAACTATGCAGCACTCGTCGGTATCACGCCGTGGCATTTCCAACATCAATTCATCCCACACATCCACGCCTGTGCCTGCTATACATGTTGGCGTCCTCTGGTTATGGACATCTACAGTATGTGACTAAATCTCTTCCTCAAGCTGTGTGAAGCAGAAGTGGTGGCGCCCCGTGTCACACTATTTGTCTCCCGCGTGTCACTGTTCCCTGAACCCTGCTTTTCCCAGCGAGCCCCAGCAGCCTCCAACCCTGGGGCATCACTCAGTCAAATTGAATCACAAATCCTGCGGGGCAGAGGAGACTGCGAGGCTCAGGGTGAATGGCTCGGGTATGTCATGTAATGTCTGCTGATGAATCGCCACGGGGGCCGAGAGGACGGGGCGGGCTGAACCGAGTGGATTCCTGTCGTTTTGGACAATAATTATTTGGAAATGTGATGTTATGATAGGAAAAAAAGTTAGAATCTAAGCTGATAAACGTACCTCTTAGGTTTCTCGCTCTGTAGCTTCTTCTTGTTAAAAGCACAGTTGGCTGGTAAATGGGAACAACAATGTACAGTCCCTGTCTTCCTCCTGGAAACTATACCCCTCATCGCAATGTGTTGATGATGCAAAAAGAGAAGCATAAAGGCTTTGATGCTCCATACTGGGCTGTTTTGTCAAAAGAGTTTTGCACTCACTGGGATGAGGTCTCAGTGTAACAGTGCTTCTCTTCTTAAATCTTCCATCCCTTTTCTCCGCTCTCTGCATTTGAGATATGAGTTTGGAGCTGAGACTTTGTTCCTCCTCGGTCCCCTCTATCCCATCTTTCTCTTTTCCCCCCAAGCTCCCTTCAGCTTTCTTCACCTTCTCTCAGTCCTTCTGTGTCCCTTCACATCTCTCTTGGCTTAGTTCCCTTGATTAAGCACAGCTGTCGCGCTCATCGCAAAGCCCCTCTTTTTTTTTTTTTTTTTTCCACATTGTTGAATAAATTGGCTGGCTGTCTTTCTCAGGCCCCGGCCTTGTTGATTTTGGGTGACGTCAATAACTGTTGTTTATGCTCTGGACGCAGAGCTAAATCTGCTGTCTGCCTTTGACTCTGGTCATTTAACCAATGCATGAATGTGTGTGTCTGTGGATGTTTATTAGTGTATGCAGCAGTGCGGCGTGCTCATTAAACTGAAATCAATCACAAATTCCTTCCCCAAACATATCCCTTCCTTCCCTCGACGGACTTGATGATTATTTTTGTGCTTTCGCGGGCCCTATGAGAGCAAATTCTTATTAATGATGGTGTCTGAGGGGTGGATGAGGAGGAGAGTGACTGGCACTGGAGCGCTGCTTAGCTTAGAGATGCGTACAAGCGGGGTACTAAGTCGAGCCATAGCAGACTAGGGTGTGACATTGAGGCGATGGGAACTTAAATCATTCTCCGTTGTCTGTATTTATCTGCTGCAAGCTGGGCAGGAGATCGACTGAAGGGTGAGATGACCTTTGGAGTTCGACAGTATGCTGTGGCACACACATACACACACACACACACACACACACACTTGCACGTTGGCCCTCGGTTTTCCATTCAGTATACTCACTGAGCATGCCACATGCTTTAACCACTACAGGCCTGATGGACTCGTAAAATTGGTTTCCAGAAAAACATGTTACCAAGATGAAGTTTAATGAGCGGTTAGTTGTCTTTGCTGCCTTCTGAGACGGTTATGTGGTAACGTCGTGTAGCCAATATGGGTTACATCAAATATTTTCTTTTTGCGGCGTGGGATGCAGGATGTGATGTTCCTGAAGAATTTTGTCGAGGGCTTAAACGATTAGTCAAAGTTGAAGGAAAATTGACAGTTTAAAAAAAGAAGAAGAAGAAGAATCATTCGAAAAATGCCAAACATTTGCTAATCATAGCTCTTCAAACTTTGCTTGCTTCGCACCATTTCATCTCATTGTGCACTCAGTACTGTTGTCCGCTGGCGCTATGCCACGTTAATTAGCATCAGTCAGGTGTGTTAAAAGCGTGGGCGTTAATTTGTTTGTGGATCACACCATTTGTAAGAATTATACACTGCAAAGCCCTGTTAGCTGTGCAGTGAAGTTATTCGCCAGTATTGGGAAGCAAACGTCTTAGGCTGGCCGGCTGACATATGCCAGAAAAGCTAGTGGGTGGAGTGTCAAGGCATTCTCAAATAGACCTGTGTATACTGTGTAAATACAGCGCTTAAACTGATTGTAAAATATCCTCAAAGCTGCCATTGATTGGCCTGTCAAATTATTCAATGATTAATAAATCAATTTACCTTAGTTTGATTCAACTATCAGTCCAAAACCCAAAGATATTTCGGTGGCCATCAGCCAATAAACCTTTCATTTTCATTCATTTTCTTTCAGCCCTGTATTTTCTTTGGTCATAAGGGGCGATGTAAACCGCCCAGCCACGTGGGCTGTCCGTGTGCAGAGCGAAAATGTACGTACGTGATGATAAATCTGAGTCAGCCCATATGTCCACGGTCGTATAAACAGACTTGCGCGCTATTTGGACTGTATCTGGCGTGAATAACGCGCTGATGTGTACTGTTATATTCATCACGCATTTCAGCGGCAGTATAAATTGAATGGATGCTAAATGTGTCTCAGACAGCTCTCCAAGGACATCGCTCCATTGTGATAGGAAAGCACTTCAGCCCATCTGATGAGCTGCATTCACTGTCAAGCTGTTATAGCCCCCCCCCCACCCCCTCATAGTTACCTTTTCTAAAAGCACTTTGCTCTCTCACTCTCTAAGGTTGCTTCTCTCAAACAGCTATGCAAACGTATTCAACGCGGGCTCCTCTGTAGCTAAATGACATGCAGCAGTTGTTAGAAGAGGGAGCTTTAACTGTTCGAACTCCCCAACCTCCCACATCACCCATTTTGCAAACTGTAGCTTGGCCCCTTTCTCTCACGGGAACAAAGCACCTAATGCACCATTAGACTGCTATAAATACCCTTTTCCATAGACCGTGCTCGCGCTTCCATTGTTATATGATTATGATTTTATTTCCACCTACTTCCATGGGCTTTTATGTACTATTAATGTCCGTAGTCTTTGGGACGAAAGGGAAGAGAGTGCAAGCGGAGGCTCGCTGTTTCAATTTTAATGTAGACAGACAAACGTTATAACGTCCCATGTGTCCGATTAATTCCAAAAATAAATGTTTATGGTTTGTTTAGCATGTAGATAAGGCATTCCTAAGCAGTGTTTTTGCTTGATTGTGTTTCCATAATTGCCCCCAAAGCAAAAGTTGTTTAACATCAATGTGCAGCAGAAAGTCTTCTTGCATTTATGGTTCAAAGAGAGAAGAACTGTGTACTTTTTAAAGCTGATGCTGCTCTATCTCTATAAGCCGAAATGACGATCTCTTGGTTCTCTTTATTAACAGCTTTGTGTATTTCATTCTCCTTATATTATGGAAGAGGTCGGGACCTGAAGAGGTGTTTCTCTTTAATTAGTTTTTACCTCTGAAGTACGTTTTGTTTCTGGACTTGGTGAGGTTATTTGATCGCGCTGAGATTATATTTTAATAAAGAAACTCACTCGCGCTTGTGGTCTGATTTAATTTTTTTTTTTTTTCCAAGAGATTTAACGCTTACATTAAATATAGTGAATAATAAAACAAAGGAGTATATGCTTATACTTGCTTTTAGGAAATCCAAGGCCAAACATGGTGTTCTTGCTTGTTTTTACTGCCCCTCCGTGATGTTTCCGTGATCATTAAATCATGTATTTTAATGAGCTTTGCAGAACAAGTCGTAATACCATTTAGGATTTGCACAATTAGTTAGCGGCATTCCAGTATGAGTCACTGCAAACTCAGCGTAAAAGTCAGGTGTTTTATTCTGTTGATTCTTACCAGGGAGTATCCTCTTTAAGACTTCCCCTCCATGGTAGTTGAGGTGGCAAATGTCAGACAACAAAGTCAAGGAAAAGTGTGGCTTTACCGCGGCCATTTACTGTTTACTCACGGATTAGGTTCTTATCTTCTCTAACTGAGTTTCCTGGATTGGCATTGTCATAGTCCATCCACAGAACACAACCCTGGTCTCCCAGCGTCTCCGTGAACTCCTAGCGAAGAGACATTCACAGTGGCTCGCTCAGAGGCGTCTCGGAGCGAGATCGCCTTTTTCGCTCTGCAGTAGTCAGCTTTTAATGCTTTCTTTTTTAGCTCGAGAAAGAAGAAGTATTAATTCAATTCAGTGCCGAGCGTTGTGCCTCCGCTTGCCCTTGCGGAGACGCTTTTGGAGGCGTGTCTGTCTTCTTGTCAGAATTATATTGTCTCTGCCTTGTTTAGCAAACAGAATCTGTCACGGTTTAGAGTTTTTTTTTTCTTTTTCTTTATTGTACCTCTAGGTGTTTCTGCGGTCTGGTTACCGTGTATGTGTGTGGAGCAACACGGTGGAGATACCTGCTTTTATGAGCGGGTCTGTCCTTGTAGTTAAACCCGCCTGTAGCACTTAGTCGTGCACTGCAGCAGTATCTGGTGATACAGACATCTGCCCTGGCAGTTAACTGGCGACTACCCCCGTAGTTATTATTGTAGTCTGTAAAAGGAACCTATCGTGCTGTCTGGAGACAGCCACCTTAATAAGACTCTGTCGGGTTCGTGTTCCTTTCTCGGAAGTAAAAGGACCTTCTCTTTCTTCCCCTCCTTTTTTTATTTATTTTTTTTACATTTTCTTTTTCACTCAATACTTTTACCTTTTTTTTTTCTCTCCTTTGCAGAGATTCTTGGTAGGGACCACTGCCTGTAAGGTTTTGCTCCCTCTCCACCCTCCTCTTTTTCCTTCCCCTATATCTCGCCCAAAGCAGGCTTTGATGTTCACTGTTTTTACTCTCTGAGGCAACACTGTTCTGCTGCAAATGAAACAGCCCACATCTTTCCCCCTCGCTCCTTTTTTTTCTTTTTCTTTTTTAAGACAGCAGGTGAAAAGAAACCTGCTCTTCGTGGCCTGGACTTTTTTTTTTTTTTTTATGTGACAACTATATGTTCAGCCAGCTGTTAGATAGCTGATATTTCTTTCTGTTAAGATGAAGCTCTCCTTCCCCCCCATTATCCTGCTCGTGGCTCGAATCTCAGCTCGGCTTGCGATTAACACTAGCAAAGCCAAGGAGACAGGTAATTAGGAGAAAAGGTCGTTTTCGAGCTCGCTTTATTATACTTTCACCTCCACTGACAGGGGTAATAAAAATAACTTCATACATTAAGGTTAATGTTGGGAGCACAAGGCCGAACATTTAACTATGTGACTGTAGACATGTACCTTTACTTCCAGTCGCGTTTTAAAGCGCAAAAGACATTGTGGGCGGATATGCCGCGCTTCCCTTACATGTGTCACAGCTTGTTTCCACTCTGAAATCTGTCACAGCAGATAGTAACTGAAGCCTGTATACCTGCTGTCATCACCGCATTCCAGACCCTAAATCGGTTAGAACTATTTGTCCATAGTTGTTCTTCATATACAAATACGAGTTAAATCAAAATTAAATCCAACGTTTAGACAAATTAAAGTCCAGATTAGCTAGTTAGGAGTACAAATACATAAAACCTTTTGGCGTTTTCTTCTGAGTTTGAGTTTCAGAGGATAGAGCTGTCCAACCCATTCCTCTCTAGTCGGGGCATGTAGCACAGAAGCTTACTGTACACAATACCTCAGGAGCATTCATAAGCACACACCGACAGACACAAAACACCTGTTGTGTAAATGCACCAAGGTGCACACGTAACAGGTAAAAGCAGACTGATATCTTATGACGTCTACGTGCACACAAGTTTTTCCCTCTTCTTCATTTTAGGGCAAAAAATCCCCATAAAGATCAAATGGGGCAAGAGCTGACATGTGTGCCTGGCATGGCTCTGTAGTAGCTGACAGATTTGAAGTTAATTAAAAGTGTTCTTTTGTCCGTTGACTGATACCAGTGCGGCGGGATCTGGGTGGTGTGATGGGCGTGGGTGGAGGGCATGGAATGGGCCGCACAATAGTGGGCTTTGTAGGTGGCTGTGATGCGGGGGAAAGGCTACATGATGTCAGGCAAGTGCTGGCTTCGGGCCACATATTCAAGTCCAGCGGTCCTCCTCGGAGCATTTAAAACACCTTCACACAGCTGGATGAGGAGGAGGACGAGTGGGAAGAGCAGGTGGTGGAACTCTATCCTACAAAAGGGAACCTCAGTACAATGGATTACATTCCTTGGGAATGATACGGCGCAGAATAATTTGGAGAGCCTGACGTATTTTAATAGGGGCTTCAGTCGGAGTTATACAAAGGTGCTCTGCAGCTGCATTAAAGATTAAATCAATTGGACTAAGAAATGAGTAAAAAGGCTTCAGAGTTTTGGCCAGAAAGAGTAAAAGAGGGCTCATTACGCTCATTTCACTTCCTTTGCACTTCTCTCTCTCTCTCTCCTTTAAAACGGATTTCAAAAATGTTATAATATACGCCGCTATTTCTCCTGCTATACTGCGGAAACATACGATTTTTCCAGAGAGTTTGATAAGAAGATCATTAAATCTTAAGCAAACAACATAATGCTAAGCTTTGGAGCCCATAGATGGATTTTGCTACTTTTGAACAGAGACAGGCTAAGCTGTTCCCCCCCCCCCCCCCGTTTCCAGTTTTTGTGATACTCCACGCCAACTGGCTGAACGGCAGCAGCTTTATATTTACTGCACGGGCACGCAAGTGATATCAAGAACAAGCGCGTTTCCCAATGTGTTGTCCTATGCCTTTAAATGCAAAGCAGTTCCAAATAAGACGTATGGCAGTTTTCTCTTATTAGGGAGCGAAACTGCGGAATAGTCTGCTCATAAAAAAAACTTAATTGCGATTATGGGCACAATTACGAAGAAGAAAATCATGCCGAGCCGTGTCCCGGAATATGCGTATATAGCTCCAACAAAGAGTGAACACATTTCCTTTTAACCGTTAAAGACTGATAAAATAAACAGCACCCTCACGTTCCAATAACGAAGCCAGATGTGTAAGTCCAGTAGCTCATCTCTGCTTGTGCCATTTAGCCCCGGCAGTTGTGCAGTGAGCTGCTGACTCAATGCCACTCAATGTGCCTGTTTTTCAACGGTGTTAGGACTGCAGATAAGATTGAGAGTCACAGAGGAGTGGTATTGACCACCACAGAGAGCCCTTCAGTCCTTTTTTTTTTTTTTTTTTTTTCTGTTTCTCTTCTGTCTCTATCACACTCTCTGTCTTCCTGCCCTCATACTCTCGCCTGTAAATTCTTAATTTCTTTTCCTACTCCCAATTTCTCCTGCTCCCTTCCTGCTTTGAGGGATAACCATCTACCCTTTCAAGCAAAAGGCAGTGCCCTTTCTGCCTCACTCGTGGCCTCCCTCTCAGCTCTCTCCCTCCTTTCTCCTCTGCCTCCGTCTTGCTCCGGGAGGATAACCATCTAGCCTTTCAGCACAGGCTAGCTCTTTCTAATGACTGTTTCCAGTGAGGGGGGACAGCGGAGAAGCTTTGTGCTGCTCGCTCTGTGGTGCATTTCGACGCTCTAGGGAAGCTTATAGATTTTTTCTTTTTTTTTTTCCAAATATTTGGACAGCACCACAGAGAAGGAGATTTAATTCAGCGTGAGATGAGATGAGATCCCTTCGTTTTTAAATCCGATCAATGTTTGTTAATTATATGTCAGCTAATATATGACACCAGTGGCTACATGGATGACTATGTTTGCGATATATATATATATATATATATTTTTTTTACTTTAACATGAAGCTGAATGTCAAGGGTAGCATCAAAATGGAAAACAAGCACAGCGACTGAATGTTCGTTGGAGCCATCAGCAGAGCATCCTGAACTTTTTATAGCGAATAATAAACCACCATGTTTCCCATCAGACCGCATATCTGTAAGCTGAACGCAGTCTCTCAAATGTCACACTGCGGGCGGGGAAGTTTTGATGACTGAAAACAAGAGTGGGGAGTAAAATTTGGAAACAAAAGAAGGTTGGAGGTCTTGACAAAGAAGAGACAAAAAAAAAAGGCGCGCTCGAGAAAAATCTGATGTTTGTAAAACTGATAAAAGACAGGTGTGGGGGACTTTTGAGGATAAAAGGAACTGAGAGAAGCAAGACGGAGTTTCATGCTCCGTGTTTTAAGAATAGCTAGGCAGGAAACCAAGAATTCGTGACAGGAACACATCTGAAACTTTGAAGTTGACAGGCACATGAGCACTTAGAGGAAAACATTAATAGAGTCTATCAGAGCCAGGGAATGAAAGAAAAAAACGAGAGAACGACGGAAAGGCAGACCGAAAAGAGGACAAGGGGAAGTGGAGAAGCAAAAGGACTGCCGCACTTCCAAGTTCAGGAGTGCAGATTTAACAAGCGTTTAGATTTTTCTTTTTACAAAGAGGAACATATGAAAAGCCCTCTTCCCAGGCCTGGACTGAAAGGTGGGATTAGACAGCCGTATAGAGTGTAAGACACAAACATTCCTCTAAGCATCTTATGCCTTTACTTGTCAGACTGCTGCAATAAAGCAGCTCCCACACGGGCAATATGCCAAGATTCTGAATTCTAAAGGCCTAAATGGCTCTCTGTCAAAATCTGAATACCGGAGTGGCTCTATGTCTTTGTTAAGGGAAATACTTTTAGATTACAGCCAAGTAACACTAATATATCTGTAATGTGTACACACCTCTGACCTTCGCTTTCGTGAAATCCTCCCTACACTATTTAAATGTCCTGTTAAAGAAATATAAGTCAGTCCTGGGAGTGTTATGCATCTCTTTTCCTATTCCTCTGAGGGTTACATTTTAGTCTGACCTTTTAAGCGTCAGAGTTGCACATCAGTTCCAAGCCCTTCTGGATGTAATTTCCCTTACAGCTATGGTGAAGAGTAATTTGCTGTGGTTATCACTGATCCATCTGTGAAGAATGCTCGGATTGTGCCGCGCAGAACATAAATTCTCAAACTGCGCACAATCTGTCCGCTGTCCCCATCAGTGGAGAGGGGACTAATGATTTTGATTTTTTTTGTGCCAGGGCTTGAGAGGTCATTGTATGACCAGTTAACCATACGCTGTCACACTAACAAGTCCTAACCCATGACAAATTCAGAGGTATTTGGACTTGCAGTTATTCACTTTTCAGCAGTGGAATGTGTGGAAGTCTCGAAAGTCTTTTTTTTTTTTTTTTGTATTGTAGTTTGACAGAAATCATCTGACCCAGTCAGACCTTGTCGAAATGGACCTTCTTCCAGGAAAGGCTCCTTTATTGTTGGTTCCAGGCAAAGATTGTTACACCGGTGTGAAAGCATTTTTAAGGAGGCCATCAAGGCCATCCAGCATGAGCTACTGGGCAAGGTTTATCCTGTGTACTGCAGATAGTCTCGTCAACATTTCTGCTTGAATTTATTCACATGTAATGTTTGTATTTTAGTTATAGTCGTAGTCAGAGTGTACCATAGCTGGAACATTGAAATTCAACAGTAAAAAAGCCTCAGCACAAGCTTTTTCCTACGGTGACAGCACGTCATTCATAGTTGCCAGTGACTGCCAGGACTGATTCTGTATTTACTGTTTTTCGCAGTTTTTCATTGTTATTTTTTTCTTTCTCCATTTAGCCGTTTCTTCCACTTACATCCATGCATCGCTGACTAACCTTTTATTTTGAAATGGTCAGCAGGCCTGGGTTATTGTGCGCATACGCTTCAAAACACACAAACCCCCGAATTACAACAACCTCCAATTAAGTCTACCCTGCAGTCGTACAGCAGGCAGTAAGTGGCAGCGAAATGTTTTGCACTTTGCAGGTTAATTTGAAGTGCACGGCTAAAAGCAGAAGTAATGCATCAATTATATATCATGTTATGAAAAGCTATTTGCCTAAGGTAACCACTCAAATGCACTGTCGATATTTGTGTGCCAAGTTGAAGACCTCAAGTTGATCAGAGGTCATAGTGTCACCGTGAAGGTTGCAAGTTTGGGTTTGCTGTAAATGTCAGGTTTGTTAGAGAGGCATCTAGCCAATGTACCCTCAAGATAAAATTCAAGGAAGGATGATTGAGCACAGTAATGTGAGTGATGATAATGTACGCTTGTACTGTTTAAATGTAATGTGTGGTACCATTAAGTTAAAATGATTTGTAATGTGTTGAATAATGTGTTTTTCAGAGGTCGGAATACACGTGTCCAGATTGTATGACAGACTTTTGCTCTGTGTCCGCACTGGACTGATCTCTGCCTCATGACGTTCGGTGAATCACTGTCATGTGACTCAGCTTCCAAAAACAGTCGTTGCACATGCACGGGCACAGCTGGATTTTGTGGTTCTTCGCTCATTACGTGTCACCGGTCAAGGCCCGTGCTGCTTTGCATCAGGCAGAAAAAGGAAGAAGAAGAAGAAAAAAAAAAAGCGTGTGACATCAGAGATGGTGGCCTATATAGAACAATGATTCCGTGGCCTGGTTTCTGAATTGAACTACTGTGGTGACTGGTGCTCTGTGATGTTTCAATGCAGTGTATTTGTGGTGTGCTGAGAAAGCGCGCCGGGGTTGGAAGCGAGGAGGAAAACAGAAACCACAGACTTAATAGTTCTGACATTCTCTAAGCGTCTTCATATTTGTCTTGACAGTGCTGTTGCTTTCCACTGTTTTGTGTACGTGTTGACTATTTTCTCCGGCAATCTTCGCTGTCAGCCCTACCTGCGCGCCTATCCGCTAAATGTCTTCCACTCTGATCTCTCGCTGGCCATCTGCCATGTGACTTTCATGTTTCTATTTGTCTCACGGCCTAGCTGTCAGTTCGCCGTTTCTATATGTGTGTTGACAAGACCTTTTACTGACTCACAGTGACTAAAAAAGAGGCCTAAAGTGTGAGCCTGTCCTGACCTGACTTCAAAATAGACAGCTTGGCACGCACGCCATGCACACACACACCATCACCAAAACAGGGCTTTCCTTGTACAGCCATGGGTTCCCATGTCAGGCCCTCGTTCAGATGGCACTTTTAATACATCTCACTGGTTATTAGACGATATGAGTGATCGTTTCAGAGCAATCGTTGAAACCCGCAGCCGTCGCCATAATGTGTCTGATAGGAGCACGCGCGCGCACACTGGAGCACGCAGCTGTCTTTTGCTTCACTGATTAAAGCGCCGCTGTTGGTGCCGCGTTGATTAATCAGACCTCAGCTCGATTGTTTATTTTATGAAAACCCATAAAGCCATTGAGTGCGAATGGAAGCAGCCTCGCTACATAACCAATAAGTCAGGCAATTTCATGCCCATCAAACCAATAATGCCACCAAATGACAGATGATGATACCATTTATCTTGATTTATATTAAATAGACAAATGACAATAAAATAATACAGATAAGAGAAAACCCCCTGATTATTGTCTAGCCCCAGCTGTAAATAAAACATGCCAGTGTTTGAGGATTTGGGCAAGTGTGGATTTGCTCTTTGGAAGACCAGATTCCCTGGCCAGATTCCCAGCCAGAGGCAAAGGAAGGAAGGGAGGGAGGGGAGGGGGGTGCAAAGGGAGGGAAGAGATGAGTGAACTAAGAGAAGGACTGACAGACTTGTCTGTGCTTTGATCGGGCCACTGAGTCAAACAGCGTCATATTTTCTCCGAGCTCGAAGGTATAATCACATCACCCAACATTTAATACTTATCCGGCCCGTTATTGAAGATTACAGCAGATCTGACTGAGGATTGGACAACCCAATCTGTCTGACTTTGAAAAAAAAAAAAAACGACCGGGGTGGGAGTGGCAGGGCTGTGTGCTTGTGGGTTAAAAGCCGATGATTGATGGCTTTTTGTGATGGCCTTTGTACTGCTGCAGCAGAGAGAGAAAAGAGGTGGATTAAATAGAAGAATTACATTCAAGGCTTCCATCATATGTGCCATTTGTGTTCAGTTAAAAATGGATTTCTGTTCCTTTCGATCCAAAGAACGAGAGCGAGAGAACAGAGAGTACATTCTTCCAGTGCAGTGGAAGCTGCAAACATCAGTCTGAGCATATAACTTCAAAAAGTCTAAGTGGTTTTATTATTATTCTAATTATTTATTATTATTAGTAGCAATAGTATTATTTAGCAACCCTTCTTGCCTCATTATAAAGAAGTAATTACTGCACCAAAGCCCCTCGCTTGACACTTTGTTGGATGTAATAGATTCAGGGGTGATTTTGCGCGAGTGCACAAAATGCATTCTGCAGTCGGTGTATTGTGCAATTTCAAGAAGTCGCAGCGTGAGGAGGAGGTTGAGAACAAAGAGGTGTGCAGGTCTCAGGTCTGAGTAGGTAACAGCTGTGCCTCCAACTCCCTTACAATACGCAGCTGAGGAGATTAGCTGAGGAATCGTCTATCAACTGGCAGAAATTGCAATTTTTTTATAACCAGCGCCATCTGAATGTTTTGAATTCTTTACATGTAAAAGGCTCCAAAGAGACCTGCAGACTCTCTCGGTTTTGTTTAGGTCTAACTCCTGAGGCGAATATATATTACTCTAATTCTAGTTCACCAGCTAGTTGCTAACTTAGCCTGTCATATGATGGTACCGTATGAGATATGAGTCAATGAGCGAGATGAGAGTGAACCGAAATAGCAGCAAGGACAAAAACCAAAACGATGTGCTGAAATATTCTATAGTGCTCTGTACAGAGCTGCCGCAGTCTGAATGCGATTTAACGTTAATGTGGATTGTAGCTGCTTTAATTTATACTGAAAACAACCGTGCTTCTCTAAGGTTACTAAATCATTCAATTCCTCACCCTTCTCCCTTCCTTACTTCTCCCAGCTTTTGTTTGTTCTCCGTCTTTCTTAGCCCGTCTTTGGTTCCTTTCTGAAGACCCTTCATCGTCTATGCTTTTTCTTTTCCCACGTCGCCACACTTCTTTCATGTGTTCACCTTCCCATCTTTCTTTTGCACGCATCTCTCTCAGCCGCGTCACCTACCACCCTCTGACTCAGACCTGGCTGAATGTGTTCTAGCTCTTGTTGCTTTGACAGGCCCTGACAACAGCAGGTCAGCTTTTATCTGTCAGTCTCTCCACCTTTGAGCAGCACAGAGCAGAGGGGAACTGGCTGCTTTGTTTGTTCTTTCACCATCGGGAGACGGCCCTGCCACAAAGGGAAGCTTTAGAGGAGTCAAGCGCGCGCGCGCGCACACACACACACACACACAAAAGCACAAATACTTGCACATTCACCTATATGCTATGCTGTACCAGCTCTCCCTTTCTCTGGCTGTCCAACCCTTTCAATACATTCACTTATATGTAGTGGCAATTTTTCGTGAAAAGTGTTAAAGTGCCTGCAATATTTGTGACCCCGCAATGCTATTGCACAGAGCGCAAGCATTATGATATATGAAAGTAAAATAGTCTGCGCTTTCTAGTCTTCTGACCACACAAAGCTTTCTGCTCTACATGTAAAATTCACTCATTCACTAAAACATTCATACGCTGAAAGGCGAAGCCAGTGCCGCCTCTTTCTGACATATTTATCATGTGGACGTAAATTGGATTTGTTAAGCCTTTAAAAAAAAATGAAGTATAATAAATCAAGCATATTTCTCAAGACCTGCTGTTCTTAAAGCTGCATTAAATTGATTTTTTGGCCACTTGAGAGCAGTACAACAAGCTGTAAACACAATATTGATATATTATCGGCTCCTAACGTGTTTGCAAAGACCTGCCTATTTATAAATCCAGCAGGGAAAGAATGCTGGATAAATTTTCACCCTATTTTGTTTAGCTGTTTTATTTTATTTATTTTTTTTAGAGAAAAATATGTGGCTCTTTGGCTGCTAAAAGGTTCGCTATGAGAAATGTATGTGGTGTATGAGGGTTTTACGTGAACTTGGTATTGTGTACATCATTATGATGGCTATTTTCCCATAACACACAGTCATCTGATCCACCATCCAAAATATGAAAATATAAACTTTATTTCTTTTCTGACAACTGCAGGACATTCTAAATTAGTAGCTTGGGTGTCAGAATTTGATATCATAGATAATCAGTGATGATGAAATGCATTTGAGGCTTATTGTGGGGCTGAATATCACCACCGCCAGTGACCAGGATTCATGCTGAGAGAAAAACATGACGACTGACTAGCAATGCTCTTTCACTTTGATCTTATTTTCCTTTTTTTTTTTTTTTCCCATCGCTGTGTTGCAACAAAATTTATCCTGAACAGTCTTGTCCTCTGTGAGAACACAGAACTGATCCCTGTCTGGGAATCTGAATGCCAAAAAGTCTCATGGGTGTTTAATGCCAGCAATGTTACAGGTTTTACTGTGTGAAAAGCTCTTCTGTTATTCCCCCCTCCTCCTCCCACATCTTGAAGGGTTGTTTTTTTTTTTTTTTTTTTTGCCAAACTTCTAGACTTCATTAAGTGAAGTTAAACGGGAGACCAGAAGTCTCGCTCGTCTTTCCTGCGTGACAGGACGTTCTGTGTCTAATATATGTCAACTGTTGTCACTTCCTGTCAAAGACCTTTGCTAGATCATCAGTGGAAAACTCACCCACACACACACACACACACACATTCCTCCACAGACGCAAGAAATGAGGTCAGCTCTCCGCAGCCGGTGGTTGCCCCTTTTATTTTGAGATGGCCTACGACACAGTGTGTCTCAGACATGGTTCGGATACACATCAACAAGATAACTTTAGAATGACTTTTTTTTCCCGCTCCCTGTCACCCGTATTTTTTTTTTTTTTGCACACACACTGAAAATCAGCAAGTAAGCCAACGCATAGACAAGCTCATGTTAGGACATGTCTGTAAGAGGCAGGAGAAGGGTGGGTTCTAGGGTGTAACTGGGACAGCGTGTCTGTACTGTTTGTACAGTATATTGTTAGATGTGTTTTTCTTGTTAAGTCTGAGTAAATTACATTCTCCTGCATTCCAGAGCCGTCCAATTTAATCTTGTTTAACATACACGGGGGGGAAAAAAACTCTTGGGAAAGGAGAAAGAGTGAAGATGACATTAAAGAAGGCAGGACATGGCCGGGCAAGTTGGCAGGCTGGTTGGAAAGCGACGACACCACATCAGTACCGTGATTGTACCTGCTAAGTGAATGGGACAGGTTGCTGCCACCACTTGAAGAAGTTGGCACTCGCACTCTTTAGTTATTCATCGGCCACTGGGATTTGTGTGTCTCTCTGTATTGAAGCGGAGAGCCAGACGGAGAGAGAGAGAAGGGACGGGCCTGAAGGGCAATATGTGTTTGCGCGCATGCCACTCTGTGCCTGTGTCCCTTATCAGAGCGGGCAGTCAAGCGTGTTTCTTAGGGCTACGGCAACTTAATTACAAACCCCGTTATAATTCACCGTGTTTCTTATAAATCGCTGCTCCCATTAGAGGGGGTTGCCACGGAACTGGGAACCTGCTGGTTCCGTTGGGCTCACGTCGCGCACGTGTTGCACTCATGCAAATGTCATGCATACATTTATCTCCAAATGAGCTAAGAAATAAAGTTTCTGTGTAGCTTCTCTCTCTCGCGCGCGCACGCGGTAGAGATTGCCATCCTTAATCCATTTTAATCTGTAAACAATGACAATATCACTGTTCTTCTCCGGTCTTATGGTACAGCATCTGCTTCACATCTGTTGCTACGAGAGATGACATAAACTATCAGAGAAACAGGGATACGATCCATAATCATTTTATCCACACTCAGATCCTGTTACCTCCCACTGAAAATAGTTTACATTTTATTAGCATTTTTAAAGCACGTGAGTGCGAACAGAACAACAGGGGCACAGAAAAACAGTGAATTTTCATGGCGTGGTGCATCGGCATGAGCACACAGTAATGTAAAAAAAAAAAAAAAAACTTGTAGGTAGCCATACGCATATTTAAGGAAAAGATATCCAGGTATCCTTTCTTATCTAAACCGCAAGACAGGCTCTGTGTCATCCCGTCCTTTGCTGTTCTCCACTTCTCTACTGCGCTCCATTTCTCTCAGGCCCATTTGTCGAGATAGGCTGACCACTTTTTGGCTGAATCGCAGCCAGAGCTATTTAACTCTAACCAAGTAATCTACTCCCCAAGGGCCCACATCATTACATTATCACATTATTCCTCCCTCCTGCAGTCAAAATGAGTAACTAGTCAAACTTTTCCCCCCAGCCCAATAAAATGTGTCTGTGTCATGGCAAATGAGTGCAAAAAGCACCTGTTTTGTGTGGCGGAAGTATTGGTCTGTTACTACCGCGGCGTATTCATTTGTTAACGATAGCTCTCTTATTAGCTAGCAGTACAGGTAGGCAAATATCCAGTGTGGGCTTAAAGAAAGCAGCGTGGAGATCAGCTGGCCTCGGTAGTAATGTGTTATTAATGTGTTGTGTGGCCGCCACCTCGTCTGGCTCGAGGAAGCTATTTATGTGACTTTCTGCTCGGCTCAGATTACCAGACTGGTGAGCGTCTAGGGTCTAGGTTAAAGCCCGGGTTACCCAAAGGCCGTTCTGTGAAGTACAAAGAAAGACAAACGGGAACAGGAATGCAGGGTGGTATCTGTTGGACAGGGACCATAACGTTGTCCCTGTCCAACAGATACATTTGTATGCGAAATGTCAATGTGTACAGTTGCTGGATCAGAAATGTAAACATCTGTTGCCAAATAGCCCAGTTATTTTTCAGCAGTTTAACCCTAATCCACTGTTCAACTGTGTGTGTGTGTGTGTGTGTGTGTGTGTGTGTGTCGGTGGGTGTGTGCACATGTGTGCGATTCCTGGTGTTCCATGGGTGTTTTCCCTGGCAGTGGCAGTAACCCACCTAACTGTGGACACACACACGCTCACTCTCACACCAATGACTGGATTAGGCTGCTAATCTCTCTGATCCCACAGCATGTGTGCACACGCATGCCTGCATACAAACACACACACAGCTACACACACATATATTGCGAATTGTGGTTTGAAACGGTGTGAGTTATGCGATGGCAGTCGTTACCAGGAGCCATCGGTTATGTGTGTGTCAGTGTATCAGGGCGGTCGCCGTCATGTCATTTCGTCAAATGTGCTTCGGAAGAACAGTGCGGAGATTTAGCAGCTGTTCACATGCGATGCATCCTAAATTCCTGTTTACATACTTCTCCGAGGCTTAAGTGCCAGCGGTGTCAGGCTCAATAAATAAAACCAGAACTCAAGCCTAGCATTATTTCCAGTGTCTTTATTTGTACTAATATGTGAATCATAGGTTTTATTTAGACATCAACTTAAATTCTCTTCTGTAGTCTGTGGAAGCTCAACAATAGTGACATATGTTGTGTTGTGTGCCCACCTTCACATAAGATATGCAAATTCTGGTACTGTGGGCAAAGAATAAGAATATTAATATAAGTTAATAATAAAAAAAAAGAATGTCTATTGCTAATGTGCAAAAACGTGAAGATAACCATGGTGACATATGACACCTGCACAACTAAAATAAGTTTTGACGCAACGTGATGCTGTGCTATTTATGTGCCGGATTAGACCAAAAACATCGCAAAGGTGCTATCAGGACACGTGGAAGTTGCCAAGAAATTCTATGAATGCTCATTTTGGATCGATTTGATGAGATCAAGCAGCATTCGGCAACTTATTTTATCCTGGAAACAGTGCGCACATACTGGACTGTTGACAAAGTGTATCACGAGGCTGTCTGCTGATGTCTAACCCAAGAACAGTTCACACATGCACAAGAGCAGATGCCAAAGAAAAGTCATCAGTGCCCGTAGGTCTAATAGTCTAGACAATATTTATGTCTAGACAGTTGCATATATGTGCATTTGTGAATTTTCCGGAGTCTCCCATCTATTCATACTGGTTTTTAAAAATGCTGGGAGGAAGCCATTAACGCATATTTTTTTTCTGCGAGGCAAACTTCTGCACTGCTGTGGTAATAGTTGCCATAATAAAAATAAATTAGATGCAGGGTACGCTTCCTTAAAGGCCAAAAGTCTCAGCAGATAACAATGAAAATACTCATACCAATTTCCCATCATTCCTCCAACATGAAGGTCTGAATTGCTTAGCTCAGAATTCCATATCTCAGTCACACCTGCGCAGGTTAACATTATTCTGAATTGATGGAAGCATTGTATCATCAAAACCTCGATGTGAAATAAACTGCTACTATGGCCGGCTTTGCATTTTGTTGGGAGAAAAGCTTTTTTATTTTTTTATTATCATTATTATTATTATTATTATTATTATTATTATCTCAGTACCCACGGACCGGAAAGAAACAAACACACACTGAACAGTAACACAATGATGGTGGCAGAGCTGGACAAGGCCCGTACAGTATTATTTTGACTTCTCACAGACTGCCAGACAAATGACGAAGACACTTGGGCTTTGACTCATTCTTAATTTCCTGTTGCCCTCTCCTCTCTCTGTGTTTCCCACCATCTCTAAAAGCTTCTGACTGTCAGTCTCTCCCATGCTTTATCACAGTGTGCACGACCTTATACTGCCTTCCCAGATTGCCGTTTAATAGGAGCCTTCCTCCCTGGTGAACAGCGATAAGCTAATGGTTAGGGAATTGCTCACCATTTAGCAGCCGCGTCTGTCAAAGGAAAAAGGGGAAAGAAGTGATGGGGGACTTTCATGTGGGTTCAAGTGAATAGTTAGTTTCCTTAATTTTGCTTTCATGCATAGATTAGCGTTGGCGTGGGCGGGTGTAATTTTTAGGAGAGGCGAAATAATTAGCTCGCTACCCCTGAGCTGATTGGCCTCACAGACGGTGGCTGATTAATGCAAAACACCTACTCTGTCAATTGAAATATATTTGAATTGATCGTTTCATCTTAAGTAGATCTTTTTCATGTCTGGTCTTTGTTTCATCGCTGCGCGCCAGCTGTGCAATCAGTTCAAACTCTTCATTACGTGTTGTTGTGACCGCGTTTTTCTAGTTTTTCATGCGTTCCGTGATGTTAAGTCAGACTGCGGGTACAATTCAGGAACAATAGTGGCAGGAAATGGCGAGAGCTGACTGGTATTTCTTAACGCGAGCGCGAGCCTCTAATGTAGGAGGGGGAGTGGCCTTGCGGCGTGTAATAAAAACATGTTTCGGAGCGCAGAAAATGAGACGTGTCTTGTATTATAAGCACAGCAAATTGAACGTCTCGAACATTAGCATCTGCTGCCCTCTCTGTTGTGGCCTTTTAGATGCTATAGCTGGAGCCTCCCACTAACGCAGCTCCTCTCCAGATTGAGCTGTCCTCCTCTGCTGATTACTCTAGTATCCTCTGGCTATGAGACCGGAGCGTGCGAATGCGCGCGCGCGCGCGTGTGTGTGTGTGTGTAAGAGAGATAGACAGAGATGGGTGGAAGTGTAAAAAGCAGGAGAGCCTGTCTGGTTGTTAGGGATACATTTCCTCTACGCTTGATTGAGAGTGGCTTACTGTCGCTCTCACCTAAACAGACAAGCAAACAAATACGGAGGCTTAGTCCAGTTTACCGCATCAAATTGAAGAGACAGCTCTGGTCTGTAACATTAGCCGATTGTTAGGTTACCCGCGTGTAAACATTATGCTCCCATACAGGTGACCTTTTCTACTGTGTGTGTCCAGGAGCGGCCATTTGTATTTAAGACAGCATGTTTGTGTCCCTGTCCTCTCTACAGATGTTGTGAGCGTATACTGAAAATGAACCCTCTGAAGAGATCATTTCTGGCTGGCTGCATCTGGAAGCCTCACACCTCCTACTGTCTGCGTGTGTGTGCGTCAAAGTGTATATTCCTGTTCTGTGCACAGATGTCCTTCAAATGGGAGGCAGCAAGCAGATTGCAGTGGAGAAAATGGCCACAGGCCCGTAACACACATCCACACTAAAACCAGTCCAGGCATTTAAATGGCCGTCCCAGGGGCTGACAGATTGCAGCTGACCCCCGATGACACTGTATGCCATCCTGGCATCAAGCTTCTCCCTCGCTCCTTCCTATCCCACCTCCTTTTTTTTTTTTTTTCTCGCCTCCATTTCTTTGCCCTCTCACCTTCTCTTTCAGTTTATTTTTCCCTCCACTGACACGCACAAAATCGCACAGACCTGCATACGTATGCCCTTCTCCGAGCCCAAACTCTCGCCCTTGATGTGTGTGTGTGTGTGTGTGAAGAAAGAGCGTGCTGATAGACGCTCAATGTCACCTCCCGCTCCGATCCGTCCTCCACTTTCGTGTTTGAAGAGGAGAATTGCCTTTAATTGCTCCACTTTAGAGTTGGCCTGGATGAGGCACTTAAAGGACAGTTGCGGAAACTTGTGCGACAAGTGAATGGTTCCTTATCATGCACGCGCTGACTGTGAAATGTGGCGGAGCTTGGCGACTGGAGCGGGAATGCGCAGTGATTAACTCGAGCTGGGACTACAGTAAATGAAGGTGAAAAGTCTGCTTGTAATCACCGAGCCAGCGCACACAGAAATCACTGGCCTTCGTGATGAAAAGGATGGCAGGATCAATCTTATCGATAGCGGCAGTGTGCCTATAGACTTGCCCTCGGCTGAAACGCTGCCAGGTGCATGATAATGACAGCCCCAGGGACATTAAATCATTAATCCTGCACTTATGTGTGTCGACTGCGTTTGTGCACGCCTTTCTGTAGTCTGTGCAAAGCTCCGTAACCTGATGATGAGGATGCGTGCATGTTGAAGTAATTAAACGTGCAAGCTGCGAAGCTTTAATGATTAGACTTGTTTTAAGTGTTGGCATCAGACTTATTATTAGACTTATCTCTATTAACAATGGATAGTGCATGGGTAAAGAACATGGGGTGTGTTTCAGTGCATATTGTGTACATGAAAAAGGTAGGTGTAGGTTTTAATATTGCAGATATGCTCTGTGTTGACAGGGAAGCTGACAGCGAAGATTAGAGCTGTAAGGATAACCTGAGCAGTTTCAGTTTCATCGTTGCTGTGACATCAAGAAACACAAAGTAGAAAAAACCCCAAATAATTCCAAACTTTTTCCAGTTAGACACCAATAAAACACAGTAAGAGGCTTTAAGTTTAAATGTTGTTACAGAACTCAGAATTTTGTTGTAACAGAAAAAAACAAATGTTACCTTGAGGGTCTGAATGTGTGTGTGTGTGTGTGTCTACAGTACGTGTGCAAATTCAGGTGAACTCTTGTAACAGACTGATCAAGGCCACGCAAGACGATATTTTTTTTCTCTTCCCTCCAGCAGGCAGGAGAAGAAAGGAAAATGAATGTCTGCTGCGGCAGTTAAAATGCATGTCACTGCAGGGCCTTTGGGTGAGAAGGTAGACTCGGTGAGATTCGGTTAGGTGCCTCTTCCGTGGAGGGGGTAATAGACTCGGAATGTAAATCCTCCAATCTGCCCTCTACAATCTATAAACGCTGCTTAGCACAAAGTGCGACCAGTGGCACACCAATATCAAATAACACCGGAGATGCCGGCTTCTGTAATACGGACTCTGGACTTGTCAACAACAAATACTGTTACTGTTATCGCCTTCTTTTCACCTGGCACTCGTCTTTGAGCCTGTGAAAATGACGAGTTCCATCCTATACCCCCCCACCCCACCCCAAAAAAAACATAAATATTTCTTTACTTTCTTGGAGTTTGAACTTTCAAATCAACAGTGTGATTGACAGTTGGAGAAATGAACTAAAGAAACAGTGATCTGCAGACAAAATACAGCATGTGTGTGCATGTGTGTGTGTGTTTTATGGCTGTTACAGATGCAGTGGGTGAAAGGGATTTCCTACCAGGCCCAGGTATAAAATGATGAAAATTTACAGCCCAACAAAAAGATATGATTTTTTTTTTTTGGCACTGAGTTCAAAAATGCTTGCCATCTATCCTTCTGCATACTTCAATCTTTCTTTTTTCCATCAACAACTCCATGCGGGTTCATCAAAAACTTTAATAATGACGTCTATTGTCTTTAGAAGTCTGGCAGAATAACCTAAAACTGTCATTATTTCCTTTTGTTGTGGTCGCTTCCTTGTGTCCTGCTCCATATTATGCAGTGCATCCTTGTTTTTGTTTCTTTTTTTAATCACTGTGTGCCTTTGTGCCTGTCTGTGGGTTAATATTATAAAGTGTGCGTGTGTGTGTGTGTCTGGAAAAAGGAGCAGTGATGTGAAACAATTTTCATTGTCAGTCAAAGTGTTGCATCATACATGATCTCTTCCCTTCACCTGCAATTCAACGACATGAATTTTGCTCGCCTTAGGCTTCGGTTGATGTAGACGATGTTGTTTCCCTCTGACACAATTTGTTCTGATTTCGGCTGCAGCTTGACTGTGGGTTTAACCGACTTTGACAGCCCCCGTTTAAACGCTCTCATATTGTTATATCCGGTTGTTTGCGTGTTTACTCACGCACGTGGAAAAAAAATGAGCTCGCACATCCTTTCTACTTCCCTGGTTCTCTGAGTTGCGTATCTGTGCGGGCGCGGGCGCATGCACGTGCTTGCAAACGCATGCACGGGTGTCAGGAGTGCTCATTAAAACTGTATGGGAGCTGATGCTGTACTCCTGCTCCACTGCTCCCATTTCCACAGAGTTCTCCACGTCCTGCCAGGTAATCAGGCGGGCGGATACGTGTAGCCCTCGCGTCCGCGGCTGCCAACAAGCTGGGTTTGAGGTCGTAAAGAAACAGCCGCTTCAGCTAATTCATCCTGTCATGTTCATGTTCACCACTGAGTGTTTTACACAGCGGCAGCATAGGAACTATTAATCACACGACTCATGTTCTGGACTGAATTGATGGAACCTGTTAATGCTAATGTCATGTTTCTTGTCTCTTTTCTTCACCCCCCCCCCCCTCCCTTCTACCCTTTTTGTTCTCCTTTCCTTCACTGTTCCTGCTCCTTTCCTCCCCCTTCCTCCTCTGTCTCCACCTGCTAGGGGAGCACCTGCGCATTTGCGCCCAGGGTTACACCTGCTGTACCAGTGACGTTGAGGACAACTTGGCCATGTTGAGCCGCAGGGAGATGGAGGGACTGCTCAAAGAGGCTGGCCGATCCTTACAGACCTCCCTCACCGGACAATACAAGGCCTTCGATAGTGAGTTCGCGTGTTGCCAATGAGTGTATGAGTGAGCGATAGATTGGTAGATGTGTTTATGTGTGTGTACCCTGCCGTTCTTCGACGGCAATCGGCTCAGACCCAGTTTTGAGTGCTTGCGCGCCGGTTTCGATAGGACATTGTTTTGCCAGCTGTGGCTTCACAAGAGTACACACACACAGACTGACAGTAAGCAAAGGAGATAAGTTAAAGGCCTTTTATCATGCAGTCTGCAGATTGATGCAGAGCATTGATCTACTGTCATGCTTCAACAGACAGTAGTAATGCCTTGCAGTGCTTTTGTCAGAATGCCAGGCTGTTGCTTTTTTCTCAACTTTTACTTACTAAGCCTGCTAAGTCACAGAGCTGCAGAAAATGTAAAACAATGTAAAAAAAATCATTTAATCACGACGTCCCAAGTCAGGGACCTTCTTTCATGTCATCTCTCTCTGATGACTGACTCTCTGTGCTACATAATAAAGACAGAAGTGGCAGAAAAATTTCAATCTGAACTTTGAAATAATAAATAAATGACTTTTCTTTAAAGCGGTTTCGTTATCACGTAGCCTCCTGAAGGGAGCGGGGATTATTGAAAGCAGCGTTTTCATTAAAACTTCTGCTCATTCTACAACAGAACAAACTTCGTAAGTCTTCCGTCCGGCCATACGGAACCATAAACACATTTTTTCAGGGATTTGCATAACTGTGTTTAAATAAGTTTGACAATATTGTGGTAGCGTAAGTAAGTATAACAACAGGACTAAGTGCGCGAAGAGTCGTGCGTATTATTTGCAAAGATTTTATACAGTTTAACAGAATCAGAGAAGGCTTTCTTAAAAAAAAATCCTCACCAGTCGCAGTTCTTGACTCGACTCATGTTTCGTGACACTTAGCAGTCCCTATTTAAGAATGCTTTAACGTTTCACAGTAAAATCAGGACACGTAACCGCGATGCTTTAAGCATGAGACAAGAAATGAGAGAGACAAAGACAGGCAGAGAGAAAGAGAGAGGGATTTTCAGTCTTAGAACATCGGCGCACCGAGGCAATTATTTGTGTCTAATGACCTGCTCCAGTTAATAGAAGGGTGTCTCTGTGCTCCACTTGTTCCCCTTGGCCAGTCGGTGACAATGGATCTGTCAGCTGGGGGCTCTGAGCTTGGCTAGTTAGCCTGACCTTTCCAGATCACAGTGATTAGTGGCTGAGTGACATTTCTTTACTCTTCTTCTACCGCTCCGTGTCCTTCTTTCTCATGGTCCCTCCTTTTCACTAAGGAGGTCGTTGCTGTGCCAGAGGAATACAGTCATCGTGCCAAGTACACACACACAGGGACGACACACACACACACACAGATACAAACTCAAACTTGTCCAAGACATACAAATTCTCTCCAAGTTAGTTTATGTCACCCTACAGTTCTTGAACTTTCCTATTCTTCAGGAAAACACCTCATTTAGCACGGCGTGCCAGTAAACAACGTAGACTAGACACACACACATCCAAGCAGCACTCAACAGCGACTTCTAAACATTCTAATGATGCGCATCCAAGAACTTGGTGGATAAATACACGCGGGGACGCACGTCATGAACACTGCAACTTGTGTTGCCTCGCGGTGAAGTCATTTGGAGCTTTGTTTTTGTTTTTTTGTTCCCGCACGCTCTGCCAGATGCATCACACTCACGCGGCTCAGATAGCTGCTGTTTCTCTTTGAGACGGAAAATTAATCAGACCGTTGACCTCGAATCTAGTCACACCTGTACGCGCTCCCGAATTCTATTCTTCTCCAGAGCAGCCCACTACCGTTCTGTTCAACTTTATTTTTACTTTCCGCCGCTTTTCATATATCACCCCAGCATCAGATGCGGAGCTGACAGAGGGAGGAGAGAAGCGTATGTGTGTCCGGACCCCGAGGTCTAAAAACCATCTGTTGTTGACTGTGTCCTCTGAAGCCGAGAACTGAGAGATAGACCGGGGTTAATTGGACCATAATATGTTACATTTGCTGCCACACGATCGGCGCCGTTTGGCAGGATTCGGATGTTCTTACTGAAGACATCCTGTTGTTATACTTAGCTTTTGAAAAGTAAAGCGTTTCAGGCTTTGGCGAACAGCTCACGTCTTTTTCTGAAAGTGAGTGAAGGGTGAATGCGGGTTGTTTATATGGACGGACGCAAAATATTCTGCAAGCTTGATGTTCATCATTAAAAATAGGTGAGGATTAGCTGATTTCTAACCGCATCCAGAGCTTCTTTTTTGTTTTGTTCAGTGCAGGAGAGCACAGTGACATTGTACCACGCTGCCAGTCCCTGCACATCTGGCTGTGTTTAGCAGGGTGTGGGCTAGCTAGCGCCATGTGGCTAAGTGTAGGGTGTTACTGTTCCAGCCCAGGCAGGATAGGCCTTTTTGGGTCCAGGGACTTTGGAAGAAGCCCCAACTAAGCCGCAGATTAGAGGACCAGAATACTCACATACAGCTGGATCTGGGCCTTTGAGTGTGCACATTGTATATATGCGAGCATGCAGATGTGTGTTTATATACATGTGTTTGTAAGTTTGTAATTTGGTGTGTGTCACCGTGTGAGTGACTGAAAACGGGCTTTGTATACAGCACAGAGAGTGTATGCGGTTTGCACTTGGCACTCCCACTTTATTCGCCGTCATTCATACCGCGCACAAAGATGCAAACTAAATAATACATCACGTTAAACAAAGACAACAAAGTATTTTATGCTCAAGAGGAGGAGAAAAAAAAGGAGGGTGAAGGAGAGGACAGAGAGAGAATGAGGCAGATGGAATAATAAAAGACACAGAGAAAACGGGGACATACTGTCAGAGCGTAGTTGGACAGTGGTGGCCAGGAAGAGTGTGAAAGAGAAAAAGAGACGGTGTAGCATATGAAAGTGAGAGAGAAAAGGTCAGAGAGGACACGGAGAGTGATGGCACCAAAGGGAGCTCTGTGTTAGATGGCAACCAGGTGTATTAGACAGACGGTAGCCTTAAACCTGGCAGGTGGTGTTTGGCCTAATGGTGCCATCACTGGCATCTGGATTATGTGTGTGTGTGTGTGTGTGTGTGTGTGTGTGTGTGTGTGTGTGTGTGTTCACTTGTACCGCAGACACATGGAGCTTCTAGCAAAAGCGTGCTTTTTACTTTGCGGAACAGGATGCTTGCTTTAGAGTTTATATTGTGACAAGATCAAAAGCGTAGATCATATTAACAAACTTTGGGAGCCACATGAGAAAATAAATTCTGGCGATCCATTTTCAAAGTCTGATCTAAACTGTTTTCTCTCCGGTGTTTAACTTAAGAAAGTGTGGAGAAAAAAAAAGAGTTATATTTCTAGGATAATCTTTCAGTAGTGAAAACAGGCGACGAGACATGCTTTTAATCTTATTTAGGACATGGGGTATCTGTGCACTTTAGTCTTTTCACATGCTTTGATATACTGTCCTGGCAAAATGTTTTTTTCACCCCCTAAACAAAAGAGAAAATAATTTCGATCAGGGTTACAGCGTTTTTACAAATGTTTCTGAATGCAGCACCTCATGGCCCTGCATGATTAAGCATGAAACTCCTCCTGAGTTCCTCTAACTTCAGTCTGGCTTGATTGCAAACGAGGTCAAATTATGACAGATCAATTTTATCTGGCTAAAATTAGAGCTGAAATGATTTTTGAAAAGCAACAAATAAGCCAAATATTCTCTGATTCCAGCGATTCAGATATGATGGTGTACTACTTTTTTGTCTAATATGACAATAAACAGCTTTTTTTTTCAGGTCTTAGGTTGTTGGTCTGACCAAACAAGACATTTGCGGATGGGGGTCTTTGGGGGGCATTTCCTCTTCTATATGTAGATACAGAAAGCAGGGTCAAAGGATTTTATAGTGATCTTAACCCGGGTCTTGAATCAACAACACACGGAGAAACTACGCACACATTTATACACTGGCACGCAGTATTTATGATTAGCCAAATACTTATTGGCCAGTGTGTTCCAGCCCGTTTCAGTTCAAGGCAGATCAGTGGTCATAGAGCTTAATCTGATTTGAAGAGTACTGGCTGGCTGGCTGGCTTATGGGTACACTCATTTCTAGATGACCAAGCAGGACTCGCTTATTTATTCATTTAAGTGGAGTACTGAACATCTCCCAGTGCCGTATTCACCCGTGGAGACCGAGACGACGCGGTCTACGAGAAGAACGACGTGAAGCGCAGTCGAATCCATCCGATTTACGAAATAGGCAATAAACTTGGATCAAAGGACGGGTCTGAATCACCATCAGCTGATAGCAAGGAACACCCTGCTGTACTTATTTTCAGTGAACAGTGGGGCAGCACATTGGGAGTTCTGGTAATTTGTAAGTGAGAAGACTTGAACGGAGTACAGCAGAATCAGGACCTTTTTTTTTTAAAACAGTTAAGACAAAAAACTGAGCACAATGCATAACGTGTTTTCTTTTTCCACATCACCACATCTATGCCTACTAGTAATGGACACTGGCGACACGTATGTGTTGCCCATACTTCCACAATTAGGCAACAGATCTGAGTCACTCCTGCCGCCCACCCTCTAATTTCCTGCTTTCAGGGTCACCTCTGATGATGTCATGAAAGACAAGGACATCTGTTCCCATTGTGGCGCTTGATTGGCTCATTTTATCTGCATGCAAATCACGTCGGCGGGGACCAGGAGTACACTGGCCTAATTATGCCAAACGCATTACTCACTTGGAGCTGTGGCGCCTTGGAAGGATGAAATCAAAAAAGAGAGTGGGAGAAAGCCAAGACGGGGAGGAAGAGAAAGAGGAATGCGGCGTTAGTCAGGATGGCATCGGGGCAGGCGAGCAGTGGAAAGTAAGATGAGATAGAGGGGGCTGGGGGGGGTGGGACAAAACGATAGCGAGGGCGAGGGCTGGTATGGCATTTGGGAGGAAACAAGCGGAGGAAAAAGCTGCAAAAGAGAACCAGATGGATACGAAAAAAAAGCAGGCATGGGTAAATTGTGCGCGATGCTAGCCAGGAAAAGTCACAAGAGAGAAAGTGGAATCAAGACTTCCACGGAGAGCCTGTTGATAAACGACGCGCATTATGTGATGTGTCGGCTTGTTTAATATAAGAGACCTTTTAACGGCGTCTAAATGCTGGCTAAGGGGCTTGCAGCGCTCCCAGGGCACAGTATGTGTGTGATAAGTGTTGTTATTGATGGAGAGTCAGACTGACACATAAACAGCCTAACTGCTCCCAGATCATCATTTGTGCATTCACCACGCCCGGGACAGCCGTGTTTGTTTATGCCTGTCGTGTTTATTTTTTCATTGTCCTTCCACAGGTGGGGGGATAACAAAAGGAAAAAAGGCTGAGAATCATGGGTACATGTGAATGTTGGGAAGAAAAAAAAAAATCAAATCACAAAACCATCTGGTGCCTGCTGAAGAGCCTGTGGGTGGTACAGAATACAGGCTGGCCTTTTGGGGGCTCGAACATTGCAGCCCTGTGTCTCTCAGTATGCCTTTTTTGTCCTCCCCTTGAAGAGAGTTACCTCACACATGGAGCCTCATTAACATATTTCAGCAAAATTATGGAGGGAGTAGTTAGGCTCAAGGTTCTGTTCATTCGTTTTGTCATTTCTGTGTAAACTGGAACATCTTGTCGCCAATTTATGAGACGCTGGATGACCATTTCCCAACCAGGAGCGATACGATAGAAGCAGGTTTCCTTGCTCAAAGACTTGCCAAATTATTTTCTCCAATTTTTCCACCAATTCTACAAATTTTATGCATGGCCGAATGCCTCTTGAACGTGTCCTGCGCCTTTAACCAAACGCAGATGACAGATCAAAGATCCTGAAAGAAAAAAGAGTGATGGAATTTGGCTTACAGGTGGTGCTAAAGCAACGCTGCCATAACTGGTACTCCTGAGTTTGAGTCCCACGAATGTTGCGCAACATTCATTCTTGTGCAAATATGTAATAATAATAATAATAATAATATTCCCAGACAAGATCTGAATATTCTCCAGAATTCGTTGCAGCCAACTTGATTGTGCATTCTGATGTAGATCAGATCCAGATGCAACTTAAAATGTTCTATTATTGAAATAACAAATTTAGAGCAGGGTTGTCGGAGGTGCTGTGTGTGAATTTTTTAATGCAGCATTGCCACCTGATTCTCTTCTCTTCTCTTCTCTTCTCTTCTCTTCTCTTCTCTTCTCTTCTCTTCTCTTCTCTTCTCTTCTCTTCTCTTCTCTTCTCTTCTCTTCTCTTCTCCTCGGCATATGCCTCAACGTTTGCTCTCTCTCTCTCTGCCTCTCTCCTCCCTGCCAAAGAACCATTCAGCTAATATGATCATTCAGCACTTGTCAAATGGACAAATAGAATTACGTCTGTCAGATATGAAAGAGATACACAATTGCTGCCTTTGCAGCCCTCTTTTTCTCCCTCACTCCCTCTCATTTTTTTCACGGGTGTGCCGTCTCTATCCAATCCTCTTATGTCAGTATTTGGTGCGCCGCCAAAACTCAGTTGATCTGTCATGTTTTAAAGATACCTCTCTATTTATGGACTCTAACTGTATGCTTAAGCATCCGTGTCAACATCAGTATACGAGAATAGCTTTCATTTCTCTTCCATTTCATCGTGTGCCTCCTGCAAAAACGGAAAAAAAATTAATAAATAAATAAAACGAAACGAAAATCAAGCTTTTCCCAGAGCTTGAATTGTATATTTTATAAAGTTTTTTCAGTCCTCCACCATGGTCTCTAGTGTTTTGAAACATTTCCTGCACATGCTAGACGAGGTTCACCGCCAAATGGAGGAAACAAACACCAAAATGAGTTTTCACAGGAGACTGGAGAGTTAGGTGAGAACAGACAAGTCGTCAAAGATTGAGTGATTTCTTGTCAGTCCGTGATTGCTTATTCACCATCAGATTGTTCAATCAGCTGCTGCGGGTTGCAACTTTATATTGCAAATATTGCCAGACCCGCTAAGCTCTAGAAAACTGATTCTTTTCCAGAATGAACAGATCAAGGCTCGGTCAGTTAATACCTCTGTGTGAGAAAGTTACTCAGGATCAGCCCAGGCCCTCGGTGAGAGTGATTGGCAGCCTGAAGAACATCGATGGTACCTCTGTGCTACACAGGATATCTTGTCAATAACAACTTGACACAGGAGACAAGAGTGAGGAGGAGGAGGACTAAGCACAGAGACACCAGAAAGACAGGGTGGGGAGGAAGGCTCGTGAAGGTAGAGGCTACTTGTCTGCTTTAAAGCACTCTATTGCTTGATAAAAGACCGAGAGAGTGTACTGTGGAAGAGAGTGAAATACTTTGATATGTAATTTAATGGTATATGAGGATTTGTGTGTGCACTTTAATGTGTGTGTGTGTGTGTGTGTGTGTGTCTTTAATCAGGTTTAGAAGCAATTGGATAAGAGAACGTAGGAAGAGAGTTAAAATAAGCCTCTACCATGTCAAGGTGGCCTGGATGTGAAGCTCCGAGTGATTACAAATGAAATCATTAACTCCCCTTTCACTGCAGAGAGAAAGTCATTAAGGCACACATGTGTGTGTGTGTGTGTTAGACAGAAGTGAGGGAATGAAGAGGCCGAATGTGCTCTAGGTAGAGCGTGGCAACAGAGATTTTTCTAATCTGCCGTCAGGGTCACTGTGGGTCGGTGGGGTTTGTCTCTGTAGCGCAGCTGGGCAAACATTCGAAATGTTGTCACGATATCAAAAAGGCGATTTTCCCTCGAAACTCATGTGCATCACATATAAAACAGTCAAAGTGACTTTTCAGACCAAGCTCAGTAGCTCATTTTGCTGTTTTTGCTAACGCAGCTTGTTTGGAGTTATTCATTTGGACAGAAATGACTGAAAAGGATGTTATAATAATCGTAGAATCTCAACATGAATCCATTTATACTTGATTTACATGACAATATTGAATTATTGCCCAGTCCTACTCTGGTGGCTATTAAATGTATAATCAATTTGGTATGGTTGTGAAGAGCCTCATATGCTCTACAGATTGTGAAGTCATTTGACACAAATTTATGATTTGCGGATCTGGTTATCAATGCACAGTAAAATGTGCATCTATTCCAAACCATATACTGTACAGAAAATCTTCATCTGGTATGATTATATATTATAAGTAAAACTGAGGTGAGTTGGCATGGTTAGAGTTAAATATCAGTATATTATCGCATGACAATTAAGTCATCTGATGCATTGCAAGATACAGTCACTTGCATCGGCTCTTGGAAAACAGCAATTATCAGCCATATAGTGGCCTCACTGAAAATCAGTAAAAATGCCCTACAGTTTGTCTCCTCTTTGTCCCCTCCACACCCAACATGCTGGAATAAAGCAATTAAGCGTCCTCTCCCATCACTCCTTCCTTAGAAAGCAGGCACTGGGGGAGAGAAGGGGGGGTGTGTGGATGGGCTTTAAGGGATGATGGAGGATTGAGACAGAGAGAGAGAGAGAGAGAGAGAGTTAAAGGAAGGAGGGATGAGCTCGTGGCTCATCGTATCATGGAGACACAAACAGATGAAGAATGGGAAAGGTCATGGCCACACGCAAAAGCACACGCACGCACACATGCACGGGGGGGGGGCTTTGAGTCATACTAATGATGATCATTATTCACTTGAGCTGAAGGGCAGAGGAGAACTGGACAGCGTGATTCCATTTACCAAGATCTGCCCTCCACACGTGGTGACCCCCAGAGCACTTAAAAAGCCACATTAGGACTGTAAACAGAAATGTGTATAATTAATATAATGGCGAAAACAACTTCCCTTCATCACCCGAATGAAACCGTTTCTGCTGAAACCCATTTCGCTAAGCCAGTCTAAAGGCATTTTTACCGTAGGGCTGACAGTATACGCGGCAGGAATGAATTCTAATGGGGATTAAAAGCAAAGCTGCACCTGTCACAGCCGCTCCCCGTCTGTCTGTCTGCCTGCCACTGTGTACTCTGGAAAGTGTGTGTGTGCTGGTCTGTGATCATTGTGTGTCCGTGTTTACGCGCGTATGTGTGTATGTCACTTTGAAGCTGGTACCTCTTTGTTCACGTGTGTCTGTGTGCTTTCCTGCAAACTCCTGGAAGTAAATTGTGTCGGTTGGTTTGCACAAAATGTGCGCGCTTGTGCGCGAGTGACATAGATGCAGCTCTTCTGCTGCTTTGAGGCTGGCCCGGTGCATTGTTTCCAGATAGTTTGAGTGACGGGAGGTCAGGGAACAGGGGAATCGTGTGTCATCTAGCCAGGAAATCTCGCTACTAAACAAGTGCTGGACATATGGCTGCAGCATGTCAGAAGCAGTTATCTCATGGAGCGTTGTAAATCCAAGAAATTATTTGTTTCACACACAGAGACACACCATTGCTACCATTTGCTCTTTGCTCTGAGGTCTGCGGCTATATTATATATGTATTAACCTTTTCTGACTTTAGACAATGATTTTTTTTTTTCCATCATCGCTTACTTACTTAATGTGATTTGTTTCTTTTAGTGTTTTTGCAATAGGATTTGCACTTTAATGACACCAAAATTCATACATTTTAAAATACAATTTGAAACTTTCAAGAGAAAAGAAAGAAAGAAAAAATATAGATAACTGCTCACGCTAGTGAGGAGGCATAGGCACGGGGCTTTCGACACAATACAGCAAAAGACCAAAAAGCGCCAATATTTAAAAGAGCTGAAGAAGTCTGTGGCCGTAGGAGAAGGGACCTTGGTGTGTCAGGGTAAAGAGCTTTCAAAACCAAACCAAAAGTTGGACTTCTACATTTTTCAGATATGCTGTAAGCCTTTGGAAGCACTCAGCAAGCACAGAATGACCATTAATTCTAGCAAAAGCAAGAATAGGAAATGATGTATGTCTCAGCTATCGTGGAATTATAAAATGAGTCCTCGCAGGAGTGCATTTGGGCTAAATACATCTCTTCAAATCAATGGCACCGATGAGAGCAGACCTTTTTAGCTTTGAGCCTGTGAAAAGGCCAGAAAAAAAGCAGCAAATAACAGCAGCAGGCTGGCTGGTGTTTATTAATGAGTGAGAAAACAGAACAGAGATACTGTATCCAATAAGGCCAGAGCTTAGATAATGCCACACAGATGCGTCAAGATGAACTTAAGCATATTAACATGTTATGTAACTCCGAGCGCCGTGATTGTCTTCAGGCCGAGCGCATGTGGGTGTTTGAGTTTTGCTACTTGTGTAACTCGGCTTAATTCTCCCATATGGTGTTGTCAGGGAAACTGTAGGAAGATGACATGTGTTTGAATTTTGTGTAAATATACAGAAGTGTGGTGGAGTTTTGTTTGCGTTATGATGTTTTTAAAAGCGGCCTCATTATGGGGGATACGGCTACTCGAGGCAGAGCGCCGGGCCGCAATCCGGACCACAATCTCCCCCTCACTCATCTCCTCCCGATCTGGGGTGGCGGCAGGCAGAGATAAGACAGCAACAAAATAAACAACTTCCCATCTCCCTGAAATGCACACACACGCATGTACCAGGTTTGAACCCGTTGCGTACATGGAGATGAAGAACAAATATTGCCTATATATATATGTATATACACACAAACTTCATAATCTGTGTGTGTGTGTGTGTGTTTTCATTTTCTTGTCACCCCATGTAAATGAAGTGGATGGATTATTAGAAGATCAGTGCAGGGTTTGGATCTGTTCCCCCCGCTTTCCATTTGCTTTTAATGTTTGCGCATGTCTCAGACATATTTCAAAATTCTGACAGGCAGCCTGCCTACCTGTCTGTCTAGTCGCCTGTCTGCTTGTCTGCCTGTCTCTGCCTGTGTCCTATATCTGTAAATCCTGACTTGGAGCAGTATACACTTTACCCTGAAGCGCCGTCAACTGTCTGCAATCCCCTAGAGGGACATTTTCGCATACTTCAACTTTAGGTTCACCAAAAGTATGAGGGAGTGTTAGTATGCACAAAGCAGCAAGATAGATTTTAATTTTTTTTCCCCCTTTCATCCTACATTTAAGTCTTGAGTGTCGCACCACCCTAGATGTTCAGTAGGTGAGAATGATAATGTGGTCCTATAGAGCAGAAAAATGCCACTAAACTAAATAATAATATACGGCGTGTGATTTTAAACAATGTAGGAATATTTTACTGTCTGCACTTCCTTCCTTCTGTTTTCAAACCATTAACTTTCCATATTTGTTTGCAGGTTACTTCATTGAGTTGCTGAACCGCTCAGCTATTAATCTACAGGAGACCTTCACTTCATCTTGGGGATCCATATATTTGCAGAATTCCCAGGTCTTCTCAGACCTGTACACAGAGTTGAAGCAGTACTACCGCGGCCCCAATGTCAACCTGGAAGAGGTGCTTAATGAATTCTGGGACAGGCTGCTGGAAAAGCTCTTCTACCAGGCAAACAAGCAATATTTCATGTCTGGTATGTCTGCCTTTTTGTCATAGAACGCCAAATAATAACCAAGGCTCACTAATTGGGCTGTGGGTTGTGTTATTGCATGGGAACTTCCTTTAAAAGTAGTAACATAAAGTGCATATGAATAAAAGACTAGAAGGATTTGACATGTTTATGCCATGTAAGCATGATCTTTAGATGTATTTAGATTCTTTTCTCAGATGAAGATTTTAATGCATGTGTATGTTGATTGTGTATATGCATACCAGGTGAGGACTACCTGGAGTGTGTGTCAAAGCAGACAGACACACTACGGCCCTTTGGAGACACCCCTCGTCTGATGAAGACGGCGGTCACACGCACCTTCGTGGCTGCGCGTTCCTTTGTTCAGGGACTGGTGGTCAGTGGGGAGGTGGTGCGCAAGGTGTCCCAGGTAAAACCTCCCTTTCCACATCCCATTTCTTTTCTTCCTCCCACAGAATTAAAGTGCCACCCCATACTGGTTAGTTAGTTTTATTTGTTTTGGAGAGTTTTTCATTAAGGGTGACTAACTGCTTCACATTTCTTTTTTTTTTCTTTTTACTGGCGTCGAACCTGCTGCAAAGCTAATATTCTCTGCTCCCCCCACATGCTCATTGGTATTCTTGTGTAAAGGGGTCTGTATTCATCTCTCCTTAGTGATCACCATTTCTCCTCCTTGATGTGACCACCTAAACACACACACTGACACGCGCACACCCACACACGCACACACACAGGCCTGTTTTTACCAGTCCGCGTGCATAGCGCAATGGCAGATCAATGTTGGTGGAAACGAGAGGCTCCATAAAGTATGGCCCTCGGCTCAGACAATCAGCCCCTGCAACAACAGTTAATGTCAGCTCCACGCTGAAAAATGTCTCCCCATGCCGTGGGGAGGGTTAATATCTCCCAAGAGAAATGGTCCCCTCTGTGTAAAAGACAAGAGTAAGGTTAAGATCAGAGCAAGACTAGGAAATCATTTCAGCTCCTGAAAGGGAGGTGGCCGGTATTGACGCGCAAGTGAAAAATATCTCCCGTCAGACGCAGAGCAAGGAGAGTGTTGAGAGCAGTGGCCCCCTGAGAAATATGCGCATCCTTTGAGAAAACAGATGCTGTACCAGAAATGAATATTACAATTCTTTCCCGCGATGAAATATTACAAGGTCAGCCTGTGTGTAAACATGAGAAGACGAAGAGCGAGGGAAACGCGGTGGCAAACCGACAAAATAGGTTGTGACGCTGTTTACGAGCCTGCGAGGCCACACATTTGGATCCATGTCAAAAAAAAAAAGAAAAAAGAATCCATATGATTCTTTTCCCTTTCAGTCTGATATATGTGCTCTGGCTTGCACCGTGGGTGGCACATACAATACTGCTTGCTATAGCATCAGTGTTAGACAGCCTGGCCTAGCATCTCTCTCTCTCTCTCTCTGCTTCTCTTTGGCCCAGAAAATAGGCACAATGTCTCACACCTACACAAAGGGACCGGAGGATGTCTCAATTAAATACCTGCACATCCACAGCCACATGGGAGTAAAATCAGGAATAACCACCGAACGCAGCTAGTCTAGTGTAGCAGGTAGCTAGTGAATAACAAGGCAGAGACAGAGACAGTGACAGTGACAAGTGAAACTGGAGCTAAAAGAATAATGCAAGTGGTTTAATAGAGCTAGAGACATGGCAGTTAGTGCTGAGACTCAGGGAAGCAAACAGCGGAGTAAGGACAAGAATTAGCATGGGCAGGAAGTTGAAAACCGCTATTCGTGATTTGTGTGCACAGGGGTGGACCAGCCACCGGCCAGAGTAGCTCACAACCCCCGCGGAGCTCTGCCAGCAAGATGCTAAGCTGATAAGCATCTCTCGGCGCTGAAGGGTTCAGAAATACGTGCGCACCTCATCATTCCATCATTCCCTTCCAACGGTGATGCACATTTCCCCCGTGTGGCTACTTCCTAATGCCCCCACCCCGGTCTGATGCCGGTTCTGAAGGATAGTGAGTGATGTGCTCATTAAACGAGGCTGGGAACCAGGGAAAAAACGCGTAAATAATTAGCACGGCTTTTACAAAATCACAAAACGGCGTCTCTGCACTAACGCCAGTGCACTGGAGTCACTGCCACTCTGAATGAGGTCACGGGCTGCCTCTTGCCCTATTTACACCCATCAAAAGGCTTAAGAGGGAGGGCAAAACTGGAACGCTGCATTGCGAGGACAGTCCCTACGGACACGCTCGGTCAGTTTCTGTAAGAGAGGGGATTTCCAACTGAACTGTGCAAAAAAGACGGAATGCCTTAATTTTTCCTTGCCTCGTTCGTGTCGGGCCTTGTTTGGTCCAATTTGATTAAAAGAAGCACAGACTTCAACGAACTGTTCAATTTCACATTCATAATTTGTATGTCGCCTGTCTGCCCCGGCACAGAATCGGCACTGTGCTGTACTTATGCAGATTGAGACAGCGCTGTGATGGGAACAAATGAGACAGCGAGGAAAAGCGCGAGAGGAAGATAACAAAAAGTCTGTGACAAACTCCAGCGTCCTCCTCTCCTCGCTATCTTACTTATTTAATCCTTTATTCTCCTTCCTTCCCCATTAAATTGTACTCCAGCATTTATGTTGATATTTCCCAGAGCTGTGTCCTGTGCTGTCCTCTGTCTCCTTTTAGTGTGAATAGCTCGGTATGCTGGTTTGGATCTTAGCTTTCCCTTCCTTTCCCTTGTAATTCTATCTTCGATTGATTAGGCCCTAATGAGACAACCACTCCTATTTATAGCCATGTATTGCCACTTAAAGGGCCCAGTGACTGAAGATGTTTACCACACACTGCTCAGGGACGTATTGCGCTGCTCGAGTCCAAAGCTGGAGTGAATAAAACGAAATTCTTTGTGCGTTTGTGTTAATGTGTGCGTGCGCGTGCCGAAGTCTGCATTTGCTACCAACTTAGAGGAAACATGACGTGAATCCCTGCGTCATTTTAGTTAGATTCATTGTGAAAAAGAGGAGCTGTGGTGAATGGTGATGAAAGAGTGCGAGGAGGAGGCTGAGGGCACAGCAGCACGGAGCAGAGAGAGACAGAGATGTGGGGGGAAAAGTGAATAATGTGAGAGGTGATTCTGTTAGACTGAAAAAAGAGATCAGTCAGATGCAGTCTTTCTTTCTGGTTAAGTATTAATTTCTCCTCTCGCTTCGCTCCGGGCTGCACCAGTTGCTGTGTCCTTAACTTTTTTTTCCGGACTGTTTTATTCCCTCGGGTAAGGGAGTGGAGGAAGTAGGCCACGCGCCACATAGCTCGCTCTAGAGGCGAGGAGTCTGGATTGGTTCGCTCTATAACACACGGGGGGGGAGAGGTCGCTCGTATATCCTTACTAATTACAGAGGAAAGACAAGCAGAGAGAGATGGCAGGAGGGGGGGGGGGCTCCATCACTGTAGGCAATATACAGTAAAAGGTACTGACAGGTATGGCGAGCACGTTGTGAAGGTGAAGCAAGGACACGTGAGGAAGTTCAAATATGACACAGTCACGTCAAAGAGCCACGCGTACGAACATCAAAGAGTAAATATAAGACCTAAACCTTTCTCTTGATACCTCTTGAGAGGCCAGCATAGAGATGATTCAAATCACAGAGAGTGTGTGTGTGTGTGTGTGTGTGTGTGTGTGTCTTTAGTCTTTTCACTTACTTAAATGTGGAGATTTGCTCTGTTTTGAACGGTTGAACAGCGGCTGAACAATTTGGCACATTTTATTCCATGAGTTTATCCCATTAACAATCAATGATTGAATCAATAATGAAGACAACCCTCACTTTTTAGTCCTAATCCTATGAGTTATTGCTGCTTCTAATTTGACGGTCCCTCTTTCACCAGTCTCCCGAGCACCACAGCTCCGAGGTTACAGAGGAAGTTGTCAACATCAACCCCCAATTAGCACCGTGGAGGAGTTACACACTGTTTCATGTCTGTTATGCCTGGCCTGGGATTCCCAGCATTAATACTGTATGGGTGATGTAACAGAAACTAGATTAATGGCTGTCTGTCCTTAACAAGTATTTCATTAACATCACCCTGGGTTTTTTTTTTTTTTTTTTTTTACTCCCCTGCCAACGCCCCACTGTGAATCTTATGGCTTTTTTAACACTCCCTTATCTCGCTCGTTTTCAGTCTTTCCCTCCACTCATCCCTGCACACTCCCTTCCCTCACTCACCAAAAAAGCATTCGTCTGACTCATCCCTGGCTAATGAGTGGTAGGGTAAAGATGGGAGGAGGGAAGAAAAGGAGGGCAGGAGTGAGGATCTGACTCATGTCTCATATGACTTCAGATTAAGCCTGGGAATGTGGTTATTGCTTTTCTGCGTCACTTATTTCTCTGTATACTGTCCTCCTCGTGCAACTGGCAGTGATTACCGAATTCTATTGGTCTCTTTTAGACATGCATTTACTAAATTAGGCTTATTATGTTTTTTTTTTTTTTAAATGTGGTTTAAGATTTAATTTAGAGTTGAAATGTTGTCAAAATAAATAACTTTTGCCTCATGTGTATTAAATATGATTATATTAAACTGATCCTTGTGGGGAAATTGGGTTGATACACCCATAAATAGTTGTTGGATAAATAAAAACAAAAAGAACAGAACACTGATGATTGTTTGAAACTTTACCACCATTATTTTCAACTGATGAAACTGGTGATGTATATAAGCGTGGGCGAAAGTGTGGCTCACAAAAGACATTATAAAACTACATGTGATACTAAGAGGCACACAATAATTACACCATGATGAAGTGCTACAGAGGAGAAACCGTATTTAATGCTGGCCACCGCTTGGTCAGAGGACAGTTCTACTTTCTGTGGTCTGAAAATGACCATTTCCATGTCCAGTTATACCGAGCAGACTTGAACTTTTACTGGCAGCTCTGTAGAGTGTAGAATGTAGAGTCTCTCCATTTGTTTTCCCACCTGATCCCTGTTGTTGTCCTATTTCGACTGTATATTTGTTAAAAGCTGGTTTTAACTGTGACTTTGCTGTTGGAAGAACAGTTTCCAGGAAAAGCATCAGGCTGGCCCAGATGTCAGCTTAGAGGAGCTTTGTATGCGTAGCTGGGCTCGTTCTACCTCTCTCTCTCTCCCTCCCTCCCTCCTTCTTTCTCTCACTCCCTCTCTCACACACGCTTCCTGAGGTTTTGTATGCATAGCTGGTCTCTCTTGTGAACAGAGCTTACTGGTATTAACCCAGTTTCACTTTTCACGCACCAAGGCTCTTTCCTGGGGGAGCAGCCTCATGAGATAGAGAGAGAGAAATGGAAGACTCGGGAAGGATGGAGTGAGGGGCTGAGAATACTTGTATGAATGTCAGGGCCTTTTCATCGCATCTGAAACAAAAAAGTGAATTCTCCCAAAGTGGTTTCCAAGGAAACTGTGCTGAATGAAAGTCTGGTGCAAACTAAAAAAAAAAAAAAAGGTCACCATGGGAGGTGACCTCCCACAGTTCTGTGACTGTCATTGTCTGGACAAAGAAATTTCCATCTTCACATCTTATTAAAACTTAACTCTCCTGCACAGTAGCAACAGCCCAGGTTTTTTAACTCTTGGAGCGGTCAGGTATAAAGTTTGATCAGCTGCTGCTATGTGAATTTATTTTTTTAGACTATTAGTTCATATATGCTTGACTAAACAGTCATTTTTCATCCAGGTGGTGTGTGTTTATTTTTGCCTTGCCCTACCCCAGGTGCAGCTGAGCCAGGAGTGCATGAAGGCCATGATGAGGATGACTTACTGTCCCCACTGCCGCGGCATGGCCTCCGCCAGACCTTGTGCCAACTACTGCAGCAACGTCATGAAGGGCTGTCTGGCCAACCAGGCTGACCTCAACACCGAGTGGAGGCATCTGGCAGGTAGGGAGCACACACAAACGTGCATCCAATTCAGCCACGTGTTTGCTCAGAAGTTCACCCGACACACGATGTTACTTTGTACCGTTCAGACAGCAGAAACGCTCTACCAGTGTACTACATGTGAACCATTTCACGCCTTCTTCACACTAACTGTTCCTCCTGTCTTTGTAGAAACAATGATACAGGTGGCTGCTCACTTTGATGGCCCATCTGGCGTGGATAGCGTGATCCTCTCTCTCCCGACCCGCATATCAGAAGGCATGGTTACCATGGTCGAGAATATACAGTCCATCAACACCAAGGTCAGAGCGCGCATTGATACACACGTACAGCTGTGTGTAGCTCCACGCTATACAAAGACATGAAATGGTATTGTGGGCTGAACCACGAGGTTGTGAAGTCAAATCAGCCCTAAATAACCATGATCCTGTAATATTAGTAGATGTGATGCTTTGTGTCAGCCATGACCAGTCAAATCACATATTTTCTGCTTGATTATTAAAGCAGTTCACTCTGCGCCACGCACTGCCAGTTAATGAAGGTTCTGCTGATGAAGGAAATAAGTATACTGATGCATGAGGTGCAGAATGTATGCCGTTAGAAATAAGATCATTTTATTAGATTATGTCTGCAGGTTGCTCTAGCTGTAGCTGAATGATGCAATGTGAAAAAAAAAACAGGGTTGAACGATATTGAAAATGTATTATAAATGCCAAATGTACATTTGCAGCAAACTGCCACGGGTAAAAACATCCATCAGCCAGTACATGGCAGCTTCATGGCATTTCCTGACAAGTCCTGGGAAGTCAATCAAAGTCAATCTGGCAAACATGTATCTATAAAACTGTTGGCGCTCTGTTTTAAAAGACCCCGCTTGCCTGTTCTGTCGATCAGCTTCTATTATGAACAAGGCATAAACAAACTTGGGTCAGTTTTATTTTTATTTTTTTCACAAGAGAGGCTTCTGTGTTTTGCGTTGTTGTCTCTTCAGTTTCGCAGCGGCGAGAAGGTTTGGGGCTCGGTTGGCGGAAAAAAAAAGTGATGTCACGCGCTCCCATTCGCCAATCAGGATTTAGGAAATGAGATGTTGTGAGATTGTTTACTTCTGTAGCCAGGCGACTGTCTATCAAACCCACTCAAAGCGCACCCACAGTCCCAATGAAGCGGATTAGCTGATTAGCTTTTTTTAGTCATGAATATTTGATGTGGTAGAGAAGTACAGAGAAAGTTTCAGGGGCTTTGAAATATTCATATCACCTTGTAAAGCAGTGGAAATAGTACTAAGGAAATAAAAAATAAAAAATCTTTCTTGTCTCCGGAAAATTGCTACTGTGCAAACTAATACACATACCCTGGATCCATCAGTTCAGTCCTTTCGCACTTCACTATTTCATTTGCGTGAGCAATTAACACCTATCCTGCCTCTAAATTAATGCCGCTGCAAAGTTCTGCGTGGCTGATTTAAAATAAAAGGATGTGAGTCATGTCAGAGTCTGCGGGCCAAGCATTTACGTCACTGTTTAATGGTGTTTGAGCAACAGTTTTATATGATCCTTAAAAGGCACTGACAGCAATGGAAATCTGACTGAGTTGTTTGGTGAAGGTGGAAAACAGTGTCGACGGTGCGGGGAAAGACAAAGCTTCCTCTGTGCTGGTTTTTGCTGTTAAAGAGCCTGGCTGGCTTGAGGTGAGCCATAGCCTGGCAGACTGCCTCCGACCTGGTTCAGTATGGTAATCACACACAGCTTCAGCCTCTGATCTTCATCTCTAGGGGAAAGAGCTGTGTTGATCCCAGAGAAGTCAATTTGGGACTATGGTCTGGCATTATGGTAGACACAGTGTCGGACAGATTATCTCCTATTTACATAATCTGTTGACATCAAAAGCCATATGCTGCGTTATGTACTACCAAATGCGGATAAAAGCGATTGCGGAATGCGTAAAGTAAATGTGCACGAGGGATCTGCCACTACTCGGGCAACAAAGTCAAAGCCAGATTTCAATTGCGTCCATTATTCAATCTACTGTGAACCACACAAAACCAGCGAGTTATGCTGACAGAAACGCCTGCGAGCAGGATTATTTTATGGTTATGTGTGAAGGTTCAAAGGCTTGAGGCTCCTCTAAGCAAGCCAGATTGGATGACAGATTGACTGCAGTCTTACTGTGCTCCCTAGGCTCCATTTATAAAATGTAAGCCCCATAGGGACAAGTAGTATTTTCTCCAAGCCTCGAATCACTCTGCTGAAGCGATGCTGTGATTGACTCACAGGGTCATGCAAATAACAAGTACCAATCATCACTGTTGGTTTTCAAAGGAAGATATTTTCGTGTGTTTATGCTCATGTTCTTTGTGTACTAAGTCGGTTCGGCAAACACGAAATGTTTTGCTGATGCGGTATGAGTGTGGGTTTACAGGATTCTATTCAGAGAGTTAGTTCAAGTGTTAGATTTCTGTCAGTCTTGTTAACGCCGACATTAATAACGTACAAACTACATATGGTTGGGAAATAACGTTCACAGAGTAAGCCTGAAGCCTTATGCCGGCTCTACCAGTTGTAGATGACGATGAACTTACTTAGATCTGTTTTAGGTTTTTTTTTTTTTGCAGTGCTTGGGAAACTGTGAATAGAACTGAGTCCATTTACTCCCCTCTCGTGTACCTTCTCTCTACATTTCTGCCTTGTATTTTTTCCTCCAGTTGTTCCAAGCATGTGGCGTGAGGGGGGGTGCCGGCAGCACGGGAGTTGACGACATGAAGAAAGGGAAGGTTATAGTGGAGGACAAGTTGGGATCCACCTCTAGCAAAATGGACAAACTGGTTAGTATTTGCCCAACTGAATCCGTGTCCTTGTTATTGCTCTCTGATGGCCTACTACGGCCCTTTTAAACGGATGGTTTATGATGCAGGAGTCATTGCTCATCATGGTCAATTAAACCCCTCTTGCTGTTTGTTTCACCTTTACGCAGACAACTACGGGGTGATTAGATGGCAATGAATACTCGGATGGATGAATGAGCATTGCAGTTGGTTACTGAGGGAGCAAGAGTTTTCTAACTCTCCTGTTTGAGTCTGCTATCAGGCCGTGGTATCATTCGGACAAAATGTAAAACTTCATAAATTTGCACTTGTCAACTCTGTTTTAGGTGTCTGATGTAACCATGAAACTGAGGGAGTTGCAGCCGTACTGGGTTTCTCTCCCAAGTGTTCTGTGCAGTGACAGAGTGGCCACTGGAACAGGAGCCGAGGACAAGTGTTGGAACGGCATGAGCCGTGCCAGGTAGGTTATATAATCGGATAAAGAGCTGTATTTTTAAAAGAATATATCAAAGTATAAAAATGGACAATGCTATCTTGTGAAATGATGATGATTAATGCACAATATAAAAGGAACTGCGAGCTGCTACTGAGGTGACCAGACATCTCAAGAACATATATTTTTTTGTAATACTAGCAGCTGAAACTATAATTTCAGCTGCTGAACAAGTGGTCCCAGCTACCAAATATCCTTTCCCTAATGCATAGTATTGTAGTGAATCGGCATATTGAAACTAGACTGAGCATGTTTTGGAAGAAATCCATTTATAATAATTTAGTTACAAATGAAAACTTCAGTTCATATCCATGCTCACTTCAGTACACTTTCACCCTTATTTGGTCTGGCATAACCAGCATGAGGACTAATGATTGAAAAAAAAAAAAAAAAATTCAATGTGCCATTATTCTGTCATTGCCAGTTTTAGCCACAGTGGCATGTGTTCATGAAATGTCACCAATTAAATTTGATGAGGTGATGCAAGATTTCAGACTGTGTCTGTATTTTATACCTGTTGAACAAGTGTTCGTGTGTGGCAGGTACCTTCCCGAGGTGATGGGTGATGGTCTAGCCAGTCAGATCAACAATCCTGAAGTGGAAATTGACATCACCAAGCCAGACATGACAATACGCCAGCAGATAATGCAGCTGAAGATCATGACACACCGCCTGAAGAATGCTCTCAACGGCCAGGATGTGGACTTTCAGGACACTAGTGAGTACTTTTCCTCTCACGGCCCACAAGTTCTGAAAGACATTCGCAAGAAAGTTCCTCTCGGGTGACTCACCGATGATTAAAAACTTTTAAGTTGTTGATTAAAGGAAATAAACAACTCTTCATCTGAGCAGGCAGCGCACTTCTATCTTTTTGAAGAATTGAGGTCATATTTTGTAGTGCATAATGTAACTAATACAGGGTGATGCTGGCAGTAAAATTCTCATCCTTTTTCTGGGGCCTGCACCTGGACTGTCAACCTCATATTTCTTGCTGGTAGTTAAGCAAACACAGTATATGCACGGTATGTTTAATATGTATGAGTATATGGCAGCGGTCTTAAAATGTTAATTCTATGAATACATAGCCGACAACGCTTGTAATTTCTCTGCGTGTCATACCATTACACTCATGTCCTGCTCCCCTTTCAATAGGTGACGATGTTAGCGGTTCTGGAAGCGGCTTGTGCCCAGACGGTGGTTCGTGTTCCCGGAGCCCAGGCCTCATTGTCCCTGTCACTGACCAACCCATAATCTACCAGTACCCTCCAGAAAACGAGAAGGTGAAAGCTTCGGCCAACCAGAACCTCCCCTGCATCGCCATTTACTTGCTTTCACTGCTCATTTTGCTGCTCCGGCGATAATTGCTGGCGGAATCTACCAACTGGGACTGAGTTTGGGACACGGGTTGGGGAGAGTCTGAAAGGGGAAGAGGGAGAAGCTGGGGGTTAGTTACTTTGCCAAAACTAAATAAGTATATGGAAACAACAACAACAACAACAAAAACACTTGGATGGACTTCCTTTTGGTTTTGGATTAGAACAAAATGGAATTCCAAGTATTCATAAATGTTTCGGTTCTGCTCTTTTCTTTTATTTCTTGCTATATTATGACACCATTAGAGCTGGTCTTATCGCATCTTCTAATGTTTTGTTTCTGGTGTTTGGTTCTCTGAGATTATATCTGTACCTAAGACATGTGTAAGACTATATTGTTAACAGTATGTTGGTGTTGACACCACGGGGAGAGGGAGAATGGGGCTTTGCAGTGGCGCTCAGATACCTATATTTGTTATTCCACTCCTCTAAAACAGCACTTGTGTTCAGTAGACTAATTTATTTATTAATAACTCAAACAATACACCCCAGAGTAGATAAATCACTCTCCGATATGGAAAGAAATGGTACACAGACCACAAACTTAGAAGAAATAAAATATTGAAAACTTTTAACGGAGGGTAATCCGGACAGAACGACCCACCAGGCCCGTTAATGCATTGAGCCTCGCGGTATCGTCACACGCGGCGAGGATGAGAGCACTTCGCGTCAGCACTTTTTGCCATTTCATCATGTAAGCTGTAATAATAACCGTGATCACATTCACACTGACATGATCGTCTAATGTGGGAGTAATGTGACCCGTCCGCCACTCCATCCATCCACTCATCCCTACCTCCCTCCCCCTCCAGCTGAGGCAGACCCCCCCCCCCCCGCCGCCTCTCTCTCTCTCTCCAGAACCCGCTGGCTGGCTGCGTAGGATCAGCTCGAGAGTCTGGTGTAAGCAAAACACATGCAAGGCCTGGCCAGGTCTCAGATGACAGAAGCTTCCCTCTATAGAGCACTGTATGTGGAACAGGGCGGGGGGGGTGAGTTTAAGATAGCCCCTGCAGCAAAAGATTGACAGTTCATGAATTTGGAAACGTGTAGCAGAACAGAAACGTACACAAGGCTGTCATGTAGCGCTTCTTTTTTTTTTCAGTATTCTTTCTAATGTGCACAGCAAAGCAAAAAATATAATACGCCTCATTTTGTGTGCTCTCTGCAAAGGCCCAGCGCTCCTTTGATTAGCATCATAATTGCAGCTAGAAGTGTCATACGGTTTTGAATTGCAGCAATGATCCATATCGTAGTCAAAGCCGCACCATGCACGTCTTTGAATTGTACTACTATTTCTATGGCAGACACACAGCAGTGTACATATTTTTGATTGCTTCTTTGTTGTTTCCTAGAACGAACAAAAAAAAAATAGCCAATTAGGTATCGAAATTTTTTATAACAACCAGATCGTTGTATGTTATAACTTTTATTTCACTCACCATCATAGTGTACCCATATCTGCCTTCCATTTTTCTGCAACTTTTTTCTATATCAGTGCCTCTTTCTCCCCTACCCCCTCTCTACTCCTCTCCCCGCTCATCAGTTGTAATGACCTTTAAAAAAAACGTTCCTCATGCTTCTACATGATGGCAAGGCAATATGACAATGACACAGTGCTTCATTACGTGTCAACCTTACTGGGAATGTCGCGGGAGACACAGCGTAAGGCTTTTTCCTGATGAGAAGCTCGCCGTTGAGGAAACGCGTTACCACATTTTGAATTCAAAGAAATATCAAAGCTCTCATTTAAAAAGAAGAAGAAGAAAACAACAACAACAAAAAAGAAAAACGCTGTGTGCAGGATGATGGGACAGTGCTTGCATGGGTGTATATGTACGTGTGCGTGAATGCGTGTACTTGTCTTTGATTGATAGAGCAAATAAGAGACAGAGGCTTTAGAAATATTGTTTGGGTGCAGGAGTGAAACGTATGGAAATGTATTGGAATAGCATTGTATGACGGACTGTTCGACTGACAGCAACGGGAGATTAATATAGCTCATTTAGCAGAAATGGGATTTTTCAACCTGCTACTGTAATAACTCCCAATCTGTTTAGATGACATTGAGGCTTGCCAGTATTGTATATGACAGAGAAATTTAATGCAGAGGACAGAAATTGACATGCTTTTTAAAGTATATCATTACTTCAGTTGCACACTGGGACAATCCACTATAATTCATTTTTACGACAGTTGATAATACTGCAGATCCAATTAAGTAGTTGGGGACTCTGTCAAAGTTTGAGAAGCGCATCTATTAGATAATTAATGCAAAATGGTTGTTGTCATATGTGTTACCTGACAAGTTATTTTGATGGTATTTTCACTCTCTCTCTCTTTTTTTTTTTGACATTCTTTATTAATGAATGCTATGTCTGCTGTGCATATGTCTGTCCGCGTGAGTGTGTCTGTGTTTCTCTTAGTCCCTGGTTAAAGAAATCTGCCTGTGACTGCCTTTGACACTTTGTCTAGGGTTGGGGTCAATTACGAGATTTTAAAAGAGAGATGATATTAAATGTAACCACCGGGGGGGGGAAATACACACATTTTCGACCGAGAAAAGAACCGCTTCCTTTCGCGGTCCTCCTGAAACATCTGAATATGAATGTGAACACATTTAAGCCCTGCTAAGAATGAGAGATGACTTCGACTGTGATGGTGACATTCCAATTCAAAGACGACTTGTTAGCTCACAGCTTCAGTTTCAATGACTGCCTCACAATGTCATCGGCTGAAATTTGCACAACCCCGCCCTCTCTCCCCCCCTTCAACCTTTTGATCTCATTAATTTGTTGCTCAAAGTCCGCCCCCCCACCCCCCCTTTTATAAAAACCTGCACTTTTATGAGGCCAATAGATGGCATTGTCTGCACAAAGACATCACAAGATGGTCGATCAATACGCGAGTCAACACCTTCCAGAAACGACTATTGATTGGGGATGTGTGTATGCAGATAGATATGGCCCAGCAAGACGTCTCCTGTTCAGCTACGGTGAAACGGTGTAAACACAAAGACCCCGTGTGTGTGTGTGTGAGAGAGAGAGGGCAGGAGAAAGGTTGGTCCAGAACGCCGATCTCGCATCGGTTCGAGTGCCTCCGTCCTGCTCTCGTCCGTGTTAGGTGGCCAAAACGCAAAGCTGATTATCCCACCGTTTGAAGACAGCTTTATTCTACACTGAGTTGAACATGAGAGGAGTTTCTTAAAGGTGCCAATTTATGAGTAAACAAAAAAAGAAAGAAAAAAAAGGTACTTTTAATTTTTCTTGTTTTTATTTACTTTGGTTTTATTGTTATCAGAAATCTATGGAGAGTTTGTGCTTATGGTGAAAATAGATGCCAGAAAGAGGTTGAAAAATACAAATGTCTCATTTGCTGTTGTACCTGAAATCTTGTGTCAATTATATACATTGTAAGATTTTCAACATGCCTGTGTCCCGTGTCTTTAATGTTGTTTGTATTATGTTTGTGTGTTTGAGAAAAATATTTCTACATATATAAAGTTTTATACCAACATCTGGTAGATCTTAAATCATCTACACAAACCATTTAACTCGTACACAACAACATCCAGATCCACTGCATCCTGTTTTTTTTTTTTCAGGAGAAGGAAGTGTCTCCTCTTCTTCAAATTCTCCATCCCATCTGCTCAAGCTGTTTCCCATAGCGCACCGGGGCACACTGCCACCTAAAAAGGGCCAACTCGCTCCAGTGATGATGTCAGAGGTGACAGCTGCTGTCTGGTGTTGCCACACAGCAGAAAACTGCCACATGGCCAGAGCACACTGAAGTGCTTTGTCTTGTTCCACCGCGTAGACAATGGAGTTGATCGTCTCCCTCAGGACGGTTTTAACAAGGTGTACTTGACCGTGATCCTGCGGGAGACCGAGATCTTCGCATACGGCTCTCCCACATGCAAAGTCCTTCCAGATACTGCATGTGAAGAAGCTAAGCTAAGCTAAGAGGCTCTGCGGTTCCTCTGCAATGTTTCCAGTGTCTGTCACGAGGTAACAAATTATAGGAGTGAAAAATGCGAGGAAGAGAAGCCAACGCGCAGTTGGGTCAGGGCTGCAATATTTAACCAAGATTATGAATATTTAAAGTGTGTCACGATAAATCTGCCAAAAGTGCCACCCTCTGTCCTTGTAGGTCGACCTTGTTCACACCAAGCGTCTGTTTGATTTCACAGCATGGGGGATTCGAAGATAAACTCAAACTGTGTCCAGATGAATTGAACAATCCCAGCTCTCAAATTGTTTTTGAAATCAATCTTATATTTAATATATTTTAGTTAGTGACGGGCCGCATTTGTCTCCCAACAGCGAGACAATTGCATTATTCAATTTCGCTGAACTTATTAGCCGTCTTTTCTGCAGTCACACTTCCCTCGGCATCGGCTTCTGTGCACTCGTACGGGCAGACACATTCACATTCTCGCCTATCGATTGCGTCTGAAGCTTTTCACCTTTTCTCTCCCTCCCAGCACACACACGACTCCACAAAATGCACACCAGTTATTCTCACGCTTTTGGCTACCAGTCTTTGCCCTTTGGTTCGCAGCACTTTTATGAGCGACCGCCTCGCAACCTTAGATGGTCTCTCTATTGGAAATATCAGCTCAGCAGGGCAAAACACTTGTCAGGACACTCTCCAAAGCTCAATACACCCTGAACTGCCTTTACCTTCAGGCTCCATTATGTCTTACGATAAGATGCCAACAGGAATGTGCAATATTTCATGCAACCCAGTCAAATATATCAGAATCAATCGAGGGTAATGACATAGAACATGAAATTCGGAATACATTCTCAGTTCCGTACGAGAGAAAATTACTGGGGAGCTGAATAAGTTAAAAGAAATCCAATCTCTGGAGAGGTGGAGAAAATTGCTTTTCTGTCTCGTTCCGTCCTCGGCAGCAGGTGCCATGGTAAACCTACCAAATCTTTTTAAGGCGACGTTACAGTAAGTGAAAGTTTGATTAAAAAAATAAACAAAATGGCATCTGGAGCAGTTATTTTATTGTCTCAGCTGCCTTATCCTTTCTATTTGAACTTGGATTACACAAAGAATGTTTTAGGTGTAATAGATCCTTTATATTTTTTAACAGTGAGAAACACTCACGTGCAGCCTGTTCTCCATCTAAAGCGTGGATGTAAGTGTGCGCTGGGCTCTTTTGCCTTTTGGCTTATTAGACATATTCTCTCACCTTTTTCCCATCTCTCTCTCTCTCTTTGATCTGCTTTGTAATTGAGCTAAAGCCTCCCACTCTCCCTTTCTCCTGTTTCTCACTCTCCCTAGTATCGAGCTGCCGAGTTGTTATATAATTTTACATCAGTACTTATATTTGAGATCAAGGGCTTCACATCATTGCCTCTGTCAGATGAGTGAATATTATACGGGTCAAGCTACAAAAAGCTCACACGGATACACAGGTGCCTCAGCCTCGCGTGGTACAAATGCACACACTGCCATCCAATGGGGGAAGACATTCATTACACATTGAGGAAAAACAAACTCACCATGAAAAACACGTCTTTAAATCTTCAAGAAGTATCCACAACCCCCAGGAGGATTTGGTATTCTGGTAATGACTAAAGGTCATGGGATATGTTGTGTTTATTTATTCATTTATTGTAAAGTATAACCATTGGTGGAATGTTATGTACAGATTTCAGGTACTGGTACATAACATGATGAACAATCTCATGCCATTTTGGGAAATATGGCACTTTTTTTTAACAACATTAGTTATTGGTACTATTGGTCACTGGTGACAATTTAACATTTTTGAAAACTTGTTGACAGAAAATGCAAGAAAGCAATCAGCAAATGAATCCATAATGGAAATAATTGTTAGCTGAAGTACAAGTTAGTTCAAATTAACTCCCCCTGAACCAACTAATCCAGCAAAATCTGTCTTTGATGCATGAGTCATAATAATGTAATGATATAATCTTCCGTAACATGTTTTCTTCCAGACGGACAGTAATCAACAATAGAAGTTAAAAAGTTAAAAAGAAGTTAAAAATTTGCCCTCTTCACCTGTGCTGTCTAACGAAATGTATCTAATTTATTTTTTTTCAAAATCTGATTAAAAAAAAATCGGAGATTAGTGACGATTACATACACCAAACCTACCAGTTTGTATCTATGAAGGTTTTCACCCAGGGCTTTGTTCATATATCATATATAGCCTGATTTAAATACCACTCTATTCCTAAGAATGTGTCAAAAATGTGTTTTTATGGCTGCTGAAATTATGAATTACTAATTTATGAAATGATAAAACAAAACTCCCCCTGTGTGTAAGTCAACAAAAGGAACCCGGCTTTATCCAATACTCACATTTCTGTTTGGAAAATGTATGCAAATGAGCACATTTTAATGATATAATGCATCATTTATGCAATTAAACAGAAAAGTCTGGGAGGAAAATAATTTAGTCTTAATTTCATTTTATGGTGAAATCTCTTCTTTTTTTATTATTAAACTATAGTGTCTCCCCTTATTATCCGTACATGATAACCAACATTTTCAGTGCAAGACAGGACATTTTTACAGTGTGGCATTAGTCCTTTTACTTTAGTAAAGGATCTGAATATTTCTAAACTAAAATACTGTGTCTGTCGACCTCTGGTGGTTGAAGTTCATGCTATCATGTAGAGGTGACAGGGTGTGTTTGGTCTGATGCTGTTTGTGCTTGAATGTGCTGATACAAGCATAAAAGCTTTGTGAAACAATACTTGGTTGGTTTGGAGAATATTATTATTATAATGTTATTAAGGGCTGAACTTGTATTTGAGTGTCCGATAACTGCTTGTCTTGTAATGACTGTGGTGTTTAGATTGCAGCTGTCTACATGATAATAATTGTTTGTGCCCATGCTGGTTTTGGGTTCCTTTGAGTTCTTCTTCTTCTTCTTTTTTTTTTTTTTTTTGGTTTTGTTGTGGTTTTTAATAAGACAAATACATTTAGTTGTGTTTGACTCACTCTTTACTGTAAGCTTCTATGCCTTCCACAATATTTGCTAATGATGGCCCAGAGACTGGCGCTAAAATAAGGTTAGATAAGATACGTCTTAGGCACCAGAATCCCTAATATAGTGTCAGTGCGTGTTGAAGAGCTCGATGTATTGGGTGACTGGGGTACTATTATCATGGACGTTACACATGCTAGGCTGAAAAGGGGCTTACAAAATGAGACTGGAGGGAGAGGAAATTAAGAAAAAAATGGACAATGCATCATGTCTAAAGGTTTGAGTTTTTTTTTTTTTTAAACTATGATGATGCCAAGACTTATTTGAAGGAATAATAATGCACTCCAGGGTGGATTAGGTTTTGGCTTTTCACCACAAGGGGTCAATGTTACCTTTCCTGATTGAGGCTGGCTTGCAGTGGATGTGGATAGCAGTTTATTTTCAGTTGGCTGACGCCTCACAATAGGCTTTGCAGTTCGCACTAAGCTACTCTTCCTAATTACAGTAGTAGATGTGTTGTGCGTCAAAGGCTAAAGCTAATTCAGTAAATTTGAATTTGGGATTACTTGGCTCCGCGAAACACTGGATTTTCGGCTTTTGAAAACAGTTATTACTGGATAGACTGGCGGAAATACAAGTGAATGGACACCTGCTGTCATACAAAACACACGCTCACACAGACACACAACACAGTTCTCAAATTTTGCCAAGTTCATGCAATAACTGGAAATAACCATTGGCACTTACAGAACAGTGATGGTAAATTGCTATCGAGTGCTACAAAATCATTCTCCGTTGCCATTTTCGAGTAACTTTTCAGTCTAGCATCTCAAGCTTTAGAGCCCAAGCATCCATAAACACAAGCAGCTGGCCAGAACACACAGATAAATACAACTGCATTCAGGATTTTATGAAAAAAAAAGTCTTTTATAGATGCTTTCATAGAAGTCTAACATTTAAATAGCAGAGTGGGGAAGCAGCTGCTCTGAGTCTGAGCCAGAGGGAATCAATGCAAGAAACGCTAAGTGTTAGACATTACCTAATTCTCTGGTGTAAGATGTTATATTGTAGTACTCAATCTGGAAAATGGAGATGAGGAACAACGTGAGCTGACAAAATGTTGCTTTTATAAGCGCTGGTCTGGGTGTGTTTCCTTGACCATCAGCTTCATCATTTCCTCCATCAGTCAGACCGTTTAGGGGGCCAAGCTGCAGTGGCATGTATTTGTAACCGGGTGGCGCTGTGGCATCACCACGAGGCTAGCACAACACAGCAGCAAAAGTCAAGGATTGTTTGGCGCCACAGGATGTGTGTACACTCCACCAACAGACACGGTTTCCTCGCGCTGCACACAAAGAGAAAAAAACAACACAGACGTCGCATTAACACTAACGTTACTGTGTCAACACGCTTTTCTCGGCAGCTTTGAAAGATTCCTGATGACACTTCACGAATCCAGCTGACATTTGAGCAACCCACGGGACTTCAGCCATCTTCTGTGACCTGGAACAATCCATAATGACCTCTGACCCCCGACCTTCTCAGTTGTCATGGAGTTCAGTTGGGAGTGGTTGGAGTGAGGACAGTGTGCCGAACTTGTCACTTTGTCTGTCTGGGAGGACAAAAGAGGAGGACAGTTTCTGTTTGCTTTTTTTTTTTTAAATTTTGTTAAGCCCTTAACACCACATCACATCTTGGTTATTCTTCGTTGCAGGATATTTTGAAGGAAGCGGCGAAGCAGAAGTAAACAGTGACATTTCATAATGTAAAAGTTGATGTAATTAAAGAACCTGGAAAATTAGTAGACCCACGTAAAGGCTTAATTAGGTTTCTCCTGGTCTCTCTGGCATACCAAGCATTTACGGTGAATTTAACATCAGTGTCAGGCTTACCTCGTCTTTTGGTTAAAGCACGGTTGTGTGATCAGAGTTTATGCAGTCTCTACAGGGTCTGAATGTGACACTAAATTACTGATTTTCATTCTGCCTTCTTGATGCCGACCAGCAATAGTTATATTGTAGCAGATCTGGATTATTGTGGCATTATCAGCATTTTGTTGTGCGCAAAGAAATTCTGAAAAACCGTGTATCGTTTCGAAACTGTCTTCTACAACATGTCAAGATTTCATGTACTTACTTTAGCTACTTTAGCTATGTCACCATTTGGTACTATACTACATGCTACATGCTATACTACTATACTACATGCTAAAGTATCACTAAACTCAGTATGTACTATATATGTGTCATGCAGGGAATCACTAAACGTGTGCGCGGACAGGTCTCAGTGGATTTAACTGCCAATTAAACCTCACAGAAAGAAAGGAAACGTTTTAATGCTTTTTTTGTTATCCAAGACATGCTTGAGCTGTTTCATCACAACCCACCATTTAATTACATTTCTTTTTCTCCCAGCTTTCAGCATGTCTTCCATTCCCTCCTTGAAATACAGTGCATCTCAACAACAGGCTCAAAAATCAAGCTTTTTTTTTTTTTTCTGCACGAACACTGACAGCTCTCAAGCATATACGTTTGGTCCCTTTTTCTAGTGCGTGAACACGCTAGAGGCTCAGCGTTTGCATGTTGCCGGCCACTTGATATCACGTATACGATCCCTTCCTCACAACAAAGAGCTTTATAAAGATGCTGTCACTGTGAAAGATTTAAACTTTTTAGGAATGGGAGCACCGGGGGACTTTAAATCTAGTTCCTTCCACCTGTCTCGTGTCCTCGTATGGGGAGGGTAAACCATATCTTCACACACACACACACACACACCTACACACACACTCGCACACAGAAAAATATGCGACAGGCCATCCATCAAGCCCTCAATGAGCTAAGGATCTGGGGAGTGTGGTCTAAATGAGAAATCATTGACTAGGAAACTGTGTGGTAATGGGGTCTGCTTCTGATTGGATAAGGAGATTGAACCAAGAACAGAGAGATGGCTGAGTCACCTGCATTTATTGTGGCGGGGTTACAGACTAAAAAATGAGAGAAAAAGGCAGGCGCAGAAAAAAAAAAAAACGTAGAGAAGGAGTAAAAACGACGAGAGAGATGGGATTGGAACTGTTAATTGCTTTTCTCACTTGTGCTCATTGCTTCTAACCACACAACACAGAACACTGATTAACAATTAGTACTGGTCAACAAGTCAGTGCTGAGTGATAGCGTTTGGAGACTGTGTACTACAGTGGTAGTTACTAATATAACACACATTCTGTGTGCAGCACAAGCTTTTGACATTTAGGATTTGACGCGGGCTTTGTTGCATTTATGTGTGTGTGTGTGTGTCTGAATGTGTGAGCCTGCAACAGGCCGATAATGCTCCGAGCATCACCTGGCAGCAATGTTTATTGATCTGATGATGCATGCTGGGAGAAAAGATTGCTTTCAAAGGTCAATGTTAATATCAGAAGGTCGACGTGTTAACTCGGCTATTGTTTGTTTGCATGTGCGCATGGCTGGATAACTGTTGTGTAGATGTGTGTACGTGTTAAATGAGGTCATTATCTAAATAATAAATGTCCAAGTGCATTGTTGTCTCTCGGCCAAGTATCATTTTGCACTTTCAGTCCTCCAGGCGAAAAGCTTTGAGCACCGCCAGTATGGCATTTATTGACGGCTTGTGCATCTTTGTTTGAGTCCTTTTGTTCTTTTCTGCTGTCACAGCCACCATCACATCCTGCACCACCGAGTCCGTTTGTGTGTGTGCGCGTGTTTGTGAATGCATTGTATGCAGAGTAAGTGTTTGTGTGCGTGACTACACATGTCATACCAGTGTGGTATGATAGAAACTACGGTGCATCTTTTTAATTGGAAATTAGCGACCTTGTGTTGCAGGATGAAATCACAAATTAGAAAACTAAGTATGGAGAAAAAAAACAAAATCAGAACAGTGAATTCAAGTAAACAAAATGCAATCACAAACGACAGCACTCAACTGGCAGAGCAAGTAATAATAATAATAATAAAATAATATCCAAAATCGCAAAGCAAAACAAACAGAACTTTAATTACATTGAATCAGTCTCAGATAATGCAATTAATTAGACTTACAGCGATAGGCACACCGATGCTTTGAGTAATGGGGATCCAACTTCACAACAATCTCTATCTGCGTCCCTGCGTTTTTTTTTTCCTTCAGCAGTCATAATAATTATGCCATATTCAGCATCCAACTGCCGGTCGATAATATGAGCGTTTAAAGTGTTGGTTCAAGCAAATAGCTGTCAGAAACACTTTTCGTTCAGCTCGTTCTTCGGTTAATATGGTTCAGTGGAAACTCCTCATCTGGATGTTTGTGGATTGTTTCTGGGAAGCTTTGTTGTTGTTCAGTTTTAATTAATTTTTTTTCTATTGTTGTGAACGCCACAAACACAATGGGGTGAGTGAGCGAAAGCGAGTAAAAATGCATCGTTTTTGCTATTGAACTTAGATGTACAAATGATGTACCCTTTAGGTACCATTTGACCTTGGATTACAGTGTAAAGCATTTGGAACAACAACGAAAAACCCAACTTTCATACATGTTATTGTTAAATTGTTAAACAGTTATTGTTAAATTGCCTTTTTTTGTTTTCTTATATGTTTAATGGAAGTAAACTGAATCATCTGAATAAACATTTCAGTCTACCACTGTCAAACAGAAACTCTCGTCCACTGTGCCTGACTGAAGTGTTGCACTCATTGTATTCAAATGCAGCACTGCAGTTTCATTTGCTGGGTTTTTGCAGAGGCCAGCCTATGACAGGGGATCAGTGTACGGCAGACAGAGGGCAGATTGATTTGACCTCCGTTTTTCTCTCTCTCCACCACCAGATGTTTATCCCATTTAGCGTGACGGACTCAGGGATGTGGGCCGTTGTGTGTGTGTGTGTGTGTGTGTGTGCGTTGTGTCCATACGTGGGCTCTACAAAGCACTGTCCCTGACTGAGGCAGACTAAGGTTGATAGATTGTACTGAACTATCTGTCACAGGCCAGAGAAGGGAGAAAAAGACAGGTCGGAGGAGACGGAGGGATGCATTTTGATGGTGTCCCCGCGAAACAAACAACTAGACGGGGAACGAGTGGGATAGGCTGTCACTGGGAGCTGACATAAAGTGATGAGCTGTCAGCCTAGTTTTGTTTTTCCTCATTAACAAGTCCACCTCCTGATTTTTTGCTATTGTAGCCAGAAAACTACTTTAAGAACCTCTCCAGCCAACTAGCCCATGATAACATGTTCGGGGATACAAGAAAACAATTTACCATGTGTCAAATGTTGTTGCTGTCAAGGCACCTCTTCTGAAGGAGGAGGGAAAGGTTGGCGCATAAATTGAAACGTGTATTACGCCGGTGGGGGATGAGGCCACATGGTTAATAGAAAACTTTCTTAAATGCTGCGAGTGAATAGGTGAGTGAATAAGAAACCCCATTAACCTCATCTGTGATTAGAGATCCCTAATCACAAGAAAATGAATGCATCCTAATCACCGTGGCCATCAAGAAACATAATTAATCAGTGAATTGTTATAGGGGGTTTTGTGCATGATTTCGGACGGTGCTGGATTTTGTGTGTTTTTTGGGACCGGTGGCACCTTTTGAGGGATGGATTGTGTGCTTGCTGCTGAAACATTGTCTGCGACGGAAAACCCTATGGCAGCTGACAGAGCCTGGAGTGAGTGAGGAGGGGGGGGGGGGGGGGATGCGCCAATCTATTATCCATCATTCTGTGTCCGTGTCAGCCACGCCACTCGTGCATATTTGAGCGTCAACGTATGCATACACACACGCGCGGACTTGAAGGACTAAATACAAACGAGGAACGTAAGCCTTTCGCACGTGCACGCGCGCGCACACTCGAGGGGGAGCAAGCTATAATGATGCTCTTACTCATTCAATGCTGAGCAGAATCTCCTCATTGTGCTGTTGTGATTAATGGCAACTAAAGAGCTTGAATCTCGAATAGAATGAATGTGAGCTAACAACTTATTAATCAAACTGCAATACTTAAAACAAATAATGCTTTCAGTGCATCTTTGCGAGGAGAAACGGAGTGCGGTCCCTCTTTTTCTCTCACACACTTTTCCCCTGCACAAAACCATAAACATTTATTAAATCTATTGGGTGCGTGGGAAAAGGTATTTCCGCGTCCGTTTGCACAGGCTTGTGTGGATGTTTCTGCTTTTTCCTACAGATGTGCCCGTCTGCGTGTTGCTCTGTGTCAGAGAAGTGGAATGAATGTCTCTGAAGTGTCTGTGGGCTGATAGCAGGGGACAGGTACCATCAGTCTTGGCATCATTGGCAGATTAATGAGAGCGCTGTATTTAGCTCCTGCCCCGTCTCCCTGTCTGACCTACTGTCAGAGAGTCGTTCTACTCCTGAATCTCACTAAAACGTCTTATTTCTTACTGCAACCATAACTGACTGACTTTCGAACTTCTTATACACGTCTGGTCGAATGCTACTGTCTAGCAGGCGGTGGGGATTTTTCACAGCTATATCTACATTTTTAGTCCACTGAAGAAGATTGCCTTTGGAGTTACTCTCCGCACTATAACTTTATGCTAGCCTATGCCTGTATGGCCTTTAAAAATGTATTACAAGGCAAACTTAACCAACCTAATGCATTCCCCACAATGAACCTATTTTCCATCGCCTCTCTTGAGCCTTGACCCAGAAAGTACGACTGTGGCTGGGACTCACTAGTGAGTCCTGACCCTCTATTTGGGGAACACTGGTCCACAGCACATCTGTATTCAGCCCTGGTTCTGTACTCATATTGTCAATGGCCAGCGCCCACACTCCTGAAGATGGATGAAGCTAAAGCCCAGCCTAATAACCAGTCTATCCCCCCAGGGTGGGTGTAGCACTGCACTCCTCTGTCACCTGGGTCCCTGCACTGTCTCCATATTGACTTAGGCATTTCATTTTCATGCATTCATATTCATCACCAGACAAACCTCTCCAGCTTGCACGGTCTCTGGGATACATCTCTCTCTGTTTCTGCCTCTCTCATTCTGCACCATTATAGTCAGTTCTTTTCGGTGTGCATATCTTCTTATCAACAACCGTGCCCCTCTTGCGCACTCCTGGATCACATCTCTAAATAATGAGTGTACATCTGAGTAAACACACAAAATGCACTTTGCCTTTTCATCCTAAAAGGTCTCGTGTGTGACAGATACTCTCTCTTCTCCCGGTGTTGTGTTGTCAGCGCGCAGAACAAACCACACATCATTTTGTATTTCCTGTCCGTTGAAAAACAAAACAATTGTGTGTCAGGTTTTTTTTTTTTTTTTTCAGCAGCCAAACGGGAATCAGGAAACAGAAGACAGAGAGGAGGAATGTAAAGGTCATGGCACGCTGGCCATGGAGAGATAGACACTGGTTGGATGTTTACAGGTCAAAAGCGCAATAAGTTTGGGGTCAGCTCACAGCATGCACAGAATGGAAAAACATTTAATCAAACACAAGTCAGAGAGTACCCCAGCCCGGAGAGGTTGCCTTTTCATTTTGTATTGAATCTGGTACTGAAGAGGGAAGTGGAGGAATGAGGAAAACAAAATGGAGCTGGGATGCTGCACTTGCAGGCTTAACCACACAGAAAAAAAAAATCAGGCCACAGAAAGAATGAGAGGCTCTCTACAATGTGTTCGGGCGCAGTATTGGTATTGGGCTGAGGCTCTTGAGCTGAAGTAGGCAAGTGCTTGTGTGGCTTTGTGTGGATCATTATCAGAGTGCTGTGTGGGTGAGCGACTGCACGCACATTTGTGTTATTGTATGCGAGCGTTTGTCTGCGTGTGCATTGTGCTGGGGAGGATGTTGCTGCAGCGGCAGCGCTATTGTTCCTACCTTCCCTCATACTCTTCCTTCCTTCCTCGACCCCCCCCACACCCAACCCCAGGGTGTGGACAGCAAACGGGGACAGATTGCTCTGTGCTGCTCCTGTATTTGGAGATGACCCGTGGAGTCATAGGTGATGATGACTGGCCCGGTGAAAAATAAGGCCAGGTGGCTCTCATAGGCCTACACAGCAGCCAACACCAGGGGCCATGCTGTGCTGTGCCATGTCACACTATAGCGCCACTCCTCGCCACACCATTAAAAATGACAAATGCTCTCATCAACTGCTTTCCCAAGTTAGCAACCGCTGCCTGATGCTCCTGGAGCACTGTGTCTGCCCCAGTTCATCTGCCAGCCTTTTGCCACCGCTGGAACAACCATTTATTAAGTGTGAGTCACTTTTCATTTACAATGCGTTTGATTTTTGTCATTGTAAAGGTTAGGAGTTGAATCGCAAAGGGGCACAAAAGATAGAGGCAGTGAAAACAGTTCAGACTTGTTGGGTGAAGAAAAAAAAAAAAACTCCATGTACTGAATGGCCTCTTTCAGATTCGCACATAATTGTACACAATGGCATTCATTTTTATAAGCTTCGCAATATTTTCAAAAACCCTACCGTTCAGCCCATTCATTTCAAGTCTAGAAAAAGTAAAGCAGGTAAAAAGTATCTGGGCCAGTATGCTGTGAAGGGACAGCACCAAAGTATTAGGCCATCCAGTGGCCCCGGGTATAACCGGGCTTACTCAGGCTCTAGATTAACAACTCCATCCCAATTCTTCAGCTCCGGGGACTTGGGGGGACATATCTAGCCCAAGACAGGTGTACGGTTCTGGGCTACAGGGCGGCAATCGCCCCCTTCCTCTGTCGAGGCAGACCTCGGTCCCTGCGTGTCCCTGCGGGGAAAAGCCCATTGTGTGTACCATCTGTTGCAGCACACGCTCACACAAAAGGGGTGAAGGGGGCAAGGGGAGGGAGCTGATGTGCAATGCCTGTTTAATATCATTAGGAGGTGCCGTTGAATTTTCTAAAGCCATTAAAGAATATCCTCATTCCAAATAGGGTTCGCGCTTGTGCGGGGCATAATAGGAGAGTGAAAGTGACAGACCATGGAAAAAAAAAAAGCAGAATGTTTAGCAACTTCTGTGGCAGGGCTGGGGCGAGGGAGCTGGCAAACAAACTGTCGGGCCGTTGTTGTAATGAAAAGAGAGTGAAATGCCTAACTCAGCTGGCTTTTGTGAGTCTTAATTATGCAAGACATCCTTTTTTTTTTTTTTAAACACAGTGTAATATTCAGAATACTACCCATTGTGGCGTACACTTTCAGCTTTTTAAGGGAAAGTGAGCAAGCCTTACGGGACCTCACAGAGCTTTTAAACTGTTCAACAGCAACATTATCTTGAACCTCAGTCTGACAGAGCACTGAGCAAGTACGCACCCGTTTAAATCGTCTCCCGTGGGGGAGGAGGCTTGGGTTTTGTGTGCCCTTGGTGCAGCAGTGGTCGCAGTCGGCCGACTGGTGGCGCTATTCCCCTTCAGTGAAGCGGACGCCGCTTCAAATAGGTCAAGGAAAAGTTTTGTGTTTTGACAATGCGAGGTGGGCGGAGCTGCGGTCTGCTGATTGGTTAGTGAGTTTCTGCTCCCGGTCAGCGATTGGCCCGCGCTCTCTAATGGGGCTGTGAGAAAGCAATGTCGGACCCCCCCACCCTCCTCCCCGCTCCTCCCCTCCCCTCACACACACACACACACACACACACACACTCTCACCACCACCTTCTCCTCCACCACCACCTCCTCCTCCTCCTCCTCCCCCCCTGCTCCTCGCAACCCCCTCCCATCAGCCCCTACACTCCGTTCTTCCCCTGTGCTGATTGTCACACATTGTTTACTACGGCTTGAAATGTGACTCACAACACAGGCTATCTGCTGGAGTACCGCTCTGTCAACTGAGGGATTCTTTTTTGACGCGCGCCGTGCGTCTTGGTTATTTGGGGACAGGCTTGTGGACACTACCCTTTCTGCCATGACGGTGGATTTGTTTGCGCTTTTATGCGTCCTGGTCGTCACATCGTCCGCGATGGAAGGTAAATAAGAAATTGGGATTATACTTGTTGTAAATGTGGAAATGCTTTTTTTGGGGGGGGGGTCCCCCCCGATCCCCCTACCCTCCTCCCCGAGACGCGCTGTGTCTGGGGATGCTTTGAGACGGGTTCTCTCTTGGGCAGCGCTGCGCCCGTGGCATGGGGATACAGGGATGTCATACACGTGGATCGCGGCGCATCGCCGTGGTCATCTCTTTATTTCGGAGCGGCAGTTGGCCCCGCTCCGCTGGTTGTCACTGCCGTCACTCGCCCGTGTGCAGAACGAAACTCTCTTTCATTTAAATGTGTCTCGCGGCATACAGTAGTTAATTAGTGGGCTTTTCTGTGCGCCAATGCTGTTTTTCTCACTCTTAAGTCCCCGTCCTATAGGACCGGAGTGCAGCATACGCAGGACTCTCCTCTATAAATTGTGTTATTTTAGATTCTCATTATCCCCCGAGAAATTAGTTTCTCCGTGGGAGACGAAGGCTACATTGTAAGTGCCTATCAAACCTCCAAGGATTCCCGTCACGTTTTTCATTAAATTGTACGTATAAAATACTATTACTACAAGCCCCTGAGCATCATTCTGTGGCATTTTCAATCGCTGAGACAAACTCTCTTAGATTGTGGATTGCACTGATTGGATGTTTCCCTGTGAGCTGGAGTTTGCTTTTACCCTAGATTTGTCTCTCCTTTTTTTAAAAAAAACTTTTGGAAATCAACCACAGTGTTAAAAAAACAAACAAGTAGCCCTGTCTCCTCTTTTCCCAGACTCTCCCTCTATTTTTTCCCCCTCCTCATCCATCTCCATTCCCTTCTCACTGGCTTTGTCTTTCTGTATCTCCTCCTATTTCCTCTGTTCTTTCTCCCTCACACACACACTCTTCTGGACAAGCGGTAGTACCACGGGTAGCTAATATCTTCCCAGTTAAACATGTTTTTCATTTCCGCTGTGGGACCCTGGGGACCGAACACTGTGCTGTAGCCTCAGACGTTGCCTGCTGGATGGATAGCCCCGGCAGCATCATGGATATATAATGTCTGCTCTCATTTTATCGTCCAGTAGCTCATCCTCTCCTATTCGACATAGACGGGAAAACACCAGTTTCCCATGGCTCTCTGTATCCCACGGTCCAAAAAGCATGAATAAGTAAACTGGGAGCGCAAATAAAATTAGTTTTCTCACATGCAGCTTTTCTCTTTAATCATTTACAACTCTGCTCCTGGACTGTTCCCAGCTCAGACTGTGCTCTGTAATTCGGCAGTGGCTTTCATGTTTGTGCTCATCAGATTTCAACACAGCCATGCAATACCAAGCCCAGGCCCAAATTGCTACCTCTGCGCGGATGGATATTTTGAGGTTCAAATGTTTACCCAGTGTGAAATGACAGCAGAAATGTCAATTCAGATAGATGAGCGGAGGACGGGAGGGAGGAGTGATTTCTCTCTCTCTCTCTCTCTCTCTATCTCTCTCTCTCTGCAAGGAAAGAGGTGTGGGATTTCTCATCTAAAAGATGGGATGAGAAAGAAGCAGATGGGCAGGGAGATGGCCCCTGAGTTACCTCGGTAACAAGGATGAAAGTGATTTCCTTGTTTTGGTCGCTAATTGAAAGGAGGATGTCCCATGGGCAGGTTAAAATCTTCACTGATCTGAACTCCAATCTGTTGCTCTTTTTATTTTTTGTGTGTGTTTGTGTCTGTTTGGGGCATGTGTGTGTGTGTGTGTGTGTGAGAGAGAGAGAGAGAGAGAGAGAGAGAGAGAGAGAGAGAGAGGAGCCATTGACCACATTACCCCCGCCTTGCCTGTCACCCTTGATCTGATTACGAGCCCAAATCAGCTGATAATCACAAAGTGTCAGAGATCTGTGTGCGCATGTGTGTGTGTGCGTGTGTGTGAGCAAAGAGCAGCTCCGACCATATGGACATGGTATTTACGATGAATCAAATGATTTATCTGATCTCCCTATAAAGGCATACGCTCACAGCACACACCACTCACATCATCGATGAACTGATGAACTGTGTGATGAAAGTCATGAGGAGGAATTACTCGAGGTATGGATGGATAGGTGGGAGACTAGCTGATCATTACAGGAGGAAAAAAAATAAATAAATGAGACGGAGAGTTGAAGCTTGAGTACGCGGTGGCGCATGTGTAAAGGTGTGTGTTTGTGCATCTGAATGAGGGCCAGAGCTATTTAATTGAGTGTAAAGTTGATTAAACAACTTTGAGTTCGCTGGATTTAAACTCTGGGCGCAGCAAGACTCGTGCAAGATCTCATGCACGAGAGGACATGATACCTGCAAACAGGAATGCATTCGCCCCGCAAGTTATTGAAGGGCCAGTCAGACCTGAAGCAAAGGGCTAACAGAGAGGAGAGTGGAGACGTGGATTTGCATGCCATTAGAAAAAGAAGCATGTGCAGCTCTCCCCTTTTTCCCTCATTTGTCTTCTCTCCCCATTTCTCCTTATCATCATCATCATCATCTTCACCTTCTCTCTGTCTGCCTTCCTCTGCACCTCCCTCCCCCCCACCCCCCCTCCTCATTTCTCTATCTCACTCTGTCTTCCATAATTCTCTTCACTAATCTCCCCATTCCCCTCTTGTCTCCCTTCTCTCCTGCTCCCGCTCTCTCTCTCTCTCTCCGTGGCATGTGGATGGTTCTTGCCAACAGCAGCAGTAATTCTCCCCTACTTACAGAGCCATTGCTTATTTCTGTTTGCCCTTAAACCAATTAGGCTTAGATAAGCCCGCTCATTTAACGGCCTGGAACTGGGTGGTGGAGGAAAGAGGAACGAAAGGGAAAGGGGATGAAACGGCGGTTGAAAGACAGACAGGGATGGAGAGGGGATAAAAAGATGAGAGAGACAGAAGGAGGGAGGTCAGTGAGTTTGAGGAGCGATACAGTATGCGTGTTTTACAAATGAGTATCCTGCAATTGAACAAGGCTGTGGAAGTGAACGAACGCTGGGCTGTCTCGGCAATCAGGCGCCCGTGCCGTTGCTAGACTAGGGTAAAACAGCAGCGGCATTCGGTATGAGTATGATAAGAGAACATTAGTAATGCGCCGTAACCAGTCCCAGAGGATGCTGTGTTAAGTACCTGTACTATACTGTGGTCATCCTCTGAGGTGAGAAGTGGATGGAATGGGGGTTATTGCAGCTTTCAGAAGAAACAATAATAGTTTAGGTATGAGTTGCTAATCATGGGGGTCAAAACTACACGCTGTTGATGTACAGATGTCAAGACCACTAGAGTGGCACATTGATCAGAAAGGTTAGAGCATTGAGGGGCAAAGTTCCATCCCCCGTGTCAGCAAGCCGCCGCCCTACTGAAGTGTCCTCGAGCAAGACGCTGATCAACTTCAGGGTCACTGTAGCAGCTAGTAGCTGACCCCGCTGCTCTGACCTCACTGTGGAGAGGCGTCAGACTTTGCCTCTCAGGATTCACAAAGCATCACATTATTGTTATTCTCTTGGCGAGTTCTAATCAGAGCAGCAAAGCTATCGTGTTAAGACTGTCTTTGAATATAGTAGCAGCCCCGCAAAAGCTCATTTCTTTCTCCAGACCACCATCTTACCGCATGTTTGGCAAGGCTCAAGAGGCATTTGCATGAGACGGATGTCAGTTTGAGTAGGATGCACAGTAAATGATTGACAGCTCTCTGCTTCGCTCAGAGATCAACTTAAACCCTTCATGCACCTCGCTGGACAGATGAAGATCCTCTCTGGGCTCTTGCTGGTCATTGTTTCACGTGTTTGAACTAGAAAAGCACGGGGGCTTTAGAAATGTCTCTTTTTTATCTAATATATCTACCAGTATCAGAGTGAAGCAATAAAAAAATCATCTAAAGCAGGTTCTTGTTGGCCTGACATCTATTGGTCTAGTAGTGAAAACTAAGGCGGTAGTGATATAGACCGGCTTTTCCATGCTAGTGTACTACTGAGGAATTTTCTACTACTCATTGATGTAAGTTGTGTGTGCGTGTGCTCACCAGCTGTGCAGGGGAGACAGCCTGTGAAAAGAGTCCTGTTGAGTCTCTAATGGATGTGAATGCAAGATTGCTCCTTTCCTCGCGCTCTCATTTCAGACGCTTAGAAAAGAGAAGAGAAGAAAACATAAGTGCAAAACAGGCCAACAGGCCTATGGGTTGAGGTGGTTGGGAAAGATTGTGGGTATGTGTTTGCTCACACAAGTGTACAAGTGTATTTTGGCCATGGGCACTACTGCTGACCTGGGACCACCTGAAGTAGAATTCAATTTTCCACTCGTTTTGTGCCGCCTTGTGTGTATTGTACGTTGGGGTGCCCGTGTCGTCAGTATGGCGCTAAAGCCATTACGGTTGGCAGGGGCGGCAGACATGGCTTCATCCCATAATGGAGGCTTTATTTTGCCCACAGTGAAAAGACTACGTGGTGTTAAGGTGCGCTTATGCGGCCTAGTCAGCTATGACGACCCTCGGTGCAGGCCCCTGCCTGCAAGCTCATGGACCTGCAGTGCTGTAAATGCGTCGCGCCGCCTCTCCCGTGAAAGGATTGGGCTTGCATTAAGGCAACGTGACAATCTGTGCAGTTTTTCCACATATTGCAGTCTTCTGTGCAGTGCGTATTTTTTCTTGGATAATGTGATCATTGGCTCTGTTTCGCTCTCTCACATACACTCACACACATAACACATACGCACACACAGAGTCCCCCCCCCCACCCTCACAGCTCACCTTACCCCAGAGACATCTGAGCCTTGGGAAGGCCAGATGGTGGATGCAGGTTGGGGGCTGGTATGCAAGTGCGCATTTTTGTGTACGTCTCGGTGTGAGAATGAGCAGTATCAAGGGAGAGCGGAGAGGGACCAGTACGTCCTGTACTATTTGTGTGTCCTGCTGTATCCAATCCAGACTTGGGGATCTTCGATTCCTCTCTCTTTTGCCCCCGCGGATATTTCATGTTCTTTACCATGTCGCCTCCCAGTGTCTTCCGCACATTCCTGTGTCCGGAGATTTGCTGCAGAGATGCTATCAGCGGTCTTGTGTTCCGTCCCGCCTTGCATCATGCTCGGCCCTTATCGGAGCAGGTGGCTGACTGTGGGACGAAGGCTGAAGCCTTATCTCTCCGATCTCGGAAGGATAAGCGCACCCACTGCATCAGCAACATACGAAACACATTAGAGCGCGGGAGGGAAAAGCGGCGACGCTCGTCATACAGTTCACCCTCAAACTGTGTGAGTCATCTGTTTCCCGGTATAAAGCCGGTTCTCTCGGATGGCAAACGCACAACACAGACAGAGACGCCCGCACCCCGCATGCATAGCCGACTTGATGTGCACAAGAGCACAAACTTAAGAGATAAGTCTCCGAGCCACACCTAGTGGAAAATGGCAACGCTGGTAATTGATTGGGCGCAGTGACCCAGCTTCCCCGCCGCTCAAAGATGGTGGTGTGAAAAAGCTTTTTCTCATTATTTTTCTGTCTTTCAGACTTTTTCCCCCCCTCCATTATCACCTGTCCTAGAGATTGGGTGACGGTTGTTCAGTCAGCAGGAAAGGGGAGCCTCTTCGATATTTGTTGAGTTGAGAGGCGAGAAGAGAAAGCATTGATTATCGAGTCTTATTTCCCACTGTTCACGCCGCCTGGCTCCTAGGGCCTCTATGCTTACAGACCCATATCAACTGTTTCTCTTTCACCCCATGGCCCCTTTAGCCCTTGTCCACCCCAGCCCCTCCCTGCATCAACACTAGCCAGTCCAGATCCACAAAGCTCTGTTGTTGACTCGACTTCCTGGCCGTTTCTTCTTGCCTGCTTGATTTTTCTTCTTTTTTTTTTCAATAAATTTTAATTAAATCCGAGAGCAGTTGCAAGCTACACCTCCTCTCTCAAACCTTCATGCTTGAGAGTAATTGGTCGTTTCTAGCGGCCTCCTCTCTCCCTCTTTTCTCCCCTCCTTCCTCCCTCACCTGACTCTTACCCCCCCACACACACTTTTTTTTTTAGTTGAAAACAGATGCATTTATGAAACATTATAGGGTTTACTACAAGTAAAAAAAAAAGTGAAATATGAGCTTGTCCTTCTGAAGACGTAATAGACGCAGCATTGGCAGGAACAGGAAGAGGGTAAAGAGACTGTTTGGTTTGTAGGCTTGTAGGAACAAAGAGCTTCATTTATGACTGTTATAATGAGATCTGTTTTTGAGCCAGGCCCAGAATGATTTAATTTGACTTTTAAGCCCTAAGGCTCAGGCTTAAGGGCTGTAAGTTGGAAGGCTGCAGGGCAAAGGCTGACTAAGGAGTGGGAGGAGGCGGATGCATTGGTGCAAAGTTTTTGTGATTGTGACTTTCTGTGCGTGGGAAACTTTTTAGCCCACAATCAAACTGATAAGAATATCAATTACGCTCGCTAGTCACACTTGATAACTACACACTGCAAACTCTGCGTGTATCATTTTGTTTATTTAGCTAATCCCGTGCTTCTTAAGTCCTAATGTACAATTATATTAAGTTGCTACTGTACGGGGAAAAAAACAGTTTTGTGGTACTTTTTGCATTTTATGTGAATCAGCAGCTCAGAGGATGCTGTGTTTCCAGCGCTCAGAGGAATTAAAGGCAGTACGCTAATAGGGCTGAAATTATGGATGGTGGTGGAAGCTGCTCCGCTTCTGATTAAATAGAAGCTGGCTTCTCCACAGGCTGTTTCTCATAGGGACTGACAAGCGCACATGCACACATGTAAATATGCAATACCCCCAACACACACACGTGCACATAGCTTTGATGTGTGGAAAGGAAATGAGTAGAGACGGAGAGCTAAGGGCCTGAGCCTGGGGCCTGTCCCATTATTAATGAGTAAGAGCCAGTTGCCTCTCACAGGTTCAGGACATGTGGACATATTTCACCATTTGCCCGCCCTTCTTCTCACCATAAATGTAATCTCTTATTAAGCATTGGGTTCTTGGCAGGAAATGGGCAGATATAGAGAAATTGTGCATGAATACTTGTGTCTCACTGTGTGTCTCTACGTTAGCATGAGAAATGAAAATTTTGCGGTTGAGGGAAATGAAGTGCCCGCGCAGTGCAAAATGGAATGCCAGTTTCCGAGAGGGACACTGATGGGCCAATAAGTAGCAGTGGTGGGAGGACAGTTTTCACCCTGCATAACACTGAATTCCTCTGCCAGGCAAATATCTGCCTGCCCTGTGCTGTCCACTTCTCTAGCTGGATAAGAAGAGAGCTTTTTGGAGGTAATTAACTATTGATTTGAAGCACAGAGGGTAATGGGAAATGAGTGGACAGCATCTCGATCTACCAGCAGTCGCTTGGCTGGCTCAAGTACAACTAGAAGACTGACTGACTGGGTGAAAAGGCATTTTCCTAAAAGAGCCAAGGTCAAAGGTGGTTTGTTTGGCTTTCAAGTTCTGTTCTGTGTATAGGCGGAGAGAGCATATCAGGGCAAAAGCAGATAGGAATCAAGCCAGTGAATGTTGACTGGTTCAAGATTGTGAGTATCGGATTCTGCTATCTAATACTCCAGTATTATTGAATATATTCTCCCAGGTTGCATATTTATTATATTCATATTGGTAACCGAGCTGACAAACTGATCTCAGCCCATGTTGGCCTGTTGACCTCCCCTCCTCTTCATGAATAGTTATGACATTTGGGGAGTCATTTTATTGTAATGCATTTTATTGTTATGCAACCTGAGGTCACATCACGACCAAGCATCCCGGGGTCATAAATCTTGCCCAATTTAATTGAACGCGGGCTTAAAGAAGACGCACCTAGAAGATGGCGTCGTATCCGTGCTTCTGTGTCATCACTCCACAGCTGTATGTGCCGTTCTTTCAGTTAGAGGCGAGCTAGAGGACAAGGATTAGGACTCATTTGTGTAAGAGAACAGAGGCGAAGAGGGACAAAGAGACAGAGGGGGGAGAGAGAGAGAGAGAGAGAGAGAGGGACAGGCCTGTATCTGCCTATGATCTTATTTGTGCTAATGAGGAGGCTGGTGGTTCTGGCTGCTAACCCCAAAGCACATTCAGCCCTTTAGAGTGTGTGCCTGCGTGTATCTTAGTGAGAGCACATCTCCTTGGATGTCTGTGGGGAGTGTGATTTGCTGTTTTATGAAAATCTCAGCTATAATGAAGGATGTGGAGAAGACTGTTTGGTGCAGTGAGTCAGTGCAGTGTGTGTGCGCGTTTGCCGTTGCTGCGAGCTTTGTTTGTTGAGGTTGCTAAATCTGTGAAGGATGTCTTGTTTCAACTAGTTAGCACAGCAGTCTCAGTTATACACTCAACCCAAACCTGTTCTGTAATGGGGCTCACTGAACAGTAAAAAAAAACCAAAAAAAACCCATGCCCCTCTCCAATTGTTCCCTCCCTCCTCATCCCTTATTCCTATGAAGTCTTCCCCCCTCCCTGCTTTCTCCCAAGGCTGGGCATTTAAAGCGGCATGCCTTTGATGTGAGCTTCACACACTGTTAGACACCCACTCATCAGATTGACACTGATGTCTGGGCGGAGTCAGCCCATTTCTGAGAGCTGGGGAAATGAACTGCTGGAATATACTGTACACACATATGGCATTCAGTCAGGTAGTTTTAAATAAAGTAAAGTGGAATGTGGACATGAATGAACAGATGTGCGCGTTCAGATGCACACGCTTGTTTTTTTTTTTTTCCCCCCTTCCACCATGGCTGTGCTTGCACTCAGCTGATGATGTGTCAGGATGACAAACGTTCCCGCTAAGCCGAACTGAACGTAATTGTAAGGCGGTTTTTCCTGCCCGTGTTTTACAAGTGCGTCGCGTCACTTTTAGAGGAAATTTCGACACCATCAAAAGATACATCCTTGACATCTAAGTGATGTGAGATTATTAATGTATAATATCCAACACTGGCCTCTTTTATCATAAATCCTCTATCTAAATACACCACAGCGCGGCTTAGATCTCTACTACAGGCTCAGGTAAATGATAAATTATTTCTAAAGGCCTCACTTGACAGGAAGTCTGTGATCTGTGTATGTACGCAAGCGTATATTGTACTTTAAATCAATTCCCACAATTATCACATAAATTGTCTGGAGGCGTGTGTCTGCTTCTATTGTGTTCAAAGAATCTCTTACCCGACTGTCTTCGCTAAAGTTGTTCCTATGAGTACGTATTTCAAGGTGTAGAGCTCGGCCGTGCCATTAAAGGTCCGCTGTCTAAAGTTTAGGGGGCTCCATGAACAGAATATGGCAGAAACTGAATGTAATATGCATAGCTGTGTATTCATTAGTGTATAATCACCTGAAAAAAGGAATCATTATGTTTTTATTACTTTAGAATGAGCCATTTTTATATCTATAGACACCCTGGGACCTTTTCCATGGAGTCCGCCATGTTGATTTATATATTCATTTACTTAATAACTAACTGAACAGTGAGTCCTAGAATAAGGAGAAACTTGTTGAAATTCCCCCGACGCCCTGAATATTTCTGTAAACACACATTAATCAAGACCAATCTCTGTCTTACTGTCATTTTTATGGCACCGAGTGTGCCATGTTTCTCTTGTGAGTCAACATTACTTCAGTATTAACATACGTAAGTCTGAATGGATCGCACTGCCCTGTTCTTTTCAGCCATTATAAGTGGATATGTCATGTTTCGACCTGCACTAATGTCAATACTGACTGTGTAATACCAGTCGCAAACCAGCTACTCTGAGAAAAGCAGCTGGCCAAGCACAGTCATACAGGGATTTATTGTAGTGTGACAGTCTCCCAGGCTTTTGTGCTCCATGCCAAGGTCTTCCGTTTTACAGACGACAAACAGGTTAGCATGGAGGTGAAGACAATGTCTCTGTATTTGTATATTTTTAATGGCTGTGCGTGAGTGTTTTAAGCCCCGGTGCTTTGCAGACTCACGCTCGCATTTGTTGTGAGCTCTTCTTTTCTTTTTAACCGTTTGGTGAAGTCAGTGTTGTAACCAAGACAAGCTAAACAGGGACCACGTCGAGGCCAAGACGAGAGTGTATCAAGAACGAGAAAAGATGAACACTTTGAGGGGTCGAGACCAAGTCAAGACCTAGACCTGACAATATAGCATACTTAGGTAGCTAACATGTGGCTAATATTGGCCATATGTATGTGTTGGTCTCGACTGGTCTTGAAAAAATCCGATCAATTCCAGGATGAGACCTTCAAAAAGTGTTCTTGTGTGGGCTTGGTCTGTGTGTTTGTGTGAGTGACTATGTGTTGACACTGTCAGCTTTCTTCATTGTGTGTGTGTGTGTGTGTGTGTGTAACAGTTGATGACTCCCCTCTTTGTAAGTGAATAAAGGGGCTCTATTAAAATCTCAACAGCCCACCTGGTGTGAGCCCTGTTTATGCTATTTTCAAGGTTCAAAAATTTGCTTTTACTTTTCGAACAATGACAAAATCCACCATTTTCACATTCATAAAGACTTGATACACGTGTAATGCTTTCTGTATACGATGGTTACAACTCCCGACAAGGTCACGCTGTGTGAGTCTGAGTGTCTCTGTGTGCATTTCGGTCTGAGCAGTTTCAAGTATATATATATAAAAAAGAAAAATCACTCAATCGTTTGCTCTAAAAAGGCTTTCAGACACCTGGCAATGATTGGCTGAAAGAGGACACTTTCTTTCAGCTATTATTGACAGTTGAAAATGTAGAGAAACTGTGGAGAGTGACTTGCATTTCCGCACATGTTCTCAATCAATTTGAGGCTCAGGTAATGCTTTGGAAATCTACTTCCTTTGATAAACATCATGCGGCAGCTTCTAAAAGAAAAAGCATGATGGATGGTCATAGTGCGTCTGAAAAAAAGACAAAAAAAAAAACACGAAAAAGACAAAACGCAAACAAGGAGCCTCTCTCTCTCTGACTCTGTCTGTTGCCTTGGCTCTGAAGATTGATTGTGAATCATCCAGGACGTATGAGCGTGGCGATCATATCATGGATCACAGCATTGGGAGGGAATGACAGATGTCGCGAGCGTCCTCTGTTTATTTGAAAAAGGCAAGAGTGTGTCTGATGGATCGGTTGTGTTTGGTGGATGCGAGGATGATTTGTCATCTCTTATGTCTCTTTGTGTTTTTTGTAAACATTAACAGGGGAAAACAAAGGGTTTGTCCCATGTAGAGGAATGTCCCAAAGTTAACAAGAGTAACTACACAACAAACTTGAAAGTACACCACTTCAAGGACATTTTGGAGCCATAGTAATAGACTAGAATTACAAGTCCGTGATTGCTCGTAGGATGTATTTCAGATATTGCCTTAGCTTTTCACTTCTATATTGGGATTTTCTTTTAGGAGCAATGTCCACAACCTCCCTAAGCAGAGATCATTTTAATAGAGCAATTATATCTCACGCGAACATTCTTTACAGATTTAATATGACTCAAAGAAATGGGGCACCTCACTGGGGTGATGGGTGGTAAGGGGGCTGTTGAAGGAGGGGTTAAGTGTGTTTCGGTCAAGGTCGTTCTGAGTGGCATATGTATCCTATTTGAGAGCCCCAGAAACTACTGAGAGCGGTGTAGACATGAAATGGTGTTGACAGGCCTGCTCCGCCGTGGCCGCTACAGTCACGTTGGAGATTAGTTACTGGACCAAACACACACAGGGTCCTCTGTGTGTACCAGACAGTAGATCGGGTCATTAGTATGGAACACCATTTCTACACTAACAGCCCCTGATTGCTTTGCCTTTCACATCGCGGTAACATCAGCACATTGCTAATTGACAGATAATTGCCAATAATCACGAGATGGATCGGTGAGAGTGCAATTAAAGGAGCTCGCTGCAGCATGCCAGCACCTTTAAGAAATCTGGACTGATCAGTTTGGCCTCATTTAGCAGAGCAGGTTAATGGAAAAAAAAAGTGTTTTTGTGGAACAATATTGGAAGCAGCTACCAATTCCAATGTTGGTACGTCATTCAAATTTTGGTTACATATTTTAGTTCCAGCATTGTAGATGTCTTCTGGCAATGTTTAGGACGTTCCCTTTGCAACGTGTATTACAATGTTTGCTGCTGCCTCCGTGAGAGATAACAGCCAAGCGCTGGTAATGGGATCCTGTCTGTTGGGAGAAGATGGAGGAAATCGCTGGGAGCTGGAATGCACTTGACTCGCTCGTTTGGGTCAACGAAGGAAGTACCGGTGTGTGTTCTGTGTGTGTGCGTCAATGCAGGTCTGTGCGCCGTCCAAAACTGTGTTTGCTCAGCGATAGAAAACTGAAATGTGATATGAATATCCTCTCCATTCTTCCATGAAAGTACCTGAAAATACCCCTGAAAGGGCCCCATTTAGGCCCGCTCCCAGACAATACAGTACAATGCCCTGATGACAGGCTAACTGGGGGAGGAAATAGCCCTGCTAGGGCCAACATAATAGCAGAATATTCTGGAAGTCAAAGGAGGGATTTATGGAAGCAAATAGTCTTTTTCTAACATTCAGTGGAGCGGTGTGTGTGGCGCATTTGTGCGACTGTGTCTGGTTGTGCGTGTGTCTGACACGCTGACCCTTTTTGCTGTATGTGCCCCAAATTCTGTGACGTGCAAGATGTGTGAATTGGAGCCTTGCCTAGCCTGTCAATCAGATGAAGAGATCATTAGAGGTGTCACACTGAAATCTCTCATCTCTCTAATCAGCTGTCATACTAACAACACCAGCTTCTACGTGTGCCTGTGACCAGCTGCCAAATACGAGTTCATGAGCTGAAGCTGAATACACAAAGGGAATGACAATTTAGATGTTTTCCTGGTGAATTTTGTTCAGGTGTCTTACCACAGCGAACGCCACTCGGTTGTTCTTTCTTCATATGATCCTCTAGTGGGCAGCAGATGACTCCATCTCGGGGTCCATATGGACCCCATGTTGTTCTCTAACAGTGGGGGAATAGCAATTAGCGCTACATTTGCTGAGGATGGCATGGAACCAGAGACCTGTCACCTCTGCTTCACGGCTCTGTCTTTGAAGACACGCATGCGTACGTGTGTGTGTGTGACCGTGTGCATGCATGTGTGTCAGCATGCGTGGAGGGAGGGAGAATCGTATCACGGCACCTGCTTCGCAGCAGGGGGTGGAACTGCTTCACTGAGGCAAGGTGTGGTGTGTGCGTGTGTGTGTGTGTGTGTGAATGTGTGTGTGTGTGTGTGTGAGGTTTTGGAAAGGGGGGCAGGGTGTAGCGATGGCATATTGTGTGTGTGATCAGAGGCAGAGCAGCATCTAAATGCATGCGGTTTACTTGTAATCAATGTTACCGCAGTTCCCTTTGGGTATGCTAATATATTCGAAAATGCTAATGCATTTCAGTGCCAAACCAAAAGTTGTATCATATGAGTGAATGAGCAGTCGTGCATACGGTGGTGACGAGATGGAAATCTTCTTCAGGAATGTCATACGGTGTCATGGGAAAATGAACTCCTGCACGCATGAACTAAGAGGTTTTTATTCTACTTCTGTCATACGGATTCCTTAGGTGGAAGCCATTACATCATGTTTCTTCGAATTATATGATCACAGTTTAAAAGTCCCTTTGGTCAAAATCCCTTGAGGCCATTGGGGACTCTGTATCACTGATGGGATAGGCCTCAGTCACCCCTGGAGACTGGCATTTGCACGTCCCTTCTTTGAAATCCCTCTTCATCACAGAACACATGGATATTATCATTTGAGAGCGAGAACAGTAAAAACACCCATTGTTCTCCTCTCACTGGGATTTACATGTCTGTGCCTTTGCTTGATTTTATGTATGGTGAAGTGATCAAGCGAGACAGTCAGCTGTCAGTCTGTGTGGTCTGGGTTTATGTTTTTGGCCACCACTGGACTTGTTTCCTCTGATGAACCTTCCTTACACAGACAAACTATCGCTAAGACTTGCATATTGGTGAGCGAAGACCCCCCTGTACACAATGTAATGAGTTCTGTACAGCAAAACAACATTTTCTAATACTGAAGGAATCATGATGAAATCTCTCGCCTTCAATAACAAAACAGGGCTCATAGCTCATTGAGGCTTGTCCGGAGATGGCTGATTTAGAGCACAGGCGACCAAAGTTCAGACAGCCTCAGAAATGAATGACCAGATTCTCACAGTTTTGACTCCTGCTGCCAACAAAAATAAGACTCACCCACTTTGTAGCATCACAATTCATAAGACGTTCATCATACAATCTGACATTCCTTAAAAAGGATCTTACACTGTTCTTCACACTATCGCCTCAGTAGTGAACTTGAAGACCTCTGTTGTACATTGTTCCCTATCTTCTCTGCTGAGGACTTTCAAATAAAGGCATAAAGTGTTGAGAAAATACTTAATAATAAAAGAAATGTATATGTACAGTCTGTCACAGATTGACTTAACTTAAACCCTTTCCCTCCTGATGGAGCGCGGGCCATCCACAACTCTTCTCCATCGCCCCGGCCTTGACTCAGATTGCGGACCAAGATTTTAATTAGACCCATCTTGCACATTGAGAGATGCAATGACCCTGCAGCATTGCTGGTACTGCAAAGCGTGTAGGAACTCTCTCGCCTTTCTTTCTGCTACGTTTTTTAGTCCTGGGAAATCCAAACATTCACTGATGCACCTTCACATGGCAAAATGGTCGTCTACTTCGCACACTGCCTCGGTTGATGGGGCCATTGTTAAGTAGACGCTTGCAATTTATTGTTTGTTCTCATTTGCTGTGTTGTTATGCAGCCTTAATCAATAATTCGTCTTCTCCCTGTCCCTCTCTCCCTCTCTGCTGTCTGCCTCTTTCTATATCTCTTCCTCCACACATTAGAGTGCCAGGTTGTGTAACATATTGGTTGGCTTTGTACTCTCATATGATGACTTCTGACAGTTGCCCACATTTCTGGAATTAGCTTTGTGTAGCGAGTGTGCGGGTGCATGTGTGTGCTTTTGGATAAATGTGCCCACTTGCCTGTTTGTGTGTGTCTGTGAGCGTGCATGCTAATGACAGCTGACAGGGCCCACGCTTCTTAAATTAGCCTTGCTGTCTGGCCCCCGGGGAAAGCATGGATGTACAGACATAGACGAGGCTTTAATGCTGCAATCCTTGCTTTCCTTCCCTATAGTATCCAACTAGTCCCTATCCTAGTTCCGCTCCCATGCCTTCCAGTCAGATTGAACTTATCCCACAAAGATAATGACAATCTGTAACTGGGCCCGACGCCAGTTTCAATGTTAGAAATGCTTTTCCCTTTTTAGTCTTTGAAGATGGCTTTCACATAGAAGATGGATAATGTTTTGCCTCCCCTTCGTATTTGCAGATTTTCTCAAGCCGTGTGTGCTGTTGCTTTAAGATATTGAGTTCCTTCATGGTATTGAGTTGCGTTGAGTGTACAAAATATTTACATTCAGTGTCTTCACTGTCAGCACTCCAGTAATTTATTCTCAGAGTAAAGTAGTGGACGGGCTATTGTCAGCACTATATGATTTGTCACAGAGGGTCATCGGGGACATCCCATCACTAATGAAGTCCTACAGGTTAGTGATTTTCAGCGTGACTCAAATGATTGTAGCGATGTTCACGATGATGATCACTATGTGTGGTAATCTGGAGGTGACCACTATATTGTGTGCCGTGTGTGTGTGTGTGTGTGTGTGTGACTAGATAGATGGAGGAATGAAAGGGTCCCCAAGTGACTTGGGCTTTATTAAAGAGAAGTTAATGAGTTCCCCTGTCTGCCTCTCTCATTTTTCCCTCCCCTCCCCATCTATTCTCCTTCTCTCCTCTTCCCTACCTCTCTAATATCCCTCACACTCAGACTTTTGCTCAAACTGTATTCATGTTGTTAGGCATGCCGCCTTGGTCTTGTAAGTAAATTGCAAAACTAAGCCAGTGCAGCATTGGGAGTGAAAACATCTAACTGTGTGGTTTACGGTTTCTGTTGCCCTTTTCTCTCTCTTTTTCCGTCTGCTGGGCTCCTCTTTCCCGATATGTGCCAAAAGAATCTCGACTTTATCGCTCTCCGCTCCTTGGATTTTCATGCTAATTCAAGCAGATCTATCTGACTAATGCTGATCACAGATGTTCCGCACTGTCCCCAGTGTTGGCGTGTGTGCATGTTAGCTCATTTGCGTTTCTCATATCGCACAGTGTTTGATTCGTTTGATGTTCAAAGGGTCCTCTGACAGCAAAGTACAGATTCCCCGCTTTTGAGAATGAGATCTTTCTAAATCAAATGACTGCTGCAGAGGCGATATCAGTGATGCTAATAATTTAATACAGCGACTTGGTCTCTGGTGTTTACTTGAGGCTCGATACAAAGCGCGCTTGCAGTCTCTCATGTTCCACCGACCTGCACTGTATCCTGTTGACTTCGGCCGCTCAGCCAACCTGTGTTGTGCTGTGCAGAAGTTAGACGCTGGGGGAAACTCACCATGTCTGCAGGCGGTCCAATGCTGAAGATGACGAGTGGCACTTTGTAAAACTTGTTAACTCGAGGAGAAAGAAAAGCCTGTGGTCAGGAAAAAGGAACACAAAGAGGAAGTGAAAGGGAACAAGGGATATGAGGACAAAGACAAAGAGGGAACCATGTTCTTGTTTTGCTCTCTCCTGAGGCACAGGAGTGCAGCTAGTGACCTGACATGCTAGCGAAATAGTGCTCGGCTGCTGTAACATCAGTCTGCTTGTCCTACTGCAGAGGCAGGAAGGGAACAGCAGCGTGAACACACACCGCTTTGTCATTGCACACTTTGTACAGTTGCTCCTCTGTCATGGTCACTGGAGAAATTATACACAGCAAGCAGACGTCGCGGCAAGCACACAATCATACAATCACGCAGAAATGGGACCGGTGCTACGCTTCTCCCTCAATAACAACTGGGACATGAGAACAGCAGGTATGGCTTGGGGAAAAAAGGGATTCTCTTACGCTTTCTCTGCTGAAATCATATTCGGCTCCCCATATCCTGCTATATTTATCTGTGCTGCACATGAATGAAGGCAGATCTATCCGTGTGTTCTTGCAGCACAATGAGATTTTGAACCCACTATATTCCATGTCATCTGATTCCATTCCAGTCTTTATACTGGAGGCTTTCCCTCTCACTCCCGCTGACTGTAGCCATCTGGGCTTTTGATCCAGTGGAAATACTCTGACAGGCCTATTTGAGGGGCCAAGGGAAGAGAGATGACATTGTATTGCTGCAAATCCATAGGAGTGACGTGTGGGGGCCACTACTAGAAGTCTGGTGGAGACTGTCTTAAAAAAGGCAGGGGGATACTGTAGCCATCTGGAAGATCTATGGAGTGTGATGTGAGTGACATGGAATGCTATTTGTTGGCTCCTCATTGGACAGGGTGAGCTGACACATCTGTGGCAGTAAGCCAAATCAACTCTGATTTACGCAACCCCACCATCTAGAGAGGGGCCTGCCCAGTCATCCAGCCGTTACAGAAGATGTATTGTGAGGGGTAGCACAGTATCAAAAAACAATCACTCACAGACACACACACACACACACACACACACACACACACACACTCTCTCTCTCACACACACACAAACACATTATAAAAGATCTATGATGAGTGGGTTAAAGTATCCCTAGTCACAAGTTATAGCCACTCATGTTTGACATATATAAATTTCCCTCACACGCAGACACAGACATCAACTGCCTCTGCCGACAGATATTTTCTTAAGAGGAAACCATTATTGCAAGTAAAACAAGCTTGTTGGCCGGGCGCCTGTCCAGTTCTGACTGCATTTTAAACATTTAGCGAACCCTCAACATGTTCCCCTGCTGTTAGCCATCACGGCGCTGTGTTTCCAGGCTCATACGGCATGCTAGAAAAAAAGTGCGGAGGAGATAGGGGGGGGGGAAAAGGAACGGGGGGATGTGGGCGGCTAAGTAATTGAGAAACCAAGAGAGATCTAGAACATTTTGATATAAAATAGAGGGGTAAGAAGTAAGCGGTGGCAGAAGTTAAGATTGATAGGAGAAAAGAACTGGTCACCCATGGAGAAATTGAGGGCAGTGATTTAGCAGAGAGGAGATGAGGCAATGTCGTTCTCATTGAATAGCTATAATAAAGGTAGTGGGGTAGTTGTGGGACTAATAGGGTGTGTGAGGGAGTTCTTCAGCACATCTTGAGAAACCTCTTCTTTCTGGGTTTATAAATATGTATAGAATTTCCTTCAACTAAACACTGTTTGGTTTGGCTATTTTTTTTTTTTTTTTTTAAGCTGTTCGTTATATTCAAGCAGTGAAGTAGTGGTGAATCACGGCTCAGGACAAAACGCAGACCAAAGAATCTTTGAATGTAGCTTTGAAACTACTTACTTTATGTTGCTACACAGCAAGAAGTTAAAAGAACTCTTTAAAGTGGAATTTAAGTTAGGAGAATAACTCTCTCATTTGTCCAAAACTTTCTAAGTGCATTCATCTGTTTGCCCGGCTTTGCCTGCGTTACGCTTAATACGTTCGCTGGAGCCTGCGAGGTTCGGCAAAAAAAAAAAAAAAAAAGCTGCAGCGCTGCAGTTTAAACAAGCACCTCGGTAATCTCTCTGCTCATTTAGGAAGCCCTTAAACTTTCACACGGGCTCATGCGGCCCAATGTAAACATCCTAATTAGTGATGAGGTTGATGACGGAGAAGAGGGCTGCTTGGCTTGGGCCATCTGGCTGGGTCTGGCCCGTCTGATCTATAGGTCTCTGGTTTGCCAAGCTCGCATGTTTTACACTGTCTCGCAACGAAGGGAGTACGAGTCCGGTTGGAACCTGCTGCTTTCAACAAAACAAATGTTACCCGCAAACCTACATGGAAATATTCATTCATACATGTAATCTTTCGGTTTCTCTCTCTTCCTCCCTCTCTCTCTCTCTCTCTCTCTCTCTGTCTGACATACACACACACACACAGGAAAATTAATTAGGGTTGGCACAGCGGCAGCAGCCTCATTCTAATAAATCTCTCCATTATCTAAAGTGATTGGTGGACACAGCAGCTCATTTCCTGCTTCGGAGTTGAGACCTGAGGACAGGCGGTATTAACCCCATGTTTCCTGTTTCTTTAGTTGCGTTAGTGCATGTGTAGATATAGAAATCTCTAGAAATCTTTGAAGTGCGAAAGTTACATACATGATGAGGCACTGCAGTGCTCATATTTCATTTGAGACGGACTCCCAGCGACATTTAGCACAAATCCGAACGCTCCACAGTGCGCACATGAGTGGGCAACATCATTAGCCGTCTTCTGTCAGCGTTGAATTTACCTGCCAGAGAAAATAAAATTACTACTCTAGGTCTCATTATGGAGTCATTAGAGTCTGTGTGGATGCTATACCCTACCAGCTGGCCTGCAGTGCCCAGTGAATGGGCTATTGTGAAGCCACTCAATAGCATGACATGAATTGGTGACCCAGAAAGTTAAGTTTTGAGTCATAACAATGTTATGGCCAAAATTAAGTAGCTGTGTATGAGAGCGGAATTTAGAGCAGAGCTATTTCCTCTTCCTGTTCCTTGATGACATCACTAGTGTCTAGGGAGCCATTGGTGCACCTGTGTCCCATCTCCATGACAACTGAGCTCGAGGCCTTTGGGTGATGGAACACATAGATGGGGCAGGTTTGCACAATCGGGCATACACATGCACACACTTGATTAAAAAAAAAAAAAAAAAAGTGGAAAGATTTTGAGGCCAAATAAATCACACAACATGGAGTCTGGGGTGAGAGCCCCTGATGAGATATAGAGCCCACAGAAATAGGCCATCACAGACCCCATTCCTCCTAGCTAGCACCAGAGTTAATGGCTTTCAGATCTCTGGGTGCCTCTCTGACTCTTTCTGTGTTAGCAGGTTTGTCTTTGTTATCTTACAGCTGTTATCTTTGCTCTCCCAATTCCATCTTCTCCGCTGGCCATTGTAAACGTCTGCTTTGCGCCGTGTCCTAGTGAATGCTTTGCTGCGTTGCAGGCTATTTGTTAACGATAAACCCAGGGCTCGTTTATGTTCCTAATTCCTTTCAGGAATTACAGTGTTTACTTTGAAATGCAAGGAAGAGCTGGAATAGAATAGGGAAGTAGGGGAGGATGCAGCCAGGGAAGGGAAAGTCCAGCCAGGAGTGTGGACAGAAGTGGAGAAGGTAGGAGGGTGACTTTTACAGTTATACTGGCGGAGAGTCAAGTGAACTCAGTGAGGCAGAATAATATGGCCTGAGCATGGTGGGCTGAAATGTGTCTCTCCGAGTGTGTGTTTGCTTTTGACTGGTGCACAGCCCATGATTTTCTACGCAGAAGGCTTTACTTGAATTTGCTCCAAATGAGTGGCTCAACAACTTTATGTCAGTTTTTATCTAACAGACAGTCCAGGCTAGCACACAGAGCCACTAATTGGCCTGGGACTTACAATATGACTCAATCTACCATGGCCTTCTGGTGGAAGTGGTGTTTTTAAATACAGGCAGCACAACTCCAGAATATGCCCGTGTGCACTGAATAAGTGCTGTGAAGGTTGCCGACAGTGACTCTAAAAGTGAATCAATGTCTTAAAGGAAAGACAGAACAACCCCGCATTAAATAAACTCATCAAGTCAATCATGGATTAACCACATAAAGCATGTGTCTTTGTCAAGGTCACATACACAGGTTGGGATGTGAATATACACACAATTACTCACAGCCCCTATTCAATCACATCTGAATATGGGGTTGCCAGGGGCAACAGAGACCCTACAGCAACCCTCGCGCTTACTGTTTGCCAAGCAGCCAAATATCCAGCACCATTAACCTCATCATTGCGACGTAATCAGCCGCGGATGAAGCCGCCACTAAATCGAGGCAGCCTTTGAGGCACAATTAGAAATGTTAATTAAGTTTTGCTCTGTCTTGCATTGACGCATAATGCAAAACCATCAATTGGGGCTGTACAGCGTGAGCTTTCAGTCATTGAGTATCTGTAGCACACATAGCATAGATCACAAATAACCAAGCGCCGCCTCTGGTTGAAATAGCCTTGTCCTGCTGTGGTTGCTCTTTCCGCAAGATGCACTAGTGTTTATTTTCCAACGCTGACCATATTGATCTTTACGCCTAAATATCTTGTGCTTTTATTAGATATTTTTACCCCGGATGTTTTTAAGAGCGTTGGAGCCTTGTTTATCTATTTTTATTGCTGCGCGGTGGACACACTAATGACTGAATGGCTTTTGTGTGTACGAACGTGTGCACTTGCGTTTGTTTGTGTCATGGCCCGCGCATTTAAGTGCTCTAAGAGCACCTATCGCTCACTAGACGACTGAAAGCTCTGAGGTCTCGAAATGTTAGGTGGCTATTTTGGAGTGTTAATACAACCGCTAATGGCCGATAGAAATAGCGCCCACTCCAAACCCGGAATAAATGCGCGTTTGTGCACATTTGTAGTTGATCAAGCATGCGAAAGTGACCTGAGAGAGAGGGTCACCCTTCTCTTGTGCAGTGTTTGCCTCTGCAAGAGGTCTTGTAAAACGAATCCATATCTCCAAGCATCTGCAATGAGAAAGAATGCAGAGACGTCAGCCCTAAATGGATTGGACAGATTGGACTTTCTAATACCATTTTATTAGATGCTGCCAGTCTTTGCCCATCATCTGTGAAAGATTGCTTGCTTTGCTGTTTCAGTCCCACAAAGGCTCGGCTCGAGTGAGACTGCAGCTTGTGTGTGTGTGTGTGTGTGTGTCTCTTCGGAGCTGGTGTGGTTTAGCTAAAGATGAAGCCACAGATGAAGGGAGCCCAAGAATGACAAGGGAGAGTGAAAAGGATTAAAAGCGAACCCTATTTAGACTGTGCTTAAGACAGACAGGTCTGCTCTAAACAGGTGTGTTTATCCTTCTCCAAACTTGTTAAAAAAGACTCGGCTGTGCTTTGTGTGTGTGTCTGAGAGAGAGAAAGGGGGAGAAATGGTGTGAGAGAGAGTGTGAGAGAGAAATAGAGGAAGAAAAAGTGAGAAGGAGGGAGAAATGGATAAAGGGTATGTCTGTGTATATAGTGTGTGTGTGTGTATGTGTGTGCGTGGATTTGGGTGTGTATTGAGTGTCTCTCCACGAGACTGGCTAATTTAAACAGGATTAGAGGAAGTAGTGATGGACTGTTCCTAGTAAATTACACTGTGTTGTAAAGCACTGTACCACCCACACGCATCCCACACCTACATGGAAGCCCCGCAGTGGTTAGCATACGCTACACAGATACACACACACACACACACACACGCATGGACATACACACAGACAATTGCTGAAGAGAGTGTGGGTTGGAGAGGGGATATATTGCCAGAGTGTGAGGGGTTTGTGTGCTGTGTGAATACTTTCCCAGCTCTAATCCGCCCATTCCTGTTGGCATGAAAGACAGGGATTAACAGACGAAAGGTGAACACGGAGAAAAGGCAGGGCCGGAAAAGAACACAGGGAAAGAGAGATAGTATTCCGGGAACCTCTGCAGGATTCTTCCATAGCTGCTTTGGTGAATGCAGATGAGTAGTCTTTTGTATGAAGTTAAATCCTCTTATTGATCAGCAGATTAGGTGCTGTCCTCTTGCCTTCTTTAACTTCCAAAACTATGGAGAGACAATGTCTCATCAGTCTGCTCGGGGTTTGGGATAGCTCAAGAAACAGTCAAAATACTGTCAGAAAACATAAAAGAAATGTTATCAAAGGCATTTATCGAAGCCATGCTGCATCAAACGGTACGTGAGCAAAGTATCACGTGACGATATCTCGAAAGCCTCATTTTAACACGTGCGGTTCGCCCGTCTTGATTTGCTGAGTTACGTGTGCGAGGCTGTTTTTCCATTGGTACCTCATTTCCTCTCATTTAGCGTTAATCAAAACATGATGATATTCATAAATAAGACTGCCATCCTGTCGGTAATGCAAGCACTACACTAGCTGCTCACATCTAAGGATGTCTCCAGCAATGAGAACGCCCACGGGAGAGGATCTCCCTCAGTGTGAGATAAAAGCAAGGTTTTGCATCATTAGAGGATGATACTATCAAGGTAATTATAATATAAGCCAGTGTTGTTTGTTAGCGTATAGAGGCTGCGTGTTCTTTCTTGCTGTCTAAATACTAGCATATCAGCTCTTTTGACAACGTAAAAATGGGGTGACAGGCCAGAAAGGTTTAGACAGTCTGTAAATAATAGATGGTTATACCAGGAATACAAAGCCTAGTAAACAAAAGATATAAATGGCATGTGTAGGATATTATACTTTCTACACTTTTCTCTCTTTTCTATGCCACTCACTTCTGAAAGGACAACATGAAAACAGCGGCATAAAAATGCCACTGTCACTGCCAGCTATTTTTGGAGAGCTAGCTACTCTTCCATGACAGATATATGCATAAGTTACTTTTTTTTTTAAAGAACTCGTCTTCTCTCAGCCTCGCGTCAGGATTCATTCAGACTGTCTGCCGTGGCTTTGTTTTGATGGAGGGCCTTCCCATCTCTGCAGGTGTGCTGGAGAAAAAAATCACCCTGAAGACCGGGTGGAGATTTGCATCGCTGAATGAAAGACTGCAAGCTAGTTATCTGAGCAGCCATTGTGGGAAATAGAAGGGGCGGATGCCTTCGGCTTGCTTTGTGTACAAGGCCTCATCTGTCTGTTGGTAGACTGAGGTAGCAAAAACACAAAAATAACACTTAAGAAAAATGTGTTAACAAAGGAGTGAGAGGACCACCATCTGGTGCACTGTGGAAATAAGGGAGACAACACAGATTTTTGGAATGCCTTCTAACGCGCCGTTTGTTAATTATTAATGTGAATAATTAGAGTCTTCTTAGTGGTCTATATATACATGATGCTGATTTTAGCATTTCGGCATTGTGTATCCCAACTGTGCTGGAAGTATAAAGAAAAGACACGCTGTGAACTGTACCTGCACCCTCATCATCCCACACCCGAGTGACGGTATGTTTGTGTTACCTGTGTCTGTGTGTGTGTAAGAGACAGAGATTGTGTGCATGCATGTGTGTTTGCGTCTGAGATAGCGTGTGTGTGTGTTCTTGCATGCATGAGTGTCTAAATGGTTTCCCTTCCACAACAAAACAAAGTTAATTGCTTCAATTACTGATATTATTTGCAAATTACCTGTCATTGGTTGTCTGTGACTCAATTTGGAGTCCTGTGAATTCCTATCTCGAGTATGCATTCTATTTTGTTGTTGTCAATCGTTATGTTAATGGAGTCTATTCTTACTGTCCTTAGGAATACTGATTGAGTTGCTTTTGTCTCCTTAAGCTCACGCATTGCCTTAAATGTATTTAATTGCACTTAATTAGATATTCGAATGATATTTGCCACACACACTTTTTCACACTCACTCTTACACTTTTCCTTCGTGTCACGTCACCAAACAGTCCAAAAAAGATGGATGCTTTGCAGTTCCCCCTTGTGGCTGTGTTGACATCCCTATAGAGAAAAAAGAGAGATAGAGAGAGAGAAAGTACAGAAACCTTTAGGTTTGAAATGTCACTGTCATTCCACATATATTCTACTGTAAAGAAAATAAAGGTTTCGGAGCTTTGCTGAAGCTAGGAGCTGTTCTCTGGTATGCCATATTCCGTAGGTATGTGGGCTGATCATTGAGTCAGTTTTGTGTGTGTTTGTTTGCCTGTTGGGTCATCTTTGCTGTGATGTAGGTGTAATGTCTAACAGGTTATTTTTAAGCCCACCCAGGAGTTCGGAAACCAAAGCCAGGCATAAAGAAAAAAACAACAAGATGTGTTTGCTTTTTATTGTTCTAAAAACTTAACAGGACAGATGGGGAACACGATTTTTCTACACATATCCCGGGTTTAAAACTCCCTTTATTTCTAAATGGTATGTTTTAGGTAAGTGCTGTTTATAATGTAGGAGGTACATTTACTGCAGGGTGATATTTAGACAGCGGAGGATACCCCATATCATCTCCCTAATCACCTGTAATGAGCAGATGCAAGGCAGATGTGCATTGCTGCTGGCACAGGTGCTGCACGGTAAAGGTGTCCAAGGTTTGTCTTGGAATCCCCGATAGCCTCGGTGCAGTCTACTGTCCCTCTGCATGCCAGTCTGTTCTGTCCTTTAGTCGGGGATGTGTTTGTGTCTATGAGCCTATGTGGGGCTAGAAGAATAAGAGAAACAGTGCGAGGAAAAAGAGAGCACAGTGCAGCCTGAAGAGTTTAATTACTATGGCATAAGTATTCATGAGCCTGTCCTCAGCATTTTTTTTTTCACGCTAGCTCTTTTCTAAAGCGAGCATGACTCTCAGCACACTGGCTTTAGGCCACGTTGAAACCAAGCGGAGAGGTTTTCAACAGCCGAGCTGCGTTGTTGGATTTGGAACCCTCACAGGTGGACTCCCCAAAAGCTCTGCTGCCTGGCTAGGAGTAAGGCCGCAGGGGATCTACAGAAAGGAGACATATGGTAGCTTATGATTAAAAGTGGAAAGTTTCACGCAGGCGAGCGAATGAGTGTGCGACTGTGTGTGTTTTAATGCATATGCACTAACCACAGTTAGGAATGTATTAACTATATAAAATATAATAATACAATTGGTGATAATGTCATAATTTATCCAGAATCCATGAATGAGCCGAAACCTCTGCAGAAAGACAAGCTTGTCTGTCAACTTGACTGACAAATAAAACCAAATTAATTTACCTGCAGCTTTGGGGGAGTCTTGGAGCACAGCTGAATATTATATAAATTATATAGAAAATAGCTCCTTATAGTCTTGGATAAAAGTTAAAGCAATATTCTGGCTTTATGAGCGCGTGTTACCCTTCTACCTACAGTATTTCTTATCACAGTTGAGGCATGTATACGAACCTATCATGGAATATCTACTGGTGCGTGCTTGCCAATAATATATGCGTGCTTGCCAATATTTTTCTTTTTAATAATTCAACCAAGTGGAAAACGTGTTTGCTTGCTAGCAGTCTCCAGCGGCTACCCACTTGTTCATTTTACAAGCGAAACATGTTACATAACAGAACAAAAACGCTCTCCGTGACTTTTAGACTGCCGCTCCTCATTTTTCCTCTTAACTGCGCACAGCTTTGGTCTCTTCTTAATACTGTCAGATCCCTATATAGCCTTTCCGAGCCAACTGCTGTTGAGATCCATTCATGCCATTTCTTTCCAGAAGGCTCCCAGACCGCCTGTATTGTGTACGAAGCACCACTGATGGTCACTGGTTAATCTGCACGGAACAATGTTGATACCAAGAGGGCAGTGAAGCAGATGAGCAGAATTAGGCCTTACAAGTGGCAATACCATAATTGTAGATAGCGAAGTAGTTTCATCAAAACCAATGGGCAATAATACAGATTGACTGTCGTCAGCACGGCAGTGATCAGGTTCCTCAGTGTGACATTTTAGTTAGGCGTACGGTGATTCCACCAAAAACCGGCAAACATTAATCCACTCTTCAGAAATCCATGGCCAATAAAAGCTGCTGTACTTCATTACAGTAGCTCTTTCAGCTGATGAGTTTACAGGTTTTACTGTACATTGATGCATTGACAAGGCCACCACCCGGTGATGAATTTAATCACGTTATTCATATCTTGGCACTCAAATCTGCCACAATTTTACACGTCTTTACTTTTGATAAGCTGTTACGGAATGTGAAATTGGTTATTGTCAGAATCTCGAGAGAGCATTTCCTCTACAGTCACGTATTTACAGTCTACACGGCTGCTCATAGCAAGAGTGGAAAAATACATCATCTATGGTTGTATAAGACTAAGAGCAATATTGTGATGTTTTTATTGGAAAGACTATGAAAGATGCCGTAACTCAAGAAGTGTAATAAACATAATGTGCTTTGATTTTTCTATATTCTCTGTAATGTGGAACAGGCCTGGGGTCTTGCTTAGACTAGGCCATGGGTTTTATATGATCCTGTCCACTGGGTTTGACATATCAATCTGAACATTTAATGTGCTTTTTGACTGCATGACTGGGTTTTACACACACATGCAATATACTTCCTTACATAGCATGCCCACACAGTGGCCTACCCTAAAAGCAAAAAAAAAAAAAAATCTGAATCTGAACTAACCAGAACTAAACCCGTTTTGCTGCTTTACAAACCAGACTTTAGACAATATGCATCATGTCTAAGAAGTGTGAGGGTACCGTGGCCCCGCCGTGAACCAGCAGTGTGCAGCTCTTAGCCCTGCCAGGCGTGTGTCTCCGCCTGGGCTTTGAGTTATTGCTGCCGGGGTCTCAGACCCATTCATCAGCGCTTCATTAAAACCCAAATCACTTTTTCACTCACAGCCTTCTCTCTCTCAACCCGACAAGTCCCACATCCTGCCTGCTCAATTTCTGGGCTGGTCCTGAAGTTAAGAGGCAGTTCAGTACCATGACTTTGCAGCCCCATGTCTACTCTTAGTTGAGAATAAGGTGCTCTAAAGAGTACATTACCCACTTGGGAACCTCGTTGGCGGGAATGGCTTTTCACTTGGTTAGCAGCAGAGCAAGGAAGACTCACCTGGGTGACATGGGGGTGGGGGGAGAACGAGAGAGACATGAGGCTGTTGAAAAGAACTCTCCATTGGCCTTTTCCTGTTCCGTTTTTGTTTGACGCTATCTCGCCGTTCCGTGTTATTCAAACCGCACAAAGAAGGTACAAAGCTGGCAGCGGCCGCGCTTGCTCCATCCCTCCACCCCTTCATCCTCCTCCATATTATAAGTCATTTAAACCGGATCTTGGCAGAGTGGAGCCGAGGCAGGTGGAACTGAAATGTTCACAGGCCCCTGACCATTCTTTGCTCGCAGGAAATTAGTTCTCCATTGTGTCTTTGCCGTGACAGCTCGGTTGAACTCGGGCGCCACGTAAAGGCCAATATCTTATCAAAATTGCAGCTCAGCAGCTCTGTCACGTTGTCTCTTTTTCACACATTGTCTCTTACTCAGTCTCTTCACTCCATGAAGTTAAAAGACGTGACAGACAAGGCCGTTTAGTTCTCCGCTGCAAAACAACACTTAAGCGAGTGCTGTAAGTGAGAATGTAGTCCAGTAAGTGAGTGTTGTAAGTGTATTCTATTGATAATGGTTAGTATTGATTTTTACAGTGAAACAAATACTTCACAGCCAATTGATTCTTTATGGTTTTACTCACTTCATCATAACTGCTGTGCATGTGGGTCAATCCATCAGTTTAACCACAGATCCGCAGAAGCAAAGCATGTGTGAACACCTTTGGTTTCACATGTAATCCTGCCGAAGTGTGCGCACATACTCGCAAGCATTTCCAAAGAATAAACGTGATTTTATTAGCGCTATTACGTGAGGTTTTTCCCAAATTTGAAGTACTTGATCCTGTTTTAACTACACAGCCCGAGTGCCAGTGGCTGTATTTCTCCAGAGCACGCTCATTACATTTACTATGACATGTGACCTTTTCCTCTGGTAAATGTAACACAGACCACAGGGGGGAGCAGGGAAAACAGGATCGCACATTGTGCGGCTGTGAGAAATGAGAAGAAAGTGCTTTCTTTTCTAGCTTTGGGACTTATCAGCGGCCAATGAATGCGCGCTTGCTCGGGCGCAGAGAAAACTCTTTAACTATCATGTGCAAACTTGTGCACACGTACACATGGCGACGCACACCCCACCCTTTCCCCACATCCTGAGGGGAGAGGTCAGGTTAAGTGCTGTGTGGGGCAGTAGGCCTGTTTTTTCTCTTGGCTGGCATCCTGCCCACGTCAACAGTCCCTCTCTTCAAAAGCCACTAATGCAGGACTGAGCGTTGACAGTGTTCTGACAATGAGCTACTATCTGCCAGCCGCGGCCCCTGTCCGACTGCCGGTCCCACTGAAAAACAGATCTGTGGCGAGAGCAAAGGTTAATCTAGCAGTGAGGCTCCACTGGCGACTGCCTCCATGGCCATGTGTGACTGCGAATAGGCTGGGAGGAATTAACACTACCGCCTCGGGGAGTGTTGACAGAGGTGTGTGTGTGTGCGTGTGTGTGCGTGCCTGTCTCTGTCTGCAGCGTCTGTGCTTCTGTGTGTGTGTCTGTTGATGATAGGAAGTGAGGAAGGGGCAGATGACGAGGTTTGAGGAGGAGGTTTTGTGTTCACAATCCATTATCTTCAGGGAGGAATCGCGCTGGATAAAGGTTGCTTCATGCCATTTCAGAGATGTAAGACAAATACCAGCAGACCGTGTAAACAGTGCAGAGAGAGTCTGCGTGCTGTCTCCCTTCTGTCCGCTGTATCAATCGCTCACTGTCAACCTGTCTCACTCCATTGTTTTTTTAACCTAACTTTTTCTTTTTTTTTGTGTGTGTGTGTGTTTTACAATCTTCTTGCACAATGCCATCACAAGTCTCCTTCGATCTGCGAGTTACTAAACAATTCCCCTGTTTGTGTATGCATTTGTATACCGTGTACCCGTCTACATTTGACTGAGTCAGCAAAGGTCAACTTGGTTCGTGGCCTCCTGAAGAGAGCATTTAAACCGGTCTCCCTACCACTGTGCCAGCTGTCTGTTTCTAGTCCAAACAGCTCTGTTGGCTAAGCCCCTGTTGCTTCATCATGGCCCCCCTGCCTTTTGGCAACACGCTCACCGTTAAAAGCTTACCATTGTTAGTGTGTGCTAACTCCCCTGAGTATTACTCGTACCTTAACTGGCAAGGTTTTTCTTCCCCTTAAATGGTCTTGGAAGTGGAAGTTGACATTCTCTTTCACTTCCATCATCGCAGGTGTCAAATAGAGTACGTTGTTGTGAAGCGTTAGCAATACCGAGGTTGATAATAAATCAAATTCCTCACCTCGGATTTTTGAGATTAGCATATTTGTAGCAGCAATAAGCCACGCACCGGCGGCTGGGGATATTTTCAAGGATTTGTGGCTTATAAATCACACAGAAGAAATACCCAATTTTGTGGATTTCTTCAGATTATCTTTGTGCAGATAAAGTGGAAATTGAGGGATAAATAAGAAGGGAAAAAAGGGAAGCATCAAGGCATGCTGGCGCTGGCTCATCACAGTCAATTAGCTCTGTGAGGTATCTCCTGGAGCTATTTCACTTCGGATAATGCCTCTTCTGTCATCACTCTGTGTGTGTGTGTGCACATAGAAGCACGTGTCGCTGCGTGGTATTCTGTTGCATGCGGGTATGAATGTCTGTGGGTATGTGTGTGGGTTTGCCTGTGCACACACCTGCCAAAATACCTTCATATAGCCCTCCTTGTGAAGACGGGGCAGACTGGAGTGCTTGTTTTCCCACTCACAGTAGGTGTGCATTTCTTTATCTCCTTTGCCTGTCGTGTTGACTGATGGGTAATATGCTAAATGGGGCCTGTGTTTACCTCACCCATGCCACCAGGCAGGCCTCTGTGTGTGCTGGGCTGTGACAGGGAGCACTAATAATGCTTTAACTGGCCTGTCAAACTTCAATCACATTGACACAAGCTCTGGTGTAGTGCACTGTCCTGTTGGCAGAGGTGCTGTCGGTGGACAGATGTAAGTGAATTGTGTCCCAGTAGTTACATGGCAAATGGTGACGGCGCGCTGGAGGTCAGGTAAATGGGCTGTGCAGTGGCACCACGAGTGCAGATGTGCATTTGTCTAAGTGTGTTTATTTGTATTCATGTGTCTATGTATGCAAATGCTCAATATGTGTTTGCATATGTGTGAGTGCGTGTGTGCCTGAGTAGCCCCCCCCACACACACACACACATTTATGTGTGTATCTATTGCAGGGTTAGTGGAGCAGTGAGGCCTTGCAGTGAGTCTCTCTACAGGAGTGTGTGATTTACGAGCCTGGTGTGAGCACTTCTCCCATCCTCCTGCATAATGTCCCCATTAGAGACAGCAGACACTGTGGCTCTGTTCATCATTTAGCCCCAGCCACCAGCACACCTGGGGAGAGGGAGAGGGAGCGAGAGCGCGGGGGACAGCGACAAGAGACAGAGAAAGGAAAGGAGGAATAAAGAAGAGGAGATAGCACAGTGCATTATCGCACCATCAATTATCGCCCTATGCCTTCACAGAGGTCGTGATCAACTGCATTTGTGTACAGCCGAGCAGAAAAAAGTGAAAAAGGGATCGAAGAAGAGAGGAGGGGTGTTATGGCTCATACGCTACCCCAGCCAGCCACAGTCACCACATCAGTAGCCAAAGGTCTTGCCAAAGATAGCGAGTTGCCCCCCCCCCCGCCTCGCTCCTTCGGCTTCTCTGGCTCTACTTTCTGCTTGCCTTTTTTTTTTCTTTCTTTCTTTTTTTTTTGCCTACCTGTGTTCTGTACCTGTGTTTGTTTTGGTCTGTCAGCCTCATTATGTGGAGCGAACTGTCAGGGGACACGCAGGCTAACAACACTCCTGGGGAGGAGAAAAAGAGTAGCAGTGTGTGAAATCTCTGGGAGTCATTCCAACAGCCATCTACATTAATAACTGCATAACCGCAGATAACAAACACTTCATGGAATGGTAGTCATATTTGCTCAGCATACACTTAAGCCTAGCATTTTATGCAATGTACCGTGCACGCTGGCAAACATTTGGAAAATTGCCTTTTATAAAAGTGGGCGAAATCTTTGTTCTTTCCACCGTCTCATACAGTGTTTTGTGTTTTATCTTATTTAAACACCTGCCGTATGTACCGGGCTTACAACTAAAGGCACATTGTGGTTTGTTTTCCAGTCCAGAGAATTGTAAGTGTTATGACATACATGTAAATATGTGGAGTTAGTTTCCACCCTAACAATGTCTATAAAAAGCAGTCTGATTCTCTGGTTCTCTTCGAAAGCAATTAGGATGCCATAGATGGAAAAAAAATATACGGATAAATCCTGAAATATGTTTAAGGCTACTGCCTTTTGCGGGGCAGTTATAATAAACGCAATAATTTTAATTCCACAGCAGATTAGGCTGCGTGTGTTGTACTTGAATTAATTTGAACATGGTATGTGTAGGATTTCATTCGTTCACATTGGATTTTTTTTTTTTTTGGAAAAAGTGACAGCTCTACCATATCATTCATTAATTTAGCAGTTAAATAACTCAGTAAAGCAGTAATGTTTGCTATTGAGTAAGAAGCTTAACTCAGCTCGCCTGGAAGAAATTATGGCCTGCTCATTTGTATATCAGGTTTTAGTGTCAACTGCTTCAGAGAATTTTCCAACCTATTCACAATCTGCATGGGAAATAACTAAATCATTATCGTTGTCGGCATAACAGTGGTCAAATTTATGTAGAATATGTATTTGTGTGTGTGTGTGTGTGTGTGCGTGTCAGAGAGCAAGAAACTCTCAAAGATATTAATATTTGCAAAAAAAATCCAGAAACGTGTCTCCTTTGCATTCATGTTTGATTGAAGTGGTACACTTAGTGCAAATCTGGTGCCACAGAATTGTTGAACCCCATGGGTTGAGTGTTAATTTTTTCAGGCATGAGACTGAGCCTTTCTGCTCTACTTAACATTTGTAATGAAACCTCCCGAGGCTCTCTCTGTCTGTCTCTCCAACACAATGCAGGTCGATGGCAGAGATGACTGGAACACCTGCAGTCGTCGTGGCTGGCTCTGGATCAGCGTGCCGCTCGCGTATCCCATGTTTCCATGTTTCAAGTCAAGTCAAATCAATTTCATTTACATAGCCCAATATCGCGAAGCACAAATTTGCCTCAAGGGGCTCTGCGCAGCGCGTGGCACTCTATCTTTACACCCGTTTGCATGAGGAAAGATTCCCCCACAAAATGTGCCTGTGATTTACATGAGGACTTAAGGTGATGTCCAAGGGACAGAGGCGTTTGGTATGTAACTGCGATTATTAAAATGTTGTGGCACACAGAAGCACAGTAAATTCCTGCGTTGCACTCCAAGCAGCTTTGAACAAAAAGTATTGTATTCACTTTCTCCCCCCCCCCGACACACACACACACACACAACACACCCAAAGGTGCACTTATTCCCTCCAACACAAACACTGTTGCCATTTCATCTAAAATACAGTAGGTCCTGAAGGGGTGCTGTTCTCTCCAAACACCTGCAAACCACTTGTGCCTCCCATCAGAGCTATTTACACTACCAGCAGATACTCACGCCCACACTGGACAGACACCTGCATCTATTCTAACCCAGTGACATACAACTGGAGAAATAATTTAACAGCTTGGAGCAAAGCTTTTATTGTAAGCTGCTCGTGTTTCCTGTATTTACATGTGAATGCGTGCGAAATGTGTGTGTGTGTTTCTCAGTGTGCAGAGCTGGGAGCGAGTGTTTGCTGCCACCGCTTCTTACGTGTGAAGTAAAGGAACAGCTTGAAGTGGGTCGGTGGCACTACATATTTAACGAGGCGTCTCGGCACTTTAGCTGCGCCGTTGTAGTGCGGCGCGCGGCGTCGCACTTTGACTCCTGGAGCACACCTCGCGTCACACCAGCAAACAGCCTCATCTGGCGGGGCTGCCAAGTAAAAACCCTGCTTGGAAACTCTCTGCTTTCCTCTGGCAGGCAGATCTTTAACTGAGAGGGTAACCACAGGCTGTCTTACTACATCCAGTAGTTCACTCTCTGATCCACCCATGTTGTCTCCGTTACATTAACAATCAACTGAAGGCTTGGAAGATCCAAAATGGCAGGAGGGGGAAAAAAAAATATGAGTAGTGTTGGTGGATGTTGCCTGAAAGATGACAGCTAGTACTGGCACAGTAGCTGTCACACTGTTTAGAGAGCAGAGATGGCCAGAGGGATGGCTGATGTTTGCGCTCCCCACTAGTGTCAGTGGATAGTTGTGACATTTGGGCCTGCATTGTGGGCCAGAGCTCAAGCACCCAGGCATCCTAGATGCCAAATCTGATGAGGTCAGATACAGTGTGTGTGTATGTGTGTGCGCGCGTCTGTATGAGTGGGTGGCACGAGATCAAAAATTACCCACACACTGCCTGTGGCAAAACAAACTGAATGTATTGTGTGTCTGAAATGGCATTTGCTCTCCCAGAAGAGCTCCGCGTTTCACTGAGCTGTGGCTTTGCATCCGGAGTAGCTCGGAGAAAGTGAGAGAGAGATAAAGTCAGCGAACAACTGATTAAAAAAGGAAACAAAGGAAACAAGTGAGCAGGTCCATGGTGGACATAAAAAAGAAACAGCAGCATCAAATGGAGGAACATCAAACCCAAATTCCTCCCGGAAAGAATCAGCCTTTGCCTCTTTTTAGGGTCTCCATTTCCCAACTCCTAAAGAAGTACTAAAAAGCATAGTGAGAACATTTTCCACTGCAGGATACACTTCCAGGCAAATACACTCAAAAGGTCTGTCTCACTCTTATTCCCTGGAGGTAAAAATTATCTCTCTTTCCCTCCTTCTCTCTTGTTATAGATTCTCATTGGAGAACCTTACCCGTCTCTGTCAGCCTCATGGTATAAGGTCAAGATCCGCTGCTGAAAGTTTTTCTTTATGCCTCAGGACTATTTTCTATCTCTTATTCCCCAACTGCCAAATTCAGAGTCCAGCAAAGCCCCGAGGAAAACAAAGTCCATCTCCAAAAATATATAGACTTCCCCAGGCATGTGAGCATATGCTGCAAGGAGGTAGATTTAGTGTTTGCTTTTAATGGAGGGAATTGTATTTGCTTGGAGGCATTGGAGGGGCTAGTGGCATTTTTATTGAGATAAATAGTGAGAAATGAAGTAGAGAATGAGGGGTGATCTTAACCCGAGAATGTCTGCAATCGGCGATGGTTTGGCCAGGCTCTAGGGATGCATTCTCTGCTTATGTAAGTGTGTTGGTGGTGAAGCTGTGCACGCACGCGCGCGTGTGTGTGGTAGAGCTGCACTAACGAGATCCCAGAAGAACACCTCATTCGCGGTTAAGGGAGTGAGATCACACTGTGCGTTTCCTCTCATTCACACCGGCTTAGCTGGCACACGTCCCCGTGGTGAAGAGCATACAGCTGGGGAATACCAAACTGAGGCATCAATTACCTGAATCTCACTACATTGGTCAAGGGAGAACACGGCTAAATTGAATAACACTTTCCCAGTTGCGCATTGGCATAATGCGCTTCCGCGCACACGTGCTAGCGCCGTCGAACGCGCGCGTCGGCCCGCGCGGGAAAACAATCAGCGATCCGCCCCAGTGGCACCCTCTCCCGACAGGGTACAGTAACCGCCGCTCGGCGAAAAATACAAGTGCGCCATGTGATCGACTCGCTCGCACCTCCGTAGGACTGCTAAATCGTCTTATGTGCACAGTCAATTCAGGCTTAGTGCCTTTTTCCGAGCCCCATGGGCGTGACTGATAATTTGACTTTTATTGAAATTCAGCTCCAGCGAGTTCAAGGTGGTTGAAGGTCGTTCTTTTACTGCTGCAGATGAGACGGAGGGAGAGCATGGCATCAAACGCTCAAGGCTCTATCTCTCTCCATCTCTCTGACTCTCTCTTGTCTGCTTCCCTCTCTGCCCGTTGGGGATTTTTATTTTTTTTTTCTGGAGGCACGAGTCAATTTTGCGGTGCATCCAAACATGGTTAACAACAGCGTTTAATGAGATCGGATATAGCTAGCTGGTGTTTGCCTCTCCCCCCTTGAAAACATTCTTCTTTATTACTACTGGTACACTTGTCTTATTCTTGAGGAGAAACTAGCAGTGACAGAGGTTAAGAAGTATTAAGTTATTCTTTTGGGGATTAAAGGGCAGGCTGTATTCATTTTCTTCATTCGTGTTTTCTTTTTTTTTTAGAAGAGCTTTGTCACTTCGCTCAGTTTTGTTCTTGTGTTTTATTGTATTCATAAATATTGCAAGTGCCACACAAGAGCAGCCGGTCTTTGTATATCCAGGCAGCGGGACAGAAATGGGGTCAGGTGGTTTCTAAGAAATGATGTGATTCTTGCGTTCAGCTAAGGTTAGATCCATTTCTGAGATAAGATAACACGGGGCGCTGCCACATGATGCCCTCTCCATCCCGGTGTCTCTCGGATTACTCCTTCAATATCTTGTTCGGTATCTCTCTTCGCAGGAACCCTTCCTTCTTTTCCCCTCTCCTTCTATCTCGGTCCTGCCACCCCCCCCCCCCCCACACACACACTTTCTCTTTCTCTTTATCTCTCTATCTCACTCGGTTTCTCTCTGTCCTCCATACTGGTCCCACATATTACAGGATGGTTATCTCGGTTCAAGTGTGTGACAGAAAAGGACAGTCAGTTCTATCTATTTCTTTGCCCTCCTAACCCCCAGTCGCTGTAAAATGCGACCAGGCGAGTCAAACTGAGATGCCATCAGAGACCCCGGGCACATTGTTGACATTAACTTTATTGATTCCTGGATTTCTCCCTCTTTTTGTTCTCCTTAATTTTTGTGATTCCTCCGCCTCACATTCCCAACAGCATGCACTCACATGCAGGACGGTGCTAATGACAGTCCTTGCCGTCTTAATTAGAGTGAAGGACTGAGGCGGTGGGAGCTAATTGGGTGACATAATTTTGTTTATTCAGCACTATTTCCTGGTCTGCTTGAAAAAAAAAAAGCTTTAATTCTTTAATTGACTTTGTATACCCGTTAGCTGTAGCTTATACTGCTAAATGTCAGCTTCACGCAATCCCAGAGCGACCCAGGACAGGGTTCCTCACCGTCACTCGGCTCGATGGCCTCTAGCCAAGAGAAGAGTTGTTAGGGCCAAGTTTAGTCAATGTCTGACTCTCATATGTGAAGTTCAGAAATGTCAGAGCTATAGTGGATAGAATTTCATTGTAAAGCCCTTCTCCTTATGGGAAAAGGTTAAATTACATTGCCATTTCTCCATACTAGCTTTCCAACAAAAACACTGAGTTTGGTAGTGCAGTTGTTGTGCTGTAAAGTGATATTCCTCTGGCCCTCATGGTTCATGTCAGCCACTCCGCACTTTTAATTTGGGGCATTGATCGGGGAATTCTTTTAGTTGTGTCATTAAAGTGCTCACATTTCTGCCTTTTTTATGTTTTTACTGGAAACAAAGAAGAGTAGGAGGAGCAGGACTTGCAAAGAGAATAAATGACAGTGGATGGGTGTGGCTGAGTGATTGGGAAGCCAGCCAAAGCCTTGTTCCACAGCCAGTGAACCATTGGGGAGTAGTCTCCCTCTCTCTAAATGCTGTTTTGTGAGGTGAGGAGCCTGATAAGAGTTGTAATTACCTCATTTTACTGCAGCAAATTGCCAGGTTTCTTAAAAGCAGACAGGCTGGCTGAGGTAATATCAGCAGTAATGAGTATTGTGATGGTTGTGGGAGGCTAGCGCTACTTCCATCTGGATTATTGCTTGGTCACTGCTGCTGGTCCGCTGTTACAGCAAACCTTAGCAGATCCTGGGCTCATTATTGTGGGGTATAAAATGGTTTGATATTGAGTTTCTCTGCACTATGTGTTTGGCAGCCTGGTGAGGGTGTATGCAGGCATTAACCTTGCATGGTAACATATGTGAAAATGCATTTTCCCATTGAGCTTTTTTTTTTTTTTATATCCATAATAGATATTTCACATCAGATATTTTCATTCATTCAACCTTTGTTTAAAACTTGCAAATCATTGAGGGCTATGCCTTCAAGAAAACAAAGAATAAACTAATTTCTCTTATATATATTCTAAAATGAACAACATTAGAGGTAAAATTCTTGCAAAAACCTGTCCACAAGCTGAATATCAGTGTGTAAGATGTATGCATATGCGTGCACACACACCATGTTGCGTATTCATCTTTGAAAATGGATAGTGACAGGCATTATCCTCACCGCATGGGAGTGGGAGACAACAAGAGAAATGTCGGCTTTTGATTGGTCCCCGCAAGAATCCGTTAAATGACGGCCTACTAAAGTAACTGCAAGAATTCCCCAAGCGGTGTCATCACTGCCAGGCTCACTCCAAAAAAAATCTACATGAAGGGCGATCATATTTCTGCTGCGTGCGTCGGGAGCAAGGAGGAAAAAAGAGACGTTTGAAACGGCATATCCTTTGTCGGAACGCTGAACACTGTGTTTCACCAGATTATGTTGATATAATTTAACCTTTTCATGGAAATGTTACTATCCCCCTCTGTTTGGCCTGAAACTGATCCGTGTGTTTTGAAATATTTTCAAGACTTGCTCAGCTCGCTCGCATTGATCTGTGCTTAGCGTAAACTCAGCCCCCTCCGTTTTGTGGTGTAGCTATTACTCATGTTTACTCCCTTTTATTTTTCATGTAGCTGAGGAGGATTCATTGGAAGCCTTTTGCACTTACGCTTCAAGTAATTAACTTGTTTGCTTTAATTGATGGGACTAATTGTTGGTTGGATTCTTCCTATCTTTCTCTCGTAATTGGTTAGAATATAGAAGAGCTTTGGTTTCCCTCACTTTTATACCCTGTCGGTGCTTGTTTAATGTATCAACAACACGAACATGAACAATTGTAGTTCCTGCTATTTGTCTCAGATCAAAGCGCAGAGTCGCAGAGATATACATGCAGACATTTACATAAACATACCCTCACGTTCTGAATGTGTATACAGTGCATGCACGAATACAAATATTTGTTTTTAGCTGCGAGGGTAGAAAATGACTTTGCCATTTGCGAGCTTTAGAAAGAAAGATGGGAAGTAAATATGTCTGCAGCGGAGATCAAAGTTTGTGCGCGTGCGCGTGTGTGTTGAGGATGACTCCTTTTGATTGTGAGCTGCATTTCTTTTGTAATAAGCGCAGGTCAAAGGGTCATAGTGGAGAGAGCCGTGTATAAAGCCTGCCTGGAAAAGCCTCAGCTCAGGCTTGCCAACCCAGACGGTTGCCTATAGTAGGATGTGCACGGTGCAGCCAGAAGGATGGGTGCATGTTTTTTGGGCGTGTCCCTTCTCCTTCCTAACTCGCACAGAGCTCATGCAGGAAGAGAAATCAACCCCCCCCCCCCCCCCCCCCCCCACCCCCCACCCCCACCCTTTTAACCTGTCATTAACAGGAGGCAAGGGAAGAGAAGGAAAGCAACCGGGAAGGAATGGAAGCGGAAAGTGAAGAAGATGAAAGACGGCCGTGAATGGGGAGTGAGCAAGCGTGCGGAGGAGAGGAGGAGAAAGGATGCGCTGGGATTAAGGGAAGAGGGGAAAGAGGGAGAGGAGGGACGGATGAGTGGGAGAGGAAAGAGGGAGATGAAGGTAGAGGTGAAGAGAGAGAGCAAGCGAGGAGATGGGGTGGGTGGTTGGATGGTTGGTGGGGTTATGATGAATTAAAGATGACACTCTCCGGCAGCCTGGTTTCTAAAGATCACTCTGTCTGCTAATGTAATGTTAATGAATGCAAATGATGTGCCTAACCTCTCTCCCCTGACCAGAGGAGAGAAGAGGGGGGGGGAGAGAGAGAATGAAAGCAAAAGAAATGGAAGAAGAAGGAGGTGATGGGGGGGTGTGAAGTTGGAGAGGGGGGAGGGTTATGTAAAAATGTGCTGATTCTGTGTAAACCCTGTTAGCTTAATCAGTGACTGACCACTGAGATACGATCGAGATGCCCAAGTCAGTCGTCGCCAACCTCTGGGTGCGCACTGACTGTGTACCTTTCTGTGTTCACCAAACCCTGCCTCAGGGGGGCTGTTGTGTTTTCCTGCTTCCCTTCCAAAGCAACTCCATTACAAGCCGGTAATAGCGGGTAAAGAAAATGTAGCTGCGCACCCAGCGCCGCAAGGTTGAATCTTAAGTTTTATGCGACGTGGCAGCCCAGATGTGTAAGGCCAAGAGAATGTCACCTTGCTGTGATGATAGGATAATTTCATCAGGTTCTGCAGATACTGCACGTTTATTAATTCTCCTATCTTGTGAGGCTTTCTGCCTAACATCTGCTGCTGATCTCACTTTGGCTCCTGTAACTCCCCTCCTCTGTATTTCCTCTCATCTCTCTTGGCTTTCTCTCTCCTGTCTCTGATACTGACCTGGTCTTCTTTCATGCTGAAAATTTTATTTTCACGCAGCCAAAGCGAGCGACGGCGAGCCCAGAATACTGTTAATACATTGTGCGTGTGTGTGTGTATGTGTACGTGTGTGTACGTGCGATCTGTGATTTGTGCGCCTGTTCATTTTAATTCTGTCTTTGGCTCGGCGATGAGGGACTTGTGTATCCCATCACTCCGCGCCAATGTCTCAGAGGATGGCAGATTATTTTCTGTTCAATTTTCAAATCAGCCACATTGTCATTTCTGTCTTCAGGGAGACATAGAAGTAACATATTTCTTTTGATGTATTTCTGACTGTTCTGTATCTTCTATTTAAAGCAAAAGCCTTTCAGTATGAGTGACACAGCTTTGGCGCGGCGCAGATTAGAAAAGTCTCACATCTGTGTTCGCAAGGATTGTCTTCTCTGTTGAACACGGCGACTCAATCACCTCTTTGATATTTTACCTTAAAGCAGCGTTGCGCTGCAGACCTAGTCACAGTTTCCAAATCAGCTCAGTGCCATCAACCATGCTGGACCTGAGCTGGTACTACCTTCCAGTCCACTAAACAATCTTTTGTGTGTGTGATTTCCTGGGATATGGTGAGCGGACAACGTCTGTCTGCGTGACAAACCTCCGCATGATTTGTTCAGAAAACACTTCACCTTGTCAGATATGTTCCTTTTTTTTTTTTCTTCTTTAAATTCATAAATCCCCCGAGTGGACGGCTGATTAGTTTGGGAGACGCTGCAGCTTTTGCTCTTGTTTGTTTGTCACTTTGTTTCCAGCCCTGTATAAAGATGCCAGCCTCAGCAGGCTACCATGGGGCTTCATCATTGTTAAGTGCTCATTTCAATCCCGCTGATTTCTCCTCTCGGTTTTTCATCTCTGCCTTTTCCTTCTGTCTCTCTCTTTTCCCTTCGATCTCTCTTTTTTCTTTGTCCTCCCATCTTGATTCCATTTTTGAAAAAAAAAAAAAAAAAAGATTTTTGAAAAAAAAAAGCCTTTAAATAATGTCATTCAAGGCCCTCGGATCTTGTTTCAGTTTGTTGCAACAATCACAAAGAGTGGGTCCTCACTGCCCAGCATCCAGCATCTGGACATGATTGTCTCATTGAATTACAAAGTGTACCAGCATCCTTGAACAGGAGGACATGGTGGAGTGGGGCGAGGGGGGGGGGGGTGGAGGTTGGGGCGAGGGGGGGGTTAAAGTATAGATGAATGGAAAAGATGTGTTATGGGATTGGAAGGAAAGTCCATGGAGAATTGTCTGTCATATTGACTAAGGAGCCAGCGAGCTTCGGAGAGGTGCTTCAGCACATGTTCTATCGACCGGCAGCCATACAATCATACAGACGTGGCCACAAAGGAGAGGGGGATTACACAGACATGTTGCCATTCTGACTTGCAAAGTCTCGAATTAGAGTCCTACACGAAGTCTCAAAGATGCTGGAGAGATTGGGCAATCCATTCCTCCGATTCTTTCTTCTTTAAACCGTCTTTCTATAGACGTTCTTTTGCCCGAGTGCTAGCAATATGTAATCATGCGTGTCCGTGTGATGTATCATGCGACTGCTTGCTGACGTGTAATTGTGTGAAGAGGTCTGCCTTATTGATCTGTAACGCAAGGCCCCATCAATGTTTAATGCAGTCTCTCTCGCTCTTTCATTTCTCTCCCTCCCTCTCTCTCTCTCTCTCTCTCTATCTGTGGAAACAGCCTACCATTTGGTATTGATCTACCACTTGCCACTAATAAGAAGGAGCTGTGCTTTCTGGGATTGGAAGCCGTAGGCCCCCTGGTTGGGCCTTGGTTTTGGCTCAGCTTGCGACTTCTGGGTCTTTGACTAGTACACCGGCAGTATATTGGCTTGAGTGAGCGTTACCCACATCCATTGTATGGTATAGAGTCGCTAATCCCCTGTGATATAGTCACAGTACATCCCCAGGCCTTGCAGCTCTTTGAATCCGTTTAAGACTGGCTACCTTGACACCTACAAGCTATTGTTTTCCAATAGATTTATGAGCCATGGTGACATAGTCAACATTAAGCTCTCTATGTTAATAATTTTCCCACAGACTGAACTGCTAGTGAACCTGGTGGTGTTTAATTTATTGGAGCTCGCAGGTGGAGCTGACATAGCAGAATATGAATGCAGGAGAAAACACTCTGGGCTACCTTCCAAACATGAGGGACAAAAGCTAGCTGTTGTCTTTCCCTGTCTTCCAAATAAAAGGGAAAGGGAGTAATGGGATGTGTTTGCAGATATTACTGCGGTCAGAAACAGGGAGAGAGGGAAAAGGAGGACTAATTGTTTTTACGAGGGTTTTATGGTCTGAGCTGAGGAGTAGCCCAGCGTTAAACTACTGGAACCTGCAGACAGTGAGGAGAGATGAATCAGTGTCGCAGCTGATACGGCAAGATTTTTTTTTGTCCAAGCAAATTACCGTGTGCAAGGGTCTGGGGAAATATCCATTAAGTGGAGAAATATTTGATCCCAAAATGTATACATATTAATTTGTGTCTTTATCTGAAAGATGTTTTTAATATAAAATGGATCAGGAGCTTTCTGTTTTTTTTCCAATTTAAATGATTATTTCCCCTGAAACCTAATTGTTTTGTAAGCTTAGGTCATAGGATGACTTATAATTTCAGCAATAAACCGAAATGTGGCTCTTTTTTGAAAGAGCTTGTCTTTTTTTTTTTTTTTTTAATTAATGTGGGTAGCTCATTTTGAAATGAAACTCTTCAAATCCACTTATGATTAAATGGATGAATGGTCCACATAACAGCTCATTTAAAATTCACACACAGACACGACCACCAGGGACATTTTCCAAATCCCCAGTGCCGGTGGACAGGTGTGCAAGCTATGGCATGATGGCTGTGCGAGCTCCACCCTGCTGCTAATAACCACTTAGCATACTCCATTTACTCATCTGCTACTCTGATATTCTGCTAATAGGTCACATGACGCAGCTCAGTCACCCCTCCCGTGGGCCTTTTGACCTTTTTTGTCTCCTACCTTCAGCATCTTGTGCCTCTATTCCGTCCCCCTCCTCCTTTTCCTTTTAAAAGGAAATGGAAAATGGCCTACCAAGTGCCTGTGTGATTTGACTAAAGCTTCTGTGATTTCCCCTGAGAAAGGGTTGGCAGTCCCTACAACGCTGGCTGGCGCTGAGGGCTGTTTCATGCTCCTATCTTCCCAGCTGACAGCGAGTCGCACAGGCAGGCAGGCAGGCTGGAGCTGGCTGGCTGGCTGGCTGTGGAAACTAGACAAGGCAAGGCTGATCTTAGGGAAATTGAAATACTGTGATGGAAGCCGGGTGTGAACAAGGCTGTCACTGTAGGTGTACACTGAAAATTGCTCTCTGAGTTGGCTTGTGTGTATGCGAGTGTGTGTGTGTGTGTGCGCGCGCGCCCAGCATGTGTGTCTTAACGTGCATGTGGGCGAGTCCTCGTGTGTGTGCAGCTGAATTACCTAGGCTAATTGGTTTCATGTCTGAGGACAGTTTCTCCCAGTAAGTGGAGATTGAGAATGAAAGGCCTCTTTCCTTCCTACCGGTGGCTTGTCACTCATCCTCAGTGTACTTGTTTTTTACCAAGACCACTTGAACTGCAGATGACGGGGCTTCGAGTGCTCCATCATTTGGAATGATTTCTAAATCTCTGCAAGTTCAGTGAAATTTTTAAATAAGCAACAGCTGCGGATGTACGCTTCCCGGTTACGGGAGGGCGGCTGAGGACCTGAAACCTCTCCTTGTAGGAGGCCAGCGTCTGCTGGTTATGCCTTCGCATTCAATCAGGGTGAGATTTTCTCCCTTGTCAACAACGCGTGTGGGCGTTGCTAGCCAACCATTTGCTGCGATGGTGGATGATGTCCAAGACACCAGCAACCGCAATTCCTCTGAAAATTCCCACACTGCCCTGCTTATCTGCTGCAGATCATCACTGAGGCGTGCCATTCACTCCTCTCCCAGTTTTTTTTTTCTTTTCTGTTTGGCCACAGCAGACATTTCCGAGGGCACGTTGTGGCAGGGGACATCAAAAAAAAACAAAAAAAAAACATGAAATATATCCTGGTTCACTCTCAATAAGATGGAAGGTTTAGGCCAGAGAATAAACTGTCTGTTACAGGGGAAATTATGAATCTGTCATTACACTGCTAAGGCCAACATGTCACCCAGTCCATCACTCTATAAATCTGCGCGTGTGTGAGGGAGTAGGGGGGGACCTGTGGTTTGTGATAACTGCCGTACTTCTCCCGTCTTCCCCGGAGCTATATGAGGTTTCCAGATTTCAGCGTGCCAACAAGGCAGATATTAATCAAAACAGGGCTGACAAACCTCTCGGGTGAGCTGCCAGACTTATTTGTCTGTTGTGTCACTAAGGATTAGCAGGAGGGGAGAGAGAGCAGTAATGTTTGTCTTCTTATATTTCACACATATGACACTTTGTGTAACACGAGTCCAAAGTGAGAGAGATAAATTCAAATCTGCCCTGAATCGCTCCCCCTTTGTGCGGGCGAGATCGCCTCTCTGAAGTGATGTCACATTTTTGTGTGCGACCAGTGCACCATATAATTATTGAGGGTATAGTTTGAGAATGTTGTGCAAATGTTCAGAAAATCACAGAGAAACACAGAGAAACACAAGGCATCCCCCTCCCCCCTTCTCATTAATGCCCTCTGCCATGCTAGTTTTCTGAAAATGTCCCCACCAGGAGTAAACAAACAGCAATGGCCTCGCCTTGTGGGGCTGTCTCTGCATTCGCGAAGCCACTTTTCTCTGTGCAAACAATGTGACGAAGTTCGGCGCACGCACCCAAACACATGCAAACCTCACATGTGCGCGCGGACGCGCACGAATGCAAAAATATCCCACAAATGACGGCATGCCGTGCAGATGCACGCACGCGCTCGCGCGCAAACAAAGGCAGGATGCGCATACTGTAGTTTGCGTGCTCACACAGAGAGAACACAATACAGAGCTCGGCGTTTAACAGCACGACAGAGGCTCTCAGACATCCCTTCCAGCAAAGTGCCAAGGCTTTGTTTCTATGTCTCTTGTCTTAACAGAAGTCTAGCAGAGATGGATGAAACGCTGTGAAGGATTCGTCTCCTTTCTGTTCATCGATGATAGTGTCAAGTGATCACTGGGCCTTGAATGCAGTTCAACTCTGTGAAATGATACTCAAAATAGCATCTTTTTTTTTCCTTTAGGCTAACCGCTGTCTTTCTCTCTCTACCTTGTTTTCTTTCCTTGCTACAGAGACGGTGATGGACACTCGGGTGGCCACAGCTGAACTGGGCTGGACGGCCTATCCCAATTCTGGGGTGAGTTGCTCATTGCCAACAATCATAAAGTATGCATGCCGAGTGAAGAAATAGTTTCAAAAGTTTTGTGTTCAATTCTTTTTTTTTCTTTGAGAGGCAGATACCTTCATAGGCCGATGCGTAACATGAAACAGTGCACGTACAGATCAGCCAGACAGACAAATGGGCAGGAAGGCAGGATAGGAGTATAGACTTAAGTAGTGCCCAATGTAGCTCCTATTATGGGTATTATTTTCTCTCTGCCCCAGCTCATAATGACTTAATGACATAATGGGTCCACGTAAGCCCCAGAACACAGTACCTAAGTCCCTGTAAATGGAAGCTGGGGGGATACCATAGACATAATGATACTGTAATGATACATTTATGCAGGGAAGTGGAGGTATTAGGATGAAACGAGGGAGGAGGAGCTAAGAGGATGGAAATGCTCAGGGCTTTTTTCAGATTTTAGGAGAACTATTTTCAACTTTCAGGTAGTTACGTGCACATGAAAGGAGCAGAAATGGAATTGCCAAGTCATCAGAATGAGAACAGTGTATTTTTTTATTATTTTTTTTAAAGAATCACAGTATCAGAGGTATGATTGCCCCATTACGCTAATGGACCTAAGGAGAATTTTAAGGCCTTGTTCTCTGTGATATAATTCAATAATTCAATGAAAAGCGCCATAGACCAACACTGATAGCATGAATCTTGCAGGAGCTGTCCCGGACAGACAATGACTGTTTCTCACATTTTCTGGGTCTTTGGGTTTTTATGAGGCATTTTACACACATGTAAAGGGAGCCTTTATTGCTCTTGAGCAGAGCTTTGGCTCTGTTTAAACACTGGAGAGTGTGGCAGGCCACTTTTTTTTTTTTCCTTTTGTGTCCCCGAAGGAGTGCTAACTAAAACAACCTGGAACCTGGAATAACTCGGTGTGTTCATTTTATGTGTATAGCGGCATGTATCATTTCAACAGGACCTCATAGCTGAGATTATGCCTGCTTGAATTGCTCGCATGAATAACAGTGAGCCTTAAAAAGTTAAATACGTCTTTAAACCCAGGAAAATAACGCATCTGTCATGCCACTTTTACTGCTCTAAATATAGGCGTGTCCTTTAATGCACTTGGTGGTGTGAAAGAAAAAAATACTAGGACATACGACATGATTAAAGTAGCTTGTGAGCAGACCGGCAACAACAACACTGGTTATTTTCTCAAAAAACTCCTAAAATGAACAACTAATTATGCTGCAGATGAGCCAACTTGTTTAAAACAACATCAATGGTTTCTGTTGCAAATGTTTTACCTAATGTCTTTGCCCTTTTCAGAATGACACACTCTGCACAGCTTCAGTCTTTGCACCAAATCAAGAGATTTTTTACGGATGCTTGGTGCTGTTCACTCAGCTATGATTTATTATTATTATTATTATTTTAATTTTCAGGTCGGTTTGGTGACACGTGACAATATTTGATCGCGCCTGGCTAACATGCGATGTAATAAACCGTTTCCTCTCATTATTCAAGTCAGCCTCCCATTGTCATATCTTTTTCTCCATGAAGAGGAAACATCCGGAAAAGACCCACCGAGTAGAGACATCTACGGTGCTATTTCCATCGAAGCTTGTTCAGTTCAGAGAGCCTCCAGGCACACAGAGCCTCTTGTCTGTGTTGAGAATAGTTTTTTAAGCTACTGCTGCTGTAAAGGTTCAGGCACGGAGAGACCCGCTGTAGGGAGAGAATACGCTCGTAGCGCGCGCTGGAAGAACTTATCCCACTATGTAGCTGCTTTGACCTTGCTGCTAAAGATGCAGCGTGATATAAACGCCCGCCCTCACACACACTCTCTTAACACGTGCACATGAATACACACGCGTTGAATTCGGCAGGTTCGTAATGGAGTTCCGTTACATGAGAGATAGAGAGGTAATTGCGTTAAACCTGGTCAATATCAGATAATTAATAATAATAATGAAGTACCGTGCAGTTAATTGGGAAACACAGCATTTGATAAATAATGTGATACCCTCCAGTGTGCCGTAGAACTTATCACTGTAGCCTACAGGGGATGTAAACGTCATTAGAAGGTAACAGTACAGAATATGCAATGAACTTTGACATGTATGACACAGTATATTTTAATAATGCATATCTGTGCGTACAGCCAGTGGCTAAGTGGTCAATTTTCTCCTATTTGTAAACATGATAACCGCCTCTCCAAGACACGCCCAGCGAGTGAAAAGGCACACACACTGTTCAATACATCTCATTAATTTCCTTTAGTGACTTCTCCTTCAGGAATTCTCAAGAAGTGCATTATGTGTGTGTCCGTGTGCGCGTTTGTGTGCGTTTGGCTGACCTGAAGGGTTAATTTTGAAGGATTGCAGAAGCAGTGTCATTAGTTCCAGTGGTGTAAACACGAGGACATACTGTATCAGGGCTGTGAATATATAATGGAGGAGCGGCGTGCGAGCGCACACTCCCCGTGTTAGCATCTGCTCAGAAGGAAAAGCAGATGTGCAGAACAAACAATGTTACAATATTCCTTCATAATGCGCGTTCTTGCTGCAGCTTTATTTTCTCCTCGTTTCATTTCAGTTGAATATATTCCTCCTCTGTCTGTGGACTTCTACCCTCTCATGTCCTCTTCGCTGTTTCTGCCTCACCTCCGTCCTCATGAGTCAGTCCTTTCTTTCTTTTTCCGCCCCTTTCTTTCTCACTGTCTTCTTGTCATACGCGCGCACTTTCTCTATGACAAACAAAATATTGAGTCCCAGAAAGGCGAGTGACCCCTGCCCTTGCCATGCGGCGATGTGACAGAGCAGACATGAAAGACAATGACACACACACACACACACACACACACACCCATACCCACACACACTGGCCTCACTAACATACATTTACGTGCACTTATTGCTAATGTGATTATTCTCAGCTTTCAACAGTAACCTGATTTCTGAAACCTCATCCAGATGATAAACCGGCTTTTCTTTATCATATTAAGTGATTAAAAGAAAATCAGTTGACACAACCTATTAGCTATTACTTACAACCAGAAGGGTTTTATAATGCGCATGGAAAAACTAAAGGAAGGAAAGTCCTACGGTGAGGTGAATGATGAAATCGGGATGATAAAATTGGAGCGTAGTGCTGAGAATTATGTTGTATATAATTTATCTAAGAAGCCAGCTGAGATCTTAATTCGTATCGTTCGGATCGTATTTTACCACTTAAGATGTGTGCTTCATACAATAGCAGTGTCTTGTAGTCCTCCGTGGGCCTAATGAATGGTACCGAAATAAAGAAAATAACTGGAAAAAAACTTTACTTCTACCAAAACTGCTCATCCTTTGAAAGAAAATGTTTAAATGCCGGGTAGAGCTTAAAGTGAAACCGCAATTAAAAAGTTCCAATATTACATAGTTCCATAGTTTTGTTTCTAAAACTGAACTTCATGTTATGTCTTAAAAAAAAAAAAGAAAAGAAAAAAACCCAAGGGTGCACAGCGAGAACACAAATGAACAGTCCATACGCTGTTTTCCTACGCGTCAACTTACTTTACTTTAATACACGTTAGAGGACAGACAGAAATCACATTACTCAACAACTCACTGTAAACTGGGCTGTCACACGTTTGTTGTGAATACTATCTGATCTCCCGCTTGTTTCTCACGTTAATCTGGTTTCCCCGCGTGTACTGTTAGCGCAGATCTCGTGTAGAGAACGAGATAAGGAAGGTGACAAGCTGGAGTCTTGTATTACAGTGAGGTTGTGTGTCCATTAGGTGATTTTTTTTAACAAGCAGCATGGCGCCGGAGGGAAAAAAAACACAAGAACAAAATGCTGAGATACCGTGAGGCTCGTAATGTTATATAGTGCGTAGCACTACACCACCACAGGGAAATATATGAACATAAAAACCATAAACACATACCAGGAGTCAGTGTACCAATAAATTCATACTATACTATTTATGTCTTTTGTCATAATTTCTATGAGATTTTCTCCCATCTTTATCATTAAAAACAATGATGACAAGTTAAAACCCCTGTATAGCTTAAGGTGTGTGAATGTGGCAAAAACAGGGTCCTCTGAAATGAAATGCAAAAACTGTTGTGTAACGTGTAAAAGATTTTTTTTTAAAAAAAGAAGAAAGATGCCAGAAACCTGAAAAAAGGTAATAAACACACTAAGGAATTCGAAACCCTTTGAAGGAACCTGAGTTTCTTTATTCTTAATTTATTCCGCATCATTCTTGAATAATTTAGATAAAAGGGGAACCGGGAAAAAAATTGCTTTCATATGGAGGGGGCAGATGGGATGAGGGGGAGTGTGGACTGAGGGGAGGCAGGAGCCGGGAAGAGAAATGTTGGTGGTGATGGTGGAGGTGGTGAAAGGGGTTTCGGGGTCAAGAAGGGAAGAGGGGAGGGAAGGGATTAGAGAAAACCAGAGTGATAGAGGGTAAGAGATCAATTGTGTGTGAACGGGGTAAGAAAAACAAAAAAAAACAATCCTGTAGAGCCATAACATTTAACTGTGTGTGTGTGTGTGTGTGTGTGGGTGGAAAATAGCTTGGGTTAACTCATGTGACTCTGGGAGGTCACAGACAGAGTCCAGACTTTAAGGTAAGAGCTTTAAGGGTGGGGGTTATGGGTCAGTGGGGCGGCAGGGTGGCGGTGACTGCGCTGACAAAGGCTGTGGGTGCTGTCAAGTGTGGAGAAGCGGGGCTGCTTGGTGTGTGTTGCGAGGGGCTCGGGGAGGAGAGGGATAAAGAGTGGGCCAAGTGAGCAGAGAAAGGGGTGAGGAGGATAAATGTTGGGGGACACAACAGGCAGGGAAAATGTGCGGGGAGTGAGAAAGATAAGCAGATTTTGTGGAAATCCCTCCGTCCTTTGGGTGCAGCAGGTGCATAGCAGGAGATGGAGACACGTCGATGGAATGGATCTCACCCCGGCGCGGTTGTTTGTATTTACGCTCCCTTTCCACGTGTGGGATCGTGTGTACTCAGGCACGGCCTCAAGTGCCTAAGTGTGCTTTCGCATCTGCACCTGCATATGTGTGCATGCACAAGTACAGGTGCCGTTACAGGAGATACGGCTTCGGGCGTGCCCGGCCCAGCTCCCCCACTGTGCCCCGCGCTTCGGCAAAGCTCCTCCGGGCCTTAACCGGACAGGTGTCAGCATACACTCAGCGATTCCTAAAGAGCACAGATAGATCCATAACAGCCATCTCACCATCTGCTGACCAGACTCAATACACCTCAATTATTCATGCCCTGACAGACAGACAGGCTTTGGCTCGATGGGCATAAGGGAACGCAGGAGGGGAAAAGTAAAGTGAAATGAAAGTGAAAAAGAGTGAAAGGTAGAGAGGAAGGAGAAAGGGGCTGATTGAATGTAGATGAAGATAGTCGGAGAGAGACGGACGGGAAATAAAAAAAAAAAGGCGGCGGATGAGTTTGAAGGAGCGAAGAAGCGAGAGAGCGGGTATGAAGGTGAACTCTGAACCCGCAGAGCTCGCGCTGGAATAGAATGAGAGGAGAGAGAGAGAAAAAAAAAAAACGACAGTGAGTCATGCTGGCTGCGACTCAGCGGCCAGGTGAGAAGAGTGCCTTCATTACGCACGCGCGCACGCACGCACGCCCATGCGCGGACAGATGGATGCCGCGCACGCGTTTAAGAATTTACCCAGACATGGGCACACGCACACGTTCGCAAATATAATTCCTTATAAACACTTGTGGAATGAGCTACGGTTAAAAAAAAAAAGATGTCTGATGTCTGATGTCATACCAGTAGGAGACCTGTTTCATTTTGCCTCCGTGGTTATTGAGTGTGATTTAGTTGTGTAGCCAGACAGCTGAATTTGTTCTGAGCTCAGACACAGACATCTCTGCTCGGCATGAGGGCCAGAATAGTAAGAGAACGAATTACTTAGTCCACGATGTATCTATGGCTTTCTGTCTGTGTGCGTTCGGGCGTTTGTTTGTCTGTGTAATTTTGTTAGTCTCTTCTTTCCTGTACAGCCACTCCCATATCGTATTTTTGCTCGAAACGTGTTTTTTCTTTTTTTTTTTTGTAGGTAAGATTTCATTTACATTCCAAATCTCATTTGTGAGGGAGGCCGAGGCCGAGACAACAGCGTCTTATGCTGCGTGTAGTTACAGGCACAGCGGAGCGTTACACCGCCGCGTGCGCGCCTGACGCGCGGCTTTGAAATCGTGCCACTTTTCTCTCCACTCTTTCTTCATTTATACCTTTTCTCCATTCTCTATTTTCCTCCTTGAAAATGAAAAAACACGCCACTGCCTCAATTATTGATTTCCTTCTTGTAACGCTCTCCCCCATATTTCACATGTAGGAATTCTCTTGGATGTGTTGGGAACCGAGGACAATTTTTTTTTCCGTCAAAGAATAAATAAAAGAACAAAGTGATAGAACTAGGGCAAAAAATAAAAGAGAAATGAGTCTATCCCTAATTTGGTATGAATTTGAAGGAGGGCGAAGGAGCGGCTAGAGTCTGACTTGTGTGTGTGGGAGTGATTGTGTGTCTTCCCCTAGTACCTGCAGTACCTGCTATATCAGCAGTCCTACAGAGCTGGCAGAAATAGCTGTAAATCCTCCCATTCTTCTCCTCCATCTTTTTACTCACAGTGACTGTTTCCGTCTCTCTCTCTCTCTCTCTCTCTCTCTCTCTCTCTCTCTCTCTCTCTCTTTTCTTCTTGCTGCTTTTCTTTACTCTAGCTTGTCTGTCTCAGAGCTCAGACTCCCTTTTTTTACTCTATCTTCACCTAACCCTCCCCTCCCCGCCTTGTGTCTAGAGAACAGCGCTGTCAAGTGTCATGCTTTGCAGGATTTTTATATACACAGACACACACACACGCAAAACACACATCTGCACACACATATATGTAGACAGGCAGGGGCCCCTTTGCACCCATAAGCCTTGATACCTTGCCATTCTCCTGTCCCCTGCTGACACGCTCTTTGTGGTTTGTCCCTAAATGGCCTTGCCTTGAGCCATAGGGGGCCGGGGGGGCCTGCAGGGTGACAGCTTTCACTCTTTCACTCCCCTTTGCACTTCTCTTACTCCCTTTATTCCCTGTTATAGCAGCCCATTTCTTTTCAGCATTTTTATACCCATCGTCCACTCTGAATTATTTAATTCCCTGCTCTTTACATTATGTCTGTTTCTTCTGTAGTTTTCCCTTTCCCTTGCCCCTCGCCTTCTACTTTTAGAATTTCCAATTTCTTCCTTCGGCGCACTAGTGCATCGGCCACATCTACAATTCACGAGGATGGTGAATCATATAGTGCTCCTTATCACCCTCCACGGCGGATCCATAAGGTCGCAGAGGCTGACAGGTTTCAACGTAACGCGCGGCTCGAGACTTTTACACGAGGTGACTCATGGTGATGTTGCTCCCAGTAACTGAACTGCCGTTGAGGCAGTGTCAGCCGCCTGGCTTCTCTAAAGGTACCTGAGTGGGTGTTACCAGGTGCATCGCGAGATAAAAAGGCTTAAGGAAACAGTTCTCCGTTTCAGCACAATTACATTAACCTTGTCTTTCTCCTTTAAATACCTTGTTGACTTAATGAAGTTTTCCTAAGCGTTAACTGATTTATTTTCAGGCTCATTCATAAGTCAGACTCGGTCTCCAGCCACTCCTTTGCGCTCCTCCAAATTCTTGAATGGTGATTGTTCAGATCTGGATCAAGAAGAAAAATCAGTTACATACTCATTCCTCACAGATCTGCCCACATTACCACTGTTGTTTTTTTTGTCAACAGTTAAACTAAATAATTGGACAGTATTGGCATTCATAATTACAACGATAGTTGATGTCATAAGACATGAAATGTGCAGTGGAAAAAATATGTTTCTAAAATTATCAGGACTACAGATCAATAACATCCTAGAGAAAAAGACAATGCATTGCAGTGATGGCAGTGATTTTCACTGCCATATGTTTCAGTGGTAAATATTATTCAGCTGTATTGAGCAGAAGTTTCCGAGTACATTTCTCTCTGTAATATCATCCGCTGTATAATTCAATAATTCACTTGTTTCTGTTTTCCCACCTACAATGTCAAGTAACCTTGTAAAAGCTCCACCACCCACAAATCTCTGTGAATTATGTTTGTCTTAATAATTAGATTTTTAAAAAATCCTCTGTAGGAATGGAGAGGCCAGATCGCTTGCGGTTCAAATTTGAATTCCATTCTTCTTGGGTGGAAAAATAAAACAGCTTTTATGATCATTTTAAGCCCGCTGTATTCAGTGTAAACAGTAGACGCCGTTCCTACAATATCTAGGAGGTTTGTGTTTACGAGCAGCTCAATCTAACAGCATCTCCAGGCCAGCAGATCGACTGCCGCTTCAAAGCAACCAGCCCGTAATTGAAAATGCGTGTTTATAATGATATTACAAAAGTTGGATGGAGAAGTGGGAGGCTGAGGCGCCTGGGTGGATTGTTCACTTGAATGGCGCAGCGTGATGCCGCATTATGTGCATCACTTTCAGGATCTAAAAATTCCTATCAAAGACCTTTGGGAGCATGTAATGATATAATTATGCAACACACGGCACATTTCTCGCATGGTATAAACACACATTCGTATACGTACATACAGATAGTTTGCTATGAAAGCCGACGGCAAAAAAAGTAGTTTTTGTTTATCAGCAACATCACTGTGAACTTAGGTGCTTAACACCTCAGTTCAGCGAACATATTGATCGGGGGCATGGGCGTGGTCAGGGAGCAGATCTTCAATGAGTCTCACGCGGACGGAGTTATATTTGGGCTCAGTCAAACTGTGTGACTGTAATTATAGAGTGGCTGGGATCTGGCAGGACTTGGGAGTGTTTCAGACATCACCATTTCCTCCCCATCCATCACATTCAGCCAGGCGGAACTAGGCCACAGATGCCTGCAAAATAATCATTCCCATGCAACTGGCCTGACAGCAGCCCTCATTCAATAACACAGCTGATCAGAAATGATAATAGCAATCATGCCACTGCATATTTTAGAGGCCGCAGTCTGGTTGTATGCGCGTAAAGGTGGGAGATGAGGGCGTTGCTTTCGGAATGAGAGATACGAGCATGTGTCTCGAAGATTATGAGGGGATGTGAGTAAATGTAGCCGCGGTTATTGTTAAGAGCAAACCAACTGTTGCTTTATATGACATGTCCATTCTACCGACTTCAAGGAACAGACCCCAAAGGTTGAAATGCAAATATCCTCATTAAGTCGGAGGGATTCGAAACAGCCTTTGGAAAGAAAAAGCTATCTGCCTTGTGATTACCGTCAGCGGTGAGCTTTGCAAAATGAGAAGAGCATCTTTCAGCAGGGGCATAAAGAGTTCAATCCCTATCTCAGCTTTTCATGTCCACCTATAATGCACTGTCCTTCCGAGACCTTGGCCTTTACAAATCTGTCAATGTGAATTTCACCTGCATCTGTGCCATTTCTTTTTCTTTTCTACTCTCTTTTTTTTTTATTATCAGACCCCGTCTCTTTAAATGCTGATTTATTCATGCCTAATTATTAAAAAAATGGATTCTATGGGGGTATACTTTCTCGCCCTCAGTAGAATGTTGTGTTGTCATGAATAACAAAGAGGCTCATTATTGAAATGTCCATCCTAAGCCCGTAGTATGAAAACCAATCTCCTGCTTGCCTCCGCCCACATGTTTTAGTCCTGCAATGATAGATGAAGAGGCAACTCTTGGGCAGAAAGTGCTCACAAATGTGCCAGCCATTCCTCTGGGTGTCACAGATGTAAACACAACACCCTAGCCATACGGTTGGCGGAAACACTATATAAACACAATCTAGTCCCAGAATCCTTTGGGGAACATAAAAAATGAAGCAGCCTCACTTACTGACATTCTTTCTGAAGGGTAAGCTCAAAGTTGAGTGCTTTAACTGAAAAGGGCACAAAAAAATCATTTGTAAACTGCATCAGCAGAGCGTGGTCGGGGACAAAGTAGAGGGGAACACTGTAGCGGTGGAGCGGCTCCATTTGGCCATTGCTGTCTACTATTTAATAAAACCTCTTGCCTTGGGTACTGCTGTAAAAGCCCATCAGACTGAATAATGGGAGTTTTGACGGCCGTTCAAGAAACAGTTGCCAGACACTCATCTACTATTTGCAATAGCATTTTGTGGACCTCTGTGGGCCGAAGAGGTTTAAACATGGACATGTTCTGAGCTGCTCATCATCCATCTGTGCTCAGAGTGTCTGAGCATGTAGCTGTAACTGGTGCTGATGGATTTGAAAAGCATTTTGTGAGTGTGACTCCGCCGAGAATCAGACAGCAGACTGGAGGTTAAAGATCAGCCCAATAAATGCTTCTCTATTCAAGTCTCGTGTGAATTGACTGAAGTTGCATAATAAGCTAAGAGTAGTCAAGACTCGTCTTTATGTGTGTGTGTAGTTAATCCCGAGCCACAACCAATCCTTCTGCTGCCAAAGTGTTTTGGCTGGTTTGTATGATTGAGGGTAGAGTAACAGAACATCAGGACAGAAGTCAAATTGCTCATACTTTATTGCTGAGTTCCATTTTGTTGCAACCGTTGGCTCCCTTCCACTAAATATCCCCTGGAACCAAATCAGGAAAGAAAAGTCATTTTTTGCGCACTCCAGTTTGCGTTTCCACACCACCTGAGGAACCCTGAAGATTAAGTAAATTATCCATAAACCGACAGCAACAGATTTTCTGGGAGACATATGTTTTTTCCACGCGACAAGACAACAACACAGAGTCACTGTTGTTCTTTGTTACCGACTGCTGTGCAACTCTAGGATGTTGGAGAGACCTGTTGAGGTAGATGGACTGAAAACTTCAAAGAGGTAAAACACCAGTCTGTAAAACAGTAAAACAATTAGAAAGTAAAAGCCTTATCTGTCCCTTTCACTGGCTTGATTGCCATTCACCCACCAATCTTTATCACAGTATTCAAAAAGTCTACTAAATAACCTTGAATAGAAAGGAAATCCCCATTCCTATTTAGAATATCGATACTACTGCTGTGTGTGTTGATTGTGAGCATGTAAAGGTCCCTCTGTCCCTATTTTACCTAGGTAAGTTAAGTAAGTCCCCAAGTTGGAAAAGTTTTTGAGTTGGAAAGGGGCTATATGACTTTTCTGTACTACTGTTATCAGTAGCTCTCTTATATTTCAGTATCTAGCTTGACTGTAATCTTGCAGCATGTGTACGGTAGCTCCTGTCATGTTCCCACCATGTCTGCTCTAAATGACTCATTAGTCCAGCCCATTTCTCCTATTATACTCCACAGGTGTTACATCCATGTCCTGATAGGTTACTCTCAGCTCCGTGGTTTGAGCTCTGATTGTCCCTAGCTCACTGTTGGACGCTGTAGTCCTCTATAGAGCAAGACTGTGGCCATCTGAGCTGCTCTGTGTTATTTTAGCCTTTGAAGGTAATGGCAGGAGATCAATGTGATGAATGGCCTTTATGAGGGCAGAGTATCGATGGCTTGATGGCAGCGAGCTGAGGCTGTGGGAAGGGGAACATCAGCCTGAATATATTACCCCCACCACCACCACCACCTCCTCTCCTTGATTCCTCCCCACTCCTGTATTTTTCTTTTATCCATCACTCTGTCTCTTTCTTTCCTCCGCCTTCTCTTCTCCAGCCCAGCTAGCTGTGACTGGTCATTAACACAAACATTAAGCGCTTTGTGAATCCATAGCTCCTCCATCTCCTCGCTACTGCCCATAAAACAGAGCAGCCGTAATGACACACACAATGGGCACACTTGACAATCAGGGGCAAGGGAAGAGTGTCTCCTATATTACTGGAAAAAGCAAAGCTATTAGAGCGGAGCCGATGGGTACATTTGGTTGGCGTAAAAGCGAGTGTTGTGTAAAGAGGCTCTAAATATTTGCCTGCCGTTTCATCAGCAAGAAAGTTTGTGTTCAGTGACATTGGCGACGATGAGCTACATATACTGATGAAGAAATGTGTGCATTAAAACTAATTGAGAGCAAGGCTTTATGGAGGCACATAAAATACTCAAATACTTCAATTTCATCAAGAGGTAATTCACATCCTCTGCTCCTCTGTGGTTCCCTGCCTCACTGCCTCAAAGACAGCGTTATCTCTCGCCACCTGAACTTACTGGAGATATACAGCAGGGAAAACGTGGCGGGGGCTAGCACAAAAGCACACGGGAACATAAAGACGATCACGCTCCAGTCTGCTCCGCCTTGTTCACCTTGAGACGATATGAATGATACATGCCTGGAACATACATGTGCGCTTAGGTTTAAAATGCATGGACTAAATATATACAGAGCAGGACTAATAGTGTTATTTTATACACAAATCCTTGAAGAGGAAATGGATGGAAGGAAGGACCAGGGAATTCCATTATCAGTAAGGTGACAGGTGATGATGGCTTCTCTTTTCTCTCTTCTCTGGCAAGGTCAGGGAGTAGTGGAGGAGATGGATTCGACTTAAATGATGTAAAAGGTCTGCATAGAAGCTAAGAAATAGAAATAAACAGAGGCAGTGTCTCGGTGTGACTGTGGGGCATGCGCTGCTCATGTAGATAACGTCCTTGCTTCTTAAACGCAACTGTCAGAAGGTGCATCGTGAAGGGAGCAAATGATAAAGATGCTATAGAACGGATACTGATGTTAATACTCAGGGTAATCAAATGTTTTGTACCTATAGAAGCAGAGCTGTGGCATATAGCCCGAAGCTCTTCCCAAGCAAAACAACAGCCAGCAAATCAATATGTGGCCGGTAAACCATCAAATTATAAACAGCATGTTCCGTGAACACACGCGCACACACAAACACGGACGTACGTGAACAGCAGGTGAATGCAACACGCTGAAATAATAGGGGGAAATTGTGTCACTAATTTTGACTTCTGCTAAGTAACTGATGCACCTGTAATAGTTTTGTTTGTCTCTGACACAATGGTGACACCGGATATCTACCGAGGAGGAAATAAAAAGAAAATCTTCTTCATTATTATATGAGCCAATGAATTTCTGGACAGATTTCAGACGGGCATTATCGGAGACGCCTCGGGCCTCTCTCTGGCGTGAAAGATGGTGGTCATTTGGCTAGACGTGGGGCAGTGAGGACCCCCTCCTAGACCCGAGCAGACGGGTGCAGAGGAGCCTAGGGCTGGCTGTATTAATGAACAGGCAGTGCTGAAAGGGACAGGTTCCTGTAATGCTGATGAATGGTCATTACAGAGCAGAGACGAGAGAAGAGAGCAGAAGGGGAAGGGAGGAGAGGGGGAGAAGAGTACAGCGGAGTGGGCACAGAGGGAACAGCCGTGAAAAAAGGGTTTAATTTGCACCTCAGATTTCTGTAAACTCGTTTATCATGGCAGCGGTGTCACTGTTCCCCATGCGTCTTCTCCCCCCTCCCTGTCCTTGCCCCCACCTGACCCAACCCAAACCTTCTTGTTTTTCCGGATACTGCCATGTATTCCTTGGGCCAAACAGTTTTACCAACATTGTTTTTATATGTCTCCGAACACCCAAATTCAATGGTTTGCGTGCATCCTGTAGATCTCGGCTCACATCATTTTATGGATCCATCTATCACGGTTTCTGATTTGTATCCATCATTGGACTGGTTGTTGGGGTTGTGTGTGAAGAGTCGGTTTTCTCTCCTCTGCATTAGGCCTGATTGAGCAGCTGGGGCTTTAAAGGTCAGAAGAAGGAGGAAGCACCAGGAGATATATGCACACAAGAAACATGAACTGACTGGAGGCCCACTCGCTCCACTATAGACCTCATTAACTCCTCCTCGCCTACAGCTGTTTGGATCATTGGTGGGGTGGGAATTTGGAGGAATAAATCTGTGAGCCAAGCTGTTGCTTCAAATAGGAGTAAAAAGAATGGTATTATTACAGACAGTGGAAGTGATCTGAGAGGGAAAAATTCAAAACTGTTTCAAATTGCTCTCTGTACTCCACAAAATATTCATTTCAAGTCAGTGGGGCTTTTATGTGACTGTCACAATGCATGCAGCCTTAATGTTTTATTTTTTTTTTCTGTCTGCTCTACTGCGGTGTGCCAAAGTATAACACCCGCCTTATAAAAATAGCTTTACAAATTAAGATATCACATTTAGAATATTAGTAGGCTGTCTGTCATGACCGGCTCTTGATCAGCTGGACAGTCTCATCTGAAAGCGAGCTTCTATTTATTACAGTGATTTCTCATCCTGATTCTCGGTGATTCCTGTGAAAGGTTAATGGCACATTTTCATTATGATTTGGAGCACCGGATTAATAACCCAAGGGGCTTCTGATGCTCATCCAACACTCTTTCTGGGTCACACCTGCAAGAAATGGCCTGTGGTGTATTTTAGCTCAGCCTGCGCGAAAATGCATTTCCATCAGACCGGCTCCTGTCTCTCCATGTAGTAGTCCCTGCCTTTCTGATTGTAATTCATTCAATAGTGCATCGTAATCTTGAATTTGTTACACATGATATTTATAATGCATCAACTCGGTGCCCAGACACACTTAGTGTAGATGGCAAACAGCAGCGCATCCAAAGTAATTACTGGGTTTGTGCTTATACAGTGGCAGTACACATACTACAGCTGTTGAGCGTATTTAGAGAACAAGGCGGCAAAGTGGTGTTTGTGCTGTTTCTGCACTTAAAGAATTGTTTATGAATCAGAAAAAAAAAGGACATTTGCGTATCCTCAGTGGATAAATAAGCCCCACAGCCATACAGGCTGATTCCTTTCTGTTAATCCAGGAAGAAGACTCAAAATTTAAAGCCCTAGGGAGATTACTGATGTGTGTACAAATTCTCTGTGGCTCAAACAACATTAGCATTTTCTCCGAAGAAAAAAAGAAAAAGGAGAAAACACCACAAATTTATCACAGATGATTAACTAATCAACCGTGCCCTTTTTTTTCCCTCGCTCTTCTCTGTCTTTCTCTTTCTGTAGTGGGAGGAGGTGAGTGGCTACGACGAAAACCTCAACACCATCAGGACCTACCAGGTGTGTAACGTCTTCGAGCCCAGTCAAAACAACTGGCTGCTCACCACCTTCATCGATCGGCGCGGAGCGCAGCGCATCTACGTGGAGATCCGATTCACCGTGCGCGACTGCAGCTCCATCCCCAACGTCCCTGGCTCGTGCAAGGAGACATTTAACCTCTACTACTATGAAACTGATGCTGTCATTGCCACAAAGGGCACCGCCTTCTGGATGGAGGCTCCTTACCTGAAGGTGGACACCATCGCTGCGGACGAAAGCTTCTCGCAGGTGGACTTTGGCGGACGCCTGATGAAGGTCAACACAGAAGTGCGGAGCTTCGGCCCGTTGTCTAAAAACGGCTTCTACCTGGCCTTCCAGGACTATGGTGCCTGCATGTCTCTGCTTTCAGTCAGGGTCTTTTATAAGAAGTGCCCGAGTGTGGTCCAGAACTTTGCAATCTTTCCCGAAACCATGACAGGGGCTGAGAGCACCTCCTTGGTTATTGCCAGAGGAATCTGCATTCCCAACTCAGAGGAAGTAGATGTCCCCATCAAGCTCTACTGCAATGGAGACGGAGAGTGGATGGTTCCTATTGGGAGCTGCACATGCAAGGCTGGGTTTGAGCCTGACAATGGCAACGTATGTCGAGGTAAGTAATAAGCAGAACTAGATACATTTGTCGTAAACAGCTCACCTATAGTCCTATTTGCGAGCGCTGATTCTGTTAGTTTCAAGCACCCTACTTTCAGATTCTTTTCTTTTCATCATTCACCCTCTTTTAAAGTGATGGACTGCTCATAATGAAACAATCACTTGAGCTAAGACAGGCGCTGTGAATTTGTTCTATTTCAGGCTTACGCATTACAAAGGCATACCTCGGATCACAGATTTTCTGCATCATTGGAATGGCTGAATTGATTGTGTTCCATGCATTTTGCTGAGCATGATGTGTCGTACTTCTTCCTTGATCACATCCACCTCCGATGTACTGGAAAGGCACATTAGCATTGATTCTTAATCTGTAGCGAATGCCAGCCTTCTGTGCAGCCTACTTTACAGATGGCGAGAGGTTTGATTCTGCCTCAGCATGATGTGCGAAAGACTAAGTTCTAAGGAATGGGTAATAACACAAACATGAAGACGAGGTTAATCTGGGTTTTTGGTTCAAGTTATCACATCCTCTCTCTCTCCGTCTGTCCTCTAATGCACTTTACGCTTTGCACCCTGTTACTCTAACACACTCATGCACATGTACAAAGAGAAAATTTGCTCAAGGTGTCTGATGATAATGCGAGTGGCTTGGGGCTCTCAGTATGGTGCAGTATTGGTTGGCCTGCCTCTGGAGGTTAGCTGGAGAGTGTGTGGAGCCCAGATAAGATTGATTGACGCACATCTGCTCTGATCAATAAACAGATATGAGAGTGCCACATATCTACAAAGCTCAGTGTGTGACTGTGTCTACTGTATCCTTCTCGCATTGCTTTGTGTACGCAAAACACACACACACACACACACACACACACAGCCACACACACTCAGTCCTTGGCTAAGGTGGAATGACTTTCAAATGAAAATGACAAGGCAAAAGTTGCTTTCTTTTGGGTTCGCTCATTACAGGAAGTTTTCATTCCACATCGAATTTCTTCATCTCATTTCATCACAGCCGCGTTTTACATTATTCACAGATCATTTCATTTTGCATGGCTTTTTCTATGATTATTATATTTTGTTTCAGTGCAAAATACATTTAATTTGCATAGTTTAAAATGAGCTGCGTTGTCTAACACACACCTATGGGAAAAGCGTTTCAGCGCATTATATGCAAACCAATAATTTACAGGCTTTAGTTTGCCTGCTGTGAATCTTTATTCCCACTCACTTTCAGTGGAAAAAAACATGAGAGGTGTGATATTTTAAACCTCAGCTTCATTAGGTCTAATAGAAAGTTCTCAAACCTGCGGAAAGCTAAACAAATATAATACTCTCTGCTGTTTTACACTATTAAAAAGAGTTACTTCTTATGTTTTTTAATGTGTAAGTTAAGTGACTATATGATATAGGATATACATATTTCAATTCTCCCTCCCTTGTTTCAACAACTTGCTTTCACTAACTCTGTGCCTTTGTTCTTAGTTGTCATTTTTACATTATGGAACAACACGATAAATCCTTTTGGCAGCATTTCACTTTCACTTTGAAAAATGACTGAAACCTGGACGATTTACTATTTTTGAAAATTCGATATGTGGCTCCTTTTGGAGTTGTTTTACTTTGCAGCTATATCTCACCAGAGCTAGTCGTTACTGTACGTGAGATATTTAGTTTGAAGGTTGAACATGTAAAGCAAAGTTCAGTACAGGAATTTTATAGCAAATAACCTCGACTGTCCTCTAATGCAAGCAAGCCTCCAGGCTATGTATGCCCAATCTATGAATATTTTTATTTTACCTGATGCTGATCCATCCTTTTTTTTCTCCATTATTTACCTCAACCTTATGCACACTCACAGCACAGTAATTGGAGCTTATCCCCAAGTGCTGGTAGGGGGGCTTGTTGTGGCTTGTGTTAGTGGGGAACACTGGAACTGCTGTAAACAGCACAAACACACGGACACATGCACATACACAGCCCCCCAGTAGGCACTGCACTACAAAGACTCTTTGAACAGGAGTAGGAGACGTATATTTCCACTAATTCCCACAATCCCCTTGACTTCCTTCTGTAAGCACCCACAGCAAGTAGACTTCCTGCTGTGTTAAGTCTGACATGTGTCTCTCTGATGGAAATGTAGTATTATAGGAAGTATGAAAAAGAGCCTGCGGAGGGAGTTGTTAGCGTCTAGCTAAAGAAAGTTGTATAAACCTGTAAAATGGTGTGTAGGTTGAAACCTGCGACGACAACAAACCTCAGGATACACACTCAAACTCGCATGCATGCACGCACGGAGAAAAGAGTTAACCGAGTTAAAAGAGAAACAAAATATGATGCCATTTGCGTCTCTCATAACTAGCTTACTCTCCGGAGAATTGCGCGGAATCTGTTTCCCTCTCATCTCCACTGAAAGTCCCCTCTAATAAGAGCAATCTCAACCTTTTATTTTCCGCACGGTCTCTTTTCATGGGATCGCAATCCATTATTTAAACAAGGAAATCTAACCTTAAAGTGCTCGTGGAAGCCGTGGAGTACTGTGGGCAAGCAATCAATTGAGGAGTTGTTGCAATAACGTGGCCTCAGCATTGGGTCTGAAGTAATTGCCCATTAGAGATGAAGTAACAAGGAACAAAAAGAATATGAGTGCATGCAGTTTCGTGCTGAAATAATGCCCCGCGCCGAGAGCTACATGAGAAGCAAAGGTGTTACATGCAGCAGGAAGGGGAAGTCAATGTGGCTCTTCAAAGCACAATGGGAATTCAAAAGAATTAAAAGAAGTTCCTGTCTGTCAGATCTCGACACATTGTGTGACTATACAGCGTGTTAGGAGTGGAAAATGATGTGTGTACACCGGTGGTTATCTACTCAACGGCTGCTTTGTCGAATATGTGAAAATTGTCCATGCAGTGTATTTGCCAATAGTTGTCGGGGGACCGTAAACATTACGCAATAAAATGAATTTAACTGGCTTAAACCAACTAATGACAGAGTCATCAGTCTCGCTTGAAACTGGCTGAGGACAATCTCAGTGTGAATTAACATAAAATGACAAAGCAAAACACAAAGCCAGTCGACCATCGCACACGTCACTGTATACAACAAATCGGAACATACAGCTGTCACAGAAATTTGTCAATCTTGCGCAAATCCATCGTTTTTTTTTGTTTCTTGTTATGTTTGTTTGTGCATACTGGAAGGTAATCGCTGTGAAAGAACTACAAATGTTGTGACAAACTAATGATTTTTTACTTGTTTGAAAATGGAAGTCATTTGTTATGACGGAGAAAATAACGCTAATTGCTTACTGGGTGTGTGCGCGCGTGCGCGCGCGTGTGTGCATGTTCAAACGTGTTTGTGTGTTGTGTCTGTGTGTGTGTGTGTTTGTAAGCCTCCCTGTACCTGATTGCAGTTTCTCTAATCTATATGTTTTAATTAGTGACAGGTACTGTGGTGTGTGCGTGTGTGTGTGTGTGTGTGTGTGTGTGTGTGCGTGTGTGTGCAGCCTGCTGTCAGTTGGGCAGAGAGACCATGTAGAGTTGTTGTGCTCTGTAACGATGATGCCAGCATGCCATCCTCATTACCAGCTCCCCAGCTCCCACACAAGCCATTTGGGTATCCCCCCAACCCCCCCCCCCCCCTTTCTCTCTCTCCTCCACTCCCTTTTTCTCTGTTTCTCTGTTTCTCTCTCTCTCTCTCTCTCTCTCTCTCTCGTCTCTCTCCCCCTTGGCTATGTAAGCAATCTGCTAAATATTTTATCACCTCCCTGTTAAATCGAGCAGAGACACTCCAAATAGCACCCCACTACCTCCACCAATGCAAAGCTTGTCTTGTGTGTGTGTGTGTGTGTGTGTCCTGTTCAACTCCAGTGTCTAAGAGAGACTGATTTGATGGTTTTACTGGACCCTCTCATGGTCGTTGTTGTGGTCTCCAGCTGAGTGATTAATAGAATCACCTTGATTAGTTTTGCTTCGCATCCATCTCTGCGTTTTCATTTTTTTAAATTTTATTTTAATAATCTGATATAATCATTGATCATTTTAATGTTCCCTGTATTCTCATATGTGACGTGATTAAAACTCCCCGGCAAGCTAATTATTCTGATGTTTGAACTCTTAAAAGTGAATGATGCGGCAGAAATTGCTTCGGAGTAAACAGAGCTAAATGTTACTGCTACTGTATGAAGAGCAATTCCAAACTTTGGACTGCTTGTTCTTCGTGGTGCTGTTAACACTTTTTTTCCTCTGGGGAACCAAATTTTCTATGAGCTGATAAATGCCTGCCTGGAGTCTATAAAGCTGGCAGTCTTATTTTATGAGACCCTCTACTATATTTTGTCTTCCTTTGTAATTGGTTAAGCATGCTCAGAGCTTATTGCTTCTCTTTTCTTTTAACCTCAGTGGGCCATCCTTATGCAAAGCACATAGCTGCTCAGTGTCCTCACCCGTGTGGACTATAGGAGCTGGGTTAGGGCCAGATCAGATACTAGTGAAAAAGGATGATAAGAAACATAATTACTTATTATAAATATTATCCATAATATTTTCTGGTTACTTATTCATTGAACTCTATTTTCTTTCCACCCATCCATCCTTAATATAACCTAATGCACTATCCATGATTATGCATTTATTTAGTCGGCTATTTACGGAAATTCCTCACCAGAGCAGTCCTATAGGCCTACACGGCAATCTGAATCCTCTCATATTTTCTCTCACCGTTAGGCTCCAGTGGGCTTTTGACACGCTGGCACATTAATATTACAAATATTCAAATAACTTTATTTAACATTCTGCGGGCTGACAGTGGCAGCGGGAGATTCACAGCCCATTGAGCAAGTGCGCTTCCCTGGACTAAGTGCCGATTCATCATGGCTGCCTTACTCCTGTCTAATGGCTGCCATCATGGGGCACGAGCGCACACGCGCACACGCCACACAGAGCCACGCACACATCTTGGGCACATGCACAGGGAAAAGTATTAGTTCTTCCATGTGTGCGTTCTTAAAATGTGGAATGTAGTGTTCGAGGCACGTTTATCACATTATTGGCCCTAGCTTAAAACCTTATAAACCCCAATATATGCCCCTATAGAGTTCATTGTCATAGACACCAGCTGGCTTATACAGTGATTAGAGAATCTAGCTGAAATAAGATAATATTTCTCTCAAAGTATGCCCGAAACACACAGCACTAACTCTCTCCAGACATTTTCATTTGCTTAGAGCTTTAAAGTTTGGCATTGGAGGTTATTTACTGTAAACTTTTGGTTTCATAGTTTCTGGCTCCACTGAGGCTTTGATTACTTCTTTATTTGTCTTATCTGAGTGTAAAGGATCTGGCAGACAGGACCCACAAAGGCCCGGTAAGCTATTACAGCCAATTCCAGCCCATTTGGCCTTGTCTATTTCCGTTCCACAGAGTTTACTTCATTTGCAGGGAAGCATCCATGTGTACTCCCCGGCACACACACTCCACACACACACGCACGCCCACGCACCAACTTCTACTAAGTCACCTTGAAGCCCAATTAAGTAAGCGTCTGACTCTTCCTGTTCTTATTAGTCCTATGGCAGTAAAGACCAATGTGATGAAGACAAAAAATGGAGTAGTGAGAGGAAGAGACAGAGAGAGAGAGAAAAGCTGTAAGAAAGTGCAGAGTGAAAGACTTCTTGTTTCCATGGCTCTCAATGGGCTGAATAGAGAGATGGCAGAGAGCAGTGGTGAAAGAGTGTGACCCAAACAAAGACTCTTTGAATATAAGGCCCAAACAGAGTGTTTGTAATGACCCCAAACACAGATGCGCTGCTCTCACTGGAATGAGAGTCAGTCCCTAATAATGTGCGGGGAATTCAGAGATTTTGTTCGCACATAATGGAAATACCCACCACACACAGAGCTGTTCTTATCCCCCATGGAGGGACACATACTCCTACTCCTATTATTTTTCACTCACCCTGTCTTTCTTTCATCTGCTGTTTTTTTTTGTCTGGTTCTCTAACCTTCAGTACCTTTCATGCCATGTATTTGGTCACTGGGCTTTTTTTTTTTCTTTCCCCGGAGCCTTACATTGTCATTTGTCACTTGGTCTTTTCCTTACTCGCCGCACTTTTTCAAGACGGCTCCGCTTTGACCCGACATTTCTTCCAATCTCACTTCGTCAAACCCTTTTTCAGTTTTCCCTCTCTACTTCGGTGCCGGTCATGTTTCCAGTTCCCATATGCCCTGTCTTCTCCCGTCCCCTCCTCGGTCGGTGATGGACATTGGGTGTTGAGGCCAGCACGAGTCACAGGGACACAAGGAGACAAAGGACCCCTAACATTCAGCAGATGGTTGGGGCTCCGCTCAATTCGCCTATGTCACCTTCGCTGGCAAAACACAAAAGCCCAGCGCTACGAGGGCCTCCACTTCACCCCCTCACCCCAACTGTGACCCCCATCAATCAAACCCCTCACTTTATGCTTTTAAGTTATGATTGCACCTTTTAAAACACAACAAAGAAATGATCAATGATGCCGTGGAAAAAGTGCCTGTTTCTGTCTGTGGTGTCGCCTTCACAAGGGACCAAAAGTTACATTTGGACAGTGCGTAGAAAACTGTCTTCTCTCTCCTTGTGCTTTTCTGCCTCCACAACTCACCCCTTCTTTATTCTCTCTTCTTCTCCCTTTGGAGCATGCTCCAGCAGGCAGTAATGAGGAGACGTGGTGAGCCTCTCCACTGATGGGCCCCCTGGCTGAGGAAATACAAACACCCTCCGCTCCTCCATCGTCCCTCATTTGTTGACTCTCCCTCATCACTGTCCATCAATATTCACTGTTCTACTAATAACACAGCCAGGCCTGTTTGGTTTGACGACAGAGAGACACATTTCAGTTCTGGGAAATTGTCTCATCTCTTCCTGGAGGTTATCAGCAGCAGGATGATAGATGTGGATTAGTCAAGGTTATGTTGTGGAACTTGTGGACGGACAATCTAATTAGAATTGAATTGCAATTATAGTAAGGCCAATATACCTCTGCTCATTCCACATGCAGTGAGAACTAGTCGAACAAAGCAACAAAGAAGAATGTGGCAGTCTAACAGGCTGGAACAAGGTCCAAATTTTCTATTACTGGAGCAGATTAAAGGGTCAGCCCAATTTCTAAAAAAGCATATTTCCTCAATTACCTCCAGTTGTATCTAATCATGCGGAATTGCAAATCATTGGGATTTATTTCACCAGTTTTGAGGTATCAGTCTTTAGAAGTTTTGCCTCTTCCAGTAGTTCAACAAAATTCAAAGAGTGTGAATTTATTGTCTCATGTTTCTGGGAGTCTCCAAGTTACAACCCTGCGCTTTTAATGGTAGTTGAAGGATCATAGATTAGAGTTTCTGATTGGACTGATTGAACCTGGCGTGATTTTTCAATAAGCAAATCCTGGAAGCCAAAACTACATTTCTCGGTTGATTCTGTCAATCCGCGCGGTTGCTTGCAATCAATACAAGGCTCAAAATCTTTGGACATTGGGTTAAAGCTTGTAAGAGCTCTCTTTTGTGGGAGGCCTGCACGCAAATGCGCGAATCCACACACGCGCGCACACACCCACACACACACACACAGTTTCCATCACCTCAAGCTGAACTTTGCGTGTCCAATTTCATAACCTAATCATGTTTGCCATAATTCCCGCACACTTGAAGCAAACAGCATTACAGTTCCACTTTAAGTGCTCCCTAAGTATCCCTGATTAAACATACGTGAAGAATTATGCCTGTGTAATCTATGTTATGACACCGTGCATTATCCTAGACCAGCTCAGCTCCCTGTAACTGGGCAGGTCATATCAAACACAACCTTAAAACCTTCACAATATGCAATTATCCGGCAATTAGACAACTCCCATAATCTGCATTGCACTATGTCATTGTGCGCGTTTAATTGCATGTTTTCGTTGACAGTAAACATAGTGTGTACTTTTTCGGGTCAGGGCATGGGGTTCTGCAGAAACCAGAGGAAACGTCTCTTTTCAGAATGACAGACAGGAAGACCCTATGAAGCTCAATCTGGCAGACACATCTCTGTGACAAATTATTGATCTTGGCTTTGTTGTCACTCCTCATGCCAAGGGCCCCCTGCTATGGCTGTCTTCCGAAAACGCCCACTGGTGAAGACATTGTGTGAATATTGAATCTTGAAAGCGAGACGGGAGGAGAGGAGGAGTGTGTGTCTGTCTATCTATATATGTATATATGTGTGTGTGTGTGTGTGTGTGTGTGTGTGCGTGCATGCATGCGTGTTGGGGAGGCAGTGTGAAAAAAAGGAGAAAGAGACTTGGTAATCCTCTCTTTGAGCACTCTGTGCTTTGTGCTCCATTTGTTTACTGAGTTCCCACACTGGCTGGGGGGCTGCAGCTTTTCTCCCAGACCGGAATTAGCATAGCCAGACTTGTAGTTAGATCTGTGTGGCACTTATGTATGTGCATGTGTGTGTGTGCCTGTTTATTTACGTGTATGTGCATGTGTGTGTGTGTGCGCACGGGGTGTGGGGTGAGGTGAGCTTATTGTATCCTCATCAGCTGAGGCAACTCGACTTTAATGAAATCTTCAAAGTGTGTGGTTTTATATAGTTCAATCAAGCTTGCTAACCTCTCAGTCTGTTTTTGGCTATATTTTGTAATGAAATCCACCGCACGCACGTCATGCTTTCACCGCGCGATGAGTGGGAACACGGTCTGTGTCAACAGGTTGAGTGCTGCCTACGTGTTGCAGTGGATGTTATGTCTTGTCGGGAGGTCGGATTGATTGCATTTATTGTGCACCTTTTTCACAGGGCTTCTGTAAGATATAATATGACAGTGAGAGAAAGAGGGGGGGGAAAGGAAAGTCAAAACATGAGACTGTTTTTTTTGTACAGCTATTTAAATCTGCATTTTGAGAAATCTTGACATTTTGGCCCTCGCTAATTAAATCAGCTGCAAAAACAGACTCGCTCGAATTGATGTTTTTGTGCTCAAGGAAGTAACCTTTGCACGCCGTCTCAGTAGTTTGAATGTTGTGAAAGTCACATCAAACAATACATGAAATCTGATGACTGACTAAAACATCTTGATACCTATTAGAGTTGATAGCTCTTATCTTTGGCACACCGCAGGTTCTTCTTCCCCCTTCTTAGGAGACGACTAAAGATCTCAGACACTGACAGTGAAAATCTGTCTACTCAGTGACTCACATGGAGATGCACAAAAGTTGATAAACTGGTAGTTGGTGGCGACTGGAGAATGCAAGTTCGATAATAAAAAATAAATACTCGGGGGTGTGGAGAGAAATAGAGAACTGTCAGAAATACGACTGTGTTCAAGTTGTATTATGGGCAATGGGTGCCAAGGAAGAAGAATGCAATATCTCTGGTTCTGATGCATCGATTGTGAACCCTATTTATAATAATCCAGTAACCAAATTATGTAACGCTGGTGACTGAGCCTACAGCCTATTGATAAAACTATTTCAGTACATGCATATTTTTTGGGTGGGGTCCATTCTGTATTGAGTTACTGCTACAAACCAAACATTTCCTACCGATGCAGCTTCGCAAACAATAAAAGCATTTAACAGGCAACGCATGAGTTAGCTTTTATTATGGATCAGTCACAGCTAATGTAATATGTACCACTGTCGTTCATCAAAACAGCGTCGTGACAACGGTCATTTTGGGCATTTTTTCTGACAGCAGATTAGTTTGAAATATTGCAGGGAGTAATGGAACGAGAAGCCACAGTGAGCCGTTAGATGAAGAGCTGCAGGCGACGGGCTGCACACCACCAACTTTTCAGCGTGGTAACCTAACTCCTTTCACTGTGCCCCGCTGTCCACAGACTCATGCTATGCGCTGATCATGATATAAAGAGGCCTGATATCTTTATTAAAATGACGGTTTGTTGCTGCCTCCCCAATTACGAGACCTTTAGTATTAAACCGCGTGTTGCCAAATTAACCAGGACTGAAATCTTAAAAGATGTTAACTTTTAAAACTCTCCATTGTGGGTCTGTTATGGGAGTGCAATGCTAAATTGGTGGAGTACTTTGTAAAAGTAATTGATTTCGTGCCCGGTCAAGATGCAATCTGCCCTTGGTTTCCACCTATGTTGTGCTGCTGGCTTGGATTATGTTCCTTGTAGTCAATTGGCAGTTATCCCCGAGGTACCTTTTGCAGTGAACAATACTAATAATCCTCAAAGAAGGGCAAACACGTTGGACAACACCCTTCTGGAGGAAGTCTGACTAATATGGAAGGAGCGATATATATTTTTTCCTCTATTAGAAAGATAATTATTTGATCTACCGAGATACCTTTTTAACCTCCAACACTGTTTTACCATGTCTGCGTGCCTGCAAATACAAAAAGTCCTCTCTGAAAGAGCAGCGATGTTATCTTAGTGCTGGGAGGTGTTGCTGTAGCGCTAGGCCAGACTGCACAGCGGTATGCTTCTCAAAGAGAATGATATCTGATTAGTCCGAGTCCGAATAGAGGCAGAAGCTGACAAACAAATGGATTTGCTGTGTCTAGAATGTTCTCTGGGGGAACTGGATGGGCTGAGATACAGAGATGCTGCCTTTGTGTCGGAGCCAGCGCGAAGCATAATAAGACCCTTTGGGGAATGAACCAAACACAGAGTGATAGGGACACAAAGGCACACATGCTCATACACTCAGTCAATTTCACAATATCTCTGCCTTTCTCTCCGTCTCTCCTTTCCAACCTACCTATCTTTCTCCCTTACATCCATATAAACTGACCTTTATATCACTGGCTTCCGTGGTTGGCCTATCATTATGTGTTTTGGCTTTACAGGTCTTTTGTGTTTTTTCGACTCAAGTTTACGGTGTCAGCCAAGTGTCATGTCAGACTCACACACAAGCGGAGCTCGCAGAAGGATATGATTGAGTGCGCATGTGTGCACGCGCGCGTGCGCGCACAGACATGCATGTCTGTGTGTGCTTCACACCCATGGCGGCATGAATGGGCCAGCAAATCCCGTTCCCTCCCTCTCTTGTTTCCCCTCTCTATCTCATCTTTTCTGCCTCTTTAATTCCCTCTCTACCACTGTCCTCCTTCTCTCGTGTTCTGCTAGGGAGAGCGGCCATAGAGGGAGTACGACAATAGAGGTATTAACCAAATGTATATTGAGCTTGCCTGACTCGCGCAGTCAGTGTGATGCTTTTACACCCCCTTAATGCCGTGTGAATAGGGCTGCTGCTCCCTGAGAAACGCCTCTGTGAGCACTCGGAGTGAGGGGCCCTTTTACTGGCTCTCGTGACCCGGGACAACGTTGCCTGTGCCGGCCCCATCTCAGAGCACGCAGTTCTTCATTTTCATAAGCGCTTAATCTGGATTGGAAGCCCTCTCCATTGTGGAAATGATTTGAGAGGGGGACCTCAGGCCGGACAAAAGGGCCAGTCTTTGGCTGAGGCCGGAGCTCCTTAGGCCCGTTCCTCCATTCTCCTTCTCCCATAAAGAGAACCCCTAGCAGGAATGGCTAATTGTTGTATGGAGAGGGAGAGCGATGGGGCGTTGAGAGGATGTCCTGCTTAACACTGCCCCCAGTGGAGTACGAGCGTGCCGAAGAGGAAGATGAATGCAGACCAGAGAGACCGATATAGGAGAAGAGGAGAGAAGCTACCTTGTCTAAAAAAAAAGAAAGAAGATTTATCCACCTCTCACAGTTTATTTATCATTTGATCCAGGTCAGAACAGATCCTGTGATGCGGGCTGATCGTAAAGTTTGGTTTGATTCCTCTCGGTTACACTCCTTTGGAAGCTGGAATGTGTAACAAACTCAGAGTGAAGCTTTGAAGTTTAATGCTGTTGCCCTGGGCTACTTAGCTCCGGGGTCAAATGAGATTACACCCTTGATCTGTGTTAGTGCCTTCTGATCTGAAGGATTTCAGTGTAGAGGTGTGTGTGTGTGTAAGTGTGTGTAAGTGTGTGTGTGCGCATTTGAAGGCATATGTGCATGTGTCTGTAAGAATTTGCATGTGTGAATTGATTTATATGTATCGCCTGTGCGTCTAAATCAAAAGCGCCGTCAGCTCTTATGATGAATCTCTACATATTGTTTCTGTGCGCAGGTGTGTGTGTGTGTGTGTGTGTGTGAGACATGGTCTTCTCCTCATAGAAAGGGGTTGTTAACTAATTAGTAGTGCTGTTGGTCTGATCTTAGCGCTTTGTTGGTGTCTCTCAGGCCGCAAATCCTATTCTCCCTCTGCCTCTCTTTCTCTCTGACTCTATGTCTCTCTCCCTCTGTTTCTCTCTCCCTGCTCACTGCTCCGGAACACCTTAATCCAGTGTGAAAGCAATTGGCTCTCTCAGATCTAATCAATAGAGGGCCGGGGCAGCGAGCCAGGGGGAACATCTCTGGCCCCTGCTCAGCTACAATCAATTTAGAACCATTGATTCAGTGATTGAAATACAAAGAGCAGACGCGCTGGACCGTACAGGTGCTTTAGTGTTTGGGTGTGCCAACATGTTATATATCTCCCCCGTGCGAGGGTTTCTCTGTGTGTTTACGTGTGTGTGTGTGTACTGTGTGTGTGTGTGTGTGTGCAAATTTCTTCATGGTTGTGTATATGGATAGTATGATTTATTTTCGTGCCATCTGTAGTAAAGTGGGAATGGCATTTAATCTAGCACCTCTGAGACGGAGCCAAGAAAAAAAAAAAAAAAAAATCACTCCTAATCCAATATGTCCTGCCCAGGGAAGGTGTGTTTTCAAAGGTGCGTGTGTGCGTGTGTGTCTGTGTGTTCAGTTGGCCTGTGCATTTGTGTGCACCTAATGGTTTCCTGCTCACCACATGTCAGGGAAGGTTTGCACACCCCGCGTGTCGATGCATTTTCGGGTGATCATGCAGGGCCCTAACATTTACATGCACAATGCCCGAATACATGGGAATCACAAGAAGGTGCGCGTGACCGCTGACATGTGAGGACACGCATGACACCTACAGAGATGTGTGTCGACTTCTCCTTTGCTATACGCTTCGCATGAACATGTGTGAATTCATGCATGCATGATGTCACTGCATATCATATTTATTTGACCCTGTTTATGCACTTGCTGTACGCACAGCCACGTGAATTCATCTGTGAGTGTGTTCATTTGTGCCAGTCTGTGGCTACGGACGCGCTGTATGTGACCGCGTGTCTTTGCCATTTGTGTTTTATGTAAGTTCCAGTCGTGCAGAATGCGAACACGCGAGACCGTAAATGTTTCTGGGTCGTCACCTATAGTAGCACCGCATCGGCAAATGACGCATTTAACATTTGTCTCGGAGGTCTTTATTACAGCTGTACGGCGTGATGTGTGTGTGTGTGCATATGATGTGCAGCTCTCCCTGTGTGTTTATAAAAGATTAAAGAGCACTAATGCCACCATCAATGCCTCTGCTTATGCCGGCTTTGTGTGTCTTAATGTGCGTTAATATGGCAAATGTAGAATTCTGAGGATTTTATGAACACCTAAAAAATCAAACTATCCTTCATATGTCCCCTCTCATGCACACACCAATGAACACTTTCTCTGTTTTTTGGACACACACACACACACACGCAAGCACACACCTGTGCTTACTTGTTTAATGACTTTCATGTTTAATGGCTTTCTGCCATTTATACCTTTAATCCAGGTTCCCAATTGGACGTGTTGTGTTTTCTCCTTAATTCTCTGCTGGACAAGTCACTGATGTCTTTCCCAGTTTTCACAAGGTCACAAAGACCTAATGAGGATGTGTCACGCGTACTTTGAAGCAAGCCACACACGCGTACTGTACCTACTGTATTCTAACTTTTACCACTTTTACTTCACTCTACACTATCTTCCTTATGGTTTTTCTTCAGATCGCTTTTGTCGATTCTGTCTCTGCCCGCAGGCTAGACCAGCACAGTGGAGTCCCTATACTGACAGACCTGCCAATTTTCTGGAAGTTTTAACTGGCCTTTATATTGACAAAATGAATCCCTTCTAACCTTAACCCTATACTCCAAACAGGGTGAATTGTTCTATTCCTTTTTTAGTTGTCATTGATGGATTCATTGGATCATAAATGTATATAATTTATAGGGTTGCAATTATGCAGTTGCAGTGCTAAACTTTTGAAACTCTTTTTTACTTTTACCGTATACATAGAATAGGAAATATTTTATTTCACCTTCAGTTCTGATGCTTCACTTCCTCACTTCACGTCCAAGATCGTTCTTTAACCGTCAACACCTGTCTGTCCATCATTCTCTCTTCATCCAAATGACTGATTTCTGGTCTCCATCAATCCGACAGTGCGTGAAGATGATCCTGCAGCGCAAGGGCGTCCCACGTGACTCCAACCCCACGCACAACGGGCACATATGTTTGCCAGTTTCATACCTCAGGGCATATTGACTAAGACTGCCTGATAAAGGTCAGCGCCGTCCGGATTCGGACAGGTGGGGCGGGGGGCTGCGGTTCACACAAACCCTGCCTGTGTGATTGTGCGTGTCTATTTGTCTGGAAGAGAATACAGCTTTCTGATAAGGTTGGATAGAGGTCATGCAGATGTAAATATGACATGAATATTGATGTGCTGCGGGCCCGGCTACCTTTGGAGGATTTCACGGCAGCAGGTGCATTGCGTGCGAGGGACTGGGGTCAACCTCTGTTCATTCACTCTGTAACAGAATGTCTGAGGAACACATCCGTTTCTTTTTTTTTTTTTGTACAGTATACAATACGCAGAATATGTTTCCACGCACGTCATTCATCCATTCACCTGTTCTGGTCATGCCTGGGCCTGATGTCAACAGAACCTAGCTTTTTGTATTTATAAAAGCACACCCATCCTGAACCATGAATGGAGCTCTCTATGTTGGGCAGGGCAGATGCACAGTCCCTCTAAACAGCATGTATTATCCAGCCTTTTTTAAATTATTATTATTTCCCATTGCCCATTGTCAGCTTTAGAAATAATAGCTTGGCCGTCACATAGTATGCAAAGAGAAATGGCTGCTTTGCACGCCGCCCATATTGTGGGACTCTGCCACCAACAATTTGAGTGACAAGATGCACTCCTTAGTGCTTTCTCACTTTGTTTTGCTCTCACTTTCTCAGTTCTCTGTATCTCCCTTTTCTCACACTCTATTTCCCTGATCCCGGTCACTTTTCCTCTCCCACGCTTCACACATAATTTGTGTCTTCTCTTTTGATGCAGAGCATTTTATCATTATTTCCCATTAGGCATAATAGCAGCAGTGGCAATAAACGGCGGATATGCTAGTACAGCTGGAAGAACATCTTGCTGGCGAATGCATAATTGTATTGATGTGGCTGTTTCGTGACAGCTGATGTCACGGGCCGCCATCCTAGGATGCAATTCTGCTCCCGAAGACATCTCAGTCACTGTTCATGCCCCCCATCCCCTCACCTGTTTGCCGATCTCACCTCCCTATCCACCTCTTGCCCCGTCGTCAGTCACGCGATCTGCAGCCCGGCGGTCAGCTCTGAGCTCGCCATTGGATTTTCAAAAAAGCCAGACTATGTTTTCCCTCGCCTTGCCTTTCTTGTCATCCACTTCCAAATCCACTTTGCTGCTAACCTCTGGCCTCCTACTGTGTCTGACAGCCTCTTTGCCACATGTGAAAATGTCAGCATCAGCATGACAGGGTGAGGACGCTTACTCGCGGGTTATAGGTCGGAAACATGTCACTGCACTTCTCTGTGGTGACGGTGTCAGGGATGGAGAGGCCTCCTGTGATTACACTGTCTGAGATCATCGGGAGGGAAGAGCAGACCGCGTTCAGCTGCGTGGTTCTGCCATGGGTACTTGTCTTTGCCAGAATATTTTGGTGTAAACACTGTGTTATGTACGCTCAATTAGGAATCAAATTAGGGAACGGTAAACAGTGAAGGGACCTTCGTTTTCCAGTTGTTTTATCATTCTACTCCTCTGCTACCTTCAAATGTGCATAATTACTCATCCCCCTTCACAGGCCTCTACACTCATTAGCGGGGCCTCAACCCTGAGCCAAGGGGCTGGATATTTTAGGATACATGGGTATTTGAAGCTGTCGTTAAGCCCTGCAAGAACAATTCTCAAAGCATTTTAACATTAAACATCCTAGTAAGGAATTGTGTGTTTCTTTGAGATCAAGGCTTTTCAGATAGATTAGGATGGGGTAGTTAAAAATGTATTAGCCTCAGACTTTTCCCTTTTCAGCTCTTTTTTTTTCGTCAAAATGCTTTGAATAATAAAAATAATAATATCTGTTTATCTCCTCAGATGGATCGTAGTTTTTAAGCCGTTTTCCAAGTGCTTTGTGTTCGGCATTGTCATCCCGTCTCGTTAACGTCGTCACAGTCACATACAGATGTGCATAAAACAAGTACAAGTGGATTTATAGTCATAATATTCTATTAAAGCTAGGCGGGGGAGTGAATAATAAAACCCCCTCTCTAAGATCTCACAGCTGTTGTAAGGCCTTTTGCTAATGTTGCCATTCATAAATAGACGAGCTTATGGCAATTAGTTGTTAAAAAAAAATAAAATAATAATAATAAATGAAATAATTTCCCTAGCAGTTTATGGAAATTAGTTTCTCGTGAAAAAGATTTCATCTTTGTGTGCTGTGTATACAGTTTATCCGCCTCGGACTCTTATCTTCTATCACATAAACAGTCTCGCCGAAGTCTCGCCATAACATAAACACGCGCACAGGCCTCATAGCAGCTCTGCTGACTCACAGTTTAACAGCCTGTTGTGTTGATATTGTGGCGGCGGATTTGTAGGTACCAGCAGGTACTGTGCAACAGTCGTTTCGCTCTTCAGAGTTCACTGCTTCTGGAATGCAAATACGACAGCTAGGACAGATCTGCATTTAAGGGTATACTTTGAATGAATGAATGAAATGTTCTTTTTTTCTTTCTCCTAATTATAGTTCAAAGGATTGGAACAAGCTGCCAGTGGAAAAAAAAAAATCAATCCGTCGCTCCCTGTCAAAATCCTTGTTACTCTAATATTACACCTGAGAGGGACTCTTATTACAGCGTTGCATGAAAAGTGCATTTCATATTCAATCAATATTGCAGGCACATTGCTTTAATGCCGAGCAGTTTGGCTGCAAACCTGTGGAGGTACGCATACTGTACATATGCAAAAGCATCTAAAAATTAGAATTAACTAATGATGATCATTTTCGTTTCATCCGTTAACAACGATATATCATTTGTTTTGTATTTAGCTGCTACTTGCAGCTAGTGAATTATATTCACAAGCTCTGTTTGCTTATTTAATTAGCGGAGCAAGTTTTTTTTTTTAAAATCAAATAAAACAATAAAGAAAATCAATTGCATGAAAACAACAAAGCCCATCAAGGAGCGGATCTCTTTGATCGTAAATGGCAAAAATAAAATTCTCATTTGCATGCGGCTTCTTTTCACCTGCACACCCCGTCCCTTTCCTCCCTTGCTATCTGTAATGAATGTATGCGCTGGGCATCTTCGGATCATCATCAGTATTGTATCACTACAAGCTACCGCCGTACTCCCGAACTCACAACTTGGAGCTGCCACCCGAATCTTGGTTCACGTCCGTTTTCATTTTCAATTACACACTATGTGAGGAAATAACAAAACCAAAACATCTCATTTGGCACAAGAGCATATATGCATTATGCATCAGGCGAAGCTACGCAGGTATAGGGTTGGCTTTTCTAATTCTGCAAAGTTAAATTTCTGGATGAGCAAGCTCTTTCTCTCCGTCCCTAATTTGTTCCCAGCGTAATGATTTATCGTTTACAATCTACAGTTTCTCATCAGGTTAAGCTCTGCTCGCGACAGAACTATGAGGGCTGGAGAAAAAAGGTTTGAAGGCCGTAAACGTAATAGACATTGTTGAGCAGTGCAACAGCAAAGGAGCAAAAAGAGCAAGAGTGGGCATCTTTGGCTAACTGCTATAGATTAATTGATCTAGCCATGAAGTTAATGAGCTAGATCCTTTTTAAAAGAGACAAGTGCTGAGACAGAGGAAGCTAATGGTCTCTCACAACTTGGAGTGGTAAGAAAGAGAAAGCTATTTATCTTGGAACATATACTTTATTCACCGTGCGACAGAATCGCAAGGTAATTGACGGGGCCTGTAACTGCTGATTTTATTACCTCATTCTGATCATCCTTCTTAGCTAAGTCCTGATGTGCGGGCAACTCAACACGGAGCAACTGATTCCTGATTATGAACTCCAGAGAGCTTCAGGAGAGCGTCTCCTGCGAGACAGTTGACAAACAGGATTGGATACGACAATAAAGTTTGGGAACATCCTTACGCCGTCAAATTAATGTGTCTAAAATGATAACAAATGAGGCTTTTGCTATCTGAGTTGAGCTAGATTGATCAGATCAGTACTGCAATCATATTGCAATCAAACACTGACAATAAAATGCCGCTTGCTCACAGAACTTCCCATGACTGATTTCACCCCTCATCGAGTAACTCTCCATCTCTGTCTGTCTTGCCGCTCCCCCTTTTTGTCTCTGTTAGTTGGCAGTGGGCAATGAGCCTGGTCAGTCCCCTGTTAGGTTCTGATTACAGTGTAGATTGTAGTGCAAGCACATGTTACTGCCTGCTGAGCGGCGATATGTTTTGGAGGGCGGTTTTCTCTACTACCTTGCCAGCCAGGGATGGATTGGCACAGTGGAGTTTCCTGGAATACCAATGGCTCCTCATTTTCTCTATCTCTTTTTTCCCCCCCTCGCTCCTCTCTCGACCACTCCTCTATCTGAAAGATACGCTCAGTGCTTTGGCACATAGCTGCATCTTCCTGGAAATAAAATTGACCCGAGCCAATGTGGCATGCGCGATACGGTAGCGGCCAACTGCCAACGCAACGCTCGGTTATGACAAGTCTGTGTGGAACTAAGAGATTATACGGCTCTCTTGATCTGTATCATGCTCATATGAAGCGCACACGCGCGTGTGCGCACATGCAGACGCCCCGCTCGTGCGTGCGCTTTCAGTACGCCAGATTTCCCAGTCGGCTGGTCTGTCATTGGCCGGCTGTTCAAAGGGAAAGTGTGGGCCAAAAAAATACTGGCTGTGAGGTTACCATGGTAACAGCCTGCCCAGGGGCGTGGGCTGTCTGCTAAATTGTGCGCTGGTTTGTTAAGGCTCACACACACACACACGCGCGCACACACACCTTAATTTTAACAGAACGTGTCTACCTACATTCATTGTTAAGCTGACACCTGCTCTGTTCATTAGCATGAGCAGTCAGACTGTTGGATTTAATTTCTTGCGTGAGGCAAACAGATTATTTGGGAGATATTACACACAGGCCTATTTATTTTCTTTAGCTGGACACTCTTTCATCTTCTAGCTCTTTTACTGCTGTGCTGCCCTCTATTGAATCCAGTCAGACATGATTTCCATTCTACTCGCACAGCGCTGAACTGCTATTATTTACACAATATTAGAACATTAATGGGTGTCTAAAATTGATCAGAGGAAGCGAGTCCTTCTCTGTAATGCAGATTTCTTCTGCCTTCTCACCCTCTTATGTGTTCTGTAATGCCTACCCTTCTCGTATGTAAGTCTACACAGCAATATAGCCCCTGTGCACTATGTGAGTTTCAAAGGTAGCCTAATTGGAGGATATCTGAGCTTTCCCAGGGGGGTTTAAGTATTGTTCACTGGGGTTTCTGCAGCGTCAGGCATTGCTGTATTAGCTAGTTGAGAGGACAGGTATGTCAAGATGAGTGGTGTTTGGTGGAGAGGCAGCTAGACTAAGGCAGCAGAAACTTTAGAGGTGCATGTGCGCGGATTTATGCGCGCGGGGGTGTGGGTTTGTGCGCATGTGGGCGGGTGTGGGTGTAGGTGCCGTGTTTTAGCTCGGAAGAGAGGCTCTGACAGGGCCAGAATGGACAGATGATTAATGATCAGGGGGAGTGTTCTGTGGGAGGAACTCTTCAGCACCGCAGCTCCTAACAAAAGCAGACGAGGTATGCTTCAAGTGCTGCACTCTTTCAACCGTCCCTTTCTTCCTGAGAAACCCTCTCTGGCCCTCTTTGAGCCACATTCTCTCTTTCTGTGAGATTAGAAGGTGATGACGGGCAGCGGTGGAGACTTACACTGACCAGACTTGCCAAGTGATGTCACCGCTGCAAACCGTGGATGCCTTCAAGTAGAGAAGGAATGACCACACTTGTGAGGAGCGAGACACATTTGACTTCCAGATCTTGGAACTGAAATGGCTTTCATGAGTCCCCGTTGACACGTGTTGGCAGTTTATGAGAAATATGCAAAATTGTTCTTGAATCCGTTTCTGTGACTGAATAAATCATAGCCCTAAAAGGCAGTTTACCCCGACTTTTAATATCCTGCGGGCATTTCCTGATGATTCTGACAAGCCTTTGTTTCGAGCCATGCCTCTGTCTCAAATAATTGTATTGTGTTTTTCAATGACCTTGTGGAGGAATGGAACACCTGGGTTGGAAAAGCAGCTCATTACGTGGATTGTGGCTGGAAAATGAACAATGACAGAAGAGTGAGACTGAATACCAATAGGCTGGTGGGACTGATTGCCTTTTTGTTTTAAGATGTTAGCTGTCCTGCCACGTTTCGTGTCCCCCTCTGTCAAACAAACATGTTCATTTCGCCACTCGATTGATATTCTCTGATTTATCGCGCAAGAAAATCCATGCAGGCGTGCAATCGGCGCGCATACGCTGTCTCCAGTGGTTTGAGTGGGAGAAAGCTATCTTTCTGAATGACTGAGCAAGAGAATAGTGAAATGGGGGTCAACTGGGGTCTTGACCCGATCATAAGCCTGTCTGTATGAGTGTTTGTGAGTTGTGGGTGGAGGGGTATGCATGACTCCAAAGCCTGTTAAGACTGTGATCCATCCCATGTGATGGATGAGGGCCAGGGTTAAGGGAGTACTGGGGGGGGGGCAAGAGTTGTACTTAAGGGTCACTGACGCTAACTCACAACTTGTGCCCTTGTATTGGTCACGCACCCTCTCTGCACAATGTTTCAAAACCTCAGACAAGCAGTTAATGTTTCTAATTCCAGATGACTGTGTACAGATTTTAGAGAAGGAAAAAATTAGGGGGGATTTCTTTGGGCTGTTTTATAAAAGAAAATGTCTTTACTTCACGAGTCATAACTTTAACGCGCTTAACTTTGGTGCTAAAAGTCAACATCGGAGCGCTGGAGAAATTTGAAGTGATAAATATCTGATATTGCATAATGGAACTCTTCCCTTTAAATCTCAGATTTATCACACAAGCTCGAGTACCTTTCCACATCAAATGCTGCATACGTTTGACTGCATTCCCCACAATTTGCTGCCAAGCCAGTTCTGGTGGTTTAAAACCTCATACATACTTCAGGGTGATGCCAAAGGAAAAGCCAAGGGGAGGACTTAGTGTACTGTAACTTTGATTGGGTTTGAGTTGAAAAGCCATTTCCAAAACCCATCTTGGTCATAATCCTTTGCTTTGGCTTCCTTCAACTCCTAACTGTACATTTCCATTTTATCTCACACACACCTGGTGATGCTTGCATGACAAGCTAATATAATTCTTATTCCACTGCCTCCATAAATCCCGTGTCTCCAATTACCTTGGATTGCGATGTGTTATATACATTCTGCAAGAGCACATACTAAACACATGCGCACATGTGTGTGACACGGTGCCACCGTGCTTCCATGTATGATATATTGCCTGCAGTGTGCACTATATTATATGCTCGGCAAACACCGCTCAGTCTACAACCCCTCAGTACTAACTCCCAGCTCGCAGAGAATAGCTCGTATATTGCTAATCTTCTCATGTAGCACTTGTCTTGGCCAATCAATACATCACTCTGTTGTGTAGAAGATAAAGCGGATCAACTTTTTCTCCAAATTAACTCGGGATTCGGAAAAATGTGCGGTACACAAAGTTGCTCCACATGGCGAGTTACATGCAGGTCAAGACCGTCGTCGCGATCGGTGATCTAAAGAGGAAGAGTACCTGCCGGGAAGATGACTGACAGTGAAGAGATCATCATCTCATCTCTCCCGGTTAGGTCTGCTGTGACACGAGGTCATCGCAGTTAGACGGTGATGAGTAGCGAGCGGTGATCCACAGCTGCCATGCCTCTGTCAACTCACCGCAGAGTGAGCTCGAGACAGAAGGGAGGGAAAGAAAGAGAGAAAGACAGGCAACCTTAACAAGGATTCAAACCTGTCAGTCAGGGGGAGAAAACAACAAGGGGAGGAAAGGTGGTAGAAGAGAGAGAGAGAGAGAGCAATTCATTACCGGTGGGACAGACGAAAAAGATGTGAGGGCAGAGAAGAGGAGAGAACAATGCAGAGAGAAGCCTGTAGAGACCACTTGAAAGGGAGGAATGTTTTGTTTTTTTGCATGCATGCAGTCAGTTCAGTTGTGGGTTATTCTCCCACTGGGGAGACTAATTGCTTGTTGATCTAATGTTCTATCCCCTCCTGTCCCCGAAAACCAACACATTTGATGAGTGATGGGTCTATGTGCTTTTTTTTTCTCTGCAGGACAGGAACTCCTGGCCTCCTCCAATCTAAATATTCACAAATCAAGAGAAAAGACTTTGGGCTCAGTTCCAGATTCATGAAGCATAACGCTATGCAGCCTGCCGCTGCCCGCCCTTAGAACGAGACCTCTGAGGCTCTGCTCACATTGTTCACATCACTTTCTCATTCTCCGTCTTTGTCTCTCTCTCTCTCTCTCTCTCTCTCTCTCTCTCTCTCTCTCTCTCCTCTCTGTCTTTGCCCATATCGCTTTCTTCCTCCCTCTCGCTCTGTGAGGCAGATCAGGAGGCAGCTAATTAATGAGTTTAATGCTAGGATTCACGCACATATTATGTGTCAATTAGAGAGAGAGAGAGAGAGAGCGAGTCAGCTCCATGGTAGGAGGACCAGAATCTGGACGGACATTCAACCTGTGATGCGTTTTGTGTGTGTGTGTGTTCTGCCCGTTTGTTTTAGCCTATCCATCACTTATCTCCTCTCCCGTAATGCTGATCGTAGCATCTTCACTTGTCCATCGAGAGGCAGTACATTATCGCAGGTCCTGCGGAACGTGTGCTAGACGAGGGGCAGAAAACGTGGGTGCGCCATTTCATTAAACGGGGTCAGCAGCGGTTACACGTGTCGCTGTGTAAATCAGTTCGGTAAATGTATTCTGGGGGGGTGAGGAGAGCATTGACGGCAGCGCGGGAGTGTTTCTAAGGTTGTGTGTGTTTATGTCAGTGAGCGTGTACACAAGTGTAGGTGTGTGTGTGTGCTTGCGCGTGTTTGTGTGTGTGTGCCTGTATGCATTCTTCAGCTTGCAAGTTTGCCTTGAGGCACTTTTGCAGCACCGCTATCTCAGATGGCTGATTCAGCACAGCACAGCCCCCCCCACCCCCCGCGCTTTTCTCTTCACTTTTGCCCATTTATGAGTGTCCATGCTAGCTACTGTCTGTCTGTAAACACACAACCCGAGGGCAGAACCCAATGCACACATTCTCCTCACACCCCATTAAACATACACTGAACAACTTATTGTGATCCCTTTTCATAAGAGTCAGGGCAACAGATTTGAGGGCGCGCGCGCGAGTGTGTGTATTTATGTGATGGCCATGTGTGCCTGCGCGCGGTTCCTCGCTCGCCCTGATGTATGAATTTTATACAGCAAGATGATACAAGATGATGACACATAAGTCCCCCCACCCACCCCACCCCTCCTGCTGAAAATGAATTTTTGATCCATGTTTTATCGTCTTGTAATCTCTGATATCTTTGGAAGTTATTGCTTTATAAAATGGCTCTGCAGCTGGTTTGTGCTTCCCCATATGGCCTAGGAGGGTTTTTTTTTTTTTTTTTTTTAAGAGCCTCAGCGTTCCTGTATTAGAAGGAGCTTGATCTTCTCACACATGAAATCCGTGTATAACGAGCCAAGAGAGGTCTTGCACTCCTACACGCGAACATAGAAACAGATAAAAACCCCACAGAAACATTATTTCCTTTGCTCCGTTGCAAACTCCGTAGAACTCTTCATATTTCTCCATACATGCGGCTTTAGTTTCCAAGACAGCACCGGGGCATCCGCAGCATAGCAATGTGTTTCGCTCAAAGGGATGTCCTTGTGCATTGCAGCTGTGATCCGCCTCAGGTTAGCTTTCTAAACTGTTTTGTGCTTGTTGTGGTCGAGTCATGTATATGTGTTGGTGCCCTGTGTGAGGACGGTGCTGTGTGACCAGACATGAGGACAGTCAGTTAGCCTCTGGTGTGTCTGTCAGCCTCCACCAAAGGAGAGGGTAGAGCAGCCTCTGTCGGGGGGGGGGGGGGGGGGGGCAGCTTGAGTTGTGCGTGTTCGCTTGTGCTCCACTTTCCTTCCTTTCCTTTCATATTTTCTTCATCTTTCCACCCTTCATTAACAGTACATCAGACAGGCAGGCCGGATGGTGTGAATGGAAGAGTCATAAAAACAGGCACCTGCCCTTTTTTTTTTTTTTTTACAGGGAAATAAAGCAGACTCGGGCTTCTAAACCCATCCTCTCGGTGCATTTTTTAATGAAGCATAAAATTTTTTAATTAAATCTTAAAAGCCTGTTGACACAGAGGTCTAAAGGTTTTTCTCACGTAGCTACTGTGCTATGTCGTCCGCTGTTTGACCCGGCGGCGAGGGGGTACGGCACCGACTTCTTAGTCATTATTGCTTTGAAATAACTCCCCATCTAGCTCTTCATAAATATTGGACTGGGGGAGACTTTAAATACAACAGAACCATTATGTGGTTAGCAAGTTCAATGCAGATTATTTCTTTCGCTTTAAATATCTGAACCAACCAGTGTCCCATCATTTTGTTGCCTGCTATTGTCTGCAGACCTGGTGTCAAGCCTTTTGTTTTTGATATATAACTTGGCTGCACTCTGTTTTACACTGTCCAAATACTGCTGTCACAGTTTCTGTGAGAAAAGGAGTAGATCTGCATTACATTTGTCAGCCACAGTCAAGCCTTTACAATCTTTTACTCAGGCAAATAGACACAGCTGGAGAAACTGTAAGATGCTTGTCCCATTAGATTTATGACCCCTCCCCCTCTGGAGTGCAGCAGCACCACCTCCTGCATCAGTACGCCAGCTAAAATATTAGACATTTATCATGGTTATTATAGTCAGTAAATCCTTCCACACAGTGCAGAGGCTCCTCAGCTTTGTATTCTTTTGGGATATGAGAGTAAATGGATTAGGTTATTGCCTGGACTTCGGCGCAGTGATATCAGCCACAATAATCTTTGTCCTCCACCACGGCCTTTAGAATTTAGGGCTCAAACGCATCAAGCCAACCTTCGAAAACTACCAATGATTTTTACTTCACACTGCCGCGCGTCTTCTGTTAGAATTTGTTCTTGAACGTACGGCAAATGCTAAATGCTTGTTGCTTGTTCTCTGCCTCTGAGAGAAGAAATACGGTCGCCAGGTTGGAAAAGAACATCATGGAAAAGAAAACAAAACCAACTAGCTGGAGTAAGACAGACTAAGACTCCTGACTGTGCACATTGCTGTAGGATATTCATAATAGATTCGTTATTGAAGGAATTATTTAACATTTAGGAAAATATTTGTTTTCTTGCCAAGAGTCAGACGAGAAGCTTGTTACCACTCTAATGTCTTAAATATTCAGCTGCAGTCAGCAGTTGGTTAGGTTAGCTTAGCAAAAAGACTGGACACAGGGGCAAAATCCACCTTCCTGCACCTCTAAAGCTAAAGAACAAGTTGTATTTCATTTGTTTAATCCACACAGGCACGCAGGTATAAAAGTCTGGGTTGCGCATGAGACATATTGTAGTCAGTGTTATTTTTTTTATTTTCCATCATTTTGGACTCTTTTCTGCTTCAGCCTGTTTCTGCCCACCGTCCTCACTGATACATGACCCAGATACCTGGCTCATGCTTTGGCTTGTTTTTTTTGTTTTTTTTCACATTCACTGTCACTGACATTGCTTTTCTGATCTCACAGCGTGCCCGCCGGGTACCTTCAAGTCAACCCAGGGTCCAGGTCTGTGTCTCCAGTGCCCTCCTAACAGCCGCTCCACGGCTGAGGCTGCTACCATCTGTGTGTGCCGCAATGGCTACTACCGTGGTGATGGTGATCAACCCGATGAACCCTGCACCAGTGAGTACATTGTACATGACACAGCATAGACACTCTAATACAGGCTATACATTCTAAAACATGCACACACACACTTACATTCTTGTGAGAACATGCACCTGTAATAGGTATATCCATGTATACAAAATATATTCTAGTCTAAATGTATAGGGCATAAACTGTCACACATATATATTATTATATTATCAGTTACAGTGTACAATTTTTTGTATATTTATGTCTATGACGCCCTTTGGGTTTTTTAGTCATCAAACCAGCACAAGCATTCAAATGAGCATGTATCTAGAGCCCTAGTCGTCATCTCAGTCTGGTCGTAATACTCAGATCGCAGGGTTTCCATCATTGACATCTCTATCACGGTGCCAACGAGCTTTGTTTCTGTTTCCTCCTCAGTTATCACCCTCTCTCGGTCTCTCTCTTTCTTTTTTTTTTTTGCCGTTGTTCTTTCTCTCTGTCTGCTATCATCCCCCGAAGTCCTAATTACTGATGCAGATGCAGATGCTGCGAAGCTCCGACACTGTCCTGCCGTTAGCCACTGGAGATCCAATAAGGCCCCTCACAGCATCAAAGTTATCTTAATATGATGTAAAGGCAATATGCTAAGCCTCCCTGTCATCCCTGCTGACACGCAGTTACACAGAAGGAGACCCCAAAAAGTTTGTTTACCTCTCCTTTTTTTTGCCGCCACTGGGGAGTGTCTTAATGGTATGTTCTCCTCTCAACGGCAGTCACTGAAGCATTATCGGCGTGGTTATGTATTCATTTAGTCCTGATTTACTCACATAAACCTGGCTAATTGGCCTCAGCAATGGGCTTCGGACCACATTGCTTTCCTAATCAGTTAGCTGTAAAGGGTACCCTTCACAGCTAAAACGTGTATTGAATCCACCTCTTTTGCGAGGTTTCCTTTTTTTATATATAACTCCGAAGTGCTTTAAAGCGGCAGTGCAAACCCAATGCAGCATGGCTGTCTGTCTGAATGCTTCCCAAGTGTAGTCATCCACAACTTTAGGCTTTGGATGTTCTCAACGGATGACACCCCTCTTTCACCTTGAGTTTTTTTCACCCTCCCATGGTATACTACATAGCTCTCTGGTGAATTAGTGAACGCTCCATCAAGTATAGCATCTGCCGCTACCTTGAGACCTCGAATTCTCCCCGAGCAATCTCCACAACAGGTCCCCAGTGGAGCTCCTTGAACAGATCCCTCTGGTCGGTGTGTTCAGTCTCCAAATTCAGGCTGTGTTACTTTTTTTTTTTTTTCTGTTTTCAATCACCCCAATTCCTTTTTAGCCTTCTCTCAGTTTTTCGGCTTCTCAGGTTTCCCTCTTTTTCACACTGTTTTCTGTCATTCTTACTACAACATCAATCCTAGCTAGCATGCTTGAAGTCCGAGGTACCCAATTACATAAGTTAATAGAAAAGAAAATGTGTCCCCCTTTTACAAACAATTACACAGCGGACTATGAAGTCAAATGAATTTGTTACAAGAGACTTCATCCAGATTTGTTGAGAACGCCTACCTACGCACGCATTTAAAATGTCCGCATGAGAATTTTGTTTTCAACCTTAAATTAAAATTAGCATCTCGAACCAGCAGATTCAAAGCCTTGAACAGTACAGTGCAGAGGAATTTGATGCTCGGGCAGTGCTGTAGTTCTCAGCAGGGGGGCAGTGAGATCATCCTAGTAAGAATCTCTTTAATACTCTGGGTCCTGATAAGAGCACTACTAGAGTAGCTTAAATCAGGCCAATCTGTAGCAGCAGAAGCTGTAGCATAGCGCTCCTCGCCCGCGTCAGAGGCGCGGGTCCCTGTGTGCTCCAGATCAGTCTGATTAGGTTGCTGATGGATTGTCCAGCGCCTGGCTCTGTCAGCGGGGGGGGGGCACCTCCTGCTATACGCCCCCCCCCCCCCCCTTTTCCCTCAGGGATATGCCAAGCCTGGGATGCACTTCAAACTACCCCAACACCTCTCGCCCCTCCTCTATCCCAATCTTCTGTCTTGTGCTGACTCCAGCCTTGCCTGAGGGGAGAAACACCAAGTGTTCTGTCTCGCAGCGTGAAGCCCACTCCTCTCATCTTGGCTACCCAGCATTGTGCGCTCTGGGACAGTGGTTTGCATTTCACTGCACGCCTTTCTGGTCCCTTCTTCAGGCTCCCGGTCCCCTTCTGACTTACCTCCAGCTCCCCGTGGGTGTGCATGTGTGAAGAAGAATTAATGTGTACATGCAAGAACAGCGTGGCGGGGAGTGAGGTCGGATGGCTCCAGTATGCTGGGACCAGTGGGTTTCTCTCAATGTCTGAGTCAGAGAAGCAAAAATGACGAGCTGAGTGGTAACTGAGGAGAGTCAGAGAGGGAATGATTGGTCTGTGAGGGGAGAAATGAGGCAGTGATTGAGCATCCTGGAGTGAGGAATAGTGAAGAAGGGAAGGGATTTGATGGGAGGGAAGCACGGATGACAAAGATAGATCGTCACAAATCCATGAATTCAGTCGGAGGGATGTGACAAACTCAGACTTGAATCTGCACACTTGAAGGTTTAGTCTGGATTTAGGAGAAGTGATGGATTAAGAAAGCTGTCTGGAGAAGTTTAATACATAGCCCACAGGAACACAGGATATGAAGGAGTCCCCACGAGGCGCAGTATGATGTTAAAAAAGATGCTGTATATGCATGTTTACATCTTGGAAACCACCGCTGCCAGCCGGCCGACCAATTCATGGGGAAAATCTCTGGAATGTAATTGAATGAACATAAATATAGGGAAAGAGGAGGAAAATAGGATGGCTCTGATGGGTTTCGACATTCCTGATCCGTACCACATTGGCCCCGAATCTCGTGGCTCTAGCTCAACGCTCATATCTGTGGCCTGTCCCCTGCAAATCTCCTTGAGCCCTGTCAAACACTGTCTATGTCTCGTAACACAAACAAAACCCATCAAAATTCCTGACTGAAAGGACGGGCTTATCTGCTTTTCCATTCTTCTCATCATCCCATTTAGATTTTCTATTCACCGTCACTCCTCTCTCCTTGTTCTGTTTTCAAAGAGAAAGAGGAGTGAGGCATCAAAGTGCATAAATATTCTGTTCTTTTCTCCAAGTTTTTTTTTTCTTCTTTTTTTTTTGCCACATCAATTCTGTTGTCAGTTCTGGAGTCAGTTGAGGGTACTTCCCACAGAAGTTATCTGGCCAGTTTCCTCTCTCTCAGTAATGCAGTAGTATGTGGAGTCTGGCTTAGTCTAATCCCAGTACTGGCTAGGAGAACATAATGCTCCAGACTTATGGGCACATGCATGCAGACATGTTCAGAAATGACACCAGCCGCATCTAAAGCGCGACGGAGATGCAGAATCAAGGTAATTCAGCATTAGGGAGTGATTGCGTGGGCGTGGAGATTATCCTTTAGTCAGTTAAAGAAAAGCTTTTGTGTATTCATATTGTGTTTCCTCAGAAAAGTCATTGTGGATGCACCCACACCTCCCAAGCTGCACTCTATGCTCACACACACACGCGCGCTGTATCTACGGCTCCCTCAGTCTCTCAGTCAGACAGTATTAGTCCTTATAACATGTTTTATTTCATGTCTCACCAACCCACACAGCCCTTCTTTCTTTCTCCCAGCTCCTCTGGCTGTGATCAGTATCTCCACACAGGGACCTTCTGTTGGTCCCTCAAGGCCTGTTTCACATCATAAAAACAAACAGTTTGAAGGAAGAGAAGCGTCGGCCTCAGACCATTCAAAGAGTGGATGAGTAAACAATGTGCCGAAGTGTTTATTTTGGGCACTGGGGCACTCTATATATGAGCAGCTGAGGGAGAAAACTGGGCCGTGGTCTTTTACAGTCCAGGTGGCACCTTAAAGCCTGCTCACATACCACGCAGCTCTGCATACCTATAAATCTGTGAGTAGCCATGAGTCAGACAGTCCCTCGTGTGTTTTTCCTTTTCTTTTTTGTTTAAAATATTTCACGATGTGTTTTAATTGAAGCGATCTGCCTCTCCTTTCATTTTCCAGCCTCGCCCAGTACACCGAGATGTATTTGCTCATACATGCACGCACTTGAAGCCAGACCTCTCGATCAAACGCGCTGCTACATGTTGGTGTTTTCTTGACCTTGAATTTACCTTTGTCCATTTGATGCCGTTTTCATGCCACCTGCAGATTTCAAGGTGAAAAAGTAGGCAGCAGGGTGCAGCAGGGTGCAGCAGGATGGGTATTATATGCGTCTGAAGAGCGCAAGGTTAGATGTTGGCTGAATGTAGAACGCGTGTTTCATAACAGACCCCGTTTCATGAAGTCTGGTCTGTTTTCCGCTCGGTGGTGATTTATCATTTGGTTCACTGGTATCGTTTTTAAAATGTATTTTACATTACAAAATGATGTGACACAGCTGTTTATATTTGAGGGTGTTAAATTCTTAGAAAGAAAATCCAAACTCTCTTTAGATTGTTGTATAAATTGGATTATTATGGGTTATGGTCAGTTTATATAGCCATGTAAACAGCTTACACAAACCTTTCCTTGACTCGCAGTTTAGCCAGCAGTGACATTGTTATTGCATGTAAACACAAGCAAAACTAATTGAGCTCAACCTTATTAATCATGTAAGCAAAACAAACCAAAAGCAGGCAGCAAAACATTTTGTTATTAGTAGTCAGATTTTTTTTTTGGTCTTTAGTAATTGCAATAAATAATTATCACGCAGGGGTTTTTTGTCTTAAATGTGCATCATTACTAGACTTTTACAATGTCCACAAATTCAGCTTAATAAGGCACGTTGTCTGGCTCCCTTTTTGCTTCGCCATATATTTGTGCCCTACCGTACTGTGCTTTCTGGACAACTATATTGATTTTCTACCTGGTCTGCACTGTCCTATCCATGTGGTTTGCCAGTATTGTGATGTACCCATATGATTGCCACAGCTGTTAAATAGGTATATCACTGCATGAGTCCTCTTTAAATTCCCCCTCACAAAATCCTTTTGTGCATAATTGATTTTTTTTTTTTTTTGCATTGATTTGTCCTCATCGTCCTTGTGCAAATGACCTAACACTTTGCACTGGCTGTTGTAATTGCACCGTTAAAAACGGAGCCCTTACTGCACAGTTCATATCATGAAGAGCACACGAGCCGCTCGGAGATGATGTTTTGCCCGCTTTAGTGAAAGCAACATGTATGCGAGCGCGACCAAAACCGCCCGGCGTAGCTAAACGAACGCCAGCTGAGAGCCTGTAAGTAACGTTCTCAACAAATTAAATCCTATGGCAAATTAAAACAGCCACGGGGCACCTTAATAGTCTGCAAATCACTGGTTAAGTGGCAGTCACATCTGATTTCTTCTACCATCCCTGCATATGTGGCGCTTGGTTATAATTGGGACGAAGGAGTGTGACGCCTCATTCACACCTCGACCAGGAAATATTTATTCCTCCCACCGTTGCATGACTACGTTAATAGACGGTGCAGAGAAAATGCACAGAAGAAGATAGGTAGTTCAGGCGTGCGCGTTTGTGTCGCATGTATTTTCCACATGAGCAGGTGTGCGTTGCTTTCCCCAGCAATGCAAGTTTGGAGGCAAGTGCATGCATGTGATGGATGATACAGAGGATACAAGTGGTGTGTAACGTATGAACTGCCTACTGTGCAGTCCCCAAGGGGAAAGTCTAAAGCGCTACCAATTCCCTTCAGATAGCTTGTTCCTACCAAGACATTCTTTTTGGCCATATTTTCCCTCCACATACTGTTAGTAACCAAAAAAAAACAAAAAAAAAACAAATGACGTGCCATTTGACCAATGTATCTGGAGCACTAACTGTCCTCTCAGCCAGATCATAATAATCACACTATGGAAGTCACGCCCTTCCTGTCACTGACCTCTCTGTTGTTGAGGCGCCGAGGCGAGGTCACGGCAGTAACAGTGCCGTTCCCTCACCCTTGTGTGTTCTGCCGCTTTGTCCCAGCTCCCCAGGGCTATCCCACATGGCTTCGCAGCAACAATGATTAATTGTGTCTGCGTTGACTGAAGTAACTATCTGCCCTATGCCCACAGGAACGGGAAACTCGAGCGCTGTATCATAATATGCTTAAAAATCCATATGTGTCCTATTTGCTGTCATTTTTTTTTTTTTATTAGCGAGCTCGGGTAATTCCTTGAAGGGTCTCTGGAACTGAGAAGATTTTTAGTTTCACAGTCGTCATGGATCTAATAGTGGGGTCAGATAAACTTCTCTTTAATGATAAAGGTCAGGCTTTATGGAGGATGAATTGGTACTAGATCAGCTCTGCAGGGCATTCCTCACTTAACCTAAGCAGCACTGACTAAGGGCTTTAGAAAGCTTCTGCTTTATCGGCAGTGTTTGCTATCTGAGAAGTAAGAGCTGCCTCTGAACAGCCGGGGGAGGCCAGAGTCTCGGCTAAGCAAAATTCCCCACGACCATTCGAACGGATTTTAACTCTTAAAAGAATTGCGCTCGAGTCGCGGGAGGCTGAGCGAGCCACTTTTCTGCACCCTGGTATTAAGCCACCACTTAAGCGAAACAATCGTTTTATTATTTCTTGATTTCTCTCTGAATATCATCTTTGAGGTTCTGCTCCAGCTGTGGGCTATGAGGGAGTGAATGGAAGCGTGAATCTCCAGAGCCACTTGGATAAGAATACTCGCATGCAACACTGCATTTTGCTAAATAACCAATGTTTGATAGACACAAACGTCTCGCTGTATGATCTCCCTGGATGTGAATGGAATAAATTAGCATTCCAATTGTGCTGAAGCTGGAGAAAAAGAAGAAAAAGACAAGTTGCTCTTGAACAACACTTATATTTATTACAGGGTTGTAAATTGACTCAATTGACCTAACAGCAGGCAGATTTATGAAATAGTTTCCCCCCTTTTTTTTTTTTTGTGACAAGCAATGCATTATTTTGCTTCCATAATCGTGCCAGCTTGCCTTTTTTCTGATCTAAAATTTTATTAGGCATAAATTTGGCTTACTTTTTCTCCCTCTCTCTCTCTCTGCTTGTCCACAGGTGTCCCATCCAGCCCGAGGAATGTCATCTCCATTGTGAACGAAACCTCCGTGATCCTGGAGTGGCATTCCCCGAGGGAGACGGGCGGCCGCGACGACGTCGTCTACAACATAGTGTGCAAGAAGTGCCGAGCTGACCGCCGCTCCTGCTCCCACTGTGACGACAACGTGGACTTCGTCCCGCGACAGCTGGGTCTGACCGACACCAGGGTGTTCATCAGCAACCTATGGGCTCACACCCTGTACAGCTTTGAGATACAGGCTGTCAATGGCGTGAGCAATAAGAGCCCGTACCCCGCCCAGCATGTCTCCATAGATATCACCACCAACCAGGCTGGTAAGTGGCTACTGTGACCTAGCGTGATGCTGAAAATGATGGTGACGATGATGATAATGACCACTGTTCTCATCCATCTGCAGTATCATCATCATCATGTAATCTTCCGCACAGGTTATATGTTATTTAAAAGTTTTCTTTTTATTGGATCTCTCCCTTCTGTACGGAATCTGCTCCCCTAGTCGTTTTATTTCAGTTTTGCGAAACGGAAAATTCTACTATTATTGCATAAATGTGAGTCATTTCACCTCAAAAGACCATCATCTTGCACAATGTGCGTTTCAGAGCCTCACATCATGGCATAGCTGACTTCAGGGCTACTAAGATTTCACATCACCCCGCCATGAATAATGACTTTAATGCTTGAAGCGCTCAGCCAGCTGGTTTAGTGAAAGTTATACATACATGCTCTCTCTCTAAGCCTCCCTTCCCCGAATCAAAGTAATAGCTTTCCCTTTTGAAAACCCGACGGACGAGTTCAAACCCAGACCCAAGACAGAGCATGTGCAATTTTTGCGGCAGGACGAGCACGAATCACTGCACAATCCCTCTTTCCTTTTTAGTCTTATTTACAAATCAAACGCCATGATGGGAATAGCCCCAGTTTGCATTTCTCTTTGGGCATTCCAGGAAGGTAACCATCCCTTCAAAAACAACACACGAGTCATTTACGAGACCTCTTTTCTTTTTTTTGCTTGGTTTACATCTGGATGTTGAAGGCTGATTGCTTCACAGACTGACACGTCTCTTTGTGGCTCTTTTTCTTTGCTCTTTGTTTAATGAGACTTTGTTTTGATAGCATTGCACTCCCCCCAACCCCCCCCCCCCCCCCCCCAGCTGAAACATGTCTGAATGCACTGACACTATCCTGCTCTCTTATCAAAAAAAAAAAAAAAAATAGCAAGAGAATTAATCTTACTTAGCTCCCCTTTCATATCTTTCAGATACATTCAATATTGGCTGAGAAGCCATCATTTTCTTTTTTTTTCTGCAGCGTTCTTGGCTTAGCTGACAACAGCAACTCCAACTTTCACCTATAGCGAACTCTGTTTACTGTTCAATACTTTAATGTCAGACTTGGAGGAGACAGCCTGACCCAAGATAGATACATGGACAGCTGCTGTTTTCAGGCCGCGTTGAAATATTTTTCACTCCCGCTTTCCCTCTCCCTCTCTCTCCCTCTCCCTCTTTCTCTCTCGCTGTCCTCTCTTTCTTGTTTGCGTTTGTGTGCATGTGTGTGCCTTCTCTGACTTTGCTCGTGATGGATCTGAGTCCAGCGAATGAAAATGACCTTCATCCGGTTTTGTCTTCCTCTTTCTTTCCCTCTCACCCCCCCCCCATCTGTTTTTCTGTACGCTTGTGCTGTGTGCTCATCCTCTAACTACGCCTGTGATGGGACCTGAGCCCATCCAACGGAAATGACAGGTCGAGGGTGCTGTCTTTGCGCTAAAGCGTTTTTTCATGCTCTTGTAGATCTTTTGACTCGTACACAGAAGCGCCTATCATGGGACAAGTATTGACCAAGTGAAAAATTTAAATGAGGCCCTCTCCTCCGTTTTTCTGTGTTTCTGAGGACGAGGCGAAGCGTAAAAAAATCACAGCCGTAGCTTGTGGGACCTAATAACAGACATAAAGTGGAGTTACACTGTGGCGAAAGACAAGAGGATGTTGAATTCACACTGGCATAAGTTTGTCAGCACGGGTCCCTGTTGGCCGTTCACTGTGATTTTCTGTGTCACGTACACTTGAGCGCCTGCGTAGGCAAACACGCGGTCCGACCCGCTGACGAAATACCTAGTGTCAAATGAATTCAGAATTACTAATGCGCACTACATTTCCACTTTAATTGCAGAACGAATCACATTTATCTCAAACACCAGTGTCCTTTATCCAAATTCCTTTTGTATAGAGGTACATTTTGAAATTAAATTTGGTCCGCCTTGCTGGAGGGGTACTCTTGGAGGAATGTAATGACCAACCCGAACTTGTCTTTGTCTGAAAATGAGTCAGGGGGGAAGTGGGAGGGAAGACAAGGCAGGATGGAGAAAGGGAGAGTGCCTTTTTTTTTTTTTTTTTTTGACCAGAATGCAAGATTGTGACAGTGAAGGAGAGGAAAATGAGGGAGTAAATAGGTCTGATTATCAGGGTGGCCTAATGGTGCTGACTGTCCCCATTTGACAGGATAATAGCACACTTGACAGATAGATGTAGAAGAAGCAATGCCCAGGCCTATTGTTGAAGTCTGCTGCAGTAATGAGGTGTCTGCCAGTAATCTGCCAGGCCTATGTCCAGCCCTGTGTGGCCTTTTGTAGCCAGGTAATTGCACTGTTCCTAGTTTCGACATGGGGAGGGGGGCGAAGGGGGTTCATTGGCAGGCCACTGAAGTATCCAAAAAGGATTAATGTTGATAATGCACTTCAAAAAGTAAAAGTATAGACACACAAAATACAGAGCTCTATTTGTTGTGGGTCCACAAAGTCTGTTGTATTAAGAAATACAACGTTTTTTTTTTTTTTTTTAATGAACTTTGGAATCCTGTTGTCCGCTTATTAGGTGTTTTTGTTCACCGTGCCCTGATGCAAGGATGGGAGAGGTGGTGTAACAAGACGCAAGTTCTGTATAAATTAAGCAGCAATTGCAGAGGTGTTTGTATTCTAAACTGAGCCCTAGAGGACCCATGTCATTTCTCCATGCAATGCCAGTCATCAAACATACACCACGCAGATAGTACCCAATATACTGTAATTGTTGCAAATGGAAATGTGAAGGTAAAACAATAAAAACCAACAGATGCAACTGCAATCCAAATGAATATAGGCAGCGTTCTGGTGCATGCGCAGTATATAAAGGCAAACATTTCCTTCATGTCACTGTCGTGAATTCATAACAGCACAGTCGAAGTCCCGTTGAATCGCGCTTGATTGCTCCGGCGTCAGAATGACAACTTTAGCACGGTGAGACAAAAGCAAAGGATGGCACTGTTTGGACTAAACAGACGAACAACGCGCAACCCTAATTTCACATAATGTCCTATCAGTGCCGGTGCCAAGACTGGCAGTAGAATGGACAGATTTCTTTGTTTATAGGACATGGCATTGTTTATGCGCATCAGGGAATGCGCAGGTGCACAGATATCCAGGGTGTGAAAGTTGAAATTTATCCATTGAATACTTTCACTGCAATTCTGTTTCAAATTAAAATAAATTAAAAAGAAGAAGAAGAAAAAAAAAAAGTTGATCTGATTTGGACTGTGGATGAAAGGAGCCGTGCCATGAAACCGCGTGCGCAAAAGCCTGCGTGCAAAGTTACACGTCGTGCAAATCAAGTCTGCGTTTGTTTCTCTGAGTTTTAAAGTGAAGTTTATTATTGCCAGAAGACTGCGGTGCAGCTAAAGGTAACGGGTGCACCGCTCAGTCTCCTCTAAATCCCTCTCGGCTCTGCCTTTCAAGGTGAGCCATTTTTGTCATGTGCTGTTGTGCTCGGCACAGCTGTTAAAGGGGATGATGGAAGAGATGAGTAAGATGATTGCCTAGCAGATAATAATTAATCAACCTACCCTCTTATTTATTTTCCATTTCACCCATCCTTTCTGCAAATAACAAGCATGAATGTGCCTCCGCTTCAAATGAAAATAAATTGCAGTGCATTTATATATGCATTTATAGATGTCACTGTGGCCATGTCATTAAAATAAGGGCATGCGATGTCAATCACGTCCAGTACCATCTCTTTGAACTGAAGCACCACTTCGCCGGTTTTCAACCTTTTCTTTAATTGACCAGCCTAATTGCCCATTGATGATGTTTCCTGCCGAGCAAAAGCAGTTTTCTTTGTGCCAAAGTCTGGCTTGAAGTTTTTGTATTTACAAAGTCTCACAGCTTTGTCTGGTTAAAGTAATGACAAGAGGCCTTGATACCAAAATGAATCTTTCTTGCTTCTCCTCAGCTCAAAACAACATCATCAGGGATTGGATTTAGGGGATAAATAGAGCCTTCCCATGAGATATAGACTGTTGACAAGGCTAATGCTATATTATTACCTTTCTAGTACTTTAAGAAAGTCAACCAATGAGAAAACCAATAGGTGAAGTGGTCCTTTACGTCAGATTACCCGGGAAAGAGAAAGTTTGTGCTCGTCTCAGTGGAATCTTCTTTTTTTTTTTTTTTTAACTCGACATGGCTTTAGTGCGGACTCTCTTGTGAGATTAAGGAAAACCAAGAGACCACCTAGAAAACAGTGAGGTGGCGGTAGTTAGAAGGGTAATGGTGTAAATTGCCAAAGGTGAGAGGAGGAAAAAAGAGAGCGTGGATGAGGATGAGGAGAGGAGGGAATAATGGAGGTGAGGAAGGAGCTGGAGGGATTTAGTGTGAATCACAGAAGAGGCCATTTAACTGCCCTCGATCCCAGCGTGTGTCTGGGAGGAAGGACTGATCAATAGTGTGATTTAAGAGTTCATTCACGGCTTGTGCTCTCCAGGAGATACGCACACACACACACACACACACACACATACAGATACAGACATGCAAAGGTTATATACTGCCCCCTCTTAGGCTATCATTCACCCCTGGCCTCAATTTAGTCATATTTATCTATGTTAGCTATTGAAAAAATAGCCATTTTATGTCTCTTTGTGAAATAGTGTGGTTTAATTTTAAGGGTAGGAGACACTCTCTGCTTCTAGTGAATTTATTAAATTGCCAAATGACCATAAAGTAAATATATATCATAGTCACACTGTGGGGGATGAAAATACACGTGAAAACTACTGACAAGGCAGCCGTGTTTTTTATGTAATCCATCCTGGATACTTAACCCACATCCACCGCTGCTTCAAATGAGGATTTTCATCTTTTACACGTTTTTACAACTCTTTTCTCCTCTGAGTGGTTACACGGGGGCGGTTTGGTGAACAATGCATGAGAGAAAAGAAACAAAAAAAATTGTAAATCTTATGACTGGTGTTATCTTTCTCAACTAATGCCGGATGCTCAACAGTTCTCTGATCTTACTGGCACAGCCTTCTTGACCTAGATTGTGTGCCAACAATCCCTCAGACCACAGAATGCCAAGTATATCTACAAACAATCCTCCTCCACTTAGCTGCTCTGTTTGGAGAGCTATTCCCACAGAAATGCAAACATCACTATCCTCGGCCTTCTATGGGCAAGTCCAACCGGGTGGGTTGCATTCAAGATGGTAAGATGCAATGTGCCGGATTGAAATCCAAACAACCAGATGAATTAAAGAGATCTGCACTCTGTGGGGTTCTAAAATCAGATGAGATGTTAGGCAAACATGTCTGCGGAGGGTATTCAAGACACTACTCATTATGTCTTTGCAGTTTACAGGCTACAGAGACTTTCCGTTTGTTTTTTTGGAGGGAGGGGCGTTGCTTTTTTTCCCTGTTTCTTCCTTCTCACCGCTGCCGTTACAGTATGTATCAGAGATTGGGTGTCCAATAGTTTCATCATCTTAGACCGTTCTTCAGGCTCTCTCTCCGGGTGCCATTTTTATTTCATTTGATGCCTGTTCTCATAAATTTTGGATCCTGTCCCTGCACATAGAAAGTGAGGTATTAGCTGCAGGCAAAAGTGTGGGCTTAAATGCCAGTGAGCCCCCTCAACAATTCTGATATCTTCATATAGTGTATTAAGTGATTGGAGGAAGCCTGTGTGCGTGTTTGTGTCTCTGTGAAAGTATGTTTATGCAGTGTGCGGGTTCTTTTTTTTTTTTTTTCTTTTTCCCCCACATCGAGCTACGTTTAGAATCCTCCACGTATAATGTGATTTTAAAAATAATTCCGACCATGTTTCCTTGACAGAAATCCACGGTGCTGAACTGATCCCTCTTTATGATGTTTGAGAGAGGCCCATTACCATATAGTCATGGCTGGCTTGGCCCTCTGAGCCCCTGCTAATAGGGTAGGGTAGTAGTTAAACCTATGCCTTTGACAGAGGCATAGCACATGACTATAGGCTGCTCTCCTCATCTGAGACACTGAGCCCCTATTAGGAGACTGCATGGTTCAATGGCGTGCCAGCATCTTAAAGCACAAACCGCAAATACACCAGAGAGCGGCTCGGCTTGTCGATGGTGGTGGTGAATGGGTCCATATGTATTTGTGTACAGCTCGAGAGTTTGAATGGAACAAGATCAGCTGACCAATTATGGCACAACTTTTCTGTCCAATCATTTCACTGAGAGCAACTGATGCAGAGCGGGAACTTGCAGCTGGGAATTCAGATGCGAAAGCTGTGCTGCATGAGGAACACAGACGGCTGTCTCTGCTCAGTCTGTCCCAGGAATCTCAAAGAAAGGACACAGTGAAAGGAGAGAGAGAGAGAGGGAGAGAGAGAGATGGAAACTTCAAACTTCTCTGCTCATTGGGATGGTTGAACTAATAAAACTAATAATGTCTCTTTTTAGAGGGTACCAAAGACTGAATTTGTACTTACCCTTAAAAAGGGAACTAGGGGACAAATCAAGTTGAGTTTGTTAGCACTTCTCAGCACTGTGAGTACAGCTGTATAATGTCTTCGGCAGCTCTAGAGGAAGTTTTCTAAAGTCTGAGAAAATCCCGTCGTCGCGGTCAATTCGACTTGGAGACTGCCGAATTTGAATAGAAAGACTGCATCACAAACTTTGGCCGAGGAGTTTGAAAGAATCGAATATGGGCAAGGAACTTCGTCTAACAAAGACACACCACTGAGTTGCATCATGGGAAACATGACAGGAGTTTTTGGAGCTTTACCCGTGCAAGGGGGAAACAATTTGGGATATCTCTGCATCAGTTTCGACCGGTCTTTATAATATGTCTCATATGGAGTACCCTTTTTAGATGTAGAGCAGCATATCATATGAATTATGGCGAGTACACAGTGTAAGCAACAAATAACAAAAACAGAGGTACAGGTGTGTGCCAGATATCTAAAGTGATGCTTCAGCTCATCTGTATTCCACAGTAGATTAATTGTGAAAGGGTAAAGAAGCATTTCATTCTTTCATCACTTTCACCACCTTTTCTCTCCCTGTCTCTCCTTTCTCTCTCTCTCTCTCTCTTTTTTTAACTTTCTCTCTTTCTCAGCCAGACACTGGGAGGCTTTGACTTTGATTAATGGTGAGCCAAGCTCTGCATTAAAAGCCAGGGGCAGCAAGTGGGGCCAGATAAAAGTGGAGCACAGGAGCAAGGGATGGGAGGGATGGAGGGAAGAGAGAGGAGTGCAGGACACAGTCACCAATCACTGTCAGCATCATCGTCCCAGGGTGACAGTGGGGGACGCAGTTGGAGGGGACAGCGGTGCTTCATTGGGCTGAACCTCACCCTCGTACAGGCACAACACATTGTCTCTGACAGGCTCTTCACACATAGGCTACTAGGACACAGACACGCATACGTGTGCGCACACACTTTCTCTCTTCCCTCGAAAACACGGCCACTCTCTGTCCAGTGGGACGCGCCAGTGAGAAAAGTTTTTTTTTTTTTTTTTCCTTTAGGGAATGCAGTGAGACTTTGTGTCGTAAAGAAAGAAGTTTATGATCAAAAATATAGAACTTACACTCGCTATCTTGATAATAAAATCCTCATCAAACACAAGTTTGAAAAACCGCCACGGGAAGATGACGTTTCAATCTTTAATCCCACCTACAAAGCTCCGATTGGCTCAGTTGTTTCTCCAAATCAGTAAGTACAAACCACAAAAAAATCTCATTAAATCACAAAAAAAAAAAAAGGCTATACAGACTTGCGCACATTTAGACATTGGACATTTGAGAACATGCATAAACAATTCTCCATGGTAAAAGTTAATGCTTTTCTGTCTTTGCGCCTGAATGCATGAACTGAATTGGGACCAGGACTCGGGGCTGGGTCTGTGGAAATACCTCTCCTTTTCAACCCCCTTTTTTCCACTGCAAGAATTTCTGTGTGGAGTGCCCCTCCCTTGGGTCTGTCAGGAACAGTGTGTGCCTGTGGCCGGTAATTGATAATGCGGCCCAGGCAGCCCTAGCCCTGGTCAGTGGAGCATGAACCAGCCTGAGAGGCAGAGAGGCTGAAGTGCACCGAGGTGAGGCTTAGCCCTCACACTCTCTGTCTAGGGTATGAGAGGGGGAGGGAGGGAGGGGAGGGAGGGAGGAAGGGCAGGAGGTGAGATCCGAGGGAGGCAGAGGGAATAGAATCCATTCACACTGACAGGATAAACAGAGCTCATTCATTTGTTTACATATACATTTTTTTTTAAATTATCTGACAATCAAAATGAGAAATACTTACACCAGGACTGCAGAGCCGCCTGCCTTCCCTGGAAAAAAAAAATATATATGATTTACAAGCAATCACACTGAGCGAAAAGGTCAGAGGCTTTTCTTCTTACAGCGCTCCTGTGACCGGGGAGTGCTTACCCGAGGGTGAAGTACGAAGAAAAGGGAAAAAAGAAATAGAATAACCATTAAGGAGTCTGATCAAAAGGATCATTTAGTTGAGAGAGGGGTGCTATTTGCTGCCTTTTGAATAGAGGAGTTATTCAGAAAGATGGTGGAGTGGAGACCAGGTGGAGCGATGACTAGGCCTCAGCAGCGAGCAGGCTGAGAGCCAAGAGGCTGATAGGCACAAAATGTAGAGCATGGGCCTGTGCGGGGCTGTATTTATGCCTGCAGACATGGGGGTGGAGATTCCTTTCCAGCAGTGTATACAAACACACAGGCTTTGAACTTAATACAGCCGCAGACACATTTTTTTTTTTTTTTTTAATCAAACTTACTTGTATGTTCACAAATTGGTTTGATGAGTAAGTTTGGTTGGATTCATCTTTGAACTTTGAAATTAGAGTTCATCACAGCACCTTGAAGGAGTCTGTGATCATGCAGGAGATTTCGGTGCATATTCACGTGTCATTAAAGGGCTTCATCAGAGCATAAAAGCTATGCAATTTGTACTTTTAGTTAATATTTTGTGACATTTCTTATAAACAAATATCTGTCTATCATAGATTGGTGCATTTATACTAAGGCTTCTGCTTAAGGCCTCTTAAAACCTAGCTACAGATCGTCTATAACATTTAAAAAGACGTAGCTGTTTAAGCAACACTCAAAACTAAATCAAGAAAAACATCCTTGGGTGCTGTTTATTAAGGGCTTAACACTCAAAAGCTAATCTGCTTACGTGCGGTTTGATCAGATTTTATTGACAGTGCTGGCGACATGAGCAAACAACCCCACAGCTATCAAATTCTCATTCAAAATGTTGCTCTGCCCCGGTGCATGAAAGTATTTTTCCCAATCGAGCCCCGTCCACTTAAAAAAAAACAGTGAGCAGAGCACGAAAAACACAAGAACGGAATCTCTGAAGTACAATAAATGAAACCATTTCGACTTAGGCAGATAAATAGTGTGTTCATGTAGGTCCGCATCATTTGTAGCAAGAAGACGATGAGAAAATGTGTTTTCGGGCCCTTTAAACTCAACTCCTGAAAAGTTTTCACATTTGCTGCTTGAATAATCTTTTGTCAGGTAGGCTTTCAGATGAAAAATCCTCTGCTACACGGAAACTGGTGCACTTTTTTTCTCTCTCTCTAGCAGTAACAGTGTTTTGTTTAGAATAAACAGAAAAAAAAACACCTTTAAGTTGATACATATGATTCCTGGACGGTGTATAACGATTTGAGCCGTGCCAGATTTTAGTGGGCTGTTCTGCTGGCCAGACGAGAACTGTCTGTGACATTTAGGAACTTGTCAGCTTGCCCCAGATTACACATATTAACACAACATGAAGCAAAAGCGAATATCAGCACCGGGAAGATATGCTTTTTTTTCCTCACAGAGGAGACAGTCCAGGGTATTGAGCTCCCTTGGCGCCACTGCCAGCAGTCACTAGATATCCACGGATTTGTTAAATGTCAACAGTGAGGAAATCTGCCAGGGGATGATAGCAAAAAGACATGACACCTGTACCGATGGTAAAAGTTAGGGTCAATTCAGTTTATTTTTGCTTTACCCGTAGTCAATATGGATAAAAAAGATTAAAAGAACAATGATTTCAGTTGATCTGATGCAGGTCTTGTTAGACCTGAGTAAGGAAGATACAGTTTTTCAGCAGGCTGCGGCAGTGGCTCTACCATATTTGTGGCTTAAGCCCTCATAATGCCTACAATAAAGACAGGCAGTTGTAGACTTCTAAGTGACATTTAAAGATGCGAAGCCGCACACAGAAACAGACACAAGCGCGCACACACACACACACACCTGCGCTCAAATGCTGAAACGCACACATTTATGCAGAGTCTCATTGCGGATGATGTCTTCCTTCTGTTCTGTAACACAATCTCTGAGTGACATGTGAGGAGTGACGAGGAACGGGGGTTAATTCTGGGTTAATCGACAGCCCATGTGTGTTCATTCAGGTGCATTGGGGCTGCAGGATGGAATAGACTGTTCAGCTGGGCCAAAGCAATCACATTACTAGACCAATTTGATTCCAACTGGTTTAATTTAATGAATAATGTGTGGATCAAATACAGATGGGGTCTTTTACGTGTTTTATCTTGACTAGAGACTGTCATCTTTGTGAATATAGTTTCTATATAGAGTATGTAGAAATGTAGAATATTTCTCTGCTATTGGACGCAGCGTATATTGTTCCTGCCTGCGCTGTTTTGCAATCTCATGGCTCACAATGGCCGCATTTGTACTGAAATCTCCATTGTAGTATGCAATAAATCAGGTGACACAATCTTTATTTAGAAGATTTTGGCGCCGGTGTTGCCGCCTTGTGTGAGACCGTATATTATAACATAACACATTTTGTGTCATCTTTGTACCAAGTTACTAGTTCCGACACGTTTGGCTGCCTGATTCGAGCCAGAGTCGTGGTGACTGACTATTCTGGCGCAAAGATTCCCGCAGACTTGAGCTGACACTCAGCCGAGCCCACGCCCTCAAATCAGCCGCCTTATTTTAGCCAAAACCGGCACATATTCGGTGCTCCAGAGCCAGAATATGGCCGAGTGCAGGTCTAATCGGCCCAGCTCAGCTGGCTGCCTGGTTGCCGATGAGAGTGGCGGTTAAACTTCTGTGCAGAGTTCTGATATCTGATGATTCATTCCAGGTACACACATTGGATGACGTGCGTTGCAATTCTACTATTCTACTATAAATGCGCACTATCATTTCTGATATATCTTATTCGGAAGTAAAGAATCAATTTGGCTACGAAAGACCACAGTTACATCTTCATAATCTAAACTGGAGTGAGTGATGGAATATGGGAAAATTCAAAGGAAACTTTCCGGACTAGTGTCTTCACCTCACTTTTGCAGTCAGCGTTAGCAAAAGCGACTCACGTGGTATTTTGCTGCCTCTAGAGACATGTCTGTAATAATCAGTTTTATTCATGAAATGATTCTAATTGCGTTACTCTTTCTGTGCCCTACAGCTCCCTCCATAGTTCCCATCATGCACCAGATCAGCTCCACCATGAATAGCTTCACACTGTCATGGCCGCAACCTGAACAGCCAAACGGCATCATTCTGGACTATGAGTTGCGCTACTACGAGAAGGTGAGATGTGTGTGTTTGTGTGTGTGTGCGTGCGTCTCCATCCACAACATTGACAGCTATTTGTGAATGCTGCTGTTGTCTCCTACTGTGCACATGCAGAGTGAACTGTATGCGAAGCTCCCAAAAAATCCCAGCTCTGGCAGATATCTGTGAGCAGAGTCCCTCGGGTTGATAATATGTTCTTTCACTGTGTTCACTCTATCTCTCCCACTGTTCTTTGGTTTCTGCTGCTGATGAAGTGAATAGGTTGACCTCTGCTCTAGGCCCACTCCGCTCAGCGCAGCAACCTGTCCCGCTGTGAAAATGCATTGCATCTGGTGGGAGTCACATCGACCCGTCTGCTCACACACAATACGTCTGCTTTATTAAGTCGCCAGCCCTACCCCACAGCCCCTATACTCCTCTTGTATTGACCTGTAGGCTTTTCCCAAGGCCTGGGACATAATGATACCTAGAGATCCGAGACTCTAGCTTTTTGTTTGGACCCGTGTTTGTCCTCCTAAAGCTGATCGATAGCAAGCTTGGTCATGCATGTTCTTCCCGCAATCTTTGTCATCTTAAGCTTAAGACTTTTGCGAGACTTGGTGCACCTTCATCTTCTTCTTTCCAAGCAAAAGAAGAAGAAAAAAAATCTATCAGAGTTTTGTAAATGTTTTTTTTTTTCCCTTCTTCTTCTTTTCTGTTGAGTTATTTATTTCGCACAAACTCATTTTGGCTAAGGTTCATGGATCAATATTCACAGCTCCATCTTAGGAGAGTGTTTGTCACATTTAACATTTTCTATCAGGGAGAACAACAATCATGTTTTTAAATGATGTTTGCAGTTGCAAACTCAGTTATCCAATAATAGCCGCATTGCTTTCTGTCCTCCCTCCTCCCGGCATTGCACAGGTCATAAAATTGAATCCGATTGCCATGGCCCTGAGAAACCTTATCTGCCAGACAGCTTAGTATCGTGTAAATAACACTTATACAGCCTCCCATTAGCTCATGAATATCAATGAAACCTAATCCTATTGATGTTTATGTAGCGTGTCCTTACACAAACAGATGAGCGCGGCATAATCGCAAATTAGTGAATTAAGGAGGACAAGATTGCTAATTGCGCTGGGATGATTCAGGTGACAGAGAGGTTGCGCTCTACGCCGTCTACCTCTGTTTTAATGCTCCTTCATATCCCCGTGCACTCTTATGTGTGTCCGTCGAGAAAAAAGTGCCACCGTGTGAGTGTGACTAAGACACAGAAGGTGAGTCAGAGTGATTGCTTTGTGACACACTGGGCTGTGGAGATGAGATTTCCACATTGGTGGCCCTCCTTTGGCACTCTGTATTTCGGACCTGACAAGGCTTTTTATAGGCTCTAAACAGACTTTTCTTCCGCCAGCCTCTGCTGTCCAAAGTGTCACTGCAGATGTGCTTTTGTGCCTGATTAAGCACCAGACCTCAGAAGAAGAAGAAGAAGAAGAAGAAAAAAAAAAAAGCAGGTGGTGGCAAATTTGGGCAAAAGAATCATGTGTGTAATTTCCATACCAGTTAAAATTTACAGAACGCATGATGAAAAGTCCACATGAATTCTGTCACGCTTGATGGGTTGGGTTACTTACATGCATGTTTAGCCTGCTCGTTGCATGGAGAAGCAGGGAATTAAATCCCATTGCATGGAGGTCAGCCCCGCCAGCTCTCCACTGACTTTCTGAATGCTCGAGAGGTCCGGAAAGCCTGGAAGTTCCACGCAGCCGTAACACGATGATGTGGCTTTTTAGTCGTAAAAGGCAATTATGGCCGTCTGTCTCTACCCATGTCTATCACACACTCCTGTGCACACTCCCAGCTTTACCCAGCAGCATGGGTAACTTATGCTGTAGGCTTGATAATACAATCGTAAAAAAAAAAAAAAAAGTGCTTTTTTTTAATATAAAAATGGCCTTGCTATACTCGCCTGCCTTTTTATGCATTTCACCGATGCCTGCATTAATCTGAGAGCGGTCACACTGTTATGGCTGTGGAGCTGATTGTCTCAGCGTGCCTGGCACAGTCAGCGAAGTCCTTAGCGCAGTGGAGAGCTGTCTCTCTGTACACTCCATCTCACAGGAAGCCTCCCATAACCATTTGCAAAAGCAACATCTTCAGCAGCACGGCATTGTCACGGTAATACCACGGGGTAATCATAAAAGCCCCCCCAGCATTTGCAGTGTTGTGGTTTTAGCCATCAGTCTGATCTTTATTTGACAGTCCACAGTAGAAAGTGATGAATAAAGTATTGAGGTGGGGGATGATGACATGGGACAAAGGGCCTCAAAACATTTTTGAACTGTGGACATGTGCTTAACATGTGTGACCTTGACTGTTGGGCCTCCGGTATGCCCTGGGGACCGAAACATGGATGCATTAAGAAGAAATGAAAGTTGTTCACCAGGAAAATATTCAGTTGATCCGGCTTTTTGAGACATTCCAATTTACATTGAACCCGCTGGCTCGGATTCTCACAATACAGTCAGTCATGAGTGTCAGAGGAATGTATTTTGATTATTGTGTTGCTTTTTTTTTTTTTTACCATTGGTGGGATTTGCTGTTTTTTAAAGTACCAGTGAGACAATGAAAAGATCTGGGAAGTTTGAATAACATTTTAGCGTGTTTAAAGGCATGTCAGACGCAAAGAGCTGCACAATGTAACAAAAAAAAAAATGCTCAGACAGACAATGTCCACGTAAATATGTACATGTCATAAGGTTATTCGGGATAATTTCACTTTCACTTTGAAGTAGTTCAAAGAAATTGGTGATATACTGTAACAATTGTTCAAATCTGCCTGTGGCTTGTGTTTTGTAGCCTTAATAGCTTTGATGTGTTTATCTTATGTCCACATTTCATGTGATTTTGGTTGTGTGTGTGTGTGTATTGTGTATATTTCCCCAAACTACAAAAATGAGACCCAGACCAGCTATAGCAGTTTAGACTGTGGCCCCATGAAGGTGAGGGATGGTAATGACTCAAAAAGACATTCTGACAGTTTCACCTGAAAGCTGCAGTGAGCGCTGAAGGCTGTTCTCTCAACAGGCTTCACTCCCTTCTTCAACCTACTTTCTCATTACAGAGTAAGTGGTCCCGGGACCCTGTAAATTGGGAAGCAAGATGAAGTGAATTAGAGGTTTGCAGAGAGAAAAAAAAAAAAAAAGTCAGATCTCATGCTGCCGGTCTCTCCATTTTCCTCCTACCCCTTTTTTCCTCTGGATGCCTGAAAATTTTGGGGAGGGTGGAAATAACTCAGCATAGCGGAGGTCAGGCCTTCCATTAAGGCTGGAGCACAGCAGCCACCGGCTCTGGTTACTGATGGCTCTGTGTATGTCGGTGTCAGAGAGGGGGCGCGCGCACGCGTGCGCGGGTAGCTCGTCTGCGTGTTGGTGTGAGAGTGTCGGCGGTAGTCCGGGTGCATCCATTCTGGATGACAGCAGCACTGTCACGCCGCAATGCGAGAAATTAAAAGAAATACAAGTTTACAGCATGTCAGCAGGAGCTGCATTGACCACAGCACCATCTGCATTTTTGGCACTCTGAAATCCCCCTTGTACTTTACATACAATTAGCAATTCCTCAGAAGAGAAGCCAGGAGAAAGTATTTATTATTCTTTTCTTCTCTCCTTGCCAACCTTCAGAGTCAACCATAACACTTTTGTAGACACACACAGATGTTGTAGAGACACGTTTGGATTTTTAATGGAACCTGTGAAAAGCAGGACTTTTGCAGCAATCTCCCGGTCCCCAAGCAAGGGTATTCACATTTCCTCCCCGAGTCGCTTTTCTCCTCTCCCTCTTTGTTTGTCCCCCCACCGGGCTCACTCAGGCCTCCTTGTTAGTCTCCAGGTGAATGGAATGCATACAAAGAGTCACTTCAAAAGGATGGTGGTTGCGAGGAACAAGAAAAACAAACTGAAGGCGCTGAGGCAAATAAATATCCCTTCCAAGTAGATAGATGAGATAAGATGATTCTTCTCACCTTTTTTCTTAACATGCGCACTAGTGTTTAGCAGGTGGCTTCGCAGAATAAGAATGAGGGGAACATCCTTTTTTCTTTTATTATTGTTGTTGCCTTATGGTAATATCATTTATTTTTTACATTATTTTAGTCTCTTTAATTCCCAGAATGATTAAAAAGCTGTAATGGTCTTTAATATCAGATTTTTATCGCCATTGTCTTTCCATACAAAATAATTACCATTTTCTCTACAGATTAGAATTCATGAGGTAATGGTAATTATTTGCACTTGATAATAAAACCAATCTAGGCTCTGGGATTTAAATTGTTAGCCCATATTTCCTTTTCTTTATTTAACCGTAGGCAATACATTTTAATTTTACATTAATGGGAGATTTCTTTCTTTCATTCCCACTTCACAAACACAATATTAGAAGATTGTTCTCCCTTGTCACTTCATCCCTCCCTGTGTGTGTGTGTGTGTGTGTGTCTCTGTGTGCGCTCGTGTATTTGCATGGCGTGCATGTGTGTGAGCCTGTGAGAAGGACACATGGTAATCCGCCATGTGTGCCTTTGTGCCAGGTGGCCATGCTGTCCATTTTGGGTGGTTGGCTTTTTTTTTTCTTTCTTTCTTTAAAAGGAAAAAAAAAAAAAAAAACACCAACCCACACGTGCACACACACACGTCAGGTCATGTCAAATCAAGTCACGTTTATTTGTGCAGTCCGATATCACGTATAATATCTCGGTGGCCTTTACAGGCACACAAGCGCTAATGTTTTTTGACTGGAAAACTCACCACCCCTCAACGGCTTTTTCAGAAAATAAGCAGGAAATGGCAGAAAGTGTCAAATGGGAAATTCAAAGAGAAATCTCCCCTCTGCAGTCCACTGGCAGTGAAACAGCAATTGCTAGGAAACTGGCAATTCCAAAAAATGAATTGAAAGTTGTAAAAAAATAATATACAAGTATTGGACTTCTAGTAATCCAGAAATATGATTATAATAGATCCAGGGCAAATGTAGTTTAGTACATCTTGTAAATGAAGTCAATCTTATAAAATGGTTCCAATCAGGAAGACTGTTCTTGCTAAGTTTGCCTCAGTGGTTTTACTAAATGCTACAGAGACCAAACTCCCTGTAGCTCTTCCTGTCTGTCACCCCTGGCAATGCTTTTGATTGGCTGGCTCCGCCATCTGCCTCCCCACCTGCAACTCTGTCTTTATTTAGCAAGTTAAGGTGTGGTCCTCCTAATCCCCATTTGACTGGCAGCAGGAGAGGACCTCTCGTGGCTGGAAGTCCCTCCTGGCATGGCCTTTTATTGGCTATCCTCTAACCCGCTGGAGTGCCAAATGCCATCTCATTTTTAAGTGGCAGATGTGTGTGTGCGCGCATGTGTGTGTCACATAATCCCCTTTTGACTGGCAGCATGAAAGGGCCATTCCTTGCTGGTGCTCCCTCGAGGGATGCACCCCCATTGGCGGTTTGCCATCTGTCTGCTCACCTGTCCTCTGTTCAAACTCAACAGATGGGGGTGTGGCCCTGAGAAATGCAGGAAGACTGAGATCTTGAGTCTACGATTCTTGGCCCCAAGTTGTCAATGTGCACTCAACCGTGACTTATACCCAATGAATGACTATGGTTTTAATCTCTCAAGGGGCTTCGTGTCTTCTGCAGCTCTTTCAAACGCGCAAGCTGCCGCTTAAAAAGGAGTTTCAGATTTTTTTTTAGCAGGTGGAGAGATGACAGATTGTGTGATATAATGGACAAAAGGTCTGCGGAATGATTAAACTCTCTAAACCAGTTACTTCCCGTGTTCCATTTATAAACATCTCTTTCCTCTCGGAGATAGAACGAGAGCCTGTTGGTGTGATGCTCTCCCATCCCAAGCCCAAACATTTGTCTTCATCAAGCCCAGAGTGTCCAATAAGAGCTAATGTGATTGCACACATCATTATGTGGGGGTTTGGAGGGTGAGGGCAGATTTCATAGCTGTGTTTACCTCGTCGGCTCAATGACGGAGCAACCGGAATGATTCAATTACACCAATCAGATTGGATAATGATTTCGATGTGGGTTGCTTCTGCCTCGAGTTTCTTATCGCTTCCTGCCATCATCTTCCTCCTCCTCCCCTCCCTCCCTCGCTTCCTCCTTGCCTATCTACTTTTTCCACTCTGCGCTGTTGTCAGAATTTTGACTTCATATTTTCTCCAAGCAGTCATACATGTATTAAAAGATGTAGTCCAGCATTAAACAATAGTGTGTTTACCAAGGTTTATAAAAAAACACACATACACACACACACAAAAAAAACAGCCTGCCTCTATTTACACTGTTTCACTGACACAGGGAATTTTACCCCTTCACTTTCAACTGCCCTCCTCCCTCTGTACAGTATGTCTGCATCTAGCTATCAGCAGCCTGCAGTAGTGGGTGTAGTGTAGGTGCAGTCTTATTTTCTGGCTGTCATATTCACTCTGGGTTATGGGAAGGTGACAGGCCTAAGTAATTACTGATCCCCCATAGCAGATACCTCCAGCAAGCCCCAAACTACACTGCAGCACACTGCCTGACTGGCTCACTTGAGCCCAGGAAGAGAGAAAGACTGAGATACAGGATCTGGAGGCCAGTTTTCACATGGTCGGAACCACCCATTCACATGGTGGATGGCTCTGTGTATGTATATATGCACCCAGGCAGGTGTGATCAAATTCATATATTCATGCAATGCACGTCCAGACAAAGTGTGAAAATAAAACTTTTGAGTGCATCTAAACAGGTATTCACGTCTAAAGGCACAAGACAGATGGGAAAATGCCTAAATAGAATGTTATAATAAGTGACGGCACAAATTATTTTTATAGCATTTCCTTTCGTGAAAAAAAAAAAAAAAAAATAGAAATGTTTTCTGTGGGTGGAACTGGCCTGTCATCATATTTTAAAAAGCAACGTAGGGCAGACAACAAAACAAGAGGACGCAGTGCTCAAACTTGCAGTAATTAAACTGCCTCATAAAGCACATCTGAAGAGACAAATATGCCACGCTATTCTGTTACACTTCAGAAGCGGCCGCTTGTGCTTTGCAATTTGCAGGGAAACGATTGCCATTGTGTACACATTGTGTGTGTATGTACATTACTGTATGGATGAGATGTGTTTGTGTGTGCGTTGTCCATGCTACAGTGTTGTGTATTTAGATGTTAAACTGACCAAACCCTTTACATATTATCCCTTCCTTAAATGAGCCATTAAAACCTCTTTCTTTTTTTAAGAGAGCTCCCTAACTGCTCTGTCTTTTCGGTTTCTCCACTCTTCTCCGCTATCTACTGCTTTCATTTGCCCTCTATCAATGTTGTTTATCAAAAAGTACACTACATTTCCTGTATCTCTGGTTTACAACAACTACAATATTCGGCCTAAACTGATTTCCTCCAAATTTGGTCCACTTTCCCTACACTGTTTCCTGAATATACAATGCTTGGTTGGCCTGTTTCTCGTCTCGCTGTCAAACTACAGTACCACTGGATCTTGTTTCTTGTTTTCTCACCTTTGCTGTTAAGCGCTTTTCCGCTGACATCCTCTCATCTTTAAGTCATGCCTAACCTGCTCCCTGTGTTCACTGCTCTTTTTTTTTTTTTTTTTCTTTCAGGACCACGCAGAGATTAACTCCACCATCCTGCGAAGCCAAACTAACACCGCACGCGTAGAGGGCCTCAGGCCAGGTACAGTCTATGTGGTACAGGTGCGGGCGCGGACTGTGGCTGGCTTTGGCAAATACAGCAGCAAGATGTGCTTCCAAACCCTCACAGATGGTAAGGATCGTCGAGCCAGGAGAAACGGCTCTCTCTGTCTGTCTCAATTCTTCTCTGTCTCGCTTTGTCTCTCTCGCGCGCGCACACACGCACGCACACACACACACACCCTAACTCTTTCTAACAATCTTGTTGCTCTTTGTATTTGTTTTTGCATTATTATTAGTAGGTGAGATAGAGGGGAACCGTAATGTTCGATTGCACTTCTATTTCTACAGCTAAATTAATTTCCTTCACGGTCAGATGTGTGTGTGTGTGTGTGTGTGTGTGTGTGTGTGTGTGTGTGTGGGTGGGTGGGTTGGTGCTTTGAATATGTAGAATGCTGAGTGTCTTTTGTTTGTGCAACTAACTGTGCTTGATCCAAAATGCTTAGCTAATTGGTTTTTCACCCGGCCCTTCTGTTGCTGTAGAGCCATCCCAGAATGCATAGCTGTGATTAGTAGTTGATGAGATTAATTTTTTGCCATGGGGGGGCTGGATTGTTGGAGAGGGAAGGGGCTGAAGAGGAGCCGAAACACCTGCTACTCTGGCAAGGTTGTGGAACTATGTTTATTAGTCTAAGTGCAAGGGGGTGTGTGTGTGTGTGTAGGGTTGGTGGCGGCAGCGTTGCATATCAGTTCTTCGTGTGGTACTTTTTCGTAGCTATGCCAGGCAGTGAAATCGGTGCTAAAATTAACACAGCATGATTCAGTCTGGACGGATTAAACATTTGACTGGCTACGTGTTACATTCATAAGATTTGCCAAAGTGCTGCCTCATCGCTGAACTATCAGACTACTATACACGCGTGGCCATAGTTCATAATGTATCAAAGACAGGAGTGACATTTCCACACTGTACTGTGTTAATGGGGATGATAACGATGAATGAGACGGTGATGATCTTGAGGGAGGGGAAGATGGGAAGGATAATAATGATGATGAAGATGATCAACGGGGCTATTTACCTCTGCGGAGCAGATGTAGTGGCATAGTCATGGCCCCTTTGCCTTCCCCTCCTCAAATTATCGTTCCCTCAAACAGGCTCATACCCACAGCCGCTTCACGCTCGCTCACACACAAACACTGTTAACGGTTCATCCGATGGCTCGCTGCCACAGCACGATATTCGTCAAGGCAATTAGCAGCAGACGCTGGGGAGCTGCTGACAATCACACCCACGGCTCCACCTCCTGCCCCGCTACTGGTCTCCTCTCCCCCTGTCAAGCTGCTCCAATGTCTCATGAAGACGCCACCTCGCCACCCGACCACTGTTCTCCCTACGAAAAAAACAACATATAATCCCCTTTGTCTTCCTGTCAACACATTTTCATACACCTCTACAAGGTGTCCTTTCACCACCCCCTACACAAACGGACATACTCGCGCGCCGGGATGAAAAAGACTTGATTGGTTCATCAGTAAGGTAGCAGGACGGCACAGTCCTCCAGTTCCCTAATAGTTTGAAGCTCTTAGGACTAACTGATTGTTATAGGAGCCTATTTACCACTGGAACAGGTAGCAGTGTGATTTCTGGCTGTCAGGAAAAATCACATTCTCATATGGGGCGAAGGGGAGATTTATCTGGACCTCTCACACCTAATATGCATCAAAAGAGAACAGGAAGACTGCCTGGAAGCTCGGATAGCCGGAACATCATTCACACAGTTTGCTTGAAACGTATTTGATAAATGTGCAAGTTAAAAGAGTGAGCAATTCCTGTCACATTGAGTTTCCTCATATATCGGCACTCTCACGCTGCTCCAAAGATGCATTAGTTCTCCCTTTATCATTTTAATCCAATAGGCCCATTCTACGCAGGGGATTGGATTTAGAGGCTGCTGATTTGCCTGCGGCATGCTAAATCGTGCGTTGCTTTAACTACAGTGTTTACCGGTGCCAAAGTCGCGGGAAGGCAGGCACACCAAAAAAAAAGATAACTGAGGATTCTGCTGTGTAGCGTTTTTTGGCTGGCATTTAAGCTGTCCTCGCCAGCCGGCCGCGGCCACATAGGCTACATAAAACATGTTTGGTCTATACGTGATTGGCAGCAGATGACTTCCTTTTCAACACCTGAGAAACAACATTCCAAGGTGCACTTTCTTGTCCGCTCATTTCTGACAGGTGCAACAGAGAAGGCAAAGAGGCGCCCCCCCCCCACCCCCCCACCCCCCTTCGCTCTCCCTCGCCATCAGTTTTATGCTTCCCTCTCACTCTCTGTCTCTTTCTCGGTTTATCAAACGCCGCCTGTCAGTCAGTCTTGCTAAAGCTTGACGGATTTCAGTCAGCACCGCTCGACAGAGATGGGAGCGATCTATATGTTTTCTTTATCCATCATCAGTACAACCAGTTCTCTCTCTCTCTCTCTCTCTCTCTCTTCTTGTCCCTATCTCCTTCTTTACCTCCCAAACACTGCACACATGCAATCCTCCAAGTCATCATAGTCTTGTTTCTTTAGCTCTGAGCCATTCATAATAGCAGTCTGCTTTTTCTCTGTGTGTGTGTGTGTAATATAGACGACTTCAAGTCTGAGCTGAGGGAACAGCTTCCACTGATTGCGGGGTCAGCGGCAGCAGGAGTGGTCTTCATTGTTTCACTCGTCGCGATCTCCATCGTGTGCAGCAGGTAACGACGCTTCTCTGCCGTTCTGCTAGCAGTTTTGCTTCTTTTCAGGCTCCCAACTTTTTCTCCTTAATATGAAAATAGCAAAAATAAAAAATGCACCCTACTTTTGCCATTGCCATGGCAGAATATATGTTCTTAGGGACCTGTAATATAAGGGGCACCCATAATAACATCGAAGCATGTCCCCTCCATTTGCTAACAACCTTTGAAAGACAGATGGCAACACTGCATGAAGCTCAATTTCGTAGTTTCTTAATGAGAATCCGACCCTACATGTACATTCACGTGTACATTATGTCAAAGTGCAAAATTTTGAAATTTTGTTTCTAAGTTACTGAGATTATTTGACACTGAGACAGACTTTTAGGGGCATGGCCACATCCCCAGGTTATACTTTGGAAAATTGGTTATGTGAGTTCCTTATATACAGTCATTGAGCATTTAGTAATAGCAATCAGTTTGATGGAAAGGAAAGCTAAGTTGACATATTTCAAATGGAATATTCAGGTCCATGGAGAACAACCACTACTTTGCCCCGTTAACTGACTTAAGTCAAGCCAATTTAATTTTCCAGCAGTTTGTCACATTGTCACTTTCCTGTCTTGCTCAGCTTTAGATATATGAAAGTCGAATTTTCTGCAGTGCTGTGTGCAACTTTGAGCAACTAAAGTGTTCATCAAACGGGCCGGGCTCTTTTGATGCTGAGGCAGAGGAGACAGATGAAAAGCAGAGAGATCCTATCAAGGTCTAATTAAAAATCAGCTCATTTTCATAAACTTCATTTGCCATTGCTAACCCTCTGCAACCGATTCAATTTCAGCCACGTCATTTTCAGGCCATACGGAGAAACATGAGCAGTAATAAGGCCTCGTTTACACATCCTTTCATCCTGTCATCTCCTCTCTCGCTCTCTCTCTCTCTCTCTGTCTTTCTCTCTTCTCTCAATATTCATTGCTCCCCCAGGAAAAGGGCATACACCAAGGAAGCTGTGTACAGTGACAAGTTGCAACATTACAGCACAGGAAGAGGTGAGTCCATGTTTACAGCAGTTCATTTTTGTTGCCTTTTCTGTCCATTTGCTGGATAGCTCAAAAACTGCCTAGCAGATTTGGACAATAGCTATTTATGAGGCACTTTACGTTTCGGCTCATAACTCATGTGACACTGAACTGAACTGTGACATTTTTTCGTGGTTTTCGAGGAGTATGAGTACCGCCCATGCAAATTTCTGCCTCAGCAGAACAACGTTTTTACAACCTCTGCTAGGGTCTAAGGACAGATAGTGTTGTGTGCTGTATGGATTGTAGAACCCCTCAAGACAAATTCTGATTTGATACTGAGCTATATGGATAGTATTGACCACTCAACAAATTAAATCTGATAGTTTAGTTTAAAACTTTCAAACATGTATAGAACCGTGCTGCCTAGGTTTAGATGTCTTTCCTTAGCATTCTCACGTGTCCAGTCCTCCACTGCTGTCATATAATGTATGATATGGTACATATACATTAAGTATGTACTATTACGTAATTCGTTAGTGTAAAGGAGGTAGGGTAAAGAGAGAAATAACCTCAGGTAACAGGCATCTGTCGACGTTAATGTCTTTTCCTTCCTTTACACAATGACACTGACTGACAGTCATCTCGACGGGCTGTACGATATACTTGATTGAGTCGTGTTATGAGCGCCCTCTTGGCACGGAATGATGGGGGGAAGGAGCCTGGAGGGACACACATATTCTATACCGCGCGCACACACACACGTACACACAAAAGGGCGCGTGTGAGATTTGTACCTCAAATGAAAGCCCTATGTACTGCCGACCTAGCAGTCTGAAAAGGGGCTCACTCGAGGGGATAGAGTTTTGTTGAGCCTGACACAGCAAAGCGTTTCAACACGGTTACTTTGTGTCCCGGCTACAACAGTGGCAGCCGGGGGCTCATTAAAAAAAAAAACTGATGTGGGCAGAAGAGTCAGTTTTGTCACAGGCTATCTTTGGGAAAAGCAAATGCAATTAACACGAGTGGTGAAAATAAACAAAAGATCAGAGACGCTCGCAGGCCTAATCATCAAATAAGCAATTTGAAGTGGAGAGGAAATAAAATGCTGATAAGGGATCCTATTCATAGGTTTATTCCTTCAACCTTCAAACCGCCAACACTCATGAAGTAATCCCCCACCCCACAATTCATTGTTTTCCTCTATTCTCTCCAGATTTGACTGACAGTTTTGTAATTACAGTATTCAACGCAACAATTAAATAGCGCCGCTCAGCCAATTGTTTTGGGTGAATCTCCAAAAATGCGTCGCCGGCATTCACCCAGCTGCCAAACGTTCCAGCTGTTGCCACACACGTCAGGTGATGTCCCGTCATTTTTCAGCCCACCTGATGTGACAGACGTCAAGAGGGATGCTGCTTATACAGTAAATGCGGCAGTGCTGCTGGGTGGCCATGGTTATGAAAACAATACCTCTAACATTACACCAAACACTGGGTGGGATGTCATGACGAGCAGATTGGAAAAACACACACATCAGTCCCGCGGTGTTTCTTGTGTGACTTGGAATATAATTTTTTTTGTTTTAATTGCCCACATCAGTGCATCATCAGTACCACCAGCTTTCATCCCAACATACTACACACACTGCACTGCATCGGAGCATTTATCAGTTTTTGCCACATCACACATCAACAACCTGTCAACGTCAGTTAATTAACAGACAGATATTTCTAAGTGCTGCGTGTTTACTATATGCCCTAATGCTTCTCTGCATTCCACTACCAACACATCTTAAAATCACGAATGTTCAAACCTCGTTTGTCACTTTGTAGCTTCAGCTGTTGTTTGTGCTCCAGCATCTGGTGCTTACACTGAATGACAATAGAATTCAAACGACTATTTAACACATCCAGTTATTGTTAGATCCCAAATATGTTCATACTTCTGACTCCTTGCAACTGCACGCTGCATTCGTGTGAATTCGGCGAGCTAGTTACAACGTAAACTTGGTAAGCGTCCGTAGATTGCTGAAGGAACCACGACAAACCCAGCTAACATCAATACAAATGTGACTGTTAATCTCATGCAATTTTTAGATCCCCTCTGTGATTTCCATACTAATAAGCTGCAGCGTGTGTCTGACAAATGATTTTCTGACATCAAACAATGGATAATCAGGCTGTGTTTAGGAAGTCGAACTCGACTCATTACATTTACAGCGTCACAGATTAGTGTGCGTCTTAGACTAACGCGAAATGGGAATGCATTCGGTTTAGGCGCACAGTGTCCTGCAGTTGTTGATGTAAAGTGTGTAATAACATAAAATCTAATTACACTGAAATTGCCAAATTACAAATATTGTCAGGCAAAAGGAATTAGAAGAAACTGCGGTTCTTGAAAGAATTCCTTTAACTCAAAAAGATGAGCGTTTGTGAAGCTACTGTTTCACTTACCGGCATTAGTGTTTGTCTTTAGGCAATATGTAAATTCTGTATAGTAGGACCAGTAATTTAATTGCCCTCATAGCCAGTAATAGATTAATGTAAGCATTACTGCTGTACGGTTGATTTGTGGATACATTAGGGCCATTCAGTAAACGAGCAGGGCAGACTAATAGCAGGATAAATGCTGGACATTGGTGAAAATAACATGGTTAAGTGCAGTGCACTAAAGTATAATTTATAATGCCGGTCAACCAAATACTTACCATTTTAGCAAGTGTGTCATAGCCTATGGATTTTGTTTCGATTTATAGTCCAAATTATTTAATGAGTTGTCCATTTTTTTTCCCTCTGCATGTGGCCATCTCTTGAAAAGGGTATGCAATAATTGTACATGTTTAATGACGACCACGCGGCCCCTTTATATGTTGGGGTAAAAATAGATCTGACGTTTGGATACGCTTGCCTCACGTACACGTAGATGAAGGATATATGAAATATTGAAGCGTGAATCTATTTTTTATCTGATGGCCGTAAAAAGATGAGTCCAGTTAACCGGGGCTGTACCAGAGGGAGGGAGAGGGAGAGAGATATAAACTGTTTGCTTTTTAAATTATACATGAAAGTGGGCTCTGTGAATTATAAAGGAAAGGGCGTACATATGTGTGCGCGCACGCGTGTGTGCTTTTAGGTTTTGAGCCTCGCGCGTTCTCATAAACTTGCTGTCGGATGCTCCCCTCTGAGATTTGTAACCCACCCAGTTGTGCTGCTGAGCGAGCAGCTTGGCGACACTTGTAAACAGAGCGACTTTATGGAATGCAAAGCTGTAAACCCCCCTGATGGATTAACTTGAACACAATCTGTATGGAATCTTTAATGAGCAATTACATTCACACAGGCAGGGTTCAGTGCAATTAGTGCGGTAACTAGAATCAGCTTCTAGTCAAGAGCGAGGTGAGGCACCTTGATCCCTCTAAGACCAGACCTTATCCTCCTCCTGTCTCTTGAGACCCCTCCCTCTCTCCATGTGGCTTATGCAAATGAGTAGGCACAAATTGCCTTGATGGAGATGGTTTTATTCCAATCATGGTTGCCAAGGTTTTGACTAAACAGCTCAGAGGAAGAGGGCGGCCCTTGGGTGTCACAGTAGAAATGATGATTTGACGTCGGCGTGCTCGCTGCGGTGTCCATCTTGCGGCGGCGTGCGTTGAATTTGTTTACAAGCGTTTTTTTTCGGATATTTCTCCCAACGCGGCCTTTCGACGTACAAAATCTGTCCTCTGTTTGCACGCATCTCCAGTCTGTGAACCGAGCTCACCTATTGCAGAGCAGCATAAAGAGTTAGTTGATAGCACAGTGGTTTTATCTCTTTATGAGCTCCTATAGGGAAAGGCTGCGGGGAAATTGGTTCTCCCGCTATCAAAGGCCAGAGACTGCTAGAGTAAGGGATAAAAGGGTAAAAAAAAAAAAAAACTGTCTACATTTATTCTTTCTATATCCCTCCCTTTATCCTCTATCTCTTTATCTTTCTCAGTTTTCTTTTTTTTCTGGTCTGTTTACCCTTTCCAAATACTGAAACATCACACCACCATTTGGTTGCCAGCTCCAGTTGTAACCATTCCTGTAATCCTCCACCTATTCTATTTAATGTGTGCAATATATGCCAATATTCATTTATATACTGTAGTGCTGTTGCTCGTCTCTGCAGAGGACCGTAGAACAAATGGAGTTATCATCATTTACCACTGTTAAGAGCTTGTAGTGATTGTAAGTAATGCCGTGTCACACTGTGATTTAAGCTACGACTTGAAGGGCAATTGCAGTCATCAATCGTTAACGCTAGACATTAGCCGAAGTAAAAAAAAAAAAAATGTTTTCTTTTTTTCTGGAAAGCTCATTTAGCACTTTGGTTGTTCTAGAACTCTCTTTGCGAGCCGACATGTCTAACTGCCCCTCCCCACTGGGCTGCCCGACCCACTTCTCAGGCTCCCCGGGGATGAAGATCTACATAGATCCCTTTACCTATGAAGACCCCAACGAAGCAGTGCGAGAGTTCGCCAAGGAAATAGATGTCTCCACTGTCAAGATTGAAGAGGTCATTGGTGCAGGTATGGAGAGTGGGTGCTGTGAAACATCCGTGTGTGTGTGTGTGTGTGTGCACGCACTTATGTGTGCAAGGTGAATATGGATTCCTATATTTCCACGTATTTCTTTATGTTACATGTCCGTAATGGATGTATGCATGTATCTCTGCTCTTGTGTGCAAACAAGCTTAGCTCGCATCTGTTCAAGGTCATAAAGCCCAGCCCTTTTGGCAGCCGCATCAGATGCGAACATGTCAAGGGCCCATGTCAAGTGCACTAGCAGCATATAGGCCAGCTACCCTGGGACCTAATGGCATTAGAAATAACTCAAGCCTTGCGGCCTATTCCCTCCGCTTCTCTGTTTTTGGATCCTATTAGTGTTGCTCTCTTACACGTTCTACCTTGCATCATCCTTATTCATTTACATCTAAAAAATGTAGAAATGTTTTATGTGTCTGTCCTTGTTTCTGACTGATCTCTTATGTGTTGTTAAAACCAATGAACGGGTAATGGCAAGGTGATTGCTTTGAAGTAAATCTTGAGCGACCGGAGGCTAAAATAGCTTCAGCCTCGTACGTCCGTGTGTCTCCAACATTTCTTTTTTTTGGGACGGGACACACCTCTTTTACGGCACGGAGACCAAGCTGACACCATATGTGTTGGTTCATACAGAGGCTAAAATACTCCTGGTAATGAGAGTGGGCCTGGAATAGCTCCTGTGGACTGGCCTACTCAGCAAGCTAGGTGTGAGGAAGTGACAGAGATAGGATAGGGGTAAGGATGCAAGGGGACTAACTAATTAAAGATTTCCGTTTTTTGTTGATTTCACTGTGTGGCGTCTCTGCAGGACACCAAGGTGGTGATAATTAATCAAACAGGTTCCAGATATTTACCAGATAGTGCTCGGCTTTTATTCTTTGATTGGGGAATATGAAGACACTTGGCAGGCATTTAGGATAGATGACTACTGTGAGTCAGAGGAGCCACACTGTTAAGAATATCATAAAGGAGCAACACTAGAGGAATATTGGACAACACTCAGCATGCTTGATATAGACTAAATCAAGATCTATAATAGCACTTTGGGAGATATTTCTGCCTAGAGACGCGAGATGCCAATAAGCTTGATAAATGAATAGATTTAGATCTCATCAGCCCTACTAATCTTTTGTCTGATCCTTTTTTTTTTTTACTCAACAGTAGATAAGTTCTTGTTTTTCACGGAACACTAAGCACCTCTCACTGTTTCTCTATAGGTGAATTTGGGGAGGTGTACAAGGGCCGTCTGAAGCTGCCTGGTAAGAGGGAGATCTATGTAGCCATCAAGACCCTGAAGGCGGGTTACGTGGAAAAACAGAGAAGAGACTTCCTGTCTGAGGCTTCAATCATGGGCCAGTTCGACCACCCAAACATTATCCGTCTGGAGGGTGTCGTCACAAAGAGCCGTCCGGTTATGATCGTTACCGAGTTTATGGAGAATGGCGCCCTTGACTCTTTCCTCAGGGTGAGTAATTTTGATGAAAGCATATATGTACTATGTCATACGAAGCTGCAAACAGCTGAATGCGATTATGTAAAGTCATATTCGGGAGTGGAATAGCAACTTTGCATTATGGGGCTGAGAAGCTAATTGGAAATGAATCGTTAAACAATCCCAGAGAAGTAGTTCAGGCTAAGAATCCATCCTAATACAAATTAGACTGAGCTTTCCAGCGCCAACAGAGAATATGTTTCATGACAATGAACATGATTCCAATCATTCTTAATTTGAAAATTTCCATTAGCTTGCCGTATCTGCCTTTAATTTCTCCATTAATGCCTGGAGCTAATAATAGACTCTTCACTCTTTCTTTTATGGTCGGGATTGAGCGGACATACAGCTTAATCAATATTCAACTCGCTTTTTTTCCTCCTTCAATCTCATGGATTGGTGTTCTCTTCCACTTTGATCTAGGGTGGGTTTAAAGGGGCTCTTTGAAGTTGGCTTTGCTAACCGCCACATCCGACTTGTGTTTCCATCGATCTCCCTTACCCTCTTATTTGTTACTGTGTTTCGGGGGGTTCAAAGCTTGCTCTTCAGAGCATTCGCACAGGGTTAGGGGCACCAGGCGTGGATGTTAAAGAGATGGATGCCTGCATGCCCAAATAGAACAATGCTCTAACAAATACAATGAGCGAGATTGGCTTCCAATCCATTTTGCTTATCTAATACAAGTATACTTTTCCTCTTGACATTGAAAGGCAAGAAAAGAGCTCAGCAAGTTGATTTTGTAATGGAAAAGCGAAAACAAATGATTTAAAGCAGAGAGAAGGAGAAACTCAAATAGATGGGAAAATCAGGTAGATTAGACTATTCCTTTGTTACGTACATGCAAGGTGTGACAACATATCTCGTCCCATTGTCAGTCTACAGTGTGCTTGTACTCTCTGGCTCTGGTAATAATCATATATTGCTATATAATTCTGGATGAGAATTCCACTGGGCAGCCGCGATGCCAGACGACATCAAGATTCACGGTTCATTTATTTAGCATTCTACAACAGAGGCTTGTACAATGAAATGTAAGCTGTAGCCCCTTTATGCTGCTAGCAAAGCAAAAGAAAAAAAAATACTATTGATGGTGGAATGCGTAAGATGAATTAAGGAGTATCACAGCCTGAGGAAATAAGTGTTTCTGTAGTCTGGACCACAGCAGATACTTCTGTATCACTTGCCAGGCGGCAGAAGGGTGAACAGGCTGTTGCTGGAGTGGGTATTGTCTTTTAGTTTCCTTTGGGCCCTGCGTGGGCACCTCACCTCACCATTATTACTGGAGATTACTAGATGGGTACCAGTGATGTTCTGTGTGGTTTTAATCACCCGCTGCAGTCCTTCTGTCCTGGGCCATGCATTTTTTCCTTGCCAATTTGTCATGTTTCCAGTCAAGATGCTTTCTATTGCTCCATTGTAAAAGTTAAGAAGAATGGGAATTTTGCCTTCTTAACTTTCCATAAGAATTACAATTATTTCCGAGCCTGCTTTATCAGACAGACTACACGCTGTTTGTGTAATTCATCGGAAAATGACACAAACATGTAATTTATTTTGCGCTGATATCTCTGATAGAGAATGAGATTCAAAACAACTTTAAAGGCTGTAATTTTTTCTTAGTAAACATATCTTTCAGCGTTTGCTGAAACTCTCTCTTACCCCCCAGCTAATCTCGCTTGTGTTAATCACGGCAAAGATGATATCTAAATAACCATTTTGTTTGTTTTTCCTCTCTGTCCTCCAGCAAAATGACGGTCAGTTCACGGTGATCCAGTTGGTGGGCATGATGCGCGGCATTTCGGCCGGCATGAAATATCTCTCCGAAATGAACTACGTCCACCGTGACCTGGCTGCACGAAACATTCTGGTCAACAGCAACTTGGTGTGCAAAGTGTCTGACTTCGGCTTGTCGCGCTACCTGCAGGATGACACGTCTGATCCCAGCTACACCAGCTCTCTCGTGAGTACTTGTCGTGTTTAACTTTTATTTTGCTTGAGTGCCACGTGTGCCGACATTACCCAACTGAAGTAGGGTTTGTCTGCGTGTCATGTACCCTTTAACTGTTTTTGTCCGTACACACAACAGTCGAAACAGCCACCAAGAGCCATCCGTTTAATCAGTTTTGCTTCTGTCTTGACACTCTCATTCTTTTTGAAGGTCTCAGAAACCTTTCACCTTTTCAGCGCCTTTCATTTTATATGAGCTGCCTCTCTCGCCTTCCCCGTCCTCCTTCATCCTTTTTCCTATACTCTGCAAGTCACGGACCGGAGGTCTGTCACATCTTCATTAGTGTGGAGACAAGCCTCCTCTGGGAAGGCTCCTCTCTCGTTGACATGCCCAGAGTGCAGAGAAACCAAAGGGCATTGCGGCCTCTCAAACTGACAGCTTCCACCGCCTCTTTCTCCCTCCCTCCTCTCTCTCACTCCTCATTCATTATTACTGGGGCATCATGGGAGGCTTTGGCTCCTCATTAACTCCTCCACACTACAGATCTGTAATTATTAGCAGCCATCGTTAGTTCATCTTCTGCCTCTCCTCTTCCTAATTCAAAACACACTCTTACACCCTCGCAAACACACGCACAGGTCATTAAGACTCCCGGCATGCCGGGAGTTTGTGTGTATGTTTTTATTTGAGTGTTTTACGCTCTGTGTGTGTGTGTGAGAGAGAGAGAGAGCAATGATGTGGACATGTGTGTGTGTGTATCTGCGTGTGCTTGTGTGGGTGGGTGCGTACCGGCCCATGTGCATGTGTCTAGTATCACTTCATTGATTCTGCTTTGAGACTTTAGTGCAAATTAACTTGTTTACTCCCAGTGAATCATGAGTGCTGCTGCCTGCATTTTGTAGACAGGTCAAATAAAAAAAAAAACAGGTTAAAGAGTACAGTTCTATATTATTTAATCTAAAGGTAGATGCAGTAAAGGTAAATAAACTTACAGTATCACAAGAATATAGTTATAATAGACACACATGTTTGTGTTACCCTTTTATTTTGCAAGTCTGCGAGCCATGTCCTGCGTTTTACCTGTCTTCCTTTATTTTGGGTCACCAGCCTCCAGTGACCCTACACAGCATGATCTGACAGTCTTACCTGGGAATAGATATTTTCTCTTGTTTTATAAAACAGCCTTGGGGGTTCTTTCTATAAAAAAAAAAAAAAAGATTCATCGTATACATACAGCATTGTGGTAGCCCTGTATATATTAGGAATAAATCTGAATATATTATGCTATTTTAGGATTAGTTTCAGAGGTATTTCAACGCATGCGAAACTTCAAAAGATCAAAAGCACGCAGTCAAATAGGCCTGTGAGTCAGTGCTACGCAGGTATGAAAAGAGAGTTGTGAAAATAATTTGTTTTCATCTAAATATAGGCGAAAATAATAATGCAGAACACACAATGCGCTTTATTCCTATTTTATTTCCTCCTTTGTGGCTGAGCTCAGGTAGAAACCGATCTCTATTAAAATTATTACTTTAGGTCATATGCAAAAAAAAAACACACACATAAACAATGCAATATCGTGTAGCGTGAGCCCGAGGGAGACTACCAATTGGCAGGAGGTGGTAGCCTGGTTATAGACAGGAAGTGTCATATGGGCCAGAGGAGCTATGACCTCACAATGGTGTGGCTGAGAGCTAATTGCTCCCCAGGAATAGCTTGCTTTGTATGCTTGACCCCCGTGGCTAAACCTCGCTGAATGGGTCCTGTGTAGCAACAAAGATGAGCAGCACCTCTGTTGTCTGCGCCGCTGAGCTTGCTAATAAAACAGGGTGTAAAAGGTGGGGATTGGATTATGGATTGTGGTCAGCATTTTGATGTTGTTTAATGCAAACAAAGTCTCCTTGAGGGCATTATCTTGACAGTCGATAGAACAGGTAAGGTTTGAAGTTTAAACCTGGGGAGCTGTTTTGATGGTAACAGCGTCAGTTTTTTTTTTTTTCTTTACTGATAGAGATTTTAAAACAAACACATCAAAGCTCTGGATGTGCTTCACTTTTATACTGACTCCTGCCTTATTACCATAAGATAAAAATTCAGTTCCATCACTATTTTTGTTCCTTCCAAAGCGAGAGAGCAGTTCGATTCACGCCCTACCCCACATGCCATCAGTACGCCTTAAAACAGTACTAAATGTGATCAGCCAACATATGTTGACAGTTCATTAAGGCTTAGCTGATGTTGCCACAGACTCTCATGTCCTCCTTATCCCTCATCCCCTGTATTCAAGGGAACATGCAAACAAGCGTGGGGGGAATGCGGGGGTCCACGGGTCTCACACAGGGTCCTACGCTGTAATTAAGCTATGCCTGGTGTCCTTCACTCCACGACTTCTTAAGCTATGACCTGACGCTAACCAATCAGCGGCCAAGGCTGGCGTGGCAGACGAGGCCGAGGGAATCAGGGAAATTAAATTGCGCTGACATGCAGTGATTTACATCGCCATCGACCTCCTCCTCCAGCAAATTAATCACCTCTTTCCCTCTACTGCTTTTCTAATTTTTCCCTGCAATTCGAGGCACACCAATTACAGTGCCTGTGGTGTGATGCTGGATGTATGGTTGGGAAGACATGCTGGTAATTGCGTTAACCCTGGATGTGGGTTCACTTTGGAGCAATGTTGTGGAGGTTTCAGACAGAAGGGGGCTGTCCTCCCTCTCTGTTGGCCGCTCACCAAAGTCGTGATTAATTAGGCTCACAGGACAATGCTTGGACTCCACTGGTTTTGCTAAGGTGATGTTTGCTAATTTTTTTTAAAGACTCCGGCGTCTGTGTGTTTCATTGCAGCCGTGGCTTTCTTGTGTTTGTATCGATTTCTATGTTTACATCTACGTGGCTGCGTGGTTTAAGAAGCAAGTAAGCACACAATCGCAAGTCTTAGGTGAGATGTCCATGACCCTGCTTACCCAGTATAAAAGAAGATTGATTTTTTAAACACCCTGTGAACCTGGAAAAATTTCAGATTACTCTCTTTATTTAGCAGTCTATCTAGCTGAAGAGCCACCCATCCATATATCTATTTCATCTTTCCTTTTCTCCAGCTGTCCACTTCATATTCGGTTTCAAGGCTTCTCCCAGAGCAACAAAAAGGCACATCAGGATGGCATACTCAGCGTAGGTGTGATGAGTGATGCATCAAACTGTTTGCGGCGGTGTCATATGTTTTATAGTGTGTTTTCATGGCTGAGTGAAAGATCTCACCACGATCGCCGGGGTGTAATGCACAGTTTGTGGCCTAAGATAAGAGAGCAGTCGGTACAGCATCCGCCCCATGTACATCTCTCTCTCTCCCCACATTCCTGTCACTCTTAAGCTGTCTCTATACAATAAAGTTTCAAAAGGCCCAAAAAAATAACTTGGGGAAAAAAAAGAGAGCAAGTGGTCGATAAGGAGTGTGTTTGCGCGAGTATAGCGTGTCAAGTCTGTAACAGCTTGGACAAAAGGCGTTACCCTTTCCATTGAGGGTTCACGCCCACAGGGCCACAGTTAGGAGGGCAGGTACGGGTCAAGAATTTTTGCTTGTGCCTCAGCTGACGATGTCAAAACCCTGCCACTGACTTGCACGTCATGCGATGTGTACTTTATATCGTAACCCAGCGGGTGTTTACTGTACGTGGTTACTTAGGTGTGTGCGACTGTGCTATGTTTCCTGTATGTGTACACACAAATGTCCCCTAGGTGTCTTTCATTCTATGTGTGTACGTGTGTGTGTGTGTGCATGTATTCATGTCTATGTGTATGTGTTTGTTTGAGTCATTGAGGCTGAGAGGGGTTGAAAGGCGAGGTCACACAGAGCCAGTAACAAAGCTCATCCGTCAAATCCCTGTGACCTGAGTGACATTCTCTCAGCTCCGCTCCAGTGCTCACACTATGTGGACCTCACTGCTGTTTCTGTCATTTGTCTGTTTTCTATTTGCATCCTCCCCCCCACCCCCCCACCCCCCTCACTCTGGCTTCAGGCCCATGGACTTTTTTTGGCTCGTCTATTCAACTTGTAGTGAAATATTTATGCTCTGCATAAAGTTAAAGGGACAGAGTCTGAGTAAACAAGAAGTGAAATGGGAACACATCCATATGGACCAGGCCAGAAGCAAACAAAGGGACTTTCTTGTAGAATTTGTTTCTGACATACCACATTTGTATGCAAAAAAAATAATAAAATACAGTATTTAATTTTGACATTATACTGTATATAAACCAACAAACCCTGTTGCCGTGGCTTCCCGTGTGGCGCCATCACCACGATGGCCACATCATCTCGCTCGTCTCACTGTTTGGATGTTCACGGTTGGGTGTTCTCACATCACACCACACAGTGAGGTACACCCCCCGGAATCTCCCCATCATCACAACAGATTTCAGGCCGAAATGTGACACGAGACTGAAAATGAATATCTTGACATTTAATGTCCAATTTCCACTAAGCCACTAAGAGTGCTTGCATCTTTAAACACACCAACTGTCAATACGGATGTCGCATTTTTGTTGTTTAGTTCACACAACACTGCATTGTAATTTTACACCACAGTATTGTCAATAATTGACATATGCTTCACTCTTCGTCATATCAAAATATGTTAAGATCAAGAGCTTTTTTCTACCCCCCTTTATTTCCTGGTCTAGGTAAAGGGAAGACATTATTCATTGATTCTCTTTGATGATGCACAGCATGTCAGTCACAAGCCTACTGTTGACTACTTTTGATGTTCAAAAACAACCTGTGTATGCACAGACATTGTTGAAGTTCCAAAACAAATGTCAGCTCTTGTATTTTGTAGATGGAACAACAGAAATTCGGATCCATGTTTTCCCTCACTCTCACCGGCTCTAGTTTGTGGCTCGATATTGTGGTGGAAAGCAATCTATTTGGATTATATCGTCCCTCACGTCTTTCACGTGTGACGTGTGGTAAAGTCCTCTTTTTTTTCTCCTCTCCTCCCCAGTGTAATTGTCGGTATTTACCACAACACCCAGCCGTTTCCAACTCCCCTTTTTTTTTAGGGACGGCGTGGACTTTTTACACATGACCGGCACTTACTTTCAATTTTACTGGGAGAGCATGTCGAGAAGTTCATGCTCGCTTGCACAGATCCCTCGCCGCCCTCAAGCATGAGTCACCACTGCAGTGACCAAGCATTATCCCCAACTGGCTTCCCACCTAAGTGTCATGCCAAGCTGGAGGCGCCGCTGCTGGGAATTGAACCCCAGTCGCATTCATTCATAAATGCAGTGAAATCCTTAACATCCCACCCTACCCTGGTTTGTTTTTTATCTCTTGGTTTTTCATTTGAAACTAATTAAGATGTTTCCAGGCTAATTTTATTCAGATTGTAGAGTTTAATTTGCTCTGTCTCGGGGTACATGTAGCAGCAGAAAATACCCAGGAATGGAAATGAATATGAATATGGAGGAGGTTTTGAAAACAAGAAATCAACATGATCCATACCTGGTCCCTGCATCAAAGAGGGAGCAACCATCCAAAGCGCTCCACCTTGATTTATACCTTCTGTCATGTTTGCCAGAGTCAGTATAAGGTGGGCATTGATTCACCATCTGTGGCTGTTGGACCGCATTTGCATCTGAGCAGGATTCACAATGAAGTAGTTTGTGTATAACTAAATCAATGAAAGAGATAGCTTCTCTCTTAGCGAGGCCGTGTCTCTATAAAACACTTTACTGCAGTGTTACAAAAGGAACGTTTAATTTGTTGGTTAACCAAAGCAGTAACTTCCAAAGAACTTCTGCCTTTTAAAATCTTCAAAATAAAAGTGCTGACATCACCATTGCTTTTTTTTTTCTTCCATATTGTTCTCATTAAAGGGACCTTCATACCTACCTTTCCGGTAGCTCTGAGAACTCTCACAACATGAGAAATGATATTAGACTCAGCAATAAGGAAAATTCAGGTTGTGCTCCAGTTTGATACGACTGCCTGTAGATGTAATTGCCTATTATCCACATCCTGTGAAGGAATCAAGGGGGCCAAGGTCACTGTCTAATATTAACATGGAACAAGTAAAAGTAAGATGGGATACTAGGATTCATTTAATGGTGTCTGTTGGTGATGTATCCCTGAGGGAGTATAAATTTGTGTTTAACGAAACACAGTTAGGTACTAATGATGCAGGGGAAGGGGGGATAATTAATGGAGTAAATAATAAAAAGAGATAGAGAATGCTTAACACTATATAAAACACAGTGATTAATTGTTGTTTTCTTCGCGTTCTAATGTTGTGCTGAGAAAAACATCAAGCAACTCTAAACGATAAAAATATCACCATAGGTGGGTCCGGCTTTTCTGAGGAAAGCCTTAATAGTAGATACGGACACTTCTGTTATATTCAAATGAAATCCACACAAACTCAAATCCACATGGCCACGGCCGCCATGTTGCCTTCACCACTATATTACACTGTAGGCCTACAGCTGTGAAGGCTAAGAATCTATTAGTCTAAACAGTCTGCAGCAGATAAGTCAAAATGAGACAATGAATAATATACTGTAGCATGTCCCGTATGTTTCCTGTGATATCTGTGGCAACAAGCTGGTAAACGTTAATGCTCGCCTAAGGCTATAGCTGTAACAGTTAAACACGTGTAGTGGACTAGTTGTCTAATTAAATTGGTGGAAATAAAATACTGTCATCAGTACGATTTCTCACCCAGTGCTGACAACAATAGAACTGCACTGAATCCTCATGACCATAGCAAGTCACCGTTCTCTCAAGTTTAATTAAACTAAATTACACTGCCCTCTGACCTCTGATCAAAGATGATGCCCAAAAGGAGCAGTGATATTCCATATTTGGAAAATGTACTGTTCTGTGAGAGAGTCCCACCGTACTTAGTTACTGTTGCTTAGTGTGTCAATACTTCTGTTCTCACTGTGCTACAGTAGCATTTATCATAGACTTCTTATTTCCAAGTCTACGAAGCTAACTTCTGTGTCTGGAATCAAATGATTAAAGCTGAGCACAAAGTATTGAGTCCGAGTGCACATACTGAGCAGTTTTTTAACGATGTAGGAGACATGTAATATCTATTAAGTCACAAATTCACTATGAGTTTCCTTGAGCTTTATAGGTTATCAGATTATTGTGATATCGTGCATTAGTCAGTGACATCTAAAATTACCTTATTTCTCAGTTCTAAACACAGTTGCTACGAAAAAAAAGAAAGATATTACTAAAACAGTGCACTATCAGTTAATTTCTTGATATCTTGGGCTGTAAATTATACGGTAACCTGAATGGCTTTCAGTTCCAACTTTGACAAATGCTTCCCTCAAGTTCTGCATGACTCCATTGTATATATGGTGAGAGACCTGTGTCTCTCCCTCTCTCTCCACCAGACATTCCCATGGGTGTCTAAGAAACCAACATCTCTGTCACCAACCCCTCCCTCTCTCCTTTTCTTGTGCTATTTTTCTTCCCGTCTCTCCATTTCACTTTTCCTCTCTCCATCCCGCTCCCTCTCGTTCTCATTCTCATTTGGGCAGACATCCAGGGCAGATCGTTGCTCTCAAGATTTCATTAAAAGGATGTTGATGGAGCACTCTTCCCAGCCTAAGTAAATAGGCTCAAGTCCATTTGAGTGCGCATTGTTTGAAAATGGATTACTGAAGTTGGAGGAGTAAAGAAAAGGAGAAGGAGGGAATGGGTGAGGGAAACAAAGACAAGGAGAGAGAGAGAGCGATCTACATGTTTGTCTCCCAGATGAAGGAGAAAGTTTATTTGGAATTTCTAAATAGCTTCTGTCAAGTGGAAAGAAAAAAAAAAAGCGGAGTAGAAACAGGACACGACACTGGACTCTTCTTTTTCAATTACAGTAAGTTTATCTGGGACATTGCTGCACGTTAGTGATGACTGTTATTGCACTCTGACAGATATATTTGCTCCAGATATTACTTCATTCTGCGGCAGCATGTCACTGACAGTCTACATGAAGGTATCTGGCACATTGGTGGATGCCTAGCTCAAGCCACTGCAAAGACATGACAGGTGTTTCATATCTTTTGCAATGTGTATTAGTGTCTACACACACACACACACACACACTGTATCAATGGGCTGAGTGAGTGTAACAGGCACCAGTAAATACACACATTACATGGCCACCACATGTTTATCCCTCATTTTTTAGACCTGGCTGTCACAGGAACACACTCGTCTCACCATGATACCTCTTAACCTGACAGTCCTAGCACATTTCGTTGCAATGGCACTTCAGACATATCGCTGGCTGTCACAACTGGTCACAGGCGGTCACAACCAGGTGGAACCAGTCATGTATTGTAATCTCATTCTGGTGACATAAGGGTGCCTGCATACTCCCGTGTCTGCTCAAGGTGTTCCAGATAGGGGTTCCGTGCACGAGCGCGGCTGTCTGTTTTCCACGCGCATCACGCGGGGGAATTTACACCGAGACGAAAATCCCACGTCGGTAATGTCACCGCGTGTTTTTTGACACCATGCGGTAAGGTGTCTTTGTGTTGCATTCATTCCAGGTTTTCACCGCCTCGTGACTGCTCGCTTTTTCTTCGCAGTGGCAACATTTATCAACGGGAAAATACACCCATCCGGTATCTCTGAAAAATCAGGCGCTGTATATCGCCGGCTTTATTTATGATCAAGAGAGTTTTGCGAAGTATCGCTTGATACCATTAAAGATTACTCTCTCTCTCTCAAGGCCCAGAAGTTCTGCAAGCTCGCAGTGGCTGTGCTACAGCCTGGCACGTCCTCACAAATTCTAAGTTAACTGTCCAAGATAATAGTGGAGTGTGTGAATTCTGTTTAAGGGGCCATATTTCACTTCAAGGCAAACAGAAAACAGCTTGTTCCTCTTTCAGTAGCCAGCAAAATATACCATATCCAAAGATCTCCCCCCCATGCTTCGAGGCTTCTCAAAGCGCTCATCCTTTTGTGTTGACATTAGGTCTGTTTTAATTCCCATCATCACTTCTCCTACCCTCCCGACTCATTCCCTGTGGTCTTACTCTTTTTACTGAGGGAGGGGAAAAAAACCCAAAAACGACTGCTTTTTATTATGTTTTTTTTCCCTTTGCCTTATTTCCTATATGCATGAGCTGTTCAACACTTCATGTTATTAAAGTAGGATTTTGGCGGAGCTATCACTGGCCCACAGCAGTAATTACCAAGGGTTTGCATAGCTGCCTCTGACTCACCCGCCTTGGAAATGTTATTACTAAAGTCTGTCTCATTGGAGGTGCACGGGGAGCGTCTTGTGAAAGCCTGTGTCTTTGCTCAGGCCATTCCAGCGACACTCGGCTCATATCCCAACAGGGTCCTGGGGCATGAGACCAGATGTACAGCGCGAGGGAGGGAGTAAGCGAGTAATGATGAAGAGAGGCTGTAATAGATGGCATATCGCTCGGAGCGGCTATTTTTTTCCCCCCCTGTTATTCTGCGTTTATTTCTTCGTTTTTCATCTTATGTATGTTTTCCCAAACAAAATAATTAACTTGAGGCGTTGGCCCTGACAGAGTGACAGATGAAGAAAAAGGGGATTGGCCTTTTTAGAATTTTTGTAGGGAAGGTGTTTGGCTTGTATCTGCGTTTGCCCTTAGACAAAGGAAAGGGCAAAAGAAAGTGTCCTGGGGTCTCAGTTTAGATGAAGCGATTCAGATATGAATGAGTCTGAGATATGAGAGAAGCATTGAAGTCACTGGGGCTTAGATAGCCTTTATTCGTCTATTGATCTCTTCCTCTCTGTATTGCTTTCTTGTTCTCTCATTTACCCTGTCTGTCACACACTCACACAGCCGCACACCGTGCCGTTGCCTAATTCTTTTTTCCTCCACTGGCTAGTGTTGGCTGAGTGTTGCTTTTGCATCTTGCAGTTGTGTCCTGGCAGCAGTTTCCACTGCTGGGGTCAGATGTTAAATCTCTTTTCAGGGGTCAGCAACTGCTTAAAGGTGAAAACCTAAAGAGGTGCTCATTAATAAGCTCGGCCTCTCCACTTCTGCGATGCCACACAGCGCCGACCTGTAACACCTACGTGTGTGTGTATTGATACACACATGCAGGAAGACTCATGAGCAGATCTCATGTTTATTCTTGTCCAGCCTGGAGTATGAAAACAGCCCAGAAGAACCATTTTATATGCTCACTTATCGCTCGTTTTTCCTCCTTCTCTGACTCCTCGCGTGCTCTCAGAGAGCAAGCAGTGAACACGGTGGTCTGTGTAGGTTGCTCTCTCGGTTTGGATCTGTTTCCAGCAGCGGCTTATCTGCAAACGCTCAGGTTCGGCTAATTGGCATTATTAAACCGGCGGTGAGCTCAACTCAGATAGATGGGGAGGTGCTATGGAAAGGGAAGGTGGGGGCCACAAATAAGGATTTATGTGCGAGTGTGCGTGGGTGTGCCCGCATCCGTGTGCCTGCGCCTGTGCATATGTTCCCAGCTGTGTCTGTATGTATATGTGTGTGTGTGGGGGTGTGTGTGTGGAATCTTAAACAAGCAGCTGTCAATTTCAGTCACCAGCCAGTGCATGGCATGCCTGAAGCCCAGGTAGCCCAATTACAGGCAGACACGCTCGACGTACGAGCAGAAGCCCGGGCCTATCTTCCTTTATCCAAACAGGGCAGTGGGAGAGGAGATGCTAAATGTGATGTTGGTCGATGTGTGAAGGGCGAACACTGTTGGGAGTCGCTGCTGAGACTGCTGGGGCACAATCATGTGTATTTTTTTGCTTCTTGGGGGATTGATACACTGGGTGGATGAGAGGGATAAAGAGTTAGAGGGGATGGAGTGGGACAGTGAAGGGAAGCGTGGTTCTGGACGTTTCTGTCGTTTCACTTTCTGCCCCTTTTCTGTTCCTTTCCCCTTTTCTCAGGGTGGGAAGATCCCGGTGAGGTGGACAGCACCAGAGGCCATCGCTTACAGAAAGTTCACCTCGGCCAGCGACGTGTGGAGCTACGGCATTGTTATGTGGGAAGTGATGTCATTCGGAGAGAGGCCCTACTGGGACATGTCCAACCAGGATGTAAGTTCATTTCTAAACATCAAAACACCCGTGAAATGATATCATTACTTTCTTAATGTGACGTATTTCCTCAGCAGGATGTTGACATTAGACAATAAGACAAAGAATCTTGCGTGTTACGGAGAGACCGTCCCATTGTTGAGCGAGAGGGGCAGAACGCTGTAATTATGCCTTGCCTTTTTAGTCGCACCAGTCGAGTGCAGCATGGCCTCACCGCTACAGATGCACCTTCCTCTGCGAGGCAGCAGTTTTCTAGGAAGTTCAAGTGCCCATTTCGCAGGATCTTTAAGCAGGATCGTAAAAGGGAACATTTCCGCAGAGTGTTAACACTTTTTCTCAACTTCCATGCCGTAAAAAGCAAGTTTGGATCTGAGTAAACTGCCTCATTAATTGGATGGCCATTTCTATACAAATGTGATGATACTGTCTTTTCACCCCTTACACACAATCAAGGATAACACATAAGAGAGGAAGCTGTAATAAATCACACATTTTTTTTTTTTTATCAGCTCCCATCTCCTTGCGCCATCGCTGAAGATGTCCTTGACTCTGACTTTGAAAGCAGACTTATTATGGAAACAGTCTCTTACTATCCCCTTTCCTTCCTGGCTGGCTTTTGAGAGCAATGAATGATTGCTGAGAGCTCTGCTTTGTTCCCCATGTCCGTTTGGAAAAGGTCCACGTATGCAGACTGCCATAGACACGCAGGCACCGACACAAACACACACAACCGCTGGATATAGTCCCATACTATGAGGTCTCTCTCCCTGAGCTCCTTTAGTGAGACAACTAGCCAACCATCAGGCCTCTACAGACCCCACTCCACGAGGACCGTCCAACCAAGCAGATGTTGCCTCAGTGGGCCAGCAGCAAACACTGCCTGGTGGGACTAATGCAGAGAAGAGGACTGGCACTGCTCAGCATGTCCGGCTGCTTAGTGCACACACACATACACACTTAAACACACACGCACACACACACACACACACTTAAACACACACGCACACACACACATACACACACAACCACTTCTCCATATGCACCATTTGTCAAAGATTTTGCTGAGTTGCACTCAACTCCGGGGTGGAGTTGGCAACCTACAGAGCAGCCTGTAATTTTTAATGATAGTATCTTTTACACTTGGTTTCACACCAGACCCTTATCTCGCAACTATGCATTTTCAAGAAAAGATTACTTCTACAGACCGTATGGATGTATGGATATGGGTGAGAACTAGGTCCATCAATGTGCAATGCAGCAATCTGGGTAATCTTTAGCTTTTGAAGTGTCTCGCAATTGATGCCTGCAGATTAAGCATGTTTGACTGAATCTTTTGTGTATTTATTCCAATCCTACGCTATAGCTAACAAACAGCGTGCGGAGTGCGAGGGGAGGTCATTAAATTATAGGTATTCCTTCTCTGGCTCCAAATCTGCCTCAAGTTCTGACTGAACTTTGTTCAGCTGTTACAAAACACTTGACTCCAACTTCGTCTACCCTGAAACTCGTACTCGTAGCTCCCCTCTAATAAGGCCAGGATTGTCTGTGCAGCCTTTAAGAGACATTGTGTCAAGTGGCTGTACTTCACAGTGTTAATTAGGTGCGATCTGCCCATTCCAAAGTGACTTCTTTCTACAGTGACACCGCCTCTGCTCTCATTTCTGTCTCTTTCCTCCTTCTGTCCTCCAAGAGTGACATGTGATTGGCTAGAATTGAAAGTATGGGCACATCCGCCTGAGAGTTCACTGTCTCTTGTGTGACCGCAGGGAGTGTGTCTGCATGGGGCTCTGTTGTTGAGGCACAGATCAGCATCTCAGGGCGGATGTGTGTGAATGTCATCAATCACTGAGTCAAATAATAGTTTGTGTTTTATTGACAACCAGCCAGCTTGTAGAAAAACTGAGAGGAATCAGTTACCGTGTGACCTATATGTGGTGCAAAAATTCGGATTAGCGGAATAAATAACAACCTGAGCGTTCCCCGCCCACCTTTTCTCCACCAGGTGATTAATGCCATTGAGCAGGACTACCGTCTGCCACCACCTATGGACTGCCCCAGTGCCCTGCACCAGTTGATGTTGGACTGTTGGCAGAAGGACCGCAATGTACGACCCCGCTTCACCGACATCGTCAGCACCCTGGACAAGATGATCCGTAACCCCACCAGCCTCAAAGCTGTAGCCAACATCCCTGCAGTGTGAGTAAAAAAAAACATGCACATACACATTCACCCCACCCAAAATGGACATTAAGTATGCACAAATATGTTTTTCATCTGTTTATATATGCAGTATATAAACAGATGTCTGCACAAACTAACCCAGCATGCACATGCTTACTTGTTATCCTCTCATAAAATAAACATGCATCTATTACTGTTGATTGCATCAAACCTGAACTTTTGCTCCACGGGATCTTTTTTCCCGCTGTTTATGATTCTCCCACACATCCAGACCCCAATATTGGCTTTAGAAAGATCCCTTTTTCTACATTTTGTGGTGTTATATATTTCCCTCTGCCCCCCCCAATGATGGAGTGAAAACATATTTTTAGAAAACTGATGCAGTAACATTAAATTTACATACATATTTAGAATGTTTTGTGCATTATTTAGTCAATGCACCGGTGGCCTCGATTTGTTTTGAATGTTTTTGGGTTGCCAGTTCGGCGCAACTTGCTTTGGACAATTTCTTCCACCGTCCCTCAAAGATTCTCTCAAGCTCTGCCAAATTAGATGTGCGCAGTCTGTGAACTGCGTGCTTCAGGTTTCTTCACAGATTTTCCATTCCAATTTCCAGGCCTTGGCAGGGCCACTGAGGGTCATTCAGAGACTTGTCCTGAAGCCACTTGTTTTGGCTGTGTTCTTTGGGCTACTGCCATGTTGAAAGGTGAACTTTCGTCCGTGTGGGAGATTTTGATTTTGTGCAGTGGAGCAGGGTTTTTATTTCACGGTCCCTTTATATATAGCTTAGTCCACTGTCTCTTTAATTGTAACCAGTTTCCTCATATTTGACACTGAGAGGCAACACAGTAGTACGTTACGTTGTCGGGATAGTATCAACCAGGTAATGAATGGTACTTGGCATTCAGGCCAAGAAGCAGATGTTTTCATGTATTTTGCTCTTTTTTAAACATTCTATAGATACATAGGTGGGTAAATGAGTATCTAACACCAAAATGTTATAACAAATGAAGGGGTTAATATACTTTCCTAAGCCAATGTTCTGACAACACACACATACACCATCTATCCTTTCTTGCAAATGCCATAACCATAGTTTCTCCCCCTATTGCTTAATATTGCATCAAAGCCCTCCTATAGTATATACGTCCTCTAACCCCCTTCCTTCGCTCTCCCTCCTCCAGGCCTTCCCAGCCACTGTTGGATAGATCCATACCCGACTTCAACACCTTCAGCTCGGTAGAGGACTGGCTCGCTGCCATCAAGATGAGCCAGTACAGAGACAACTTCCTTAACTCAGGCTTTACCTCCTTGCAGCTGGTGGCTCAAATGACCTCAGAGTGAGTTCACCTGCTCGTTTGCAAATGCGGTTTCTTTCCAAACCCATGTGGCACTTGATGGGCACACTTGTCTGAAATGACTCAACATCAAGTGTGTGTATTTTTAGCGTGAAAGCGCCCAGTGACTCATGTCTTGAACGACTGCATCAAAGCAAAGCCAGTAATGCATAAAAATATAACTTGTTATTACAGAAAATATCATAGTCGGTGTGCTAAGAATATGACCATCTGTGTCCCCTAATGAGTAATATCAAATAATAATTAAGGGTTTTCTAGGAACAATTTTAGAAAATGGATATTGATGTAAATCCTTGAAATACACATTGTTCAGATATTCATTTATTTCTGTTTATGTGGAATATTTCATGGGTCATGATGACGACTCTCGTGGTGCTTGTGGTACCAGTAGACAAAAAATATTGCACTTCGTTTCTTTTAATTAACAATGTTGCTTGCTCTACAAATCTCTACAAATTTATGTGAAAAAATGTAAAATCATTCTCCCTTCTTTTTTTTAATATTAAAAATGTATGCTTGGGGGTGGGTGGCATTTATGCAGTCACTTTGCAATGCAAAGCAACATGCATTAGTAAGTCCTCTCTCTAGCGATTGAATTAATTTTGTAAATTTGTGTTTTCATTGCCACTAGCTTTTCCATCCTGAAATTGTGCTCTCATATCCTATAGTGATGGTAGGACTGTAAATGCACCAGGAAATGATGATGAAATGATGCAATTTTTGCTAGCATAATCACCTCATGCTCAAATGATCCGTTCCCACTTCAATATTATGGAAATCCTTTCATCTATTCCTTCAAAATAAGTTCTTGCTTTTCAATTTTCTTTATTTATGCCTCTCTCTCCCAAGGGATTTGCTGAGAATAGGTGTGACCCTGGCAGGCCACCAGAAGAAGATCCTCAGTAATATCCAGTCCATGAGGGTGCAGATGAGCCAGGCACCTACAACTATGGCATGACTACAGGGGGCGCTGTGCCATGGAATGGGCAGCATTCGTAGGACCAACAACAATGGGAGCCCGCGAATGACCCCCGATCCATCGGAACGCGCCAGGGTCGAGACTATTGTCTTAATATAATCCACTACCATGACAACAGGAGACCAGGGTCTACACTACCACGTGGTTATCAACTATCACACTTCCATGCAATCCATGCCAGGAGTTCAGGGTCCAGACTTGATACCTATTCTCCATTTTTTTTTCCACAAAAGGAAAAGCAGACATCTGTTGCTGTGGTTATAGACTGCCATTCATGTCACTGTAAACCAAAATAACTCAACAATCTGACATCGACACAGGGAGCCTCTCACGATTTCAGACTGTATGGTAAAATGAGTAATATTGTACTTCTATATTATCTGGACTAGAAGATGTTAAAATCGTAAACTGAAGTGTGAGACATTTTAGAAACAACGTGTGACCTGTGATTTTTACCGTCGTCATTGTGTGCAATGAAGATGCCTTGACCTGGCCAGAAATAAGTCCCGGAAGAAAAAGCAATTACCGGCGGGAATAATTAAGGGGTGAAGCTTACAGGGATGTACAGCGGAGCAACCATTTTCAACTTTCACGTCATCGTTTGCTCGTTTGAAGAATTTGAAAAAAAAAAAAAGTATTGTAAAACGGACTGGTGAAAAATCAGAGCTAGTTATATTTTTATCTTTTACCATCTGTTCGTTTCCTCGTTTGGTTGTTTTTATCACTATAGCAAGATGCCGCCCACTCGTATTTTAACTTTAACACTACCTGTGGAGTCCTGGGTGGAAGGCCTCGCCAAAGGACTTCTTAACCAGCTCCGCCCAGATTCAGAGAATATAAATATGTTTATCTCTTGCTAAATATGATTATATCTTTCATAATAAACCTTCATATTGAAGGTGATAATGTATGAATATGTATGTACAGAACTCTCTGCTTGCATTTTTGGCAAAGACATGTTTGTTGAATAGATTGTGATAGATACATGAAATGTGTAGATTTCTACGCTGCCCTGGGTTCCCTTCGGACGACTGAACAACGGACACTGGGTTGTATGTCTCTCTGCTCCAGGGGCACGAGGACAATCCTGACTGAATCTTAACCCGAGGAAAACGTTTAATGAATTATGGGCGAGGAATTGGTATTGTAGATCTATATGAAAATTGCTGTAGGAGTTAAAATAATTGACAAAATATCCATTTATTGGAGATCATGTTTAATGTGGGTGTACACATGCTGTCTCTTGCTGGTGAGCACTTACTTGTACAGATATGTTTTATGTTTTGTTTTGTTTTTTTATTTCTTTTTGTTCCGTTGTTGTTTGTATTTGGGAGTTCTCAGCACCATCCGGAGGGGAAGGCAAATCCACGCCCAGGCCAGCTCACATCCACGGTAAGTATCCGCAAGGAAAAAAAAAAAAAAAAAACACTATTTAATTGCTCTATATCTGGTAGGTTTTATTTCAGGCAAATCCAGTTAGTCTTTCCCATGGGTGCCACAAATATCCCAGGCAAGGCAAAAAAAAAAAAAATTCTGCAAGTTTGAAATGCATAGGAGAGTAGCTAATCAAAGCGCTCCGAAATCGGAGTGAATCAGCATCACTTCTCCACACAGCGAAAGTGAACATCTGGGCTGAGGTTTGCCAACAGACGCCTGATGCCATTCGGATGAACATGCAGACTTAAACAGCCCACACGGGCGCACTGCTCACAGTGTAGCGCATCCTTCTATAGGCCGCCGCAGCTAAACTGCTGTGCAAATCTATGCCATCTCACTGTACGCCGCTGCCATATGGGTGGGCAGGTTGAACGCAAAACGCTGTTGCGCCACAGAGAATTTCACACATACATGAATCTCGCAGGATGTCACGGATGACTGCCTTTGATATTGCACCGCAGCATTTGGAAATGTAGTGTTGCTCTGGATAGTGCACTAGGATAATTCTGGGATTGCACTGTGTTTGGCGCATGCGATGTGTTGGTGTCACGGCAGCAACAACTCCAGGACAGCTGGGTGATGAGTAGTCGTGGTTCAGCTGTTCGTCTTTTTTTTTTTTCTCTCTTTTCGCTGGTCACTTGCTTCCGGCTGAGGCTTTTTGAAAGCTATGACAAATTGTTGTTATATTTTATAAATCAAGTTTTGATGAAATAATGTTATCAACATTGGCCTTTAAAACTGAACGCAAACGGAGCTGAATGTTCCTGTGGCAGTATTCGTTTGACATACAGCCAGGGCAGCGGAGTCTCTTAGCTCACAGACAATTATCGTGAGCTATTGTAGTATCAATCCTGTGCAGAAGCTGTGACCCTGCTGAAATCCCTTTTGGCCCTCTTTGAAAAGACATGAGTGACGACAGCTCTAACCACCTTGCATCCAAAATTAGAAATTGATGGCAGGCCCATTAGCAGATTATTAAGTATACTCACCCCCCTCAAGTCATCCTCCTCTTCAGTCTGTCCTGCCCTCTTCTCCCTGGCTACTCCTGCTGGCTGGCACACCTCCAACTCGTTTATACTGGGTGTAACCAAGCTGTCCTGGGTCAAGGCTGGGCTGGGCTAGGCAGAGATGGGCTAGGCCAGGGCCAGCCTGAGAAATGTTTGGCTCCATGCTCCAGTAGGTTCAGGCAGGGGTGCAAACACCTGCTGGGGCTCCCCATCTGACAGGCATCTGATCAGCCACGGGGAGGGAGACTGATGGGAGCGTCAAAAAGCAAATACACAAACACACGCTCGCGCGCGCACACACACACACACACACACACACACACTGAAAAACCCTCAATTATGTTATTCTCGTCTGGTTTCCAGTCTGATGCCTAATGAAGAGAAAGTGGGCCGATACCCGACGGAGTGTGTGCATATGTGATAGAAGAAGGGGGATGAGTCAGTTTACAGGAGGGTGGAGATGCGGCCCTGAAATGGCATAAATAAGGGATACTTAGATAAAAGCTAGTTCGCTGGAGTGAATCAGCCCCTGTCAGCTTGCAGTGTGGTTTACATGGCAACATCTTAGTTATTATCTAAGTGTTCATTTCTCCGGTTTAGTTTGGTAATGGAAATTATTGTAATCAAATAACTGATTTGCCTCATGGGTAAAATCAACTGTTTTTTTTTTCTTTTCAATTCTTCAAGTCATTGATTTAGTATTTCTAAATATAATCACATGCTCCTTGAGATTGGCATAAACCCATTTTCGCTGAAGCCAATGATTCAATTTGAATGCATTAGTCCTCTATTCAGCTCCGTCTCATGTATTTGCTTTTCAACCCGAGAGCCTGTGAATGAGATGATAGAATGTATTCATTATGCAACAGCGTAATTCTTTTTTTTTTTCTCTTCTTCTTCTTCCATTTGCTCTGTTTGTCTTTCTAAACATCTGACTGTAATGACACTCCAGTGTGATGAATGGAGAGGCGGTTCGCCATCCCTCTCTGAAAGCCGTTTCATATGGAAGCCATTCATCACACACTGATACAAAACACAGGAACGGAGCTTGTTAAATGTTTCATGGCGCCGTAACTGTCGAAGAAGTGACCGACGATCCCTTTAGTAGCTGATTTCATGCCCGTCATTTATAGGTTAGAGCAGTGCTCACCTGAAAATGACCTGACATGACACCCTACAAAACTAAACTTATTAAACTACTTTCTCTCTCTCTTTTTCTCCCCCCCTTCTGTTTCAGACTGTGGACTCAAAGATTTACACACGTATAAAACAGCACACACACACAACACTTCATGTTTACACATTCACATGCACACACAGTGGGCAGCCAGTGTGGAGGAAGATCAGTTAAAATGGACCTTTCCCGGGACACTACTCACATCCTCCCTCTACGGTACACAAATGGATGGTGGAGCTGAATATGAGAGTGCACATGTCATAGTTTGTTTATTTGTGTGTGTGTGTGTGTGTGTGTGTGTGTGAGAGAGAGAGAGAGAGAGAGAGCGTGAATATGGGTGTGTGTGTGTGTGTATAGCGGGCACATTTGTGTGTACAGACATTTATGTGTGCACAGGTACATTGTTTATGAGTGTGAACGGTTTCCCTTTTTCTTTTTTGTTTCTGTATAGCTACCACTTGTAAATTGTGACGAGTACGTGTCAAGAGTTTGTAAGCTGTAACTTTCTGAGAACTATTGTACTAAAATGCACTCAATAAACGCCTTGGAAAACAAGTCAATCACTTTATGGTCTGTGACTCAGTGGGTGATAATTCTGTTTTCATTAATGGTGAGTCAAGAAAGCAGAGAGGAAGGGTTATTATCCAGTAACACTACTGTCAGCGCCGCGCGGGAGTGTGACGTCTAATGCTTGGTTTCATAATGGCTAAGGAAATAAACAGCTTTTTGTCACCGCCGCTCTGGTTGGCAGCACGTGTTAAAAGCCATCAGCCACTAATAAACGAGCCGTCACTTGGATTACGCGCGAGCCCAAAAAATGGCTCTCCGAGAAAAGTGACAATATTTTGACAAACTGGTGGAAATTATCCTCCCATCTAAACCCCTATCCGCGTTTCGAACGCACACTTACCCACACAAATACAAACACGCAGTCACAGTAGTCTTGTAAGTTCCAGTTGCCAGAGACTTTTAGTGCACTTCACGCACTGGAAAGCGCGCCGCACAGTAATGATATGGTTAATGAGGTGAGTCGAAATATATGGGGATGTATCCAAGGCTCAGCATTCCTCCATAACTGTCTATTGACTCTAATTGATTGATAATCTCCAGCCTCATATTAGCAGAGAGGCTGCTGTGAAGGGGCTGAGCCAAACTGAGAGGAAGCCAACAAGATTTTTTTTTTTAGTTTGTAATGTTAAATAAAGTGCTTCACTTTGTCTTTAGTGACATCTGTGATGTCACTAAAGACATCACTGATATCCTGATATCATCCTCGATGAAAATGTGGAGAAAAGGAGCATTTCACTGCCCTCTGTACTTTAAAAGTTTCAAGTCCATTTGCATCCTCTTTCCAGGTGTGCTTAGGTGTACCTGTAACCACACCTAACACGGATATCACAGAGTCCTGGAGCACCCATGCACATCACCACACCAAGTTGAGGTTAAATCACTGGAGGTCAGCAAAAACACGATTTTCCAGAGTGTCTTAAGTTACTATTTACGTTTACATGTCAGCTGACTGCAGGCAATCTTACAGGTTTTAAAGAATCACCCAGGTTAGCCAAAGAGCCTTAAAGCTAATTGTCTGAATGCGCGTTTGTGGTGAGCAGAATGTTACCGCGACCTTTAAAAATGATAGCCAAGCCTATAAATATAAGGCTGAAGATGTGCGGTAGGCTCAAGTGGAATTTCCCTGTAATGGATATGAAAAGAAATGATTTAATACTAACAATCTCACACACATTTCATCTGAGTTGTCATATTGCTCAAGAAAAAAAAAATTCAAGGTCATGCGGGTGCTTTGGTTGCGCTTATAGGGCTCCGCTAACACTTAAACAGATGTAATGACCATAGATATGGTGATGTTCTTCTTCTGGTATTATCCTCCAGTGCCTTTAGCTTAATTGGACCTGTTTGTCACTTTAATCAGAGCAATTAGAGAGGCAGTGAAGGTATGTGCCCTCATGACAGGGAACACTACATCGCGTTGGGTGTGAAAGCCGACTTGTGTGAGTGAGTGTGCGTGTGTTTGTGTGCACGTACGAGAGCTAGGATGAGCTAGAAAGATTGAGGCTGACAGGAAGCCAAAGAGATGAAGACAGAGATGAGTATGGAGAGCGTGCGCTTAAAAGTGCGCTTCATTCGTAACAGGGTGTTTATCACTGACGAGGGAGTCAGCTCACTTTATTTCACATTAAAGTCACAGGAAGTTTGAAAAGTGACTTCTCAGCAGCAAATCTTTGCCTTAATCAATATTCCCTGAGCAATCACCTGCGAGAAAGGGATTGGTGCGCAGCAGGGAACTCCTGCAGAGAGAAAGGGAGAGAGTTGGAGAAAAAGCAATCCATCCAGCGGTGCAGATCAGAGTGTGGGAGTAGGAAACTTGGAGTGAATACTGAGTGAAGGACAGTGGAGAAGCAGAGTGAACTTGGGACCGTGGGACAAAGATGATGGCACAGAGATGGAGAAAGAAAGTTCAGGCACGGAGGAGAGAGAGAGAGGGATGATAAAACTTAAAGTTTGGTCTCTATGCATTTTAAAGGCATAATTATTTAGCAAAAACAAAGAAAACATAACACGACTGGAGTTGTGTGGATCCCCAGTGACTGGTTGCTCTCCGTGCGAGATTGTCCGAGGCCTAAATCTAATCTCTGCGCTTGCTGGCTGCAGGGCCTCAGTAAGCTGTCTGCATATTTACAGTGATCTTGGGGGTCTAGGAAAAGCTAGAAGCACAAACTGCTCTTGGAGACTTGAGTCAGAATATGGTGTACACACTCTGTGGAGGATTATGTTGTTTTACGCATAATTTTACAAAAAAATAAAATATAGCACGATTGGTGACAAATTAGAGGAAACCGGCGGCGTAGCTTCAGTGCATAGGTTTTAAATGTCACTGGAACTCTACTGGATGGATGAATTTATTTCACAACATATTCCTTATTGGGCGTTGTTGATCATGGTGATAGGGATTCCTGTCTTACACATCGGTCCAAAATCTCCCATGGTTGTTCGGTCCGATTGAGGTCCCATGACTTGGGTTATTTTCATACTCATGAAACTGTTTAGTGACCCTTTATGCATGATATGGAAACATCTGCAACCGTTTTGTTTCTCCACTCAAGAATTAAGATTTTTTTTCTTTTTCTTTTTCTTTCTCTAATTCGCCAACGGGGGCTTTAAAATCCGTGCACAAGATGTAACTGTCAATCTTTAGAGTCTTGGATAAAGATAAAACTCCACACCAAATATGCATGGGAAACAGAGGAAGAAACCTCTGGAAGGAAAGAGTGAAATCACAAACTGTTTAGAGAAAGAGACCAGTGACGTGAGGTCATTGCATTGCAAACATGCACAGACAATATGGATCGAGGCCTCAAACAAATGTGCTGCTCAAAACTGAAAGGAGCCGGGCTTCATGACATGCCGGGAAGATGGATGGACGTAGACAAATAAAAGAGGCAAAACCAAGGATAAGCACTCATACAAAGCAAGAAATGAGAGGTGAGACAGAGTCTCCTAGAGGACGAAGATCAGAATCGGAGACATCTGGAAGTGTTTGTAGCGTGCAGGACTGACTGCGTATGTGAATTTCATAGCTGATGTGTTTACAGCTCACTTTTTCAGCGAGACGGCTTCACAACTATGAAGTTAAAAAAAGAAAAAAGTAAATAAGTGGAAGAGTACTCCGTGTCTGCCTCTATAAACAGTTTCAGAGCGCATGTGGAGCCCTCTGACTCATGCAGCTATGTGTGGTCTGGCTGAACAGGTACTGACCTTCAGCTTATTTTTCTTGCTTCAGAAGCCAAATTTTGGCCTTTCACAGAACAACACAGCTAATCCTGCTTAATTCATTCCGCCGTAACGCTGGAGAATTTGCATCGCGCTCGTCCAGTAATTAAGTTATTGACGGACCTCGGTGAATTCTGCAAATGTGGAAATACCGCTTTGCTTAATCAAGATGTCAGTTGCAGGATTCGGAGTGTATCTCTCTTAATAGTAGAGGACATTTCTCCTTTTGTGTATAGGAGGAGAAATCCAGCACCTGGGTCAAATGAGATTTTATGTCTCGGAGGAGTTCATCAAATTTAATTATGATACATATAATTACCAAAAGCAATCTTCTGTGTGGTAGGAATAATCATTTCAGAGAGACGTTGGCACCTGCAGGGATAAGGCGTAATTTAGAGACAGTGTAGAGTGACAGGAAGAAGAGAGTGGGGGAGAAAGAGACAGAAAGTAGTGATTGCTGTATACTCTACAGGGAAAAGACAAGCAGTCGCCCCTGTTACAGTCTCCTCTTTCTTATTGTAAGAGCTCAGACAATGACCAAATTTGCAAACCCTCTTTCAGCAATGTTGGTGTCTTTACTTTTCTGCTGTTTAGCATCCAATCGGATTACAAAAGAACATTTAACAAATACTTGATTACGAAGACACGGCCGTATGTCGCCATGCTTGCGAGAACACAAACAAGAATACTGTATGTGGAGAGAGACAGACAGCAGCAGGTACGGAGTGAACAGCGGGAGACGGAGGACGAGGTTAGTTATGATGGCTGGAGGATCACATCTGTAATTGGTTCCTTCAGGGGGTGAGAAAGGAGTAGGGGTTATGAGGAGGGACATTACCCCCGCACTCATCCACACACACACGCAGTGCCTCACAAGCTCCCCACCCATTCTAGAAACCCCCCGCAGAGCCTAATCCCGCACAGAGCCCCTCTCAGCGCCGCCCTCCTTCGATTGCTGCAAAAAAAATCAATGAAATATTTTCCCACCAAAATGAAGAGGAACAATGGGCGAGATCCATGAGTCAAGGTCTTCCTAATTAGAGAGTTCACACAAAAGGGCTCCTTTTACTTCATGGCTTGCAGAACAGAGGCGAAAACCGGATGGAAGAGGAGAAATAATGGATAGTGAGTGATGAAGGTCGTACACTTTACACTCATTGCTCCCTTTTCTCTAATACTTCATAACTCATAACCTTGGCTGCCAAAGCACATCTGATAGGCTGACATCCCTCCATGTTTCTCGCCCTAGCTGTGCACACAGCATGCCACGCCAGAAGCTACAAGCTTTTCCTCTCTTTGTCTCCACCCCTGATGTGTAAAGAGATATGTCACTGTGTTTTATCACACACAGCCCTCAAAATGGAAGCAGAAACCCTGCCATATTGTTGTATTATTGAAAGGCTTTCTGATGTCTTTGCTGCGCGGAGGTGCAGAAGGTAAAATGTGTCGGTTCCCATGTAGGAATTCGACAATGCCCTTCATTTGACTGCCCTCGCAGGGTGACGCAAAGAGAGCAGACGATAACAGACAATGCTGACCTCTCTCTAATGAGGGCTTTGGGTAAGATAAAGATATGCAAATTTCTGTGCAAGTTTGCCTTCAGCTTTTTTTTTTTTTTTTTCTCTGTCAAGGATATACAGCTTACCTCTGCTCCTGCGATACACTGCAGTACACTATCGTGGCTGCATGTAACGCGCATCTTGGTTGGTCATGAAAATGCAGCAGCCTTTGTCTCTACACTTGCAACTTCTCAAAGTATGTTCTTAGAGCCCGGCACTATACGGCAGTGAGGCATGTGAAGCAGAATTATGTGGAGCAGTGAAACATTGGTTAATGGCAGTCATTACTGCTCTTAACCAGCACCTGCCATCTTAACAGATGCTCATAGCATTGAGAGCTCCGTTGCATAGATGCACTTCAGCCAGTATAATGGTATTCATACTTGGTGGAGAGAGATGCACTGCACAGTCATACTTTATGTGACTCCGTTAACTGAGCTCCACGGGGGAATATACAACACATCCGGCTTTATGACTCAACAGTGTGGGCATACTGACTGAAGAACATATAAAATGTATACTCCCAGGCCCCACCGGCTCTGATTGGTTAAAAATCCCCGATAAAAACAGACGTGTCAGATAAACACAGAGCATCAAGCTGACTATCAAGACAACAAAAACCTGCGGTGACCCAGTGAGGTAGGGTTTAATATATTTGCAGTGAATCGCAATGTCATTCCACACCTCTGCTTCGTGTCCTCTCTTTACTTTAACTGTCAAAAGGTATTAAAATGCAGAAAATAACAACACAAGACAGACACACTAACTACGATAAACGGTGAGGATGCTTATGAAATGTAAAGTACATTGTGTCCCTGCAGTGTAGAAACAAAAAGAACACAGATGATGCTTCGTGAGTCTGTTTCCCCGCACGCCTACCCCACAGTAGGCTATGTTGTTTAGAGGAACTACAGTATAGTCAATATTACTTTGATTGTTGGATGGATTAAAATGCTCAACTGACACAAATGACAACAACCAAAACACAATTGTCACTTACCTCTATGGTATACCTAGTTACGTTCCAGGCTTTAAGATACCCATCTATGAGATTTTCTTCTGCCAGAACTAAGATGATGGAGGTGAGAGATATTTCTTTTGCGGCGTTCAAAGCTTTGAACAGAACAGAAATAACAACATGCAAGAGCAACACGTCCTTGCAGAAAAAAAAAAAAAAAAAAAAAAACATGCCCCATGTATTAATCATTTTTTACAAGAGAAATGATCCTGTGACAGTTTGATAATTGGCTCAAATGGGCAGATATCTCACTCCGCATTCGTTTGAGAGCTAAGAGACGACAGGCGCGTGTTGGAGAACAGCCCCTGTCATTTTTAACCACTTCACATTCACATTAATGCCACTAGAACCTGCCGATTTCTGTGCAGGCTTGTCATGTGAAGACTTGTCGAGAGGGAAAAACCTATTCACATCTCATTTCTACAGGACCTTGAGAAGCTGTCTCCTAGGGTCAATAGAGTGGTCATGGATACACATATACAGTATATATGTGTGAATTTTTGCGTGTGCGCGCGCGTGTGTTGGAGCATATGCGTGTGCATTTTTTTTTGTGTATGTATGTGTGCTCAGATGGTGGCCTCTGAGGGGAGCATGTGTGTCGGTGAGCTGTAACTCAAGAGGCTGGATGGAGGACAGACTAAGTGGCTCTCAGGGGAGAGTCGATCGGTTGTTAAAGACAGTGGAGAGGGACACAACAGCCTCAGTGCACGCTAACAGCCAAAACAGACACAGTCTTGGTTAGTGTAATTGCTATAGACAGGCAGCCATCTGAATGTCTTCTCCTAGTACTCTCCGTCTGACGTGCTCATAGAGGCCTTTCACCTTCCTCCAGTAACTTGTGCCAAAGGAAGGGGATGGATTACAGAAAAATTCGCGGGTGAAATCGAGTCTGTCCTCTCGTCTTAGTCAGTAATTTACCCACCGCTTCTCACACTGGACGTTTGCAGTTGCAGTAGAGCTCCTGCCTTCTTAGCATGACACGCTGGCAGATGTACTATAATGTTTAACAAGACAGCCCATGAAAATTTAATGTTGTTTCAAATGAATCCATTCCTCTTTTGTCCATTACTACAGTTTTTTTTTTCTTTTTTTTTTATTCTTCTCAACCCTGGCGTGTAATCAGCGCTTCTGTCATCCATCAGTGAAAGCTTTAATTGTACTCAGATCAGATGCCTGTGGTACGAGTGTTTGTAATAAGTCAAAGCTCAAACAGCCTGGAGGAACATGGGGGGGTAGGGCATTGCCTTCACATCTCCGATACAATTCAAAAATTGCGTCTACCTAGAACAAGATCCTTCCTCTCCCCAACACCCGCCGCTTCCCCGCGATACCCCCCTATTCCCCCTGCACCCACATGTGAGGCATTATCCAAAGCGATGAAAGGGGAAGAGGAACGTCAGACGATAACTGAGTCCCCCTGGACAACTCCATCCCGTTCCCAACTCTGCCTTTCTTTCGAGTGTCCTCTCCACTTACCGTCTCCACCGGCACCGCCATCCTCGCAAGGCCCGGGAAATGCAGCTGCTGTCAGCCGGTGAGGGCCTCCAGGCTGATCTCTCACTTTTCTGGAATGTGCAGTGCCATAATGAGCACTGCCCCCTCCTCCATCTATACCCAAGTTCTGCCTCCATCTTGTTTCCAAGCGCCGCGCTCTTCTCCCGCAGTAGTGCAGCGCAGGTGAACACACACATGCTGAAAAAGCGGAAAGTAGGAAGGTAATGAAACTTATTATTTTTTTCCAAATTCGGCTCAGTAGTGAATCCTTTCGACAAATTAATGAGTTTTTTCTTTTTTATATATATATATATAAAGAAGTCCCAAATAATTTTGCACTCCTCAGATGAAATCGTCATGAATAAAGCTCGGCGAAATCATATAAAAGACATTGCTTTTTAGGAGCGAAAATCTCTTCTTATTATTAATTAACATCCTTTGTTCACAGGCGCTACATCTGCAGAGTTTTTCCGCCAAATGATAGAAATACTCGCTAAATGACGGAATCCCCGGGGAACTGGGGTCTGCATGCAGCTGTGCGTGGCCTGTGTGCTTATGTTGACTCATGACCTCTGAACTTGAGTCATTACTTACACCTGTCAGTCAGTTGAGGCCTGGCCTCTGGAGGGGATTTGTGACAGCTGAAGGGTGAATGAGACATGCCTAGCACCCTAAATCCAACACTCCATACTCCCCTGTGGTTGCAATAATCATAACTCAAGGGCTGATCTTTGACACGTAACTTATTACGCCGGGGAGATGTGGGACTATATAAAGGGTACGATGTGGGATCGTATCTCCAGCTAAGGAACACTGGTGAGGCGCTTTCATGTTGGTATCAACCATCTTGATATTCTCCCTGGTTGACGCATAGATATTGTATAGTATATCCATACCCAAAGTGAACTCAGAGTATCCCTCACTCGCTATTTCTGCGGTATTAGCTTGCTTTACATGACTGACTCTTGTGGTGCTTTTGGTGTAGCCCACGGGCCAGAAACCGAGAGGCAGACAGCCTAGTCCCACACTCATAAATTATAATAGGCTGCATTGTTTAGCGGGGTAGAGACCTGCCACAGATACAGTCAGAACAGAGAGGCTATAATCTCATGCGTTCGTGAGGCTCTATATTACTCAGGGTAATTTGCCAAACACGACACGGTGGGGTATCGACTAACTTGACAGTATTCTCAGGCTTGAACTCAACCTTATCTTTGTTTTGTTCCGCAACATTGGAGAACATTAGCGGCACTTATTTTCTTCTTCCTATGTTTGTTTATCTGTGCATGGAACTGTATGTATTCTCTCCGCGCGTTACATTCTGTCATCCCATTAGCATATTTGCTCATTCGACTCTCAACCCGTTGCGTGGCCCAATCTGTTGTCTACAGGAAAAAGATATTTGCTAAAATGAGCCCCCGGAGCAGCCGCATAGTGTTGATAATAATGATAGAAATCTAGTTTTCCTTTTGATGCATGGACGCCTTTTAGATTTAATAGCCATATGCTGGAGCCATTGTTTTGGCGGCTGCTGTTATTGTTGTTGATTGTTTTTAATCTTGCAGAGTGTTGGACATCAAACGGACGATCCAAGGCTACCCCTGACTGGGTGATGTGGAGGATAAAAGAAGCAACAGACTCTTAAGGCAGTGTTTGTGTGTGAGCATGTGCGTGTGTGTCAAATGTGAATGTGTGCCAAAGTGAAAATGCCTCAAAAAAAAAAGGATGTGCATGGCTCGACTTTTTTTTTTTTTTATTCTGAGTATGTGTATGAGTGTGTTGTGTATGAAGCATGCCCTAATTGTGCGCGTATGCTGCAGGACCTTTTATTGGGCATTAGATAAGCTGCAGCCTTGCTGGGTCAGGTCCTCTGAGAAAAGCAACCTATGGCAATCTGGAACCCACGGCCATTGCTCAGATAGAAGATTTCCCTCAGAGTCAGGCCAATTACTGCACGTGGCGGACGTGAGGTTAGATTGGGGGAATGGATATGTATAGTAAGCGCGTGCGACTGTTATATAAAGCTTTTTTTTTTCTAAATGCCAGTGCGTCCACTCTTCACTGACCTTGTATGTACAGGTGAGGGCAGACACATGGCGAGATTGGATGAAGTTCTTCAGTATGCTTGTAAGATGAACATTCTGTTTTTGCCTTAGGCGTGTTCAGAAACTTGCTGTTATACCCTTCTACAAGAAAACAACAATTTTTCTGTATTCAGCCTCTGCTGTGCTCAGGTTGGTCTGTCTGGTCTTGACCGTTCTGTCTTCTAATAGGTGGGCCTCGAAGCTGCACTCTGTGAAATTGAAACTTAGTGCTTAATCAGTTTCCAGTTGTGACAATAGACTTGTCTTTGCTTTGCTCTGGCATTGGATAGCTACACAATAGACATTTCTCACTGAGTGTGGACTTTGAGAATAGACTTTGTCTATTGAGCATTATATATACTCCATATGTCACCTTTCCTTTTGGGTTTGCTGTTGAAATAATATTCCAGCTGATACCGGTTCTGTGTGATATGGCCCTCGCTAATCCAGGAAACATCTGGGCCGGTATGACACTCTTTCTTTTTTGCTTTTTCTTTTATTGGACTTTGGCAAGTGAGTTGGAGTTAGAAGTGTTATTGGAGAGGCACTCAGGCATATTTGTACAAATTTGAATATCAATTATTATACACTTCTCCCTGCTGCATGAGTTATACGACCCTTCAGCGGGCTCATAAGTGGTTACACATACTTCCAATAAAAATGAGAAACCTCACATCTGCAATTCAAGTGTCTTTCTTTTTCTAAGCCATCAATACTTATTTACAACAAACGTTATGAGTCATAAAATGCAATTATTTATCTAATACATTTGATTTCAGTTGTGTGTTCACGCTGTTGTTTTTGACAGTTTCATTTAATGGCTTTTCAAGTATACATATAGTGAAACACCAGATCTTCTCACCTACCCCCGCCTAACCAAATAACAAAGCAATTGACAATGCTTACAGAGAAAGTAAGGTGCAAAAAAAAAACCTGTGTTCGTTCACAGTGCCGACTGAAGTGGTCTTAATATGGTCAAATTTGGTCAAAAAAATATTGTTTAACTTTTCAGAGGACCCAATTTTCATTTTGTCTGGTCAATGTTTAAAAGCAGGGGCCCAAGTGTATTCATGTCTTCTGGTTACAACTACCGCATGACCATGCCAGTTCTTGTACACTGAGAGGCAACAACAGAGCATTGTCAAGAACCAATTTACCTGTATGTATTATGTAATGTATTAAAAATGTATTATCACAGGCAACAATGATTCATTTGTTCAGCCTTTTGAAGTAGTGGTGGTAAACTAATAATTTTAGCATTTGCTGACTGGTAATTGATTGGTATTGATTAGTTAACTGTTGACTCTAAATTGTGGATTCATGTGAATGTGAGAATGAAAGGCCGTTTGTCTTTATGTGTCAGCCCCGTGATGAACTGGTGACCAGTCCAATACGCCACCTCTGACCCAACGTCAGGGATCAGAGCCCCTCGCCACTGTATGGGTAATGAACTCTTTTCATTTTGCAGCCTATGCTACCCAAAATGCAGCTGACAGTTTGACTGACAAAATGCTGCCCCCCCCCCCCCGGTTTTGTTCATTTTTAAACTTCAGCAGCTCAAGTGACATCACTTCAGACAGTTTAGCAGATTTCAGGCAGCTTGCTCTGGAGTGACCCTTTTGTCAACCACACCGCTTTGAGCAGCATAAAACATTCTTGTAAGAATGTAAAAGTAAATGAATGACTATATTGTGAAAAAAAAGAAGAAAAATGTTATACTCCTTCAATCAGTTTCATAGGATAAAGAAAGGAATCTGTGGTAACAGGTAGTCTGCCAGACTATAGATTGTGATAATCCAGGTGTCAAGGAAAAAGAATCTAGTTAATGAAACTGTCACCTAATAGCAGATGCATCAAATTACCTTGTCAGATCTGTTCTGATTTAATGAAGAATTTGATCCCTGAAGCAGCGGGCCTTAAAATAAAAGGATAGAGTTGTCAATTACTGTAATCCATAATATGGGGAAAATATTAATCTAATCACTTAAGGACCTACCTGGGTGTCTGATCTGACTTGAAATGAGTGGATATAAAGTTTGTAACTTTGAAATTGGGAAGGAAGTGTGAGTTATTTTGTTACTCTGTGGGCTATTTCAAACCAGGACATCATGTTCCACTGGAATGATTTCCCTGGAACCAATCAGTGGTGCTGTGCATAATCATGCAGATGGGCCAGGCTGACTGGATTTCCTAGAACAAAATAAGAGTCTAACAGCCTCCAAGAAGGGGAGGAGAAGGAAGTGAGGTAAGGTGAGGAATTAGGAGACCACAGAGTGGGACAGGAGGAGAAAACGGGGCAACAGAAAAAAAAAAAAAACAAGCAAAGAAAATATGACAACAAAAAAAAATGAAATTTGAAGAGGTCGGACAAGGGGGAAGTGCAGGGCTGAATAGTAAAGAGATGACAGGCCAAGATAGGAGAGGGCAGCGTAACAGAAAAGAAGAATGAGATGCACAGGTCCAAAGATATTTTTTTGGGTGTTAACATAATGACTTGTCTAAAAAAGATGGCAAGAAGACTGGAGAAAATTATGAAAATATAACAGACCGAGACCTAGAAACAAGAGAACAAGAGAGCAGCAACACAGGGTGAAAACAAACAGAATAGGGGAGGAAAATAAATCTAGCATGCATGCGAGAAGGGAAAGGGAAGGAACAAGAGATAATAGCAGACCAAAGCTAAATAGATCTCTTGCATCTGTACCCTGGATGGGGAGATATATGTGTCTGCGGAGCCCTGCCAGATAGATAGGACAGCGCAAGATGAATGAGATGGGTAAATATGCTTCTGTGCATCTTATAACCATCATGGACATTTTGATGATAACAGCACTCCCTTATTTTTGTATGTGTGTGTCTGTCTGCATCACTGTATATAAACTGTAGGTGTGTGTCATTTGTGCGTCATACTGTTCATCGGAATAAACTGTTAAAGAGTAGATCATATTTCATGTAACTATGATTATATAATATCATTTTCATATAATAATCATTCAGTCAAAGTCAGATAAGATGGAAATGGATTCTTACGGTACAAATAACTGGTGCCATCGAATCATAGTCTTTGCAAATGTATATTTGTATTAGTAATGTAAATTAGTAACACTCACTGAGCCATTTTGAAGGTCAAAATGTCTGGCTCTGGCCTCTCCGCCATGTTAGTAATCCATCCTCTTCCGCCTCCTAGAAAATCTAAAAATTAGCAAAGACATGGATCATCGGTGGACCTGAGGCTGACTAAATGACGCCTGGGTGCTCAAACAAGCCATCTGTAACAGCACCCACCTGTCAGTCAAAGTGGCCACGCTGTTAATTATTCATAAATTTAAGCCTCAACATAATTTGAATAGGAGACTAGAATCAGACTGTTGTGACAGACAGACAGTTGCCATGAAAGTAGAAATTAGCTAAAGACACGAAAACCATTTTTTGTACCAGGTTGTAAACCTGTATATTTGGATATTTAATACATAATTGGAAGATTGGCATGTTCTGTAGCCAGCCCCAAGTGGCTGTTTGAGGAACTGCAGTTTTTGGCACATTTGTATACTATAGGTTTCACTTCACAGCCACAGAGGTTTCCACTTGGTAACACTTTACAGACTTAAGTACAGACATTGTAATAATACATTAAGTTTTTCAGAATGTTCTCTTGGATGCCAGCTATTACATTGCTTTGCTGGACTGTTGAGAGGGAATGTTTGCAGCCCTTGAAATACCTTATTGACACTAGTATGAAAGCAAAACAAGTAAAAAAAAAAAAAGAAACTGATACTTTCAATACATGAATTGGATTGCCAATCCAACCGAAGCATTATAAAACCAGTTGAAGTTTTCAATAAAAAATGAACTTTTTAACTATGAACTTATTAAACTATAAATTGCAGTGAGGTCGGTCATGTTTGAGGTCATTCAAGTTTTCATTGGTCCTCTCTGGATTACTAGAGAGCAGGAGTGCAAACTGAGAGGTATGTCCACAGTGCTGTTTAAGATTCATTCTGCAGTGTGCAACACACACATATGTACCGTTGGTGTATATTGTGTTGCATAAATCTGAATATGTAACTATGGTTATTTTTGACACTGATGTATATTCTGCATATAAAGTGTAAAGTGTATAAAGTGTCACACTCTGTTTTCTTCACATAAAACATGGAGGAAAAAAATGAAAACATCGCTGTAAATGCTGATTTGTCAGGCTGAGTGACATTTATCTTCAGTCTAACTTTATTTTCAACAAGTTGCTGTTTTTATTTTGTGCCTGTATGTGTTTTTGTGCTGGAAAAAAAATAAAATAAAAAAGCGCCATCAAAGTTAGCCTTTGCCGTTTGCCTCACTTCTATGTATAGATCACAGGCAGCTTCTGAGGCTGTTTGTAGCCTACATCTGAGCTACGCAGGTACGCAGTAGGGGGCAGGGACTCATGTCTGCACATCTTTACAGAGGTGTGTTTGTGAATAAAAAATGTGTTGTTTACTTCTATATCAGTTGCACCCTGAAGTAAATCAGTTGTACAACTGAACTCTGAATGAAAAGAAAAAAAAGTTGTGTTTCATTGTTTAAGGGTTCAAAATTCCGATTTCCTGAACAGCTCTGAAAAGTTTACACAAAAGCAAAACCTCGTTTCAGTCCAATCAACCAGTTAATACTGTTGTTAAACCGTGTGTGCATTACACGGGTGTCGGCCTGCCTCGCATGAACTCTGTCTGTTTGAATGGTCAGAAGCAAAGAGATTATTATCATTCTTATCCCAGTGCATGTTGTGGAGCTCTGTAGATGTGAAGTAAAAAGACTGCTTATCAACGGCTCTATCTCTTTCAAGAATGTATTCCCAGGTGACTTTAAAGAGACTGACTTCAAAAGCTGCAGGAATCAGCCTGGAGTGAGGAACACAGAGCTGACCAGCCAGATGCTGGTCTCCTTGAATATCTCTCCAGCACCTCTACTATCTGCACACATCCAGACTTTTGATGTTTAGACTGAAAAAAAAAAGTCCCCATAAACTGTTCACACTCACATTATTTGTTACTGCCTGTACTCTTTTAGCATGCAAAAAGTCTTGATAAAAGAAGCTGACAGATATTCCTTGATTCCTTTTTGTGTTTTTACTTAACTTTTTGGGGGTAAGATATAGAAACTATGGTGATACTAAAGCTTTTCTGCACATTTTTCCATTTTTCAGAAAAGGATAAAATCGTTGTTGGACATATTGGAGGAAACAGCATCTAAGATCAAAAGCGTCTGGGCGCCCATGGCAGCTGTTGTTGACTGACATCTGATAGCTCATAGCTATGAGATGTGTTGTCAACGTCTGTGGTGCACTATTGACTGAAAGATGTCATAGCCCTGTATAGCCAAAAGACGTCTTACCGCACATCATTTTCATTGTACCTTTAGCAATTTACTATGTCTGTTATTTTACAACTATGCTCTCAATCGTGCTATGCTATTGTGCTATCAAGTTTATATTCCACTTGGAAAGTGGAAGCTAACGTGTTATGCTAACTCGTTTTTGCTGGGAAAGTTAACTAATATTACTGATTCTCTCTCTTGGATGTAGTAAGAGAGCCGGGAATGGTTCTGTAACTCGGCCTTGTTGCCAATTTGTCCCAGTTGCCACTTGTGCTATTCCATCAGAAAATTCCCCTGGGGCCCAAAATACATTTTCCCCATATGCCACCATTATTAAAGAGGCATCCATAAAACTGCTGAAAAGACCACCCCTCCAAGAGGTAAGGTCAAGTCTTATCTTTTCTCTTTTTTAATTTAATTTTTAATCCATGGAGGTTTTATGTTTGTTAAAAAGTCCTATGTAAAGTCTATCGGCTGAGCAAGAGCATCAAGCAGAGACACCAATGTGCAGCAGCAATGGGCCATACAACACAGAACCAAACCCAGAGGCCAGAAAACTTTTTTGGGCTTATGTGCTGTCCAAGCAATTTTTATTCATGTGACTGGGCACCCTCTTTGAGACAGGTATAATACACCCCTGTTCCCTCTAGACAATACTTTTCTTTCATGTGATGTCAACACCTGCTGATGCACCAGCAGCTCCTGCACAGCTCAGTGTTGTTCTTCATTATACGATGAGGGTGTGTGCTGTCTCCCTTTCCTGGATCCAGCCTCAAAACTCACAGCATGGGATGGTTCAGTAACTGCCGCACTTTGTACATTACTCTCCGATTTGAACTGAGAAAGTTATGCGCAGGGTGCTGAAATCACACACGCGACTAAGCTAACAATCTTTTGGTTGTTTCTCACACGGATATTGACACTCAGATTTAAAAAAAAAACTAAAATTTTAGAATAAATAATAAATAAAACTTTTCTTTTTTTGATTAATACACTTTTGACCAAGAATACTGGTTTCGACAACCATACAGTGCGCACACCATCACCAGCAACTGTGCTTTGCATAGCAATATGTGCACACGTTACAACAATTTCATTTGGACAAATATTAGGCTCTCTTTTCCCCAGGCAGACAATTCTGACTCGGGTAAATTCAGCTTCATCACATTGTCCAACACGTAACCGTCATGACGGGAGTATCTCTAGCTGGCATTTTGTAAACAAGAGTGCAGGGTGAAAGTGAATAAGAAATTAACTGGGAATCATACTCTGAATGTGGAAAAAGAATAGAGAAAATAACAGGAGAACAAGGCAATAATGGATGTTTCAAAAAAACCTCTTCAGACTCCTAACTTAAATTGGATTTTAACTCCACAGAGTGCAGGTTGTAGATGTTTATTTTCATTCAATTGTCAAGCGCCACTGATGACAAGTTAACAGCCCTGCCACAGAATGCAAATCACGTTGGCTTTCTCATTTTGCTGCCAGGTGGAGTTCTCAATATGTCGTTCAAGCATAGCTCGCTTCCACTACAAAGTCTAAAAATTGTATAATTGAAAACTGAAATGGTTCTATTGTCAGCGACTGTTGTTCAGTCCCGGCTTCAGCGCCTGTCATCCTGACAAGTTACCAAATACCTATTTTTAATACCTCTGGCATTTCTACAAATGAAACATGCCGTTTGTTTTTAAATTGTCAGGGCGGAAAGAAAACCTGGCGCCATAACCGTGCATGTATGGTTATTTGACCTGAACAACGTCTCAATAAGACAAACAACATCTTCTTTGATATATGGAGATATATAACACATGAGAAAATTGCACTATGCAATCTTAAGCAAGCAAATAAGGACAGAATCATGCATCTGTTTACATCGGCAAAATCTCATTGGACTGGTAAGGGAAATGAAAAAAAAAAAGCCCCAGGTAAAGAGCTTGGACTTGGTATTCTTTATGTGAGCCTCCTATTGTACAAGCAGAAAACATAAAACAAGATATCATTTTGGGGATTCTACGCACACTTTACAGGAATTCTGACCACTCATATATACCCCGCCCGCAGCCACAGCTATAAATGGGTCCCCCTGACGACAGTCCTGTGTATTATAATCCCACTTACTGTCATGTAAATCTCACCTTACAAGAGAAGACACAGAGATTCAGCATCGAGCGCCGCCGACCGCGTGTAATTCTCTCTGAGAAAGAGAGAGGAGAGGACGGCGTTGCAAACCTTGACAGCTCTGAGTGTTCTCTTAACATACGCACTTGTGCCTTGACCACCTGCTACACCCTCTTTCTACTGTAGAGAGACAAGCTGATAATGGTGTCACTGTATGAGGATATTTTCAAAGGAAATTCTCTGAGGTTGGCCACTTGGTTACAGTCGGCTCCCAAAAGCACGTGTCGGACGGATGTATTCAAACCAGCGGGAATTTACAAAAGTTTATAATCGCGCTCTCTGATGCGGGCGTCCAGCTTTTGTGCGTTGTTGTCGGTTGCTATTTTAGATCAGCCGCAATCACATTTTTGTCTCCTTTAAATGAAAAGCAGGGAGACAAACACAGCCGGCGGCGTTTATGCAGATATGTCCGCTCATACGCAATAGTGCTATGCGCCTCTTTCTCAGCGTGTGTGCTTCAAGTGTTCGGCGGATGTGATTTAAACATCGGTTGAGTCATGGAACCATCATACGTGTCAGATTTGTGGGCACACGTGCACATGCACGTGTGTATCTAGCCTAGCATGCATGCTTAGCCTTTTCTGCCGGTTTATGATAGAAACTTTCTGTGCTTTAAGCGATACAAGTGGCCATTTATCATATATTGTCTTTTAGGAACCCTAAAAGAACATCTCTGAGTACTAATGTGCTTTTTCCACGCTGGGTGTTCTCCCTGTACAGCCGATCAACATCTGTAATAACAAAATCATGTTAATCAACACACTGCATGCGCAATAAGCCAGAGGCAACCAACATCCCTCCTCCCCGTCTTGGACGACCCGAGAGCACTAGAAGGCAGATCGCATTTACACTTATAAGTATGTGGAGAGGGGCTGTCTTCAGCCATTAATCTATGGCTCCACATGGAAGGAATGTAGATGGAATTATCCCATGAGGAATCTATGTAAATGTCATACAAAACACCTTGCAGGGTTTGCTTTGACAGAGATAGAAAACAGCTGATGGATCAAATATCTTTCACTTGACATGACCGGCAAATAATGCGCTATTCGCAGGAGGATACGTTGGTTGTGCAAGCCGAAGAAGTGCACACATGAAATGCGCCACTTGCAAAATGCCTTATGGGGGAAAGATTATTAGTCTTCTCTATATCTGAATGAAGGAAACTCATTTGTTATCCTGGCATCCAGCAGAAGAAAGGATGAGAAATAAGGAAAGCTCAAGTTGAGGACGGCAGAGGACGAAGAAGAAGCAACAACACGAGAGAAGGAATAGTACTGAACGGCACCACAAAAATGGATTAATGCCCCAAGACAACATGATGTCCCCATCTCTCCGAGGGAGCCACGCAATTGAGATGTATACACTGTGACACCTGCAGCTCCCTACACGCAGCCTCAGCATGCGAGGTCACCCTCGTCCCCAGTCTTTCCCAGTCTTTGACGGAATAACTAGTTTTGCCATAGAACTTGGCTAATAGCGTCTTTTGTAGGGGCCCGCCATAATGAGGCAACCCAGTGAGCTAACAGCTTCACACTGGTGGTGATTTTAGAAGCTGAGGTTAGATGTCGCTCAGTCAGCACTACACCTTTTGAAATTGTAGCGGTCGCAAGCAATGGTGTGTCCATCAAACGCACACATGGCATCTGCAGCGCGCGCGCGTGTGTCAGTCTGTTTCTTTATTATTCTATGTGTGTCAATTCTCTGGGAGGAACATCAATGCCTGTGTCGCTCTGGAAGAGTGGACTCAGCCATTACAGCATGATGTGGCCTTGTCTAATTGCACCACAGCATTTTTTTTTTTCTCTTATTATTCATCCCCGCCCGGATAAAAGGAATAGGAGACGGAGCCGAGAAGAAAGGACTGTTGATTCTGCATTATATCTATGCAAGCGATTCAGAATCCATGGTGGGAGTAGTGAGAGCAAGAACAAAAGCCAACGCAAAAGGTTGAGGTATGATGAAACTGAAAAAGGAGAGAGGTGATGGAGAGGAGGGGGGGGGGGCGTTTATAAAAGTAGATAAATAACAGGGTGCTCTTACAACAAAGATGCTAAAACAATCACACATGCGAGGGTCAGTGTATTCACACTCCGGATTTTAATGAGAGGCAGATGTGTGTGCGCCACTACTGTAGACAGTGCCTCCAGTGTGATCACAGATCATCGCTCAGATATCACACAAAAGAGACGGAAGGAGGGGGGAAAAAAACGAGCGGAAGGGTAGTTATGTTTCTTTTTTGCTTTGAGAGCATGTGGGCAGACAGACACGCGTAAAAGGCAACTCTCCATAAGAGAACTCTAATCACTAATCTCCTCCCCTCTTCATTTCCCTCTTCGACTGAACTCCTCATTTCTCGAATTTCCCTTTCTTCTGTGATTAGTAGTGTCCTGTCAACACCTGCCATATTCCTCTGACAAGTCGTCATTAAGTACAGAGAGAAATTTGTTTTAAATTGAACACGGAGAGCGCTCTAAGAGTGTTTGCGCGGCACTGTCAAGCTTTTTAATTAAGGCGGCTTAACAAACATGTTTTCCGCGCAGAACAAAACAATACGGGTCCTTTCAGAGTGTCTCACTGTGAACCGTTGATAATGGCTGCGCCGCACTGAAAGCAATTCACATTGGACAGCCCAGACACGACTGGTATACATAGAAGACAAACGGGCATAACAGAGGCCGTTCCTGTAGGCTACGTTGGGCAAGTTGCATATATGCAGCAGAAACCAGATTTCTAATCTTCACACTGAAATAAAACCATAGCCACCCGATTCAATTAACTTTTTAAAGACGCGCCGCGCTAATTGTAACTTCTGACTGTGAACATTTCACTTTGAGAAACAAACAGGGTGTTAAACATTCACATTAAATACTTAAGCTGGTGGTGGGAGTAGATGACAACAAATAGATGATACACACATTAAATAGTCTTTATTACAGTTTTTCATTAGCATGCAGTGCACTCCGCGAGCTTTCATGAATTCTTCATTCACTAGGAGATGTAATGAAGTCTTTCTTGTAATTTGGCCCATCAATAATTAGGAGACCTCACTGAATGGTCTCTGGAAATGGTGGCTGTGAGAAATCCTATACCATTAATATTGCATTGAACTCTTTGCGAGGCTAGGTCCTTAATGAGCCAATAGTCCTTAGTATTGTCAATATTTTATCCTTATGTACCTTTGTCGATTGAGATGGGATCTCAAGCGTTAAGGTTAATGACCCTGAACATGAGGGTCAAGAAGGTAATGGAGAGCTGTTTTTCAGCAATAAGAATAACTGAGTTAAAGAGGAAAATGTTTAAAAGATGATCTCTACAGAAGTTTCTCATTTGGGTCACTCTGACTGTGAAACACTTCTCAAACTTCCTTATTACCTTTGCCGCAGTATGCAGTGTCGTTTTTTGCTGAAGAGTTGTAAGAGTAGAAACGTTATCTCCTGATGTGGCACCATGCAGTTTTTAAAAATAAACTGTTTTAAGTGCGAGGTAGCTTAATTTCGCCTTCACTTTTATTTGAATCTGGTCAGTATCCATATGGAAGCCGGTTCTCTGTTGCACCGAAGTCTTTCATTTTCACTGCAGCGTTCTAATCAAAACTCTCCTCGTATTTACTGACTGAGGAGAGTCCAGGTACTGGCAACAGAGTCAGGGGCATTCATATGCTCTTTAATGGCACCACTTGTTTGTAAGCCTGAGTCCACCTACACACACGCACCACTAATGGGCTGCACATAGCCCGGTCATGAATATGCATTCTCACCTTGGCTGATAGTTTGGAAATCTAGACCAGAGAATGAAAAGGAACAACAAACAGTGTCTCTCTGTAATTGGCTCTCAGCAAAGGTAATATGCAAATTTAGCGCCTTTATAGTCATGCTGTATTGTATTGAATGGAGGAGCTGCTTTTTGATATGTGTGAATAAACCATGATCAGACAGCAGTCACTTAGATTAGACTGGTGGGCCGATAAAACGGCTTCGTATTGTAGCCTCAGTGTTGTTTAAAACAGAAAGTTTGCTCCTTTACCAGTGGCCAAGCATGAAAACACATTTTTTCTGTATGAAGTCATAAGTGAAATTTAGTGTTACTGTAAAATAAAAAGAAAGAAAAAGAAAAATTAAAAGCTGCCGAGCTCAAAAGAAAGCACATTAAAATTTGTGTGGTATCAGAAACAATTAAGGTGCTGGGAGACACAAAAAGCAAGCATGAATTTGAATAAGCATGACCATTAATCGTACATCAAACACACCCAGAGAGAAACTTTTTTCATTGTAAGTCAAGGCTCTGTCAGCATACAATGACGGAAAACAATAAAGATGTTATCCTCTACACAGTACCCTGACAGCTATTGAGCTGTCATTATACGATCATGAAGTCATTTCCATGCCTAACTTGAAAGCATATTATTATGATTAAAAACAACAGTGAAATGTCAATCAATGCCATGCCATTATTGCCTCGCATTCTGTCTCTGGAGATACCAACATGCTCTGGTTTCATTTTTCTGTCCATTTTCTATTATGATCCTATTACTGTCACAGCGGGGGGCACTTTATTGCACGCAATCCCGAAAACCTGGGTAAAGTGTTTTCTTAAACTTATACTCTTGGAGGAGTCTAGAGAGGAGAATTATGTGTGAAATGAAGTAGTTATTTTTCAGCCACAGCAGACAGATACGGTGCTTGTGAAAACACAAGATAGAAATTCGATGCAAGATGTCCACCACACTCTGCCTTAGATAGTATAGTACCATGAATGGTCTAAAATGGGATTAAATTATAGACCATAATACTGCGGAAACGTTATCTTTTTGCTCATCTATTAGTTAAAGGGGAGCGTCATAATGATTAAGTAAGCAACAATTAGTAAAAAAAAAAAAAAACATCCTTAGTTATTATGTATTAGTCGTCCATCACTTCAAATGCCTTCGGCTTGAGCTGGTTCCACTGACAGTGGCATTTCCATCAATGAACAACCCCACAGCTGTGATCATGATATGATTCCAGTCCTTCGTTTGCTAAATTTTGATTGGTGCAAAAAGAAAAAGAAAAGAAAAAACATGTGACATAACGTCTTCAAGCAAAGGACACACGGACAAACACACACACGCTTTTCTCGTGGAAAATGGTATGTGTCTCTAAATGCAGTGCCGCATCGATCACAGAGTCAGGCTCGTTGAAAAATATGTTTTGGGCAACCTTTAATAGAAGATGTTTGTATTCCTAGTAACAATGCTGCAGTCCACAGAACTAAATGAAAGTGCATCGACAATACATATCTATTTCTGAAACGAATACAAATTGATATACTTTTCTCCTATAGTGCTTTGAGATTCAGGAACTGCACGCAATGAAACATTGCTGACTGCATGAGCTTTACTGCATGACAGTGTAGGAGACCTTGACTTGGACTCCAGTATGGTTCAAGCTGCCCAGGGTGCATTCCTTATCTGCATATTCGTGGCTCTGCATTTCTTTTGCTTTTCTACATAAAAGTAAAGGAGCTGGCTAATCAGACTTTAAGGGTCAAAGGTCACAGAGCTGGAGGAGAGAAGAATCCTCCCGGGAAGGACATGTCCAGATGTGGCTTTCCATTTCTTTACAGCTACACCATTTTCCAACATAACCTGCTAGTCGGGCAGAACGCGCCGCGGACAGCTGCAAATTAGATAGACGAGGATGGTTAAATAATCTGTTCACGGATACATGAATCCTGTATTTTTCTCCACTGTGTTGAAGCGCCGGGGCTATTTGCGGGGTACATGTTACATTCACACACCACCACTTCAGCAATTGACAAAGGATTTGTGCGAGCCATTATCGTCAAAAGATGTGAGGTGGCATGCAGAACGCTCCATTCTATCTCCCCGGCTGCAGGTAATTTAGAATGAAATGGGGAAAACCCCTGTTTAAATACTGTTGTATTCTACAAAACGCATCATCAATTACTAAACTCTGTCTCTTTGATTTATAAGTGGTCCATGAGCAATATCCCCTCACATGAGCAGCCTCTCCATCATCTTCAATTACAGTGAGAGGACATCTGTATCTGCAAACACATGCTGAGTCTCCCTGCTTTAAAAGCCTAGTAGTAAAAAACGGAGTACTTGGAATATATGCAAACAAATATTGATTCATATGGTTTGTGTGTGCAGTCTGAAAGATGTAGCATCACTGACATAAGTACCACCGGGCAGAGAAGAGGGACCAAAAATCATGATTTGAGCTGTTTTGTGTCTGACTGCACAATCATGGCAGGCACACCGTGAAAGCTGAGAAAAGCTTAAGGCCAATTCTCACCCACGACACACTGCTCAGAATGAAATATCTCCCCAATCCCGACTAACTGCATTATCCAATTTCCGTCTATAGCAGTAAGAGATAATAAAGCGAGGAAATGCGAATGTAAATGCTCCGGTACATGATGCATAATTGCCCTATTAATTGCTTGTTTGCTGCAGAACTGTTGCCGGGCTTTGGTACAATATCTCAGAGCCTGTCCCGGAGGGGTGATATTCCCCTCTTCTCCCAAGCCTTCCTCAACTCCTCTGTCCTCTATCTTCCTTCCTGTAGCCTGTGTTTATGTACTGAGGCAGAGAGCAGCGGTCTCATCACCATCATTTGGATGAGAGATGGAGTCATCATCAGCCAAGTCCCATCGCTGCGGCCACACCACAATTGAAAAAAGGGCGGTGCGGGTGGGGGTCCTACTATGTTACTATGACGACCACATCAAATCGGTCAAAGCGAGACCAGTAAAGCCAAAAAGTTTTTTTTTTTTTTTTTTACTGTGTGTTTTTCTTTTTTTCTATGACCGTTCTGCTACTGGTGGTGGATGAGGAGGGGGGCGCGCGGCGGGGTGGAGTAAAATTGTAATGAGGCAGCTGTGAGGGACACCAATCTGCAGGGAAAGCTACTTTATGCAGAAATCCAATTTAAGAGATTGGCTTAGTGACTGAGTCATTGAAGGTAAATCCAATGGTAATTATAGGTAAATCAAAGGTGAAAGCATGCAAAACACTCCCGTACACAACTCTTTCTCTCTTCTCCCCCCGTCTCATTTCCTCTCTCTACACTCCCCTGCTATACTCATTACCACATATCACTACGTTGCCAACCAAAAAGAGACAGGGGCAGAGTGCATAACAAGAAATATAAGCAGAACGGTGGGTTTTAGCCTGCGTGGCTTAAAGGGACGTGACACTCATACTTCATTCTGAATCACGTTAAAAGATAGTTCGGTAATTAAACAATATCCTCTCATTTAAATTATCATCTTAATACCTTTGGCCCTGCCAATCAATCCCATCCACTCGCTTTAAAGGCAAGCAAAGTAGCAGGGACATTTTTGTCGTTCGATTGTGTTGGCATTTGACCTATGCAAACAGCCTTGCCTTTTCTAATCACCCCTATACTATATCATTAACCACAGCTAAAGCAGGGATAATGATGATAGCAGAAGTGTGCCAACTCTCACACCTCCTGCTGGGCAAGCGCCAACTTCCCACTGGGAGAGAATGATTGCGAGTGGGAGGAAACAAAAACAGTCAAATCTTCATAGCCAAAGGAAGCGATTTATCAGACGACAGCGAAGCAATACTAAGAACGCAAGGTATTTTTAAAACTCTGACATAAAATCCATGGATTGACATTATGGAATGACATTTCAGAAGCAGCTTCCCTGCTCCCCTATTTGTTCTGCCCTCTGAGAAGCACAGGAGCAGTAATTTGTTAGATTGTAGATAGAGGCCTAATAAATAGCCGAGCTAGCGGCACACAAGTCATTTATCCTGACCTTTTATTTCAGGCAAAATCAATTTTCTGTTAATATGCCACTAATAAGGAGACACCTTTTATTTGTTTGGCTCTCAAACTGCATTGACGCTTTTTAGCAGGGTTGCGGCCAGACGTCTCGCCGTTGCATTTTGATTTGTTGACTGAAATGGGCTACTTTGAAATGGTTCACTGAAAGCTGTAAAGGTGAATGTTAATGTGACAGCTGCAATGAAACTGGTGTGCGGCGCAGGAGTCCAAACACGAGGAAACAAGAGCACAGAAATTCACAGCAGACGGCAGGGCTCAATCTTTTTTCTTTTTTTTTTTTCAGTGAAAGCAGCACTGAACAGGTTTTGCAAGGCCACATGATCAGTTATATTTATAGGTCGCCAGATTATGTCTACTGAAAAGTTAAGTTTAGCACACCTGAACATTTATGGGCTGTTTTCTCCATCAACTTGACAAGCTGTTGACATGTTGACTTCTTAGACCTCCAGATGATAGTAACAGTGAGTCACATTGTAACCCACTTTAAAACGGTAACTGTCACAAAATGTAACAATAATATGCTACATTACCATACCTTACTTGCTCCTTGAAAAGCCAGAGCTCTAGCCGACATTGCTGATGAGTCAAAAGGGAAAGGTAATGAAGGCCTGTAACACTTTCTCTATGTGTGTGGTGCCACTGTTTAGTGCCTAGAGGAACAACAAGTCAGTTACAGCAAAACCCAGAGGGTATTTCAGTGCTTTCATATCTGTTTAGTGTGCATTATCTGTCCATATTTGAATAATGTGTCTGTTTATGGCTTCATTCCCTGGCTGTATTTGGTTGCGCTTCTTGGGAAGAGAAGAGTCAACCCGATAAAGAAAAAAACAGAGGCAACACTGTGACAGAATAATTCATTTACGTTGTCAACATGGTATTTATCCATATTTCAGTCTATTTCCAAAGCTTCAAATGTGTAAACAGTGGGAGAGTCCCATTAAAAAGTCAATCAGATAGCAAATCAGATCACAGTTAACATTTGGTCATACCTCCCCTGGACAGCTGTTGCTAGGGAAACCTGTGCAGGTAAACTGATTTGAATCTACAACAGCTTGGGCAAGACACGGAGAGATTGTTGAATATGCATAGACCGGACAATGCTGTGATCAACATTTTGGGTCAATAGAGACTGATAAAAGGCAGTTTGAGACTAAGTTTCTCTGACAAAACAATCAAGTTGAGCTATAACGCACAATTTCCCAGTCATGCATGCATCAAAGACAGTTTGGTAGTCCAATGATTTGGTTTCAAGGCCTACTGGTTAATCTCCAAGGGTTCGGGGTGAAGACATATCAGCAGGCCTGTTGTTAACTATTGTCTCCATGTGATTTATTCTCTTCCTCTGCCTGGAGAAACACAAAGAGGCTGTGAGGGGGGATCTTGAATGCCCAGCAGCTGTATTATGGAGATTTGAGGCAGCAAAACATTCCTGCAAACATGCGCCGGGATCACAAATGCCAGCCTCGATCATAGCACAACAACCTTGTATTGTCAGTGCCTCCGTCCTTGTCTACATTTTTACCCTTCTCACTTTCCTCCACTTCCCAATTTATATGTAAATTCCTTGTTCCTTAAACAATGTAATATGCACATCTATCCTTCAGTGGCAGAGGCCCAAAAGCATACAATAAATGGCCTGAGCCCTCACATGGAAAGCAACCATGTGAGTCATTGCAATTTAGTACTTTAACCGTGGCCTTGTGAAAACACCTAATGGCACCTAAGAGTGCACATTTTCTACCATCTGTGGCAGCTTGTGACTAAAAATATCATTTTGTACATGTTGTAACAACCAAAAGCTGGCAATAAAAAAAGAAATAGGAACAAGCTCTCTGTTAAACAAGAGCGTGCACGCTACGGTACACAACTTCCCCATCCACAATGTACCGAGAGCAGATTTCACTGACTAAGCAGTCGAGGGAAAATCAGGTGGCTGTAACAGTCAAAGATGATGTTTCATCTTCTCTTCCGGTGTACAAACTTTACCACACCAGTAAAACCAGACCTTGCACAATGTCAAGACTGGATCTGGCTATTACTCTCTCTCTCTCTGTATATTCCTGTCTGTTGATAGTGTGATAAAAGTACATTAGTACATGGGTGAAAAACACAAAACACAAGACCAAAAGCAACTGCACTTAAGGCGTGTATAGATTGTGTATCCGCACTGATGCACACCCACACAAATGCATTCACAGCGGATTGCCAATTTAAAGTTTCCATTATTTTTTTTTTTTTCCTCCAAGGAATACTCTACCCTAATGATCACTTATTGATACATTCATTAAGCATTTATCAACATTAACCAATTGCCATTTGTAAGCCTTAAAAGATTAATGACCCCTAATGAATGCGTAATTCTTTGTTTGATCACACAATATTGGAGCCGGTGTAACAGCACCTGTTAAAAATTCTCTCCCACAATCAGCAACAAACGCGCCCCCTTAATGCATTTGTTTCTTCCGAACACCTCAACAGAGGAGAGCTTCTAATGGCACTGTCCAAAAAAAGACATTATGTTTGCAAGATTACCCCATACCGAGCTTGAGGGCTTGGAGAAAATAACTTAATAAGAAATTCTGAGAGCTTGCGAGCGTTATTTGATGCCCCACCGCTGTGAGATGAGGGGCCAAACAATATTTTGATGGATATGTTTTTTAAACTTTTCACTTCGGAAGAAGGAAACCGTGGCTCAGATTGCGACGCCTGTCAACAGATGGTGGCCAAAACGTGTTAGGTTCATCAGACGCTAATATTTCACCACTAAGAGAGGAACAAGCTCACTTTTCATTTAAACCAAAGAGTTTGAACACAGTGGGGATTAATTGAATTTCAGTTAGGTTCCACTTGAGAATAAGCTCCATGGGTTTGTTTGATATTGTGTGTTTAAGGTCACCTTGATCATAAAACGCTCAGCCTAAATATATATATATATATTCACATGATGTTACAAAATATAAAAACCCTATTTACACTTGTAGAATATTTGGCTGAAGAGCAGGGACTGGTGTGGTCTGGATGCTCTACAGAGCGTTAAACGATGCTGAGAGGGTTGCTGTGGTGTTGAGCTAATACAATTTGTTTCCTGTGCCTCTGCTGCTTTGCTATGCTGGATTAATTTTCTGCTTTCACGGCGCTCCCTCTATCCATCTGAAAGGAGGTAAGCCACCAACCACCAACAGAAACGCAGAGACCAGAGCCGGGCTCAGCACCGCGTCTTCTCACACTGTACACGCAAGGGCACGAGGGTGTGCGCACACGCACACATCTGTGCTGTGTATATGGTGACTGATTTGCCAAACGCTCCATTGCCCAAGCACAGAAAGGGATTAATGTACTGGCAGTTGGCCCTCCAGATCTCAGTTCACAATGCCCACCCCCGGTACCCCTTCTTTCAATACAGAAAACACATCCTCAGCATCATCTCATCTACATTTGCCTCTTTGTCAGCACTGATTCCTAAATTCAGACAATGAATTGGGGTCCGCTCAGATGAAGAGAGGAGCAAATGGAGAATGCAGGCTGAGAAGTCAGCCACAGAATCGAGAGCAAGCACAGCAGAGAGGGATTTAGCAGGGGAGAAATTCATGAGTGTGTGAAAAGGGAGGGGGGGTGGGGGGCAGGGATGCAGTGAGGACTAAAGATAAAAAAAAAAGATGAGAAATCGGAGAGAGGAGGTGGAGAGATGGATTCAGATGGAGGGCTCACAGATGAGGTGGGCCTCTGAGAAGCCAGACTATGGGAAAGAAGGTGAGTGTGTGGGACAGAACCATGGTGAGCGGGTCAAATCCATTTACCTCTCAGTGCCATTCGAAGACGGGGGGGGGGGGGGGGGGGGGGGGGGGGGGGGGGGGGGTCTTCAGTTCCAAATCTTAAACTCACTTTGAAATCAACAAGTGAGACAAATAGCCAATGAAGAAGTGTGCGTGGGTGGAGGGGAAATTGTCAATTCGATCACATGAAGCATTACAATACATGTCTGCGAGGATCGGCATAACACTTTCAGTATTAAATATTCCTAGGGTGATGTATCACCCCATATTCATCATGATATCCATACACAATATCTTACCAACTTATCTATTTAAGGATTATAGCAACAGGGACTGTAATGTAGAATGACTTTACACTGGCTCTACACTTAAATTATGCAGTAGCACCCCCTGTGGTTATAGTAGTTCATACAGCTGGATTACTGTGTAAGTGCATCAAAGCCACACAAAATGCCTGACAGACAGTTAACCGCTGCTCAGCATAATATAATTTACATCTCTCCTCTGTATCAGGCTGATATACTATTATTTTTCTTATAAAGGGCTCAAATTGTTACATCTTTTCGTAGTACGTAGGTGTATTGTGCCCATTTCTTGTCCTAACTCCTAGCTGAGAGAAACACAAGTATCTGTCCTTGATTGCTACTCATTATCATACACTTAAGGCCTGAATAAAGGATGGAGAGAGAAAAAGAGAATAATTTGATGCCGGAGGAGACCTCTACCTTTAAAAGGCTACTTATGTGAGATCATCCTTTTGGAGTGTTTTGATATGTCATTCAAGTGGCTGGATCTTTTTCTTCCTTCCTCTAGTATACTCCGTGAAATACATTTTCACTACTGTCCCCCCCACACAGCGCCGCTGACTAAATAGGACAACAACACAGATAGACCCAAGCACACAAAAGCTCTTGAAATTCAGTTCAGGAAGAGCAAAACACTCGCGGATAACAGCAATTTGCATGGACCACAAAGGCCTTCATCAGTGCTTCAGTTTGCAGTCATGCCATTTTGCGGTGCCCACGAAGTCCAGTAATAACTTTTGCATATGGAATTAACAGCTCTTTCTCTATGTGCAAATATGCTTTATTTCTCTAATTCACTAATTTTCCAGTTATTCTGAATAGGGAGTGTGATGCATAGCGCAAATACTAAAAATATCTACAGCAGTCATTACATATTCCTTTACAAATCCAGGATTTTCTCATATTATGAGTCTTAATTGTCCTTTTCACACACGTATCCATCGCACTCCAAAAGAAGATTGAAACGGTGCTTTATACTTGAATTTTGCACTTTACTCCAACATTTCACAGGCACTCAACCTCTTAGTTAAGATCCAACTTATTAATGTGCTGTGTTCAACTAGTCACCCCCACACACACGCACGCACGCCACGCTTTTGTGTGAAGGGCGTTTCATAAAGCAGTGCATTATTGTTATTAGAGCACGGGCGCCGTGCCCAGTTGCCAGTGCTGGGTTGAGCGGAAGTAGTCATTAAATTTAAATTGAGCAATATTTTCTTTTGATGCTTCGGGTGCTCACGCAGGGTGGATTCATATTGGCTTGGCGCGCTACTCGTTTATTTGTTGCATAAACTCAACTTTATTTGCTTCGCCCTTATGAACGTGTGCGTTCATCACTGGGACACTTTAATAAACCTGACGCAACAATGCTAAATTGCTAACTTATTAGCATCCCATTGATAATGAAGTTTATTAGCTGAATGCACTTTCTAATCGAAAAAAGGGTTAAATAAAGGTGCAGCTGCACCAAGACCGTTTGAAAAGTGAAAAAGAAAAAAAAAAACATAATCATGCATTAATGTCAATTGATAGCGGGGCACATAGAGGTGAGTTGTGTCTTTGAAAACAGCTGCATCTTCCACATCCAAACAGCTCCTACAATATGCAACTATTCAACATGAGACAGCAACATGTATTATTAGACCTGCCCTCCTCCTCTGCCGGTCAGGTTCACCCTCCAACACTTGCCAATCATCCTGCTGTCTTCTTTGAAACAGTCTCTAGCCCGAGGCTCAAGTAACTGGTGTATCTAGAGCCACCATCAGCTCTGACAAAGCAGACAGTACAGTACAAGCAACTGCAGCACAAAAAGAAATTCACCGATGTTTTGTTGTCTGCACATTCTGCTGTAACCCGTTCTTCTTATTACTTTCTAACATTTGCGACCTTGGAAATACAATGCCGGGTCTGCCTGGGCTGCAATCCTGAAATTTTCAGCATCAAAAAGTCAAAAATTACATAGAGAATGTGTTAGCTTTGAAAATATTATTTGTTTCAATCTCCATACTCACATTTATTATTTTTAAATAACAAAGTGGGAAAACAAAACACTGAAAGAATAAAGCGTTAAAAGGTCAGGACTGTACAGAGGACTACATTTATTTTGACTCAGTTTTAAAATTCAGATATAATCGGAGAGACTAGACATTATTATTGTAATATCTGGCCTGCTAATGATGCTAACATCATCGTCATCTATTTACGCAAAGAATATGGAGTATGTTCCAAAATTTCTAGATAAAATGAAATTAGTTACTGACGTATTGCAATAAAAGAGCTGGTTCTGGATCTGTTCATTTCAGCAAAAGTTGCTGAGCTCAGCCAAAAACAGTCCTTCAGCTTTTTATATTTTTGGAATCTTTACAATAGAAACCTTCTCTCACTAAGCTTAAAATAAATACCTAAAAATGATATGGTGATATGACGAAAACATACATGAACTTGAATATCAGACTGCATCTCTGCCAATAGATCTGAGAGCACAATGTGATGCGATTTTAACTATAACCACTACGTCATAATCGCTGCGTATCCCAGTGGTTCACGGCGGTTCCGTGAAAACCAATTTAAGAACACAAATGGAATCCAGGTGCTATATACCTGTTTGTATTCTGATGTAAAATGTTTATTCTTGGTTTTAAACGCGCTTTTATTCCACGTGGCGTTCGTATCTCAGATGCCAACACAATGTGAGAGCACCTCTCCCATTATCCGTTCCGTCAAAGACTGGCAAAGCAGTTAACTGCGCGGCTCCCTTGCCCCTCAAGCTTTGATCTTCCCCTGGCATTCTTTCAGCCTCAACCCTGTTTTCATCGGTGCGCATTAGCTAACAAAAGAACGCGAAGAGAGGATAGATATCTCCCTGAGAACGGAGAGATCTCTACCTAGGGACTTCAAAGCGGGCTTTGAAGTTGAGCATGAGACAGCAGCACCGGCAGGAGAGAGGAGTCGTTCCACTGTCCTACCATGCTGCATCATTAACTCTTCGACGCTACTCAGCCTACTTATTGTTGAGCAAGGTGTGACTCATTTAAGTGTTTGAAGACAGATCGTCTCTTTGCTCAAAACTGATTTTCTACACAGGGCTGCCTTTAAATTTCGGCACTAGTCTCAAAATACGTCAAGTTCAAGGAACATACTATTATCTAATCGAAGTATGAAGAGAAACAGTGGCAAAATGAAATAACAAGAAGATCCTGGTATAGTGTTTCTGTAGACTTATCTCTCAGAAATCAAGAAATTCCTCATATTACATTAAAAAAAAAAATTATCTCACCTGCGTACCTTCAACTCTGAAGCCACCCAAGTGGTATGGTACCATGAGTCAGTCTTCATCTGTCTGGCACTTTTTCAAGAGTTAAATATCTCAACAAATACTGGATGGATCGCCTTGATGAACATGAATCGCTATGGTAACTTTTCACGCGCCACTATCAGAACAAAAAATTTGGTATTTGTAAACAAATGGCATTCCCATTGCCCTCATTAACGTTATACCTTCTAAACATATGCATATTAACGATAATACCATAAGCATGTTAGCAAGCTGACATTACCATGTAGCTCTACGCACCACAGCCAGTAGTGTGACTGCACTCTTACTTGCTAACTCTTGTATTGCCCTCTCTTATTTACTGCATGAAAAGCAGCAAAACAAGCAGAAAGAACACATTTAGTCCCCCTTTTCACATCATAATGTCTCCTTCCTGATATTAATTCAAACATAGCAGTTACACAGTTTGTTGTTATTTTCTTACGCACCAGGTATCGCTCTCTTAATGACCCTGAAGATGAAAATGATGGTGACTACTAAGTAGTTGGTGATGCTCTGCTAGGTCTCCGTTATTCACCTGGGCGTTCTGACTGTGTTTCTCAAGGTTTCTTCTATTTTCCTCTAATGGGATATTCGTGAGTTTTACTCGTTCTAATTTAGAGGTCCAACATCTGAGGTGTCATTTTCATTTGTTGTTTATACTTGCTGTTTTGTAATGTGGGTTTTGTCCTTCTGTTTTATGGATGCATTGTGTTGGCACTACCTTTATTTTCCTGACACCAAACAGAAAAATCTGTCTAATATGACCTTTGGGCCAAACACTAAAAACAGATCCAGCACCCAGGTACCGCTGGGTTTTGAATAACCTTTGCTGCTGCACTGTGAGAGTGTTTAGGGGTTCTGTTTGAAGTAAAGCTGGAAAATATCTGAGGTGCCTCCGTAAACCAATCCCAGAGGGCTTATTTCTTTGTCTTTGGCTCTGGTTCCACCTCCACCTTTCTCCTCCTCCCTCTGTACCTCCCTTCCTCTCTCTGTCAAAGCTATAGGGCAGATATTGATTACCTCAGAGTGTGTGCTATACCTAGGAGTCATATGCATCTTCCCGACCCCTCTCTGAGGTGCTACACATCTTTGTTTTATCATCAGTATCCCCACAAGGCAATACATCTCACACAGAGATGTTTTCTTCTTCATAAGGGGAGTTGTGGAGTTGTGCATCGATCACAAATACACATAACTCTAATGTGAAGTCAAACACTATCAAATGAGCCTCATTTATAGTTTCATGCTCTCAAGTTTTAGCAATTTATTTGTGAATTGATGGTCGAAACTGCAAAGATTTGCTCTAGGGGCAGGCATGTATCTAAAACTAGAACCACCAAACAAAACAGCAGTACCACAATCTGATGGTACAGTGAATGCACATGTGATTCCACTAAGTGTATGATTTAGTTATTAGCACATTTCGCCATAAAATAATCCAATAAAAATGAAGGGACAAAGTTGCTCTTGGAACTGAAGGAGTTTGGATGAAGCAGTAGAGAGTCATGGTGGTTTAGTGATTAGCAAAGTGATCTCACAGCAAGAACTAACCCTAGCCCTGGGTGTGAAGCCTCCAGCCAGCTGGAGCCTTTCAGTCTAGAAGACATGGAGGTTAGGTAGACACAAGTCCAAATTACCCATGTGTTAGATGTGTTATTTTTTTGTGATAGAGTCCAGCATGGAGGCCAGACTGCCTTTCACCCAACACGTGCTGGGATAGGATCTAGTCTCCCGGGACCCTCGGGAGGATAAGTGGCATGGGAAATGTGCAGATGGAAGAAACATGGAAAAACAGTCTGCAACCCCCCCCCCCCCCAGAAAATTATCAGAAATGAGTATATTTTTGTCTTATCAGCAGTGTCAGAGAGACATATTTGTGTTTTCAAACATGTGTTTGGATCTACCAAAGACAGAGCTACCAATACAACTAAGTTGTTCCTCTTAACAAGCAATAAGTCTAGAAAATTAGTAAAGATCTATTCCCACTCGTACCAAAGAGGCACGGTTGGTTCAGCCTAGGTGTTGATGAGCCAAGTCATCCCAATTAGACCAGCACCAAAAAAGCACTCACTGTTTTCAATTGTTATCTGAGGAAAATAAGGCTGGAAAGGCGAGACACAGCAAACCAGAAGGAGGTGTTGATAAGAAGTGGACTACTGAAAATCGGAATCATCCCCTAACATCTTCTACCGCACAGTGTGATCATACTGATTGAAGGAGAGCGTGCACATTTTGACAATTTTGACATTTGACATTTCTGATATTTTAAGGGAATAATATGCTGACTGCCATGTCCCTTTGACTTCATATTCAAAATGTGAGTATAATCAGTATTTTTTTCCTGGTAGCGTTATATGATATGGTATGTGGATGTGACCGCTTAATGATCATCCAACTGTGTATTTTATTTAGCTCACTATCTCGGTGTTATACGATACCGTCATTTGCTACCTTGGCTCAGTTCCACCGCTCTCATTTTTACATCCTCTGATAACCCACTGTAGAGTTACTGCTTACCAAACAGGTGCAATATTTCTCTTAAATGGTGTTGGATTAGGAATGAGAAGGGATTTATATCCGTCCTTATAACAATAAATCACCCTTCAAGAATTGGGCGAAATTGCTTTGTTGGGTAAAAACCCAGTGAAATATTTTGCACCACCAATAAGTTTCAATTAATTTAACCTGGTTATATTTAAATTCCTTTACAGTTTCAGTTGTTATTCAAATCATCCAGCAGACTGTCTGGGGCTTAAAGTGTTCCATTAAGTGTAAAAACTTTAACAGCTCCATCAATCATCATGCTGATCTGATGGATCTCATCAATCAGAAGCATAACGCATTATTTCATTATTTCTGCTCAACGCTCTATGGAAAGTGGCTCCTTGTTTTCTTTTAGCCAGAAACTTTGATAATTGGCAGAAGGTGAACAGCCCCTCCTTGAAGGGTTTCACAAGGTATTAAACGCGGAGCGTGTAATCATGATGAATGTAATCCTTTTCATCCAGTATTATTCTTTGCTATAAACAGGTGACTTGTTCTTCATTTCTACTGCCTCTCATCTTATTGTTGCTTTGGGCAGATTGGAAATTGGAAATTGTGTTTCCTCTTTCCTCTACTGTATTTGGCTGTATGTATTTTTTTTTTTTATCTTTCAAGTAATGCCCTTGCATTTTATTTTCAACCTTGATCTCAGTTGCAAACACAGACGCAGGCCAGATGGGGACTGGCAGGATTAGGTTTCATTTATGTATGTGAGTAAAATGAGCCATTTCCACTTTGGCCTTGACTAAGGTCTCCGAAGATTATAAACCTTCAGAAACAGACAAAAGATGAGCTTACAGTATGCACTGAAATTAATTACATAGTAATTCTGGATGGTTGCCACTGCACTTTTTGCAAGTGTGTTTTTAATTTTACCTGACCTCCCAGCAGGGTGGAATAACAAATAGACAATTTTAAATTCATAGCTTCGCTCCCTGTCATATAACAGGCACAAATGCACATTTTAATAAGGAAAGAGACAGGTCAAAACGCTGTATGCAGGAGCCACATAAAGCGTGCATAGAGCGATGACCCTTGTTAAGAAGCACACACTGTCTAAAGCCACACACTTTCATCTTTAAAGTAACACAGCAGCTGTTATAAAATCAGTTGTCACTGTATTGTTCATATTACAATAAATGTTTTGCTCGCATTGTGCCTATACCTCAGCGACGCAAGAGACAAAGACCGTGTTGGAGAAAATAAATCTTTGATGCCATGCTGCAGCATGACCCTCTTGCTCCAGTTAACACTTTACCTGTTGTGCTCTAGTGGGACCTCAGAGAGCCACCACCTTGAATATGCAATCCAGGCGTAAACACAGAAGCACTTTGTACCGACGCTGAAGCCTAAACAACACTTGTCACCTCCCTTTCAGACTAAGCAATCAGTCTGTTCCTGAATGATACAGCAGCCTTTAGAAAATGCTTCAGGTGTCACCTCTTTTCTGGACGGTTTTAGCTCATATTTTGGGTCTGCCATGAATAAATAATGCAAGGCTTTTATGACAGTGACAGCGAGGAGTCAAGCCATGGTTGAGGGGAGAATGGAAAGGGTGTATGTACGTGTGCTTGAGAGAGATACAGAGCATGCATGTTTGTGTATTCGATGTGTGTGTGTGTGTGTGTGTGTCTACGTGCAGTGTTTAGTGGATGCAGCTGGACTGGATGTATTATTGATGTGCTGTTAGCACTCCCAGGGAGTTGCAGTCTCATCAGAGTTTGCCAGGGGATTAACAGACTCAAAAAAGCAAACCGGGGAAACAGAGAAAAGGCACGGCGCGTATCCCTCATCCGAATCCCACCGCCGTCACCCTCCCTCCCCCGTTACAGAAATGAGCCATCATTTAAAGGCAGAAGGCATTATCTTCATATGAGACATCTGGCTTGGTCCGACACAGTAGAATTATTGATTAGTTTTGATTTTATTTAACAGGCTGCTACTGTGGTGCCGTTTTCAAATGTCGCCACATTTGTAATGACTTTCCACATGATTACACAGTTGGCACAGTTGATGAGATGTTTAACCATTTCTAGTTGCGGGCGTCTGCCTTTTTCTGTTTACTAAAGCTCTTCCCCAAACAGCACACCCATACAAACGGTGATCCACGATACAGGTCCAGTCGGTGCATCAATGAAGGCTGCGTTCCCACCCTGCTTCCTGTCACCTTCTATTATGGTTTCATTAGGCCAGGGAGAGGCACAGCCAGTAGATGGATGGATGGAGGGGCGCTATTCCTTTTCTAACTCACCAGTCAGGGCCAGACAGACCACCGCAGAGACTCATACATCCACCCGCTTTGCGCCCCCCCCCCCCCCCCCCCCCAAGTACAACAAGTACAACAGCTTTTATAGTGGTAAGGAAATGGATAAACAAAATATTCCATTCATTCAGGAGACAGTGTAACTGTTGTAATTCACAAGACTAGAGTTTCCAGCCACGCCAACATCTCTGTGACTGGACTACAAAGCACAGTGGTGCTTGGAGCTAAACGTATTCTCACTTGCACACAGTCACAGTAGTGATTTTTAGTGTGTTAGCATGTTACCTTCCTAATCAGAACAAAACAGAATCAGTACAGCTAATAGGAATATGAATATCATCATCGCATCACAGTGGCACCAGTGGAAAAGTCAGTAACTCACCAAAGTCACCCCGGGGGGAGCATGTATGTCTGTAGAATATATCACAGCAGTCCATCCAATAGTTCTTGAGATATTTAAGTCCGGATCGAAGTAGATGACTGACTGACCAACAGTCTTTAGAGCTATGCTGTCAGCGTGGCTAAAAAAATCAGTCAGTCAGTTTCTCTTCTCTGAGTCATCGTGAGTGCGCGTGCACTCCGTTGATGACCTTGTGCCTGAGGAGAGATGATCGGCGCTAACAATGGCTTCACATTGTCTTCCTTAACAGTTATTAAGCAGTACCGTCTGTTCTTCCGTTAGGATAATAACCTGTTTGAAATGTATATGCACACGTGACAGTGTTTGTGAGAGCACATTATGGGTACACACACACTGACAAAAACAAACAGACCTATTGTCAATGGGTTTATACGCGTCTGTGGATGTGTGGGTTTGTGTAAAGCTCCGAGGTGTCGCAGCACAGCGGGAGAAATACGTTCAGTGCGGGGGCACCTTCAGAGAGTTGAGGCAAAAGGCAGATCTCAGCCTCCTGCAGGGCCAAACTCCAGTAAGCTGGGAAGACGGAAAGTAGAGTGTGGGGTTCAGTTCTGGGAATCCACCCTGAACCCACATTAAAGACTGAAGATGCCAGACCGCACCAGCCTTGAAGATCAAATAGAGCAAAGATGCAAGCTGTGAACCAAGAAGCTTTTGCCATGCCAGTGTTTAATTATTGACATTTTCAGCGCTGCAAGTCAGTTTTGTCAACTCAGCAAGAGAAAACACACTTACATTTTGCTTTAACGTAATTAGTTTCGTCAAACCGAGACATCTATGAACCTCGGTATGATGAGCTAGCTGTAAATAAAGTAGTCCAGTGCTGCTGGATGAAAGATACAAACGCCGTATTTACATATACTTTGAAATTATGAATAAACAAAATGGAGGAAAGCAGAGTTTCAAGTAAATGCGTCTATTTCTGTACATTATGACAGCCACGGGCTGACATTTATTGGTGGCATACTTTTAATGTATTATTCAGTGGAATACGAGTGCTTGTCAACATGTGCTTTCAAATGCGTGCAATCCTATTACTTCTTGATAAGCTATATTCTGTCAGTCGGAGCACTTAAAACAGTTTGGCGTCTGTGAAACAATCCCCTCTTATGAATGATTGAAATAGTAGCATCAGAGCCTCGGACACCATACATACAGTGTCTTTGCCTTAGTTCTTATGACTGACAGCTGACAAGGGTTTCCTCACAGTCTAGGGTCTAAGAAGCCCACATCCCTGGGCACCATAATCCTAATATAATTATCTCTCGGCTGTAAAAGCCTGTTGCACTCTAAAGCAAATCACATTAACGTGCGAGGGGTTTTAGACATGTGCCTTTATCCTACCAAGCAGGCGCAGTATGTGGCCAGCTCATGTGTCATTTCCTATAGACCACAATCTGACTGACACCCAGGAAGACGGTAGTTCCCTCACACCGCTGCTTTTCCAGCTGAGAGCAATGGGAAACGGAGCTGCGGCGCTATGCTACACCATTAATGCTGTCGCAGTGAATGTATTACTTCAAAAATGTTTAAAGACCACAGCTAATGGGGGACTAAAATAGAAGGTCAAGCAGCAGGATAAATATAATATACTCCAGTGATAAATGTTGTAGAGCTTGTTTATTCCAGGAATCTCTCAGCTCAGACCTTGTTTCTCACCAATCCAGCTAAATAATAAAACGTCAACTGAGCAAAATGCAGATGCTTATTTTGGGAGTTTAAGAATCTCTAAAGTCATCACTGTCACACCGCGGTGAAGTCAAGCTGGGTTTTTGTTATGTCTTGTCATTTCCTGTTTTATTTTGAAAGTTAACTCCCCTCTCGTTTCAGGTCACTTGCCCTTCCTCATGTGTCACCGGTCTGATTGTCTTCCCCGCCCTGATTGTTTCCACCTGTTCCCTATTACCTGGTGTATATATTGTCTGCATCTCCCTTGTCCCGTGCCAAAGTGTCTTCGTACGGTCTGTCGTCGCACCCAAGCCATAGAATCCAAGCCTGTTCCACGTGTCCTTGTTTTGTAAGTTTCATAGCCTTAGCTTCAGTTTGAGAGCATTTTTATAGCTTGTTTTCGTCCTATGGGATTGTTTTTGTTTGTCTCTTTCTTTTGGATAAAGTTTTTTCATCTTCCAGGATTGTTTTTGTTTCTGAGTCAGTTTAGGAAGATTAGGTCAAAGATACAGATAGTACTGTTTCCTCCTCATTTTGAGTGAGTGTTTTTGTTTAGTAAAGTTTATTAGTTTATTCCCTCCCACTTTGGTGAGGCGTTTTTCTTTCTAGATTAGTGTTCGTGGTTTTTTTGAGTAGAGTTTTAGTTAGAGTTAGAGTGCTAGTCAGGGTAGCCATTTTTGTTGTAAATTCTATAGACTGTATCAGCAGCTCAGAAACAAAAGTTTCTTCCCAAACCTGCATATTCCGCAACTGTGCCTCTCTGCCGCTTTGTTCTGGGCCGGACAATCACGACTGATGGAACTATTGTAAAAGCACACAAATTACCACCAATGTAGTATTTCCCTGGCTGTGGGAGCTACAGACAATACTTTATACTTTATACTTATAATACTTTACTTTATCACTGGTAAAGTGGCATATACTGGAATAACAACACTGATACTTACTGTAGTGTTGGTAGCTTGCTCAAATGCCCTTCAGCTATATCTTGAAAACTGGTTGGGGAAAAAGCATGCATTAGCAAGTGGATCAATATCCAAATGAGACACTGGGTAAGGAAATCTGAAAGATCATTGTCCTCCTCCTATATTAAAGATTAGATTGAAATCTTTATTGCTATATATTGTCTGGAGAGAGGAGTTCTCTGATTAGCCCTGGAAGGTACTTGGCCGTGATGAACTCACACTGAGTGTGTTCCTGAAGTGCGTGCCAACCAGCTGAAAGGGATCAACAAAATAAAACCTATGCACTGCTTCAATTTATTGGCTCAACCCCCCCACCTTCCCCCAGAAAGTCATATGATCAAAGTACTCAAACAATCAAAGAGTAGCCTATCATAAAACATAGTTCTCCTGATTGAATAGTTTCATCCTTAGGACTGATGTGTCATGCTTTAGCGCTGCTGTTTTTTTGCAGTCTACACAAATAAACTGAAAACTCAAACTTTGATAAATGAATATTTCAAACGAGACAGCAATCAGCTTCTTTGAACAGACTGGGGGTTGTATCTGTTGAGAGTAAATTGCTTAGTTTAGTCCACATGTATTCATTACAGGTGGAGTTTTTTTCAATTAGCACAGATCATATTTGTACAAAGGCAAACCAATTAATATTTTACGATATGGCTGCACTACAAAGTGCCTATGTTAGTCAGGCGGACAGCGCACGCATATTGATATTCTCAGTATTTGCCCATGGTTTAGCAATCTCGGCGCACAAGTCGTAGGAAGCAGTTTCATCCAGAGTTCTTAAACTGCTAGGGAAATATTAGACAGACAGAAGAAGCTGCTGTCGGACTTAGACAATGAAACCACATACAAGAGGCCTCAGGTAGTGAGTGACAGTGATTTCACCCCTAAGCACACCCTCTGAGAGAACCTTTATCCCTGCAGCAGTCAGCCATCGGTGCAAAAGTACCTTAATTGTGTGAGTATGATTTTAGAGTGTGAGTATGTAAGCAGCAACCTACTCGACTGTCATTGTATTGTATAATAATAATAATATCTATTTTCGTGCTTATACTATTCAGGACCTTATTGTCCTGCTGATACTTGCTGAGGGAAAACTCCCAGATATAATAATACTTAAGTTGTACTTTTTTCTTTCACCGCTCGCGCATGTAATGTTTTCAGGACATAGAGCCTCGTAGTGACCTTTGTGGCTGTGCTTCATTGCGGTAAGAAAATAAAAAAAGGGAAATAGAACCATTATAAACCATACCACTCCATACCACACCTGATACCACTCCACTGAAAGAAGAAAGAGCTAACAAATAGTCTTCCTGCTGATCCATGGTCTCTGTTGAGAGGACTCCCTCCTTTATTTTCTTAAAAATGTAATGGCTGTTCTTTTTTTTCATAGCCCCATAAATCAACTGAATCTTCCTTCACTGTGACAGTGACGTCAGCCAGGTATTTTACTGCCAATAATTACTGCTTATGCAATTTTTATTCCAAGTCATATGATCAGAAGCACAATGCGCTGGTGTTAGCTGGCGAACGTTGCTGTGGCGCATGACTCCCTCTCTCTCTCTTCTCGGTACAGTTTAGATAACTGCAGGTTTCAACATGTATCATTTCACAGCAAGCATTACAAAGAGCCGAGAAAATTCTGTCATTGTCCCTGGATGATATTTAAATGGCACAACAGTGGTTCAGTCCACCATGAGTTGAATCAATAGAGATACAGTATAAAGGTAAACACTGGGTTATCTCTCTGTGGCTTTATTTCCCTCACAACCAACACAGCTATCTAGGCAGAAGGAATGGGAACCTTTTTCAAGACCATGAGCCAAAAATAAAAACGTATTTCTATGTAACTGTATCACTTCAGGGTGAGAGCAGTCTGTGTGTCTCGAGACTTTGTTGTAGCAGAGGAATTTACTACCAAACTGCTACTGATTTTGACCAGTCAGTGCGGTCTGGCAACTCAAGCAAAGAAACATAATACTAATTATAAAAGTTGGGAGAGTTACTGTGGTTTGTCGTACCCGAAGATATACAGTATTTTCTCGCCAGTACATTTTCTGTAACAGTCCGCTGCTGCTACACAGATCAACCTCGTAAAACTGTTATATCACAGTATGGAACGTTTCAGCGGCGCAATATGTGTGTGGCTTTTCCACCTTTGCCCGTTTTGTTTGCCGCCTGAAAAAAAGACAAGAAAAAAAAAAAAAACAAGAAACTTTCAAAGTGTCAGACCTTAGTGACCTCAGTCCATGCCAAACTGTTTATCCTGCATCTGCATCAGCTTAACCTTGTCAGTCTCCGGCCTTATTACCAACTCTGCTTATTCCATACATTACTAGTGCATGCAGATGGAGACTGTTCAGCAGACTCAGTCAGGCATAACTAATCACTCTTGCAGATTGGTTCCTGGTTTTGACAGGTAGCTCTGGTGGCTTGAGTGTGTGATTATGTGCATAAATATCAGCGTGGCGCACAGGTTGCCATTGTCCTCACTGGTTCTCTGAAAACAGACTGGGAGGCAAGGTCATGACATTAACCCTCTTTTTTTTCTACCTGCTGGACATGTGTTTTAAGTTTCTGAACAATGTGAGAAGTATTTTGAAATATGTTTTTTTTTTTTTTCCCTAAGGCAAAATCGTACCCACATCCACCCTGTCTTTGTAGGAGTTTTACAAAGACCTCTACTGTTTCATGTATGAGAAAACAATGCAGTCATTTTATTTCAACTACATTCCAACCGTACAGCAATTCCCAGATTTCCAGAGTGGAATAAAAGAGTAGAAGAATTCAAACTAAAAGCATTTAATCACTTCTTCTTCGGAGAATTGATTTGATTCGTTTCATGGAGTGATCGCTCGGGCAACCAAATCCAGGCACAGACAGAGTAGAGTTGTTGTCATCGATGCCTTTAGATACCAGATTCAGACTGTTGCTGTCTCATCTTAGGCAGAGAAGCTATTCCAAGGGGAGACATTAGTCTGCAACTTCGTTTTTCACTGCAGAGTGGCTCCTCTTACTGTAGTATGGCTCCAGCCTAACAATTCAATCCACTGTTCGTTTTCATGCACTGAGCCTGGCAGCAAAACCACATCTAAATGCATGGAGTGGTCTCAGCAGCCCCAACTGTAAATGAGGCCCAGACACTGTTGTACATCACATAAAGACCAATGGGAGAAAACTCACAGTTTTCAATTATTAAAAAGGCATGGGGAGTTTCGGAGGTCTCATACTTTTTGTATGTGGGTGTATCTGCTTATAAGGAAGCCTGTTCTGCCAAGATTTTGGCAGGCAAAAAAGGGTATCTTTACCTCTTTTTAGTTGCAAGTCAAATTGACCCATTCCACTGGGAAAGTGTATTCCTTCCAGCATTCTACCTTCCTTTCTTGCCTCGGCGTAATGAACTTTTAGAAAAAGAGCAATAAATCTTTTCTTTCCCACCGAGCCTTAATATCACAGAAATAATCTGTGAGTGAATTTGACCCAGCAGTAGGTCTATCTGCTGAAAAACATTTTCGTACAAGATTTTTTTCCATTTACTAACTTCTATTTTTCTCCTCTTTTTCCAAACTTCTACAGAGCTGTCAGTTTTCAATGTCGATCATCACTTAGCAGGAATGGGGGGCAAAAGAGATAAAGGAGCTAATGCGAGGGTCCTACCATCATTACGCTCCACATGAATCATGTATGCACTCGTAGAGAGAAAGCTAACTTGCCCTAAAGATAATCGACACCGCATTGTTGTTGGCTGGAAACACAGTTGCCAGCTGGTTAATCACATGGAACTGCACATCTGTGTTAAAAAAAAAATATGGTTGTCATCAGTCTTACGTATCTATGGCACCTACTCAAATACACAATGAGAACGCCATGAGCATATTGCCCACTTCCTGTAGATGGATACATTTTAGATGATTACAGTGTGGCACCACATTGAAAATCCAGTTTTCTCACCCATCACTCTTGTAATGTCAACGGTTGCAACGAACATGGCAACGCACATTCGGTTCCTATGTGACGGGATACGATCGCATAGGTGAGTCTAAATTGACGCGGTGAACGGGGGCATTTTAAAAGCGAAAGTAAAACGTTGCCTTGATCTGCCTCAAACCGATGCTGTCAGCCCAAGATCTTCTGCTTGTGGGTGGAGGAAAGGAAAGGCAAAGGAGACAAATAAGAAGAAACTGCACTAAATGAGATCACTGATTCAGTCGACTGAACAGTCAGTCACAGAGCTCCCCGCTCACCGAATGCCTCTAAAACTATTCAACATGCTGAACTGCAGTCAACCGAGCAAATAGTTCTGGACATCGTGCAAAAACTACATGAATAGCACTGCTGGCTGAGAGTGGTTTGGTCAGAAGTGGGAAGTAACAAAGTACAAATACTTTATTACTGTACTTGTCTCGGGTATCTGTGTTTTATTCTGCCCCCTTTCAAATATCTTTACCTTGTACTCCTTACATTTTTATTTTATATAGCTATATATATATTTGAATCACTCCATGCTTGCCTAACATCAAGAGCGGTGCATATCATGCATGACAGATGTAACACGGTGAAAAAGATGTAATGACGTAATAAAATGAAACCCTATTCAAAGTTTCAGAGGTAATGTCCTTCAGAGAAACCAAGAGAGTTCTTTTTTTTCACTTTAACTGAGTAAAGAAGTTATTTTTCTGTTGCTCGAGTCCAGTTTCCAATATATATCTGTACTGAAAGAATGTGTGTACTTTCGCCAGCCCTGGGGTTTAGTGTGTCAAGGTCGTGGATGTGTTGCATAAAATGTTCCAAGATAATGCCCTACTCGCCGAGCGCATATGGTGAAAATGCACCTTTTCAGACTTCTGCAGATTTTTGCGTCGTCAGGCCCATAGAGCGTACACACTGGGGTCCTCCAGCTGAATGGGCTGAGACCATGCATGTCAGTGACTTCCTCTGGCCGTGCCAGCTGACTTCCTGCCGCCTCAGTGCGCACGTGAATGACATGAAATAAATCACTGATATGGCTTTTTGAGACATTTTTTTTTTCAAAACGTTCATAGAGTTATTTCACCGTGTTTGTGATGCTCGGAAAATGTGCTACAGACGTTTCTTTTGTTAACAGTGTGTGTTGATGATACTGCAATAGTAAATGTGGCCACCGATGCCAAAATCACACCAGAGGACAGTTTCTGGGGGCTGGTCAGCGCATACCGTGAAGAGAATTAGGACTGCAGTGTGGGAATAAAAGTATATTGAATGTAGGTCCTCAAAAATATTGTAATACTAGCCTGTTTGTGTGTATGCGTGCATGGGGGGGTATATATCTCTGAGTGTATTTATGGGAAATCTATAAAAGCAAAGCATAGCACTCTGGAGAAACCTGATTAGGTTTGAGTTGAGCTCAGAAATCAAAATTAATTGCTTAGATGCTCCAGCTCTCTACCATTACCTGAGGCAGAGCCATTTAGTTAAGGAATAGCTCCTCAGCCCCGCCACGTGCACGCTTAATCTAAACTGAGCTGATGCAGGCTTTCTATTGGTCGCTAGTGCACCACTGATGTGAGGTTCCGGCATGTGAAGTAATTAACATTCATAGATGTATCATGGGGGACATTCCTCACCATCATGGTCTCCATATGCAGGTTGCGTGCTTGTATAGCTAACATTACTCTGGCCTTAGTGACAGGGCCCAAACAAGAGAATTCATTCTAGAGACTTTCTCTTTTAAGAAATCAATAATTCGCTCGATTGTAGTCTCAGGTTATATGTTTTAAAAGTTAGTCATTAGGGACTAATGGGGATTCATAGTCTTTTTCCCAGCCATTCATTAGTCGGTAGCCCCAGCCTACATACTTTAGAATGTAATGACATATTTGCATTGTCCTTATTCTCCACAGGAATTTAATTGGAAGGGAGACATGCTCCTTTGTACGTGGATACAAGACCCAATGAGGCTTGTGCTTTTAGCAATTCTCTCTTATCTACTTTTATCCTTTGTGATGACATGCAGGCTGACATTTTCATTTGCTAAACTTACCCAAGTAGTACAAGGATGCACCTGAAGTGTTTTACAACAGGACAGAGCCATAAAAAGGGTTAGAGATAACTATGAAAAGGTGACATTGTGTTATTTATTTTATCAAGTTACACTCGTGAGCGCCTCCATTTAATGATAGATACGCCTCAGTTGTAGTTCGCTAATGGAGAACTAAAACCTAATGTCGCAACAATCTAAGGCCAAGGACAGTTTGCCTTTGGACCGGACGGTCTTAAATAAGAGCAACTCATGTTGATATCCTTGTAGAAATACTTTCTTCGTGGAAAAAAAAATGGGAAGTCACTTTCAACCAAGGTTTATTCTTGATACATCCTCTGATTATTTGTGCGCTTAGGCAGACGTTAGTTTTGAGCTGTGTGCCCACATATCCCCTAGCCTTAAAATTAAGCCCAATAAGCCAGCCTTTACTCCAAAGATTCATGATTTTCAAAATCAATCTGTTCGACTTCTCCCATGGGTATAAAATCTAGTTATGGATGGATGAGAGATAGCCATGGATGTGATACAAGGGATATTCAGCCAATCCTCGGACTGCCTTTTTATTTTACTTTCTTTTTTACGAACATGAACAAAACACCCATCTGCCACCAACTACTCACAATATTGTGCCCCATAGGCTGTGTCATCCTAGTCCCCGCACTGTCTCAAATCAGTACCAGCATTATTCCCCGAAGGTTTCCATTGCAGAGTAATGTCCATTCAGCAATATGTTATAAATCTGCACCGCAAGACAGTCCAGATGTGGCCTCCTTACATTCAGAAATGCCAGATCATTACCATTAAGTACAGAACTAATCCTTTCATATGGAAATGTATTAGAAATCTCTCTATACTACAAGGTAGCAGAGGGGTTAGCTAGATCAATTTTAGCAGAATACATTTCCCTGCCAGAAGCAATAATTTGTCAAGCAATTAATATTTAAGACAGGGAACTGACACAGCTTTACAAGGTGAGGTCAGAAAGAAAAGCCAGAGACCTTTCCTAATCTTCATTGTAAAAATACTTCAACTCCAAAATCATACATTTACCCGACCAAAGAAAGAAGGAAAAAAAAGATAAAGATATTTCTCTTGTTTCCTGTTACATTTACACACAGAGGGAAACAATTGTGATTTAATTTGTTCTGGTTACATGTACCTGTTGTCTGTGAAGAATTTCAAATTTCCTGTTGGGTCTCTCTTATTGTCTAGCAATAACAAAGGTTATTGTCTTTTGTCATGCAGAGGTTACTCTCAGCTGTTTGACAGAAAAAGCCCGTCCCCTGAAGAACGGTGTTTGGTAGCTCTGTAAAAAGTTACTCCTGCATAATGTTTTCTTTTCGCCAAACACTGACAAAGTAAAAATACTCTCTGCCTTGCTGTTAGTTTCGTAAAGACTATATTCTAAATACAAAATGCTTTAAACAGTATAAGTGCATGCCTAATCAGTGAGAAACGAAGGTGGTGTGGATGTTAACTGCTGTGTTAATTGCGACACTGGTGTCATAACTCGCCGCACCTTTGCTGCAAACAGGAACGTGTCAAATTTCACTGACTTCGGTGGCCTTGATGCCAGGAATGATAACAAGATCTCTCATTTCATACTGAACAGAGCTGTTTGTTTTGAACGGGTTCAGATTTTTTTTTTTCAAAGATTCTTTAACGTCCTCATTACGTTGATCTCTCCTGGCAGGGGGAAGGGCAGAGTGTGACAGAGGATTAAAAGAACGGCGCAGAATGAAGTCGAATGAAGCACGCGGAGGGAGTGCGTCTGCGCGCGGTAGGTAAGTTGGGAGTGTCGGAGTGAAAGCTGAGTGAGGCGGCGAGAAGCGAGAAAAGTTGTGGAACGGCAAATTTGCAGTAAGCTAATGAGCGTACCAAGGGGCACATTAGTTATTTATTTCCTGAGCTTGTTTCGTTAAGAGAAGGGCACGGCAATTAGCTTTGAGGAGATGACATCCCTAAGCGCCCTTGTGCTTGGCCACGAAGCAGCACAAGAGTCCTGTCTGAAATGCTAAACAACCTGTAGGGGCTGGCGCGAGGGGGAAGGGAAATAGCGTCACGCAAGTGACCTGGCATGACATCTCTGAAGCGGCGTGGCCAGCTGGAGCTACATTATGTGGGAGTGAGAGAAAGAGATAGTGGCTGGCTTGAAATCCACCATACCTCAAAAAGAGAAAGGTTATGCGGACTGATGGCTTGGAGGATGTAGCTCTGCATATGAAACAGGCTCTGACATTATATTTTTTCTTCTCTTTCCGCGTACTCCTCTCCTTTTCTCTCCCTAAGAATCATCTTTAAACAAATCTTCAGTTCAGCCCAGAAGAAACACCATCACGTTTTCTATTAGCCTGTGTCATCTGTTTGAGTTTTGATGAGTTTTCATCATTAGCAATGATGAAAACTATCAGCGCTGCCTTTTAAATTGTAATTTCTGTCTCCGGAAAAAAAAAAAAACGAATATTGCAATCAATAACATGTCATTAAAAGAGAGGATGAGGTTTTAGAAATGAAAGTAACAGAGCCTGCACAGTATGTGCCCCATTTTTTCAAGTGAGCCCAAGGCTGACACACATGCATTTTTTCCTAAATGTCATTAAGTCAGTCCTTCTGTATAAATCTCATTAAAGAATAACGAAATCAGAAATCCCATTTTTAAAAATATAGGTAAGGATATATGATTTTTTTTTTTTTTTTGTTTGAAAGGGAACGCATTCGTTGCACCTGCTGATACGCACAGAATATGCCAACAGTGAAAAACAGATCAAAGGAAAACACCTCTTGTCTGCCACACCAGAAATTCCTTTTTGTGCACTTTCATTAAAGGAGGCGATGTGCTCCAAACAAGAGAGGATGGAGCCTCATTTGAAATGTCAGCCTTCTGAGCTATTAATTGGAGCTGAGGCCCTCCAATCAAGGGAACAAAACAGTGTGTCCACAGAGGTGAGTGCTAATGAGCCACGCTTTGTATGTCAGGGAGGTTTGACTGATTGAAATTACACAGCAGTATCTGACCAGACCATAAACACAGTCATTTAGTCCACAATAAGTCCAGCCTGCTCTTAGTTTTCTCCGCCGTGTGATTTCAAGATAGTAAGTGTTTTGATATTAACATCGCCCTCCAAGAACAACATGAATCTATATGGAATCACATTGGTTTGAATTAGTGTCTTAGACCTTTATACATTGGTAAAACAAACATGTTCTGTCTTAACTAAATTACTAACCTAACAGTAATTCATGAAGCATTTTGCCATTATAACAAACAGTGATAAATAAGTCTGAATGAAGACCACTTTACTGCAGACTTAAAAGTGGCTGCTGCTGCCAATACGTCTGTAAATGATCAGCCTTTAGTTAATTATTAGTGTCTAAAATGTCACTTCAAATGCAAGAGTAAAGCACCTTACCTTGTACAACCTTACAAGCAAGGGAACGCTGGGATTTAACTGCTACCGAAGCAACAAAAGATAGGAAGAAGACAACCAGATTAGTATTCAAACACGGCCGTGTTAGTGGGCGTCTGCATTGCATGTTTGTGCTGGCTTCCCGATTATTTTCCGTCATAAAATTATTAGCTATAAATAATAGACTGTTTAGTGAATGCATGTGCTTTGATTTGGCGATTGTATTATTATTATTTTTTCCCGGACTGATACTGTGTATTGGATGGGTCTGCCATACAGAACAGCAATGCTCAAAATTCCTTCTTCAAAACCCAAGCTACAGTAAGCATACCAATCTAGTTTCAGTGCTTTGTCCATGTGGCTGTGTACATTTATACACGGTCAAAAAAAATAAAAAAAATCTTGAAAGTAACTTTAGGAAGGAAAAGAACTTGATGTAAGTTGGTAATGAAGCCAACTACATCAAGCAACAGTGCCTGGAGCCAGTGGACGGCACACACACTGAAAATGAAACAGCTTAAAACTTCAGTACCTCTAGTAATTACCTGGAAGAAAAAGAGGTAAAATATTCTTCAAATGTACAGGCTTCTTGTGTTTACAAATACACTTCTACATATGCTGAAGCGAAATGGATATGGCTACATCAAAGATGAGAGAACTGCCTTCGGGCAAGGTGCTACGAGGTGAAGATGCTCTTTTTACATTTCTGTTGGGGGGACTGTGGAATAGCCCTTAATTGATGAAGCAATATGCTAATAGAAGCATAAACCCACAGGAGCAAAGCTTGGTTCTCTCAAAAAAACAAAAAAACAACAAAAAAAAAAAATGTTCACTGAATGCTCGTCTGGACATTTGAAAAGCATGAAATCCAGAGAGCAAATATTATTATTTTATTTTTTTTATGACTGCTATGTGCTGCGCAAATTCTTTGAGGCAATAAGAACTGTTGCAGACAAAACAAAATGTTACAGCTGCTATGCAATATGACTGAGAGTTCCAGCCACCCACTCAACCTAACAACTCCAGAGCAGAGTGCAACAAAACGGAGGCGAGGAGACGAAGGAATGCACTCAGCAAACTTTTTCATCTTAATTGACCGCAAATAAGTCTAAAATTATGATATTTTTTTTCTCAATAACAGAGCGTGTAAACACGTTGAGAGGGTTTGCTTACAGCGTAAGTTAGATAAGATTATGATAAGACATATGCTGTTAAATTGTTTATTTTTCTGGATGTGTTTGTGTTTTTTTTTATATTTTGAGTATATTTTCTAATGGGAAGAGTAATTTCTGGTGTGTTCTTTTGGTTGATAGCTTATGTGTGGCTGACAGCACAACAATCTTTTTGTCTGCCATGTGATAGCATGCATTGTTCAGTCAGACACACACACAAAGGTCATGCAGAAATTATTATTATGTCGCTCAGTAATGACTGATGGCTGAATTTCTTCTTTCTTTTCATGTAACACTGCACGTTTAAGCCGTGATGAAGGTTTTAGTAAAAGAATACATCATTTCTTGGTGTGGACTGGACATCCTTATAGTGCTCAGTACTTAACATCTGTCTATACTGTCTGTAAACTCCTTGTTTGTGACCTCCATTCCCAGCAGTATCTGTCTCTTCCTCCTGGGTGAGTACCGTTAGCTGCCTGTCATTAGGAAACTTTCTCCACAGTCTCTTCTGTCTCCTGTAACTGAACAGCCGTGTGTCCAGTTTTTCTCTGCGGCCTCAGACCATTGCAGACAAGTCATCGCCATCTGCTGCCGACCTGATCCAAAGTGTCACAGTCAGCCAGCCTGGTGCAGACATGGCCTGCAAGTCTAACACTAAAGCAGAACAGCAGCATTTTATCTGTAGCCTCTCCTCTGCTGCTCTGCTGCCTTGACATTAGACTATTTTTCTATTTTTTCATTTTTAAGTATTTCAGGCAGTTTTATTCAACTACAAGAAATATATTCGGTTATCCTCCAAGCCATGTGGCATTTGACGTCATCTGCATTCATGTTCTTGTGTGTGTACATCTGCACCTGCCAGACAAACACCCCTGATGAAAATATTGTACTTTGACAGGGTTGTTATGTAACCTCTGTTACACTGGGGAAAATAGATATCATCCATATTCTCCTGGCTTAGCAGGTTCTGATGTGTCTACGTTCCCATGACAATTTTCATCATACACAATCTGTTTGTAGCACCATAATACTGTAGTATCAGTAAAAGCTATTATAAGTGATGCACAGCACCAAACAAATTGCATCTTTGCAATCAAATTTGTTGGTCCTTTGGTGACAAAAAAACATGAAGGCTATAATTTATGTTAGTTACTTCTTCATTTAGCAATTTGAGAGACGCAGAGGTTGATTTTAAGACAACACCACACCACAAGTCTTTGTAATTATATCAGCAGGCCTTTGCTCCTCAGAGATAACAGACAGAAGAGAGAATACTGAGGAAAGCAAAACAGACATTCACAATGTTGGATGTTAAATGGTTTGATTCCATTAACACGGACAACTCTATCCCATATCTACTACAATCGGTTTAATTGTTCAGGCGGTTCTCTGGTTATGACATTAATAATGCAAAATCATCAATGGTATTTATGAACAAAGAAGAAATATTGAAACCATTCCAACAAACTCTGACCAAGTGATAGTGAAGTGAACGAGACATTGGATCAATAGTTTCAATCACTCCAACTTCCACTTGGAACAACAAAAAGTCTAGGCTGAAGTTGAGGCTAGGCTATGGCTGCTATACCTGCCCTGTGAAATGACTATGGCTCCCAAATCTGAAACTGTATTATTGGTCTGTCCAGTTACATTCTGCAATGTTTTATTTCTCGTTGGAGGCCCCACCAGCCTGGTTGAGTGTTGAGCTGGCATCGCTACCAAACTTACCATTAGGGCTGTATTCTGCAGACCCCAAAAAAGCTAAAAAGATCAACAGAGAACACTTTCCTCAGACTCACACTACTGACGTCTAGTACGAAGCACATCTCTCCTTTCTCTCGTTTGAAGAGCAGATGGTGGATTCAAAATCTGGACAGAAAGAAGTGTGCAAAAAATAGAGGACCTTTAATATAAATGGCAATCTTCTTGCAGTTGATCAGATGTGTCAGACAGGATATTCCTAGAAAACATTTCTTTAAATATCTATGATATCGGAACCAAGACATCTTGAAAACCTCACCCTTCTGGAGAGGAAACAGGTTTATTTATACAGCTCTGATGTTATATAATGACAGTCCACCATTAACTCTGACCATACTGTAGGGCGGTTGTGGCTCAGGAGGTAGAGCGGGTCGTCCACTGATCAGATGATCAGTGGTTTGAGCTCCTCCAGTCTGCATGTCGAAATGTCCTTGTGTGTCCTACTGATAGTGAAGCCCAAATTGCTCCCTGTAAGTTGCTTTGGATAGTGTCAGTGTCAGCTAAACGACTAAATGTGAATGTAATCGACGGGTTAGAGGCATGGAGACTGGATAGGACATACGAGAGGCTGATTGGGAAAGGGCATGTTTCAAAATCAATCTGTCAAAACTAGAATTAAGCTAAGTATATATATGACCCAAGTAAATCGTTGGTCCCTTTATGTCCCAGGCACTTGTATTAAGAGCTTGGAAGGACTTTATCTGAGATCATTGGAGTGAAGGTGCCTGACCATGCAGAAATATGTATACTTGATATATATCCAAAGAACACTGAGTACTCTGTGGTGTCCCTGGCTGCATGGAACGTGGGTGTGACACTGGATGACCACCTGGCCTTCGCTGCCAACGGTGCTGGCAGAATACATCTGTTCCTCAACCAGGAAGGGGCACAGGTTCTGGGCGAGGCTCTTCTCCGATTAGACTACTTCCACTTGCTCCTGGCTGATGCGCCCGCATGTGCTCCAACCTCTGCGGCTCCTTCGGAATGCAGCAGCCAAGCTTGTCTTCAACTTTACCCAAGTTCTCCCACACTACACCACCCCTCCTCTCCCAGCACTAATGACAAGTGTTTGCTCAAGATAGACGATAGATATTAGACCACTAAATGTGACATTACGTCATAACTCAAGGGATAACATTCCAACATCTTACTTGGGTATTATTCACAATCGCCATCTATGGGCAGCAACTATGGTTTTCACCTCGCAGCACCTCATTGCTTTGCTAAAAGGATCAAAGAGACCAGGGAGACTTCACTTCACTCCTGAATCCCATTTCATAACATCTCAAGACAATCCAACAAACCAGCAGGCCAGCTATGGTACAATCTATACCAAAAGTGAAGCGATTTATCGACATTGTCATTGTAAATTTAATGATGTCGTAACAATAAGAATGAAGGACAATTGTGACAAGTCTCTCGGGAGTTTTGCTGAAGGCATGACAGGACAAAGTAAGCCTTTCCAAACAAAACTTTCTCTGGTGCCTAGGGGGTTTTAATTCAGCTAGCCAATAGGCACTGTATGTGACTGGTACACTAAATATCTATAGAACTGCGGAAATCAGGTCATGCAGCTATTATAATTAATATATCTATACTATAGAACAATTATGTTACATAAAAAATGTTTCCCAGTCTCACAGTCCCAGCTCATCTTATTTTCTTTCTAACAGAGAGAGGGAAAGAGAATTTTATACTGCCTCTCTCCGAACACATTTCTTACATGAGTATATTAATATATTTCAGTATGTGTGTGTCTCTCTTGTGTTTCCTGTTTTATAGGCATGGCATAATAAAATTAAGCAAAATTGAAGCAATTAAATCAGGCACTCACTTTGAAAAGAAAGCATAATATTGGTGTTCGGTAGGAAAATCTAAAAATTATAACGACAACCTAAGCCACTTTCACCATAGATTACCACTGACAATAGAGCAAAAGGTGTCAGGACTTAGGAGGGGGCAATTACAGCAAGTTTGAAATTGTTCCCAGGTATCTGTTAACTACGTTTAATGCACAGGTTTTGTACTTCTCAGTATTGGCTAAGGTGAAACTTTGGTGCCACCTTTGATAATGTTAGCTAGGTTATCTGATCACTACATACAGTATATAGTGCATGGGTCATGTATGTAGACGTAATAAGTCAGCGTATATACTCACGTCATGTATCACATCAGACTGCATCCAGAAGATGTTAAACGTTGTTCTTCCACTGAGCTGATGATGAAAGTAGCTAACATATGAAGCACCAGTCGGGCAGGTTGTAGGGATCAGGCAGTACAGCCAATCATAATGCGTGACACCATCTGTAAATGCAGGACCTCGAGCAGAACTGGCAGGCAAAGCACATCTGATACACAAGTTATTATTATGGAATGTCATATCTAGTGTTCTATATCTATGGGAACAAGCTCCCCATTGACATCAGGCCAACAGAAAGTACACATCAGCTGTTACAGACTAAAAAACTCATCTGTTCAGACCGATCTCTTATTATTTCTAAATGCAGCACTTGAAGCAGTACAGCATCGTTGATGAGGCTGGTGTATTTGCATGATTCTTGCAGTTTTTGTTTTGTATCTAAATGGTTGAATGCACTAATTTTAAGTCGCTTTGGATAAAAGCATCAGCTAAATTAATGCAACGTAATGTAGCCTGCAACGGAGTAGTGAAGTGCTCTATTGATATCTTTGTTGGCTGCGTGGCCTCTGATCTTAATCAGTTTTCATAATATACTGTACATATATATTTTGTGCCTCAAACGTTCGCTTTACTGCTTTTTGTTGAGTTATTCTTGGGAATACCCCTGTTTAACATCACAGCAAGGTGATTCAGCCTTCACGTCCTCTATACACCACACACTGAGAGGGGAAAGGGAGGACAGAAACAGAGGGAGGGATAAAGATAGGATGTGGAGGCTAAGGTAAGTAATGGACAGAATCACAATCAAGACAAAAAGGATGAAGAGTAGACGGAGTAGAGAAATAATGGGCAAGCGGTGAGGGGCAGGCGGCTGTGTTACCAAGATATATCATGGCGGTGTTTGTACAGGTACAATATGTGCCGGCGTACATTAGGGCGAGCGCCGGAGCCTCAGTAAAGTAGATCCTGTGATGTTTTTTCATTTGCCTTCACATCTGCCTGGTTAGGTTTTTGTCTTTCCCTTTGTTGTATGCTTCAATAAAGTTTCCATCAGAGAAGAGAGCCAAGAAGAATTTTCTCCAGCAGCAGGGTGGAATGAGGCGAGAAGAGTGGTGGAGAAATTTCCTTTTCAACATATTTACTTCTCAGATAAGAAGATGCTGCTGAAAATTCAAACGGCTGTCACTGACTGTGACTGTTCATTATTGTATAGGAAGTCGCATGGAGTTTCTCATTGGATTTGCCAGGAATTGCACCATATGCCTGCAGGGGATGATTGCAAGAGCACTTAGTCATCAAGTATACAGTACACATGCAGCTCTTCATATCATTAACCTCTAGATGTTAGTAACACAGCTAATTCATATTCTGTCTGGATTTCAGAGGCACTTTATTACTGTGCTGCTGATGGGAAATGAATAGAATAACTGGCTTCAGTATTACTGGCTAAAATGAAGTCTGATTATTTTGATGTTCAACCCAATCTTTGTGATAATTCATTTACTTTTGTCCTTTGCGTGAAATACTTGGATTGGAATTCCAATTTTTTCTCAAACAACATTGTCCTCGAACCATCCTCTTATCGCGAAACACAGCTTATCATCCTCTACACGAATCAATTACGCACAAAGACTTTGGCAAATTTACACAGCAGGGCATTAGCTTTGATGAGGGAGCCACATATCCAAACTATTTACCTCTGTAATGTTTACCCTTTCTGTTTATCCTCCAAAATACATTACCATGTTTTTTTTTTTTTTTCACCGCGCTCATCTCCAATTTTTTATCACCGGAGCATTACAAAGACATTTGCCACACTGTATACATTTTCATTAAAACGCTCTTTCCCTGTTCAAAATGCATGAATGTCTTTAATTGAAGCGAAGAGGCAGCGAACCGCTGCAAAGCTTTAATTTTAGTTTCTTACGACCCCCCCTTCCCTCTTCTATTTTCACATTCTTTATTCCCAAGGGACAGACAGAGAAGGGAAGAGATTTGGGTGTTTCAAGGCAGGACCTCGCCCACCCAGAGAAAGCTAACAAACTCCAGCAATGGAGCATGAAGGGGAAAGAAATGCTTGCATTTGTATAAATTAGCATGCAGCATAAAAGACAAGGTCAAAAATTGTTGGTATTCACATTGGGCGAATTAAAATTCAAGGTGGTGAGATGGTGGGTGCTATATGAGAATTTAAATCAGATGCTTTTCTTTTTTTTTTTTTTTTCTTTTTCTTTAAGACACATTATACAGGCTCTGTGGCTTCGCTATCAAAATGTGTCCCATCTTATTCCCTGCTCCTGTCCTTTAAAAACCCGTCACCTGCCAAATACTTGTCAAATTATTTCTACTCTCTTTGTTCTGATGTCATGAATACACAGTAAAACACGGGGGCCTCAAATGGAAGTGTACAAAGAGCTTTCAGACGTATTTTAAGTGCAATTTACACAGTGTCTGCTGGTTTGCATGAGATGGGTAGCAATACCACCCCATTAATCATAGTCAGGTCTGGTGTTCTTATCTTGCCTTCTCCTATCAGTTCAGCCAAGAGGAACTAAGATCATCTCCGCAGACCTTTCAATCAGCCACCTTCAGATGGCTCTTTGAGCGAAATCTTCGGAGTAAATTCACGGACAATAAATCCAAAGCCGCGCCTGACCATCTCATTTCACGAATACAGTAAACAGCAGCGACTTCTTCAACGTCAAAATACCCCCGAGGTGATAAACAATGTAACAGTGGTTCTGGATCTCTTCGAAACAGATGGTTTGCATGGTGTTTGGCAATAAGGAATTGTCAGAAGAACATCCAGCAGAGCAAAAATAAATAATGCCAATAAAACCGGCCGGAGGATTACTTTGGCATCAGATTAAAGACGACATACAATAAATCTGTGTTGAGGGGACATGTTTATGGCACTGGCAGTTATTAGCAGGACACCGCCTTGAGGGAATTGGATGAATCCTATATTTGGTATGAGTATTCTGTTATGAGAAAAAGACTTAGATGTGACGATACATGTCTGCACGGTGAACCACAACCAGCAGCCACTTAGCCTAGGATAGCTTAGCTTATTATCGCAGTGAACGGAAACTGAATCTCACAACAAAACACCACTTTTTTTGTACAGTTTGCATGGATTAACCAAACAAGACTAGTTTAGTGTTTAGTAACTTTAGTTTTAAACGTACTGCTAGGTGGATTTTGTTACTTTTAGACAGAGTCAGGCTAGCCGTTTCCCCTCTTTTACAGTCTAGTTGCTAAGATAAGCTAGCTAAGATGCTGCTGGCTGTAGCTTTGCGTTCACAGTGCAGACGTGAAGTTGGTATGAAAAAATCTCCTCATCTGGCTCAGCAAGAAAGTGAAGAAGTAAATATTATATTTCCCAAAATGTCAAAGATATACACCCCTGTGACTGGCCCCAAAAATAAGAGCTTTATGTTTCTGCTCCTTACAGTGAACTGACCCGACAGACATTAGGATGGCAGAGTCAGCGTACACTCTGTCACTTCAGGCTGCCAAGCGCAGTTAACATCAGATCATGTTTGATTTCTGTCAGGATCAGTAACCACAATTCTTGGCCACTCATTCCCTTTAGCACTCCTACTAAGGCTGTCCCTCACTTGACCCGTATCACTGTTTGGGAATGTGCAGTCATAACATGTTATGTCCCAATCATAACATCTGTGGACAGAAGCATATGGGAAAGCTCTTATTATGAACACTAATGACAGCTGAAGCCTTGAACTGGAGAGGACGAGAGGCTCGGAAGAGCAATAATATGCACGTTGTGATTTTTATTTCTCTTCACTGCTCAGGTCAGCTGTTGGAGTTTTAGAGGTTTGATTTGGCCCACATAAATCTGTCGCCCCAGTGGGCAGCTGTTCGGCGTGGTCGCTTTTTTTCTGTGCCTCCGCAAGGTCGTGTGGGAACTAAATGGCAGGGGTGGGAGCCCCGAGTCTCACTTTAACGCTAACTTGGCTCTAAAAAGCTGGCATGTAGACACACAATGGAGATGGGAGGAGAGTTTATCCTCGCAGAGTCAATGGATACAGAAGCTTTTATAGCCGCCCATTCATTCCTCTCTCCATTTTCACTACAACGGGCCGGGATTATGGAGTTGAACTTCACCTGACTTTGCTGTTATCCGTAGATCTTGATAGCTTCACTAATTCTTAAGTTTTGAAAGTGCCCACGTGTGGGCTATAAATAATGACTCTCATCTAATAGGGCTAATAATGTAGTCAGTGTTTGATTTGCTCCTTTCAGTGGTGTTCAATATAATCAACATGTTTTGCTGTTGGATGGCCACGGTCCACTGAAAATGGGCTTGGTCGAACTGTCTGGAGATGGTAATGTTACATTTAAATACAGATTAATCATAAGAGCCCAATTCATCACCATGACAGCTGTGAAAACATCCTGCCAAGCCTCCATCCACTCCTTCCTCCACTTCGTCCCCTCCGGTCTTTTCAGATTCCCCCTTTAAAAACGACCACTTTCTGAAATCTCCATGCATGGCCGTGGAATATGTATAGCTACGAGGATATTCATATGCTAATAGCCGTGGAGCTGAGAGTGCAAAATTAACCAAGCTTGACAGAGGCCCATGTGACCCCAAGAAGATGTCGGGAGGCCAGGAAAAACATCGATCATGTGACACCGGTGCAGTTGAGGCCAGCCAGGGCTCGGTCAAGATGGATGCTCTTTCAGGCAGAACATATAAATCTCCGGGAAGGTTTGAAAATATTGAAATTAGAGCTGAATTATAACAAATAACACTTGCTGCCTCTCCTCTGGAAAGATGTCATCTATCCTCTGCCCTCTCACTATCTGCCTGTGTCAGAATGTGTGTGAGCGTGAAACAAGAAAACAGAGAAAAGGTACTGTGAAACACAGAGACGGGGCTGGAAAGGGCTTGTTTTCAGCTTGCGGGTTCAGTAATGTGACTTTAAAAGGGGTCAGGGTGTTGAGGTTCGCGGTGTAAGATAGGACGAGCGCCGTAATGACCAAAAACACGACAGAAGACCCTGCAACTGATTCATAACCTCAATGTGAAGGCGCTGTGAAATGCGCCTGGGAGAGTAAGACAAAGAGAGCAGGAGCCTCAGGTCGTGTGACCTGACTGAAGCCAGGCTGCATATGACCTCATTTTCCCCTCTCTAAATGCTTTCAGGTAATGGTGTGTGGTGTGAGGGGTAAAACTATGGCCTCAAAGCCAGGGAATCTGTTTCAAACAAGTGCTGTACAGCAGTAGCCTCAGCATCGCCCAGAAGCAAAAAAAAAACAAACTCCATTCCTATAAGCGCTACATTCACACGCGGCAAATTGATTCATGAATCATTCAAATCTTTCAGCGCCTACCTGACAGCGAGGTCGGAAAATGGCCTTCTTTAAGATCAACTATGCCGTTAAACGGGTACCATGCTTTTGATGTAGAATAAAGTGTATTTCATCACCGCGCTCGAAAAGGAGCGCAAGGCGTTCTCTCTCAAACTTTTTGGATTCGTACCAAAAGTAGACAATTTACAAAACATCGAGACAATATAATGGCCGTCTTCAAAGAACGGCTGAGTGAAAATGATACCCCGCAGTGGTTGTGGAGTGTAATGTGACAACAGCATATTAGTCTGCTAAGTGCAAACACAGCCTAATAACGCCGCATTCTTCTCTTATCGATGATACCAGGGAGGAAGTCTACCTCTTCTATTTATTCTCATGTTCACCCTCTCGACAATACAGATTGCACTTGGCGTGAGCAATAGCCTTTGCACAGGGAGTGGGAGCATCCCCGGCTTTTTTGCTTGCGTGCGTAAAATATGTTGGCATGAGCCAAATGTGCTGTGTCTCCGTACATGCGTGTACCTGTGTGTGTGTGCGTGTGTGTGTGTGTGCGTGTGTTTGTGCGTGTGCGAGAGAGACGTGCGCATCTCTGGCTGCGTATAGCATCAGCAGAATATAGATCCCCCAGCTCCCCTGTAAAGGCAGGTTTATCAGTGGCACAGATGCATGAGGTGCACTCTTTACAATCTCATCACACACACACACACACGCACACAGTCTGTGTGCCACAACTTTTGCAGGAAAGCAAAGGAGCGCATGGGCAATGTGTGTCCAAGTGTGAGGAACACGTGAACGCGTTCAAGTTCGCGTGCGCGCGCTGCGAGATGCACCTGAGATCCAAAATTGCAGGGTTTTTTTTTTTTTTCACATCTCCCAAGATGAATGCAGCTGTTTCGTTTTCATGTTTGCAGCAGTCTGGAAATAATCCCGATATGGCTGCTCAGGTCCAAACACCCCCACTTTAATCACAACAAGGATGGCAGCGACAATTTATTTCCTGAATATAAGGTTTTTACTGAGCTGCCACCTCTGCTTTCCTGATATTTCACCCCGGGAAAGGGGGATTGAATAAGACAAAAAGTGAATATGGGCGAGCATCTAAATCTGAACCGCGCTGGGTGGAGTGCAGTCAGTTTGACCACTTGTGTACTACTTGACGTATTGGTGGGATCTCTATTCACATTAGCCTCAGGTGTGTCCCCAGGCATGTGCAGGCTCCTGACTTAATTTAGTGATAACTTCCTCGAACTCCTCTCGAATCTAATGACTGTGCAACTAACTAACTTGACATCTCCAGAAAATGTGTGTGTGTGTGTGTGTGTGTGTGCGCGCAGCAGGGCAGCTACCGCTAGCTACAGCTAGGGTAATGTGCTAGGGGTTGTGAGTTTGAGAGAGAGAGGAGGGGTGTTTCTGCATCTCAGCATGTTTCGAGAAGCCACCAGATGCAGCCTTTTTAAAAATCAATACCTTCACCTTAGGCAAGTTTTATGCCTTTTTTTTTACATGACTACCACTTTCCCAGTGGCTACAACTGTCTAAGACAGTCTAGGTTTACTTCAAATAAGTCCTCACACAAAAGGTTCACATTAGGGAGTTGTTATGTGGGTTTATAACGTCTACAAACAGTTCGGTTCTCGCTCAGTACACTGCAGCGGAGCACAAAATGTGCACTGGCAAATTTACACGCACCAGAATCGGCGCTCCAAATTGAACTAACAACAGGTCGAAGCAACCTTGATGCCACATTGTGGCCAATTCAGTTTGCTGTCTGCACGGCGGCCTCATTACATCAGCCTGCATGACAGAGCTGTCGAAAGAGGTAAAGATTTTGTCACAAACTTGACGAATCTCTATAAACACATCATCAGCGCAGTCAGAAAGCATTAGGGCAGTGAGACGCCTCGCGTCGTTTCGGCTCCGTACTCGAGCACGGCGGGTTTGAAAATGAAACTGAAAATTGTGACGTTAAAGTGCTGACCTTTCGCTGTAATTTGAGGGTGTTTATACTGAAGCTGAACTGAATACAGTGAAAAGCATATCACCGCCGTAAAACTTCGACTTGTGTGTCGCCGCTGTATGTTTTGTTGGGGAGAGCGCTCTCGGGGAAAATCTCTCCATACACAACACGGGCTTATGTGTATGTACTGTGCTGTTTGCTTTGTGCTGTGAGTCAGACAAAGACCTAGTTTCCAAAAGGCCTGTGATAAACAGAGGTCACGGGATGTCACCAGCGTGCACCCAGTAGTAATTGATGTAAAAAGGAGCATTAAGCCCTGCCTTCAGAGCAAAACTCTCGCTGCCTTTCCATCGCACTGCACTGCATGCCATGCAGGCTGCTCAGTATTTATTGAGACACCTCCAAACCAATCTGGGATGGCAGGCACAGATGGCTCCTCTAATCCAGGTAAATTATCTTTGAACCTTTCAGAGTAAACAGACGTGCCATTTTCCTGAAGTCTGCGCTCGTTTCTACATGAAAAGGTGGTGAATGTGGCTTGTGTTATGTGTCTACATACGTGCATGGGAATCGCATAAGAAAACTGTAGAGATACAAACATTGACTGTGACTCAGTCAGAATTGAGTGTGTGAGTGTGTGCGCGTGTGTGTGTGAACCACAGTTATTGATGTGAAAATGTTGGCCAGTAATTCTGAGAAAAACTCAAAGTATGTTCCGTTTGCTGCTGGCAAATGTTCAGCACTGCAAAGGATGAGACAGAAATTCGAAAGATCTGCTCGCAGCTTATAGCTAAAACTCAACTTCGGTTTCAGATGAATAATCTAGCAAATCTTGTTTGGAAAGTCTGGGTGTTAGGAGAGGTGTAAAACAAAGCACCTGTCTGTATCCGCTGACTGAAATATTAAATAAACTGCAGTTGCATTAGCGGAGTGTCGTTTGTAGCTTCACAATCACAGGTTCATTCACAATCGGCCGTTTGGCTACCAGCTGACCAGTGATCCAATAGTATCACAGCGTGGGCGTAAAGCACAGCTATTGCAACCACACTTTTCCAATGCCGATGCACTAATGCAGATGCCGTTTCCCTCCAACACTGATCGCTTTCATATGTGCTAAGTTTTTAGCATTACTGCTCTTTGTTTATATTATATGATGTCTATGCACCAGGGGGTATTTCTGAGCACGGAAGGGCAGAGCCTTTTCTACCAAATCTGTTTGTTGACTTGAGAATCTCTGACTGAAATAAAATCTTTATTTCTGCATTTGGATGAAAAATGTAAGTGCATGTACTTGCTTGGATGGAGAGTGTTATGCTTTAAAGGGTTTGATACCGTCAACCAACCAATACGCATACAGCATGTGTAATTTTTGACACTTAGGAACACTACAGCATAAAGAAGCTATGCAATGGTTGCATATAACAGCAGCTCTAGAACAACTGTGTAAACATTAGCAATGAAATGACCTGAATTAGTACGTGGTATACAAGTTCATACTGAATTCACTTCAAGCCTACAGACAGCACAGAAGATGTGTGTTATGGGATAAATTCTAATAATAATAATGAGAAGAAAGACAGAGCGAGACAGAAATAAAAGAGGTAGCCGACTGTTTTGTGGGAAAGTTTCGTATGCAGGATTTTAGACGCATGGAATGTACTGAAGTACGTCCAGAGAAAACAGTAAAGCAAATAACTCTGTACTGTATTTATAGAATACCACAGAGAGCAGGACATTGTAGCTTTTTAGGTCAGCACAGTGCAGTACTTTGGTTTTCTCCTAGGTGGCTGAGGCGAGATGCATTCGAACAGGAAGTAATCTGATGTTGGCTAACACAAAAACCATGCACCTCGGAGGGACAAGGCAGGAGATGCTCTGTAGCTGTGTCAGCGCATGATAGAAGAGGCAGGACGAAAGGGGTTGCCTAAGATGGAGTTCAGTTTAGTCCTCCTCCTCTCCCATGTCTGCCAAGGCCTCCAGGGGGTTCAGACTCAGGCCCGCAACAAAGGCAGCCTTTATCACCATCCTGTTTGTCCTGCCTGCATCCCCGGCATTGATGTTTTTCTCCCCAGCACACCACTGCACACCAACAGTGTGCTAGCCAACACAGACGAGTAGTCTGAAAAACCTGAGCCTCTTCGGGAAGACACACTGTGTGCACAGTTCACAGCGCCTCCATGTTATCTGTGCGGTCCAGAAATGTACTGAAATAACTGGAGATGACATCCAGCACTTTGTATTGTGGTTGTGTAGAATATGGATCATTGGGATTTCACAGGAGTTATAGTTAAGCCTTATCGGACCAATACTGAAATGAAACATTGGGTTTAAGGATTTGCTGCTAGGGTCAAGTGTGATTAGCAGAAATGACAGAAAACACTAATCAAGATCAAATAATGCCGCGTTTCAAAACACATTCGAATCAGTGGACAGTGGCTATTCATATGAAACTACTACTACATCTTTGGCTTACTGACCCATCTGCAAATTATTCCATTAAGTTATGGCATTGTGTGTTTGGTTTTTTTTGCATAATCACATATTTTGCATAATCTCTGACATATTTTATAATGTTCAAAGAAAGTTGAATTTATTTTAGTGGGTGAAGCTCTGAAGTTTATTGTATTTTACCACAAAGCTCAAAGTTTATTTCATGTTTTTACGTATTGAATGAAATAAAGTATATACATTTATATTCTGTTATATCGCCATAGTAAGTGAAGGACACCTGTATTACCACAGCTGAGCAGGTGTCTTCGCTTCACAGTACAGTCATGTTTTTAGAGGACGTGTCTTTTATTTTGTCGAGGCTGATGCCAGCATCACTGATCAACCCGCAGATGTATAAGTCACTAATCGCAAGAATGTAATTCAAGTGACACCTGACAATATTTCTTATTTGAGAGATTGCTATCGATGCAATGTCTGTACTGCCTCTGGGTCTTGTCAGCCTTGTTACTGTGTTATTCTATTCACAGTAAATGGGTCTGTAATTACTATAATTGGCTACACTCAACTGGGATGGATGTTAATGGATTCCCTTCATAAATTATTATTATTTTTTTTTATTGTTAGCATTGCAGATATTACATGCAGCGTTTTTGGGGTTGTCATATCCCCGCCTTTCACTACACCATGCAAAGAGTTTTTTTTTTTTTTTTTTTTTTTTAAGAGTTGCTAACTCATTCATCTTATATTATATAGTGGACCTACTCTATTTGCAAAGTGAAAAAGATGAGGGCAGAGTTCATGGTAAAAGATGGCTGTCCTGGTGTGTGCTGTGTAACTAACGGCTGTAGAGATGAGTGGTCCTGTGATGAATGGTGCCGTCATGCGCAGCTATAATCACGCCTACGCATGGCTTCCTGCATAATTGATTTTTAATCCCCTAATAGAAAGTAAATCACACGAGCAAAGCCTGCTTTGGCGCTGCCCTGGAAAAAAGTGAATAATAGCAAAGAAAGAGAGAGAGAGCGAGAGAGGAGGGGAGATTTAGGGGGTTAGGGGATAAGATGAAAATGAAGAGTAAACATATAAGGGTGTGAAATTGAATTAAATATCTTTTAAAGTTGAAAAAAAAAAAAAACAGATTTACTATATTTGCTGTCGTCCATGGGTGCTTTACTAAAGTACCCATACATGATATCACTGGGACCGAGTGTACAGTATAATGATGCCTTGTGAATCTCAGCCAAGATGATATTGTTTGGAGAAAGTAATGAGATATAGATTGAACCGTCAGCTGATACAGGGGCAGATTGCATCTGTCATCCAAAATAAACATGGCTGACACACCACTCATAGGCTTGGACAGTGCACTGCCAAGGAACTGTCATTCGGACAGAGAAAACAAGCCTAGAAATCATCTTTCTCAGTACACAAAGGTGATGCGGTGATAGCGGATTCTATTGGAGCGTTTTTGGAGAGTGAGACTTTCTCAAGAATTGCAGGTGGAGTATTTCGGTCATCTTGTGCTTTTTTTTTTTTATGTTTACAGGTCGTCTGTTTAGATGTTTCATCCTTTACCTTCTTTGGAGAACTGAGAGAGGACAAATGTTTTACCGCAGCAGACACAGCTTTAGATATGGAGATGAGCTGGTATTGATTTTAATGGTCTGGCCGCCTGGGATGCGCATTTACATCTAACTCTAGTTGTTTGCCGCCTGTCCTATTGCGGTCACGGAGCTGATGACCTCAAATGACCTCAAATGACCAACTGGTTTTAGTGTTAAGCAAGAGGGAAAAGGTGGAAGGACAGCGGGAAGGACAAGTAAATGTCAAAACAAGAAGTCAGTGCAGAAACAGCTCTGATAATTGTCAGCACGTGCTCTGTGCTAAGAAAGGGAGAGCCAGCGTGAGATGGAGCCAAGGACTTGCTGTCACTAGACGTGCCAGCCACCCAGCCTGAGGAAGATGGAGGAGAGGCAAAGAGAGAAAGACTGAGAGGAAAAGGGAGCAAGCACAGGAGATAAGAATGAAACACTCCAACAGCTGTCTCTCTTACTGTCTCCCTGACTGATGAGATTAGGGCAGCCGTGTAATTGCCTCCAAAAGGTAGGAATTAAAAAATACCATTATTCTATGGGCAATGTAAGGACAGTTCAAAAAGGCAGCGAAAACTGATATCTATATTTAATTATCAGAAATAATGGAATAAAATGAATTGTTTTAATGATTCAGTTTTCAGATTTTACACTGTGTGTATAAAAACTGGAAATGCACAAGGAGAAAAAAAAATCAGTCTCAAGCTGAAGGAAGAATCCATTATGCTATTTATTGAGCAAAAATACCCAAACACACTGATTACAGCATCTCATGGGTGAAGATTTGTTTGATTTATTCAGTTTCATATTATAAGGGTGTAATTATATTTTTATTTTTTATATTTATATCATTTGTGCTTCTGCTATTAGAGTAAAAATCAATCCCACTTAGCGCTCTGGTCACGTAACGTATTCAGATATCTTACGGATATACGTGTGTGTCACTCTACTGTACCGTACTGAAGTGTTCTAAACTTTTTACTTGCTTTCCATAACATAAGCTTGTTGTTGCCACCTGTTGGTTTGAAAGTTACGCTACATGTCACTACATGAATATCACCTTGATGACAGGTTGCAGTCAGGTGCTTCCTGGCCTGTGCAGCACGGGCCTGTTGTCAAAGTTTCTCTTCAGTTAATGTGTTGTAACGTTAGCTAAACTAGCAAATCAGAGAGGCTACATCTCCCGTGCTTGTGTCACTGTGGCTATGTCTTTGGCCACAAGTCTGCTAAGTTGGGGGACATTGGTTTTATACTAGGGGACGGGGAATGGGTCGGGGGTGGCCATGTATTAGTCATACCATCACCTGCCTCCAAAATTAGCCAATAGCGAAATTCAAATGCAATAGCCAAATTTCAAACTATCAAAAGAGGGTGGATCAATAGAAAATGTGTAGAATTGAAATATGTAAATGACAATATCAATGTCAATATACCTTGGTTTTCATCTGAAAAAAGAGTGAGAGCTTTGAGTGGGTTTCGTTACGCTGATCTATAAATGCATTTGTGCTATTTCAAGCCACATCTCCAGAGGTTTTAAATACCACCATGGTTCCATTAATAAATAAAATGATCTAAATAGATAAAAGTATAAATCAGCATTCCAAAGACAATATTTTCATCACATCATGTTGCACATCACAGCCTCACATCTACCTGTATTGTGATGAAAAACATGAATCTCCAGACAGTGTTTTGGGCAGACTTAAAAAAAAAAACAAGATGACATGCGCTCACATTGCCCCAGTTACCTGGTGTTTTAGATAGAGACAGGGGGGAGCAATGGCAGTAACAGATGGTCCTCAGGGAGTTATCAGCAGAGAGAAAAGTTTTCATTGATCTATGATTTTTTTTTAAACTGTCTTCAACTGTTCAAAGGCTCTAGACCTGAACTTAATACATACTGTACATGATGCATTTGCATGTTCAAAGAATGCTCAAGGTTTTCCTTCAGTGTCTGTTTATTTATGTTCAGAGCTCACACACATACAATCTTCACTTTCTGAACAAAAAGTATTTCTGACCTTGCGACGGAAAGACAACTTTTCTTAGCGGCTTTGAGCTGGTTTTGACAACCTGCATAATGGTTAGTGACTGCATACCTCACTACGTCCATTGTGTACAAAGACATTTGTGATTCACTCGGAATGTCTCGGGAAAGAAATCGCTTGCATACCAGAAAAAAAAAATGCTATTCACACAGAGAAAGCTAGAAATTCATAGGAAACATAAGAGAGTCATCATACACATCCTATCATTTGAGTAATCATTTATTCATTTAAAAAAAAGTGTAGTACAACTTTCCCACTGATTTTAATAAGGAAACTGAGCGTGATAGACTTTGACAACATTTGTAGATGTTAAATTAACAGCACTATTCCACAGGCTAGATCAAAGACGGTACATCTAAATGGAGATGTCATAAAGTGGCAGTGCTTACTCTGAGCCCTTTATGTGTGGGGATACTAAGGAGATTTCAATCTGTCTTGTTTGGTTTTAATCCTGATGCTGACACAACGTGTTCAGCGCCCAGATTAGAATAAATAGCCCTCTGAAGCAATTTGCTTCAATATACCAGTAGCGAACTGGGTCAGTTTGATCAATTTTAATGTTATGTTAATAATTCCCCATGTGTAGCGTTCTCTGCAACGATACCAATGGAACCATTTACGCTCTCAGCTCAGAGCAACTTTGTAAATGAAAGTTTTTGTTCCATATTAACTTCAGCCAGAGTTACTAATATAGTTTTATATGCTTTATGTATTTTCACACAGGATGCTGCTCCATGGAATAACTACCGGTACTGTTGAGAGACATTTTCAGTTTTCTGCAGTAACCTGGTTTCTTAAAAAATGCAAAAGAGAAACCTAGTTTTAGACTCCAGAGGGTTAATCAGGGTAAGGGATTGAAGTTCAGTTTAACAGGCTCTATTTTTACAGGAGTAAAGACATCTTGGATATATTGTAAATATGCTCACCCAGCCTTTCCTGTATGGAAGCCCATTCCTCCTGTGATTAAAAAAAAATTTAAAAAATCTATGCGACATAATTATATAGTATCAAAATGAAGTAGTATCAAAAAAGAATTAGTTATCTTGAAATAAAAAATAATGAGAAACTTTGCAAAAATTCACAAAGGCCTATGCATAGTTTTATCATATGCACCAAAAGCATATTCATAATCATTATTTTATGTTTCTCACTGATAATCTCTCTCACATCAGAGAAGCGGAGTTAGCTGTTTGTTGTTGTTTCTTTTATACGCAGTTTATCGCGGGGACATTCAGGATTCTCGTGTGATGTTGCGTGAATATGGCTGGCTCGTCCGTTGCGCTGCCGTTACGCTGCCAGCATGCGCCCGGTGTGAACTGACGCCGGGCAGAAGACGGAGCTAAACTGTGGCGCAGCCGTTCTGCGACGCTTACGTCCCCGGTGTGAATCCCCAGTAAGTAAACTAAAATAACTATCTAATATCTTTTTTTTTAAGTGAACAGTGGGCTATTTATACAAGTTGAACATATCTGGATGTTCCTATGTAAATTATGTAGAACCGCTGGACTCCACAACCTAAACGTGACTGTGTAGGTGTGGTTGAAATATTGGGTTAATAAAAATAAGCAGGTCCAGACAAGGAAACAAAGGCTATCGTTGTTCAAACATAGAAGCTCTTGTGTTCCTAACAGCAGCGTTGTACTGCATGTTGTCGCTGGCTCTGTTGGCAGCTATAATTAGAGTAAAGAATTTGTTAAATATTTCTGTGTACATAATAACTCCTTTTCCACTACTCCTGATATTATCACAGGAAGGGCAGCTTGTTTTCTCTCTCACTTATTCACACACATGCTGCACACAAATTCTCCTACTTCCTGAAAGGAAAATGTTGTATAAATGTTATATATTATACATACGAATACATTATCGCTCCTGCAGGCTAAGAAGATCTTAGGTTAGTCTCTCTATTTGGTGTTTTAAGGAAGTGCAGGGAAATTGCTATCCTCTCATTAAAAAACAAAGGAAAATCACTGGAGAGTGCGCTTTTTGTACATAATAAGTCACAGTAAACATACTTTCACTCTGTTGCTGATTCAGAGACTGTATAAAATATGGTTATTCATGACGTCAACTGTAGATTTCTGAAGAGTTCGGTTGCCATCTTGGCAGTCCTGCCTCCACCGGCTCCCAACTAATAGACAAAATGGCAAAGACGTGGTGCGTGTATGGAGCTAATGTTGGCTTAATGAAGCCTTGTTGCTGAAACCAGCCACCTGTGACAGCACCCGACTGTCAATCAAAGTATCCACATTCTTAATTATGCATAACTTAAGCCTTGCGTGAGTCATATAACAATTCACCCACTGTTCAGTTGACACAAACAGGAAAATTAGCTATAGAGACCAAAACTGTAAAGATGTTTATTTCTGCTGTGAATTTGGACATTGACCACTGACAGTAAAAACAATGGATGGTGTATGCATGGCATCATAGAGCTGTGGTGATGCTGAGAATGTGTGGCTCTGCCTCTGGCTGCCATATTAGTAGTCCAGCCTCTTCCGCCTCCCGGCTAATCTAAAAATCAGCAAAGACATGGATCATCAGCAGACCTGAGGCAGGCCAAATGTCACCTGGGTGCTCAAACAAGCCATTTGTAATGGGACCTACCTGCCAATCAAAGTGGCCTTGCTGTTAATTATTCACAACTTTAAGGCTTAATAATAATTTAAACAGGAGAGTTACAAAAAAAAGAGTAGTAGTAGTCATGAACCAGAAAATTAGGTACAGACACCAAAAGCGGTGGCTGTAAACACGGTTATTTCTGCTGTGAAGTTAGACATTTTAATGAGAGCTTTTGAAGACTGACTCCTTCTGCAGCTGGCCTCAAGTGGCTGTTTGAAGAACAGAAGAAGAAAACATATGTGCAGCAAAAGCAACATCACTTTGCAACTTTGACCGCCTTATATATTATATAATGCTAAAAGACTGAAGTTTAAGCCATAAATCCAAGAACAAAAGTCAGCATCCTCACTAGAAACAGCAGTGCCACTCAGAGGCAGTTCAATTCCTGAAAGGGGATTTTTTTTTTTTTTTTAATATAACCTGTAACCCTCCAGACTAATGTTACATTAGCTGATGATGTGCTCTTTTGCTATGGAAATAACATTACATTAGTGCTGCTGCTGCTGCAGTTGGTGAGATAATTAGCCCGATATGCTATAAACACGCTGTCCAATCTATTCCATACGTTTATTTTGGATTGTTTTGTCTGTAAAAAAAATACAAAACCTTTGTCTCTTTACAGTAGGTATATGTTCTTTGTATCAGAGCTCCATGGACAAAGCTGTATTTCTCCACATGGCTTGACTGGGCTGTCATCATGGTTGCTAAGCAATGTTTGGGCAGTCGCTATCCAAAGGAGGGGTTTACCAAATGGTCATTTGTGACTTATAATTGTGTTTTCTCACCATAAAACTTTCCCTCTCATAAGAATGGTGTAGTAGTGAAACCATTTGTTAACAACCTCAGCTCACAGGACAGTGGTGAGAGGTAAAGCCATCCTTACGTGAAGGCTTTGTATTAAAACTGACATAAACCCAATGGAAACAGGGCTCAAGTGGGTGCCTCCCATTTACTGTTGAGCCTGGTTAGTCATGCATGCTATGGGAATGGAGCAGAATGCAATCACCTTCGCTTTTTTAATGGAGCTGTCAAGCCAAACTCCAACCTATACCGACCAGAGCAGCTGAGGGTGTATGAAGAGGCACTAAGCCGGCTGATGAGCCCCAGTGGCCTGATCACCTCGCCTATGAATCCGGCACGCACGACATGACCATGTGAGGAGAGACGACGCCGAGAGCGGGAACATACGTGTGTATGAATTTGAGCGTGTTTGTTTTAGGAATGCGAGTACCGTCTGTGTGCCTACGTATACACATGCACGACCATAACACTTACTAAGTTGACATCTGGGTATGTGTATAAAAAGAGCTGTCAGTCAAATCCGCGTCTTTGCTGTTGTGCGGACGGCGCCGGCATGTCACTGATGATCTAGCGTCTAGCGATGGAGAGGCAAAGGGGGATTCTAATGAGATCCCGGGGAGAAGAAGGGAGGAACATCTCCACGATCAGCCTTTCAAGCGGAGGGCGGTTGGGTCAAAACCATGGAAATTAGACCGGGGACATGAGAGGTAGGGCATGATATGACTGATATGAGCTGACGTTACTGGACTGAATGCAGAAGCACACAGCCATCGCCGAGCGAGGATGACTCTAAGCTAAATATAACACGGCTCAAATTATGCAGCTGGGTGTAGCTGGACTGCATGAGATCATGTCCAGAGTGTGGATTTAATAATTAGATTAAGTGCTCTTGATAATTTCTGGGGTCACCTGGTTTACTCTGTTAGAGGCCAAAAGAAATAACTATCTAAAACCATAGGACAAATTAGGGTACGTAATATAAAAATGAAAAGGAGATATGTTAATGAGAAAGACAGAGGGAGGAAGAGAGAATAGGTGCATGAATCACATTTCATAAGGTTAATTATCAATAATTAAAACCACTGGTGTTTTATCTGGTGATTAGATATCAGGACAGAACCCACATAACCTTAGGGTTACAATATTCTTGCTTCAGTGAAAATTAATTTGTGCAATGATTAAATCTTGAGATGGGAAAGGAAGTAATATAATTAAAGGCTGACTCCAGAATGTTTTATCTAGTTTATTCTATTGATTGTTAAGTAAGGTTCCTTTTCAGGGCAATGAAAAGATACCAGGATGTTTTTTTTTTTGTTTTTTTTTTTCTGCGTGAGCTCTGATTGATGTGAAACACAGAAGTGACACCGCCTCATTATTTTCTTAATGCCAAAAAGGATTCTGCACTAGCAACGGCTGACCGGTTTCTGCACCGAACGTTGCAACAAATTTGTTTTAAGGACAGGAATAAATTGTGCATTTCCTGGCTTCTATATTACCAGCTTAATTTCTGTACCCATGCAATTTCGACGCGCGTCTCGTTGGAATGAGAGAAACCGCTGCGCATACGTCATTAAGTGAGATTGGAGCTGTTGGTATGTGACATCTTTGTATGCCTTTAGTCAGTGCAAAGAAAAAAAAATTAAAAAGTCAACATACATTTGAATAGATGTACTCCCTTGGATGATAATATTAACGCGTTTCCCAACAGAGAACTGGCTGATCTGAATATCAAAGCCTGGTGTTTTTCAAATGTATTCAGCACGTGTTATCTCCCAGTGTAGCTCTGACCCCGCAGAAGGAGCCTTCTGTTAGAATTCACACAACCCCATCGCAGCATTCAAGCTGATGCCGCCCATGGGGACCAATATCAAAGACTTCAATTTCTATTACCAGATTGCATGTTTGTGCTGTGCTCCTTACCCTCCGAGCTGAAGATCAGCGTTTGACTGAGGGAAAACACCATTCTGTCGCAGCTCGCTCCGACACAGTGACCTAAAACAATAACAAATATTGTCTAAATGCAAAAGGTTATAATCATGCACTTTCGTATGCCGTTTGATGTCGACGGGAGCCGAGTAACCAGCTGAGGATTGGACTCAATTACGCTCAAAATTTTTCCAGCTGTAATTGTTTGCAGCAGAGCAGTTTTAGGATAATGCAGTGTGTTTGGCGAATATGTTGTTGTAATTTGCACTGTTTTATGAATAGCACGTGCAGTAGCTGGTGCAAGATTTTAAAGAACCCTGATTTGGTAAGGATATCATGTAGTGTACTGTGCGTGACATTACTGACAAATTTGCATATTTATTAGTTACTTTTCTTTTTTTTAAATGATTTTTCTAAGGCAGAAATTTTTAAATCAGGTTTATGTCAGCTTTGGGATGAGGGTTATAAACTGGGGTGATGAGTGAAGACGAGTTTGTCCCCTAGACAGTAGCGATGCCTTGTCCACAGTTGCATTGATTTTAACCTGTTAATTGTGAGCTATATCACGATTCATACACACTCTGAATAACATTCGATATATACGATCATCCAAACAAAAGTATAACATTCCGCGAGTTCTGCCAGGAACCCAGGTGTCCTTCACTCAAGTCCGCTGCTTGGATCATTCATTGTTATACACTGCACACCTCAGATGGGAATGGACTACACGTTGAAGGAACTATTAGTCTTTTTCCCCCCCATAGAATTGTACAACATTATGATGCAAGTCTGCTCGTCTCTTCCTCATCCAAAACTTTTTGGCCTTACTCAGCAAATAGCGTTCACTACCTGCCAAAATGACTTTTGCAGAACTCGCTCCCATGACTACCTTCCCTCTGTGGCTTTCCCTCTTGTTCACCTGATAACCGTTTGCAGAACTCTAAACCTAAAAACTCTTCTGGCACAGAAGTGCGCCGCAGCTCTCAGAAGCTTTTCTCCAAACAAGATACACAATAAGCTGCATTTTTTTTTTTAATCACGGCTTGGCTTGTGGCTAAAATACAGCAAGTTGTTTGTTGAATAAGATTTAATAAACACAGTTTACTTAAGTACGGTAGTGCAATAGATAATCCGATACAACATCCATTGCGGATAGGAATGTAGGTGGGTGGAAACATCTTTCCTTCACATAGGTATTTCTATTTATCTATCTTTTTAATTAAAATGAGAAAAAAAAATATGCCATATTTTCTCTAATTGACTGCACCTGCTTTCCATCTTGGCCCCCCCTTGTTTTCTCATTATATTTACATTTGTAATATCTGATGATTTAGCAGCTTTTCTCCTCTGCCTGGCGGAGCTTCCCCCCCCCTCCTCTGTGACATAGGTACACAGAGACATTTGGCACATTATTTGACAGTCACAAACCAGTGAATCCCCCTGCTTTATTCCAGTGAGTGTATTCAATTTGCTTCACCCTGGGAGACGTAGTAGAACACATGCTATCCATCATCTCGGTGAATCAGAGTGAAATGCGGGCTGGAAGCTTTAGCAGCGATGTGTTCGAAAACAGTTGTCGCGACGACAGTACGCGCTGTTTGAATTCATACACACTTTTGCACCTACAGACATTTACCGTACACTGTACCCCTACATAAATGCATGAGCTGAAGCTGAAGGGTTTGCGCGACAGCTAACAAGGCAATTTGAATTCCAGAGCTACTGTACGCCGTTTGATACATATACATAACGGTGAGCCTTGTTTTTTTTGAAGCCGCACTAATATCTCACATGTGAGTAGGTTTAGATGTCACTGAAAGATGACTAATACCCTTGTTAATCTGATAAACTACTGTCAAGTGTGTCCCAGGAAAGCATGCGCCTTTAAACTTCTACTGCGTTTGCAGCTCAGACGTATTGTTTAGCGCCGGTGCATGTGATTGAAACGGCAAAAGCCTTTTTGGTGATAACATTAACTTAGATAACGGTGCCTTTGAGAGTTGACTGTGCTTCGCGGTGTAGTGCAAAAAATAAATTAATTCATACTTTGGAAATTTGACAGTGTCTCATTTTCTTCATTAACCACTCCTCAAGCAAGGCTAGATATGTCAGCATTGTGATTATATACCAGGGTTCCCACGCACTGTAATTTATCCTTCATATTTTACTCTGAATTACCTTCCTGATGGGACTAATGAAATGTGCCCTATAACAGAAGCATGGGAGAAAAAGACTCCTTGGCATAACAACAGACACCATTTTTATTTCTTGATGCCATTACCAATGACCTCTACCCATTTTGAAGTGACCAATGAGAGCGTGAAACTGTGTGAAAGGGGGGAAAAGGCGTAGGTGTTTGTTTCATCTCTAGTCTTCCGGATGTACCTTCAAGGGATGGTTTGGGTTATTTTAAGCAGGGTTGTATGAGGTACTTATCCATAGTGAGTGTATTATATACTGTAGATAGCAGCTGGCACAGCCCCAGTATGGAGAGGCAGATGGCCAGCATGGAAGCTAAGGACATAACACATTAAGATAGGACCACCTCAAAAAATCAAGATCAGCCTGAGCATGTGCTGTAACACTGCAACACTTTGCGACTTGTTGATGATGGTGTGCTCACTTCAAACCTTTGCTTCACATACTCACACAAGTTTGACCACAGCCAGAATGCATCTGCCGCGGTAGGTGCCGAGGGTGTGTGTCTCCGTTGCAGACAGGTGGAAAAGCCAGCGTGAAGATAAATCCACTTTTTAATCCAAAAAGTTGAAAAAAAAATAAAATAAACTCTGAGCTGTCTTCCTGCCAGATCTGAAAATCTGAGTGTGTTTATTCATCCAGAAGCACAGCTGTCTGTCTGTCCCTCCTCTCTGCCTTTCCGGCATTCCTCCCCCCTAACACAACACTCAAAGCTCATGTTGAGCATTTTCGATTTAATTTGCGCTCGATAACCTACAATCATGCCCAGTGACATTGTTCTAAGCAACAGTTATATGGTGGTCTCATTTTGGTGCTTTTTAAAACCAAATAGCTAAATAGCACGGGGCTACCAGCTGCATGTCACTTCTAAACTATAGTCAGACAGAATGAAAAAAAAAAAGACACACGCTGAAACAAAACTTTGTAAAGTAACATTAGTCACGCACTGTTACATGTTTGTGAGTTCATGTGTGTTAGTTTCCTGCTTTGTGTAGCAGGCTGCTGTTGACCACCAGCTCTGTTATATGGAATTTTCTATTCTTGTTGTGTTCTGAGTGACACATACATACCTTTAAATGGAATATAATAAAAGCACAAACATACAGACACATTACACAGGGTTACACAAAGTCACGTGTGGGCCTTGAGGTCCTCTGCAGTATTTGTTGTTTGGCTTTGACTGGCAACAGTAGATGCCAGTTTATCTCAAACAGTGTGGTGGCCAGGGTCGAAGAAATCTAGTGCTGCATGCTTAGACCGAATAGATATATGTATGTATATATATATATAGAGAGAGAGAGAGAGAGAGAGAGCTTGCCGTTGACATTCCAATCTGCATAAACAGACATGTGTCTCCAGATTAAAATATGTTGACAATGACACCGTCCTTGGTAAAAGCATTCTCTTTTCCCTAATTCTGGGCGTATAGTGTTTGTGATGTTATCTTGGGGTTTAAAGTCGATCCACCAGCTCAAGTTCGGCAGAATGTGAGACCGACTCAGGCACCTCTGATGTACTTTGAGGGTGTTTCTAGTTCTCCTTGGCCAAGCGTCAATAAATAATACAGCATAAGACATAAGAGGCTCCTGAACACTCTCTTTCTTCCTGACCTCACCATTGACTTTTGACTTCAGCAATTTCTCCACAACGAGCTCTAAAGATCTAATTGGCTGGAACATGATTCTGATGAATGAATTTATGTAAAACTATGGGACGCTCCGTGAAACCAAAAATATTCCCTTTCGGTTTCGGATTTTTTCTCAAAGGAGAACTCAGGACAAGTGATTTACAGAGCAGAACTGTATGCTGTAGCAGACAAAAAAAAAAAAAAAATCAATTTAATTTCAGTTGGACTGAATGTCTTTTGTGTTTTCCAACCCTTCTCATTCCTCACCAAAATGCTCCTTGCTTATATCCCGTTCTATCATCTCACAGAAACTCATAAAAGCTTTAGTCTCCTCTTTTTTTCTCGCTCTCTCTCTCTTTCTACTCCGGTCCTCACCACACGAACATAAATAAACATTTCCAATATATCTACCACCCCATTGTTGTTTAATTTTATTTAAAACTATCCATCCACCTGTCTCCAATCTAAGCCGAGCTGCACTCTACTGGCAGCCGTGAGCTTGATTCGTACCGGCAGCCATGTCATTGATTCCTTGGCAGGGGCAGAACTATGGCATCAATCTAGGCTGCAATATCATCACCTGTAACGAGACACCTCTGCTTTTAGTATTTTCATATGCACCACTACACACACACACACACACACACTTGAGTTTATCTGTCATTCAAAGGAGCCCGAATAGAAAGACATATGATGAGGATAGGTGTATGCATGCTTGAATTATTGATTAGAGAAGTTCAGTTGAACATTTTAGCTGTAGGTTATGTTGGCCTATCCAGCACAGAAGCCGCAACGTTCCTAGCTGTAGAAGGAATATATTTCACCTCCCTGTTCAGCGAAAGGTCTCTTTATTGTAGAAAACTGATCTCTCTCAGTGTTCGACTAATTCTGCGTTATGCAGAAGCAATCATTAACTCTTTAAATCTGCATCGTGCACTCGAGAGGAGTAAAGTTGCATTCTGTGCAGTCGTGGCTGTAACCTGTGAAAGGTAGTCTAGTGTTGTGGGTGATTTGATTACACCATTAACCTTTGGCTGGTTTATACTCGCATGTCTGTTCCATACGGGTGCTCTGACTTCCTCTCAGAGCCCACAGGTTAGGTCAGGTGAACAACCGACATTAATGGGTGTGTCTTCAGATGTATTGTTGTTTCCTGTGTAATAGACTGGTCACCTGTCCAGGATGTATCCGGTCTCATACACAGGGCATGCTGGGTTAGATTACAGTAAACCGTGACCCTGACTCCTGGCGGTCGTGGCTGCATCGCGGTTGCTTGAGCTGGTTGCGCCTATTTCAGACAATGCTTGTGATTCTCCGAGTAGTGCAGTGTAACTGAGCAGAAGCGGCTCTCCGCTCTGCTCTGTGAAGACTACACGACTGCTCTATTTTTAAGCTGATCAGAGCTGGCTGGAACACCCCATGCTCCCGATCATAAAAACAGACCAAAGAGAAACAATTTAACTATGTAGCCTAATTAGAAGAAGCACATAAACCAAGGAAAAAGGACCGAATCTAAGCAATTGAAATTCTGGCAGGGAATATGCTGCTCCTGGTGGGTATGAAGTTCTTTGGGAGACGGGCTAAAAGAGCATTGTGGCCGCAATGTCACAGAGCTATGACCGGCGGAATTTTAGGTGTGAGAGACCCCTGTCCACCCCCACCTTTAGCAGGAGCTGTGTCAGTAACTTTCCAAAACCGTCAATCTGACATTCACGCCCACGAACTTCATGCTGTGACTGGCCAGATGTGCAGAGGTGAAAAAGGAGCCATTGTGTCCACTGCTGTAAAAGCATGAGGTCCCAAGTCAGTCAAGGCATGTGCAATTCAAAGTACCAACTATACAATATTGAATCACAATATAAAAGCACAACATGCAAACTAAGAATATCAAGGTAGTACAATTTTAAGCTAATTGATCTGTAGATACTGTTTTAAGTGTTTTGGGCTTTGTAATTAATCAAGTAACCGCAAACCAAATGACAAACAATGAATACAGAGCTTCAGGGTCGTCCTGCAGGTCTGGGACTCAAGGGCAGATGTGCTCTTAGCCTAGAAGGTAATCGAGCTTTGACCACCACAAATAGGTACAGAAAAGGGATGCATGGGATTTTAAGAGCTAATTACAAATACTATGACAGCCTTCATATAAAGGTAGCCCAGAAAAAAAAAGTCATATTTTCTTTTGAAATGCAGAGTGAAGTGAAATTATAGTCTCACAAAATGGTAAGTGCTGTATTCCAATACAGTTCTTGTATAAAAGTACTGTATCTTTCCAGTCTAGCCTTTCCCTTTTGGGAGACTGTATGTTACAAAATATCCATCACTGAATGTTAAGATTATAAATTGAGTTACGTGGGTGGAAACCGCATATTGTGCCTATACGATGCCTATACGATCCATACTTGCTCTTCGTCCTACTTGACACGTGGAAAGCATTTTGGTTCTCAGAGACCTCATATTAAGGTCAGTAAGTTTAATAAATGGTGAAAATTGATAGAGCAGGAGCTGAACATGTGAAATTAAATGTCATCTCTAGAATGAGAAAATTGGGTGGATTTGTCCAAGTGGCATTCGCTCTTCGAAACCTGCTAATCCGAGCCAGGACCTGTGTCTGTGTCCATGGAAATAGAGGCGATCAAGTGTTTTTTGGAGTACTTTTGAAAGGGAAGCAACACCAGGTAAGAGAGGGGGGAAAAAAACACAAGATGAAACAGAGGGCTGGATTGTGTGTCCACACCATCTCCCTTTGAAATGATTCATTCCATTTCTGTTAATTAGCAGCTACACTTGTAAAATGACCTCCGAATCCCGTCTCCCTCTCTCTCTCTCTGTACCTCCCACTGCCTAGCGACACTACATACAGAGGGTGGATCAGAGCAGAGAAAGAAGAAGGGAGGGATTAGACGGACGGGTCAGGGCAATAAGAGAGGACAGGGTAGATTGGTCTAAAAAGAGGAGAGGGGGAACAAGTGATAACAAAGCGAGAGCGACAGGAAAAGGAAGAACACTGCAAACCAAATAAGATCTCTGTGCTCAATTTCAGGCGGCGAGTCTAACAATCCAATTATGTGCGGCACTTGGTGACAGGATGCATGACTGTACTGTTGCTTTGTCCATTTGGAAAGAACAGAGATAAGGTCAAGAGACAAGCGGGTGATGCAGAACAATGAGACTTTTTGAACAAAGACAATGAGAAAGGGTTCACAGTGTGTGTGCGTGTGTGTGTGTGTGTTTTTCTGCCACAGCGTGGCCAGAAATGCGAGGCAGCACGGGGATGCTTCGAGAAACTATAGCACATAATGAAACCAAGGATAAGCAAGTATAAGGATTTGAGGGGAAATTTCACCACTGCCGTCCGGTTTAGCATGCAGGCAGTGGCCTATAAATTCGCAGAATGATACAAAGGGAGATCAGTGAGTGATGGATGGGGGATTGGTAGTGCAGATCCAGTCACAGATTATTTATTGATTAGATATCAGAGACCCGGGGTTGAAGCGGTAGGTGTCTTAAAACTCACCTCAAAATGGACATGGAAGAAATTGCTCATTGCTCACACAGCTCAGTCAGACACAAGTTTGTTCTCCTCCTCAACATGGAAACAGTTTTTTTTCTCCTTCTAAAATATGCACCTCCCCTCCTTCAATCTGTTTTGTTCACCCTATCCACATAAACCCTCCACATTTTTGAGACCCTTCAAACCGATGGAGCTCAGTAATGATTCACATTTGAAGTTAGACGGATTATTATCAGTCATTAGATACTTTTAAGTAGTGGAATCACAGTTGAGTAAACTCCAACATAATGATTTCTTAGAAACTCCATCTTGTCCCGCATTAATGTAGCATCACAAAAAGCTTCGAGCGTGGCGCCACAGACCAAGCAGTGAAATTATTCAATAATTGACACCTGAGTATTAAAATCATTTCAGGGTTTACTGCATGATTAACTGCAGGCACAACAGTGGCTACTAAAATTACTATGTGATTCTGGTCAAGCGCTCGAGTCCCATCAGTTTCCCCTGCTAATAAATTGATTCCCGTGTTTACAGTCTTGATAGGTTTTTGCAGTCCATCGTTGCGTCTCTTCGAAGTCTGCAGCAGATAATGACCTCTCTAGCTAGGTCTCCCGTCCCTGCATCCATAATGATTGACCTCTTTCTATCCTGCTCCACAGATATAAATCGTGCCTTGTGCAGTGTGCAGTGCCCAGGAAAAACACTCTCTCACCGGAGATAGTTACGCGGAATGTATTCAGTTATAATCAAATTACTGTCCTCAGTATTAATGAATGATGAACATTTGCATCACCCCCCGATGTGAACATCGAGTTTCAACACCATCTGCTATTTGTTCTATTCCCTGTTACCATGCCTGTGCTCCTTTTGAAGAGGTCCTTTTAAAGGCATTCAAATATAATGCTAAATAGCTGTCACTGCCGGCATTCAGGCACAATCAGAATACAAATGTACAGTGCAGAGGGGAAAAAAAAAAGGAAAATTACAAAGAATGAGTTGCAGTGAGGTCCCGTCCTTATTGAGTGAATCCCCAGGGACGTACGGGTTCAGAGGGCGCCCTGCTGACCTGCGGTCCCATAACACATAAATAAATATAACAAGAGAAGTAAGAAATCTGGATGGAATCTACAAAGGATCCGGATGAGGACTGGTAAAATCAGCAGAATAAATAGTCACAACTACGTTCTGATTAATATGTTAAACACACGTTTTGTTGTTTGTTGTTGTTGAATTCATTGTGAATAAAGATTGATATCATCTGAGGTCTGTTACCGTTTCTGCATGCAAAAGAGTTGTTGATTCTGTTGCGTTGATTGTATCGAGTCTCTCAGAGGGAAAAAAAAGAAAGGATGAAATTACAAAATAGTTGTGTTGCAAATCTTTTTTGATCATTCTCCATTTACCCACATGTTGTCTTTGTTTGGTCACAGTTTACTCTGTCTCATCCTTTCAGCATTTTTAAGCTGTATATAATCATATCATTCATAACGCACCATTATCTAGTTGCAAACAGCTCCAAGGACATTTTAAGCATTTATTTTAATGTGTAGTATTATAACTTCTCCTGGACGCGTTTTATATTACTACACTAAAGTCATTCATCTGTTTATACAGCAGTGTCTACAAAACGACCTGTAGTCACTGACACATTACCTAATACTTATGTCTGCAGCTTCATTACTGTTATGAAACGTTTATTAAATGTATATTTCCTGCTCATGAATGCTCGATTTAAGCATTTTTATTTTGGAACAAATACTCACTGACTGAAAAACTGAAAAACATTTTAATCAAGGTGAATATTTAAAGGACCAGTGTGTAGGTTTTAGCGGTATAGTTACTGATTTACAACCGCCTCGCCTCACCCTCTCCTTTTGCAACATGAAGGACAAACTATGGTGGTCACAAAGCATGCAAAAAAAAACACTGCCAGTAGTAGATAGAGCTTGACAGTCTGAAAAAAAGAACACAACGCGGAAAGTCAAGTCAAATGTCTTAAACCTTCATTCTTGCTAACAGTCAGCAGGGAGCAGCACATATGGCAACCAAAAAAGTCCAAATGTATATAAGCGTATGAGAATGACCCCATTTCTCAGCTGATTTATTATTTCAATAAAATGTTTCCTGTTGAGTTTATGGTCTCAGTCGCTGGTCTTCTTCCATGCAGCGTGATGTTCATATTGTAAATTCAGAGCAACACACCAGGCTCACAAAACTCAAATCAAAGTCACATCGAACTATCAGTCTGGGCAGTGCACGCCGCCATTTGTTTCTGCTTGAAACTCAAAACAAGCTGAGCCTAACTCACAGTTGTCACCCACTAGCTGAACACACTCATCCAGCTATGTTCACCTCTGGCTCAAAAAAAAACCAAGATAGCAATGTCTATAATGCCAAACCCAAGGCTTGGAAATGGTTGTCCACAGAAAGTTGGCGTTGGCTACAGTAGAAACATTGATTCAACATGGCAGACTCTGCGGAAGAGAAACCACAGTGTCTGTAGCTATAAGAGACTATTCTAAGGTAATAAAACCAATTGTTATTTTTATTATACACTAGAAAATGTGTTATGCATATTATATTCTATCCATCTGCCATATTCTGTAAATAGAACCCTCTAAATCCTACACACTGGACCTTTATCATTATTATTTTTGGAAGAGGTGAGAAGCATTATTGCAACCCGGAGGGAATACAGCAGCATCTTCATTCATTAGAAATGATACCGAACAGGTCAAACAGCAGTAACACTATTAAACATTTTTACCATCTTTAGTGCTTAAAACCGGCTTCCCAGTCTTAATGTAACATCTTAACTTTTATCATTAAGTAAACCATACATATGTTGAATGTACGTGTCAACCTGTAAATGGAATATGCACACGTTTTAATGATATATTCTTACACTCTGCCATTAAATAAACAAGGTGATTTGTTCAAAGTATAGTTTCCAGGGACAATGGAGCTTGATAGAGGGCCAGGCCAACCGTGACATTTGTAATTGGGACTAGCTGTCATTGTCACAGTGATTTATGATATAATTAATGAACAATTAGGTGACATATTAGGATAATCTGCTTTGTTTTGCCCTAAATTTGTTTGCTGAGAAGTTTTTGTTTTGCCACAGCCTCTCCGGTTTGAGGCAAGGATAACATTAGCTAAAGTAACTGTGAATACATATTGTAAATGTCAAAAGGATGTATGAGAGAAGATGTAACAAAATACTCGATCCGCTCTTGTGTTGTTGTTGGATAATGGGGGCGAAACAGCATCAAATATAAATATGCCAATTTATTTTTCGTTTCAGTGTATTACTCTTGTCCAGTGGATGTTCCTAATGAACTGATTGTCTCTGAGACTCGGGAAGCTTACGTATAATCCTATCAGAGACCAGCAAGGCAATTACTAATGTGAATGTATAGTCCTCTCTGTCTCACAGTCATAATATTCATAATTACTCTGCTTATGTACATCCTTTTTTGATTACCTTCAAATTCATTTAAAAGCATTTTAAAATCCACATTATCATAATCTGAATGTCTTCTCATTTCTGGCCGTATTAAATACGTTGTGTTTTTTTCATTCTTCCATAATGTGTGCCTATGCCTATGTATGTTTTTTCAAGTTAATTAAAACACAAATTAACCTATACCCTTGGAATTTATCCATTTTGGCACCTTCAAAGCACAACAAACTCCTTCCATTTCTTTGAACCTGCGGTAAGGAGGGCTGGAGCTTTCTCAGACTTGACAGAAACAGCGGGAGATAATCAATAAGCTTTCCCACCACCTCCAAGAAGATGAACTTGGAGCATACCTCAGAACCGGCAGCCTTAATTTCTCTCATGAGGTTCAGCAAGGGCACTCATTAGACTAATACACCTTTGTTAATTACTCCTACCGCAGCCACTATATAACATCAACATGTAAAAAAAAAAAAAAAAAAGAAAGAAAAAAGTTGTTGTGTTCTTTACTAATGGCTAGATCAGCTTGGGTTTGTTAAGCGATCTATCACTGGAGTACCAAATCAAATAGACTCCACAGCAGCCAGGTACATGCCTCAGGTTTCCAAGCAAAGTTAGTTCCCACAGGGAGTTTTACTGGACTTGACTCTTTTTTTTCCAATATTGTGTTGTTGTTTTTTTTTCTTCAGATTTTAGGGTGGAGAAGAAACTAATTAGCTCTAATTAGCGTCTAAACCGCAACTGATAACATTTTCTGGATAAAGAAAATGTGGATAAGAGATAATTGGAAGATCAGCTTCGCTTCTGTTAAACAGGCCTTTTTTTCTTTCTTTTTTTTATCCCCCTGTTTGTTTTTGGCCATGATAATGAGAGAGCTTTCTGTCTGAACAGTGACAGCCCTGTCGCTGTGAACGTAACTGAACTTTCTTTTTTCCTCTCTCTCTCTTTCACGTGACACAAAAGCACTTCAGTCACAGTGCTGAAGAACCCTGGGTGGATACAATATTAGCGTTCTCTGCCTTCCTCCTCACTGATTCTCACTCCAGCTCTGCGTTATCCATCTGAAGAGTCCCTCTGCTGCACTATTGGTTGAATGTCAGTGTGGTGGAGAGATTAATCGGTGGTCACCTGCTGTGGGTTGTCAATGTAACGCCTCAGGAAGAGCCGTATCAGCATAACAGGAACCCATTTCCAGACATATGTCATATTCTATGAACACAACCTGTCCTTGTTTTCTCTTTTGAAGGGGGATCGCTGCCTCTTTGCTTGCTGTGTCTAAAGATTAGAACCAGCGTCAGGGCAAACTACGAAGCACAAGTAACAACCTGGCCCCCGCAGGCCGCGGGGGGTGGATGAGGTGTGTTTGAAAAGGAAACTATCAATACAGAAGCCACAGCAGGAGACAACAGCTTCCCGCCGGCTATCAGCTCATTACAGGTGAAATAAAAGAACTGTTCTGAATGCGTTTGACTTCGTCTCATCTCAAGGGGCCAAAAAGATGCCCGGGAACGGCACATTACAGCCATCTTCAGCCCCTTTGTTTTAACACCCTGGCAAAAATAGTTAAGTACCCTTGAAAATGTTTAAGACTGGAAGCTGTTTTGAATTCCTTTATTATAAATGCAGCAACATCTAAATGGTACTCAGGTAGACACTGTTTTTTTTTTTTTCTAAGAACTATTCGCAGCTTCAGAATAGATCTTACTGAGCTTGCATTTGCTCGAGGAAATGCCCGAGGACGTGCCAGCAGCACTTTATCCGTGCTTATTGGATGAGTTTAATAAGGGTAAGGAAAAACTCGAGTTAACAGATTTCCTAATGCGGTCTGATATGTATAGAGCAATTTTACACGTCATACTCACTGTCCATTACTCAACACGTAGTCCAGCTGTCTACCATAGAGACCTGCTGGTAAAACTCCCTGTGGATATGATAAAGATGTGTCACATATAAGAAGTGTAATCTTATAGAACAGGCGAGATGTGGGAGCTTTCAGGTTCTATTTAATCATTGGTTTCATGTTTTATTATCAAAGGCATTGCCCCGTGTCGATGTAAACTTTTTCTATTGCATATTTATGCAGCTGCTAGAAGACATGTATCCGGACAACTTCTTTGTAGCACGTATAAAAGACGTATTATAATATTAAGTGATGATAATATGGTAATTAAGCGAGAGGTCATGTTAAGCTGAGGTAATTCGCCGCTCACAGGATGCAAAACAACTTTGATGATGCAATCCGCGAGACACGATGACACCAGTTTCGCGTTCGTTTGTTTCACCCCGTGCTTTTTGATGTCAGGTTATTCGAGGAATGCCGGGGTAGATACGTGTTATTGTTCCGTAACCCTCACACAGTGGGAAGAGTAAAAAATTGACTCCACAGCCGGATGAATACCATAGAAGAAGACGGAAAATTGACCACGCTGACGCAACGTTCAATGTTTAACTTTCCCCCGTGATTTTTTGTTCAAAGAACATGAGAGTAAGACGAGTTGAAAGCCACACACACCAGGCCTCGGGCTTTAATGCTCTCATTCGTCTTTAGAAATTCAGAAATTCTTCAGTCTTCTTTGCTATTGTGTTCTAAAAAAAAAAAAAAAAAATCTCAAATTGCAGTTGTCCAACAGCCCATAAAAGAACAAAACCGTGGTCAACATAATTCCTGTTTATTCAGGTGTGTGATAGGCTGCATATTGGCAAGGCCAAGCTGACAGAAAAACTGACAAGTTTAACCACGTTGTTACGGGAAACACACAGAACTCCCTGCTTACAAATAAATCTGTCTTAGTGTACAGATGAGTCAACAAGCATTTTACACATTTATGATCAGAATATAGATTTTTTTTTATGTATTCACTACTGATAGGATGAGCCATCCAATTATGCCATTATTGTATTTGTATCTATTTTAATACATAAATTATATAGTATTACATAACATATTATATGTATGTCATTTGCCAGCAGAAACTTTACACCCTCCCTAAAAGAGCAAATTGTCTTTTTCCACTCACGATTCAGTTTTTGTATTTTCAGTTTTAAACAAACACGACATTGCACATTAATTAGTCTGTTTGAGGTGCTGGGTGGAGGATTTAATTGCAGAACCAGACTAGATATTTCCTCCCTTTCCTGCCTTTATGTTGAGCTAAGCTAATTGGCTGCTGGGTCCAGCTCCATATTTAGTATACAAACGGAAGAGTGGTGTCAATCTTCCCATCTAACTCTCAGCAATAAAGCAAATATCCCTAAATGAACTGTTGTTTTGAATATTTATATCTGGCATTTCGTCCATCTGAAATAAATGCCACCAAAACAACAAAGCCACAAAGTACGGACGAACTCCATCTCAAAGATAAAAATCATTAACTGTGGTTGAATGTTTAGAGCCACAAAGATTAGTCAATTAATCAATGACTTGTCAACTATTATATTAATTGCCAATTATTTTGATAGTCAATTACGTCTTCTGAGTCATTTTGCAAGAGAAAATCTCGAAATTCTCTGATTTCTCAAGTCCTCAGCTCAAGCTCAAGTCCTCTATTACAGTAAACTGAATATTTTTTGAGGATGTCACCTCAGGCTTTTGGAAACAGAGATCAACAGTTTTCACCATTTTCTGATATTTTATGGAGAAAAACAACAACTGATCCATTTGTTTAAGAAAATAATACTGAGATGCTCAGGAATGATTCGAGCCATCATTAAAAGAACATCGACAGCAGTGTTCATTGAGTTAAGAATAATCAGGCTGTGCGTAACGCCGGTTTAGCTTGATCGCGAAGTTCTTGTGGGATTTGGGGATTGGCAATGTTTTTTTCATCAAGTAACTAATTTGTTAAGATCAAGTGAACACAGTGTGAACAGAGTTAAATGAAACTGAAATGATCCCTGTAGCGCTGACATTTAATCATTATCCAAATCATTTCATTCCAAGAACAAGTGGTGTTTGTTCGTTTGTTTGTTTCATTCTTGCTCATAAAAATGGTGTCCCATGAATGAGCAGCATGCTACAGCTACAGCAATACATTTCTGATCTGATGTACTGAATTGAAGTGAGTCCTGCAGAATATTCAGTTATTTATGTACTTTTTTTATGGCTAAAAATATTGCTATTGTTATTAAAGATTTACTTTTACATTGAATAACTATTTTTTTTCTACAAGCCAGCTGGTCTTAGAAATGTCACAACCCATAGAAGAGCGTAAAAATTCTTCAGCTGAGGTTAAAACAAAACCAAAAAAAAAGGCTGAAACAGGGTTTTCACAGTTTTTTGTTCAAGTTACTCCGAGACTGCACAAAGTGCTCCTTGGAATAAAGAGCTCCTCACCTTCACCGCCGCCCCCAGCCTCCTCCCCGTGTCACACACACTGTGGATTTTGCGGTCGCCTTGCACATGAGATACAGAACGTGATGTGACGGCGTGGAAGTGAGCAAGCACCGGAGAGAGAGAGAGGGAGATAAAAGGGAGATGTCACATGAAGGAGATACATATTTAATCCGAAGCAATAATGTATTATTAGTCTTCTAATGTATTATTTCCCTTTAGTTCCCCCTGTAGTTTATTTCAGACTCACTGTGTCGTACACGGGAGGTTTGATATCAGATTTTTCAGATGCAAAGAAAAGTTCAAGAGTATGCGCATCCAGAAAATGCTGATTTGATATCTTTTGTCTGAGTTTGTCATCCATTTCATAGATTTCTTTTCTTTTTCTTTTTTTTTTTCTTCCGACTCGAAACTGTGGGAAATTAGATAGAGGCTGCATCTCACATCCCATCTCTCTGTCTAATACAGCATGTTAGTGGGACTGTTGAGTTGTTCCTGGATGATGTGATGAATGTCGACATTCAGCTGAACAGGGAGCTGGTGGAGACAGTCCTTATTGCCTGACGGAGGAAGACGAAGGGAGAGGAGAGAGAGAGAGACTGCGGACAGAAAAAGAGAATAGTAGGGAAAACAAAGTCGAGTAGAGCCAGAGAGGAATATATAACGCAAAATGAATTAGATTTAGTTACAATGTAATTACCACGAGGAGACCAAAGTGAGAATATACATCACTAATAATAAATGAGAGACAGAGGTTGGCTACGGTTTTCTGCTCTGCTGTGACTGCAGTAATAATATAAAACCTTATGATAAACCAACTGCCAAGAGCAATATGTGCATGCTATAGTAGATTAAAATTATATTTATTGGCTTCAAGTCGATGGTGCGCACTCCGTCGCTTTGTGCATGTTTGAGGAAATACTGAGTAAACAGCTAGATGGCCGTGTTCTAAAGGTTTATTCCTGTGTAACCTTGGTGAATTGCCTGAAAAAGCGATTTCACCAAGATTGACTCTGCAGAGAGAGATTGGGAGAGGTAAAAAAAAAAAGAAAAAAATACTGTTTTATTATTGTGAGTGTGTATATGAGGGGAGTGCAGAGGAGGATGGAAGGAATGAAAAATACTCAGAAAAAGCAAGGTCTCACTTCTTTCACTGTCTTAAAGGCACATTGCCACGCACAAACCTTCCAAGATGCCTTTCATTTGCTTTCTTTATCCCCCCCGCCATGAGTCCACCTTCCTCCCTGTGACTCAGACCAAAGGCTATGTCTTTATCTGCTCCTCCCGTGCACCACATCGCTATACCGAGCACCATATCTGATCAGTGTCGCCGCAGGAGGCTCTTTTGCCCTCTCCCACAGCTCCATCTCTGGCCTCGCCTCTGGCTCAGCGGAGAGGCCACATCAAGAAGACCTCATCATAACCGTCATTGTTTTCACTCGGGCACTCCGGCTCTGACTTCCAAGGACTTGACCCCCACCTCAATCACTACCTTTTCCCGCGCACAATGAGCCCTAAATGCCATAATCAGGGGGAGCCTATCTGCTTCTGCCTCTTCCACTATTCGCTCTCCACATTTTTTTTTCATATTTTTATTCCTTTGAACCCCTTGTCCGGCCACAGTTCCTGGTGAGGTAAGGCTGGAGAGTAATAAGTAAGACTGGTGCTTCCACGCTGAGCTAATGACAAGGACACGCCGTTCTGACGATTCCTGTACTCGCTGAAGAACAACTGTCCAAGAAACAGGAGGTAACAGGGTCTTATCAGCAGAAAATGGAACAATTGCGATGCTATTTCATGCCTCGAGTGAAGTACACCAACGAGGAGGTTTCAATCCGGAGCTCCCACATCAAAGACGTGGATCACATATCAGGCTTTTGGCTCAGCTAAGTGAGGACTGTGTTTGTTGAAAACACAGGGTGACACAATGAGGAGAATCTTTACTGTTGGCAACACCTTGTAAGGCCAGTAATCGGTCAAATTGTGTTGATGCTAGTATACTAAAGAACTGTATCTATTCTTTTTTTTTTTTTTTTTTTTTTTGTGCGTGTAACTAAAATGAAAGAAAAACGGCACAGCTGAAAATTGCGTGTTTGGTCTCATGCAATATGTATTCTAAGGCACGCGGAGATGCAAAATACGGGAGAGGGGGATGAAAACGTACACGAATATCTGCTGCGTTTCATTTATCACAGCGGACTGACCGCTGCAGCAGAAAATTGTGTCTGAAATTTTTTTTCCTCACGCACGCACGCAAACGCACACGCAGCGAGAGCGAATGTGAGAGAGAAGCGAGTTAAAAGATACAACACCGAAAAAAGTTACCTCATCACAGCTGCGCCACATCGACAAGACAAAAGCAATTTTCGCAAGATTTTACATATCTGTTTCCTCCAGTTGCTCTCCTGCTTATTTTAAGGGCTAAAACTCAGAGCAATATGATTGAAACGGCTGGTAATAACCAGCAAGTAGCCTGTTATATTATTTTCTTTATCTGTTTACAGAAATAATCTATTAGGAAGTGCGTTTCTCTTCTAAAAATAATTGATTTTTCAGTGACGACGATTCGGCGACTGATCTTTTTGTTGGGCTGACAACATCAGGCCATTTAACATTTCCTCACATGCTGCCTTTCCTCTCGTGGGATGAGTGAACACTCGCGGCTCCAAGGATATCTCTTCTTCAACCAGTATTTCAGGTTCAGCAACAGAAAAATTTCCATATCTCATTTACATAGCGAGTTACACAGTGAGTCTGAGTGAAAAAAAACAAAACAAAACAAACAAAAAAAAAAGACAGCTGATGCAAAATTATGCGCCCCGAACAGTAATTTAGCAAATAAGCAAATATCTCCCAGCGTGCGTTAGGACAACGCTACGCAGTGTGACCGAGCCACTCCAGTCACACAGAGTCTTGCTTGCATCTGGATCAACCCGCAGCATGTATTATATTGTCAAGGGAATCAATTAAAATGAGATCTGCGTTTCATGCTGCAATTCTTCTATTGGATCTTTGCACCATTAAGTTATTAAACCCACTAGACAGTAAATCTGTGTTCCCTTTTGCCCCTTTCAAGACTCTGCTGACACTAAACGTTTTATAGTCTACACCGTGTCTGCGACCTGTCAAAGCTGCACTCCTACATCAAGAAACAAAAAAAAAAAACACAAATTGTGTTCGCTAAACTCGATTGTTTCTGCTCTTATTGTGTTCATCAACAAACAAATGTAACCCACCCCTGGCTAGGTCATATTGTATTAAAAACAGCATGAGGTTGTGTTGGGGAGGGGGGGGCTTCAGTCAGGGCTCCCTCCTCCAGTACCCATGTCGTGTCTGGTACTGCCTGGGACCTCAATCCAATCAGACAGATGGAGGGCTGTTTGAGGAGCACAGAGAGGCTGCCCCCCCTTGCCAGTAAATACTGGCAGCTCTTGGATTTAATTACATTCACAGTATGGTAAACGGAACGGTGCCACGGGCCCCAGAATGCACCTCTGCTCAGCACAGCGAAAGCCTGGAAATCTAGCGAGTGACTTCTTTTCAGAGCACTGTGGAGAGGACTAATGAAGAGTTATGCATGACTGCGAAATAAGGAGACTTCTCCGCCGCGCAGCTATAAATTCTGAATTTTTAAGGGATTAGGATGTGTGCTCAAAATTCAGCAGTCCGGTTACAGCTTTCCAGCGACTCTGACTGACACCTGTAATACTTTCGAGTAAGGATCAATGAGTGACTCGGGGAAAAAAAAGCAAGTTGAGAGTTTCTGTGTTCCTTTAATGAGTCAAAAGTGGAGTTCAGGATGGGTTATTTCCACCATGCCCTGTGCCTTTACGCTCCAGTAGCGGTACACGCTCATCATGTGCTGTTAGTATACACTCTGCCCTTACCCCCGCGCGACCCCGACTCTGCTCGGCAGGCTCAGACCCAGACAAATTACTGTGTCTCCAAGCTGCTCTCTCCTCTGCGCCAAACATTTCCTCTTATTTCTACCCCATTCCCCGAAGAGGTGCCTGTCTGTCTGCTAATGCCGGTGCGGCAGCAGCTTTCCACCTGCAGGGTCATGGGACGGGTTCCAGCGAAGGTCACAGCTGTCGGATCATTACATGAGAGGATTGGGCCCAGGTTTACATTGCTGCCAAAACAACCACTTCATCTCCACTGGGGGAGATGTGAAGGTGGCACTCGAGTATCTCCAACATCAGATCTTTCTTTTTAGGATGTCGGAGAGCTGGAAATGTTTGGGGGGGGGGAGAAAAAGCGAGTAGCACTGGCTCCACGGTGTGCTGACATAACTGCACTTCACTCTTCATTAAGGTGGCCTCCTCGTGTGTTTTTTGGCAGAGGAGAATTAGAGCTGTATCTGATTAGGAGGGTGAGAGCAGAGCAGAGCCCTTGAAAGCCTAATTGATTAGACTGCCCCCCCCCCCCCCCCCCCCGCTCCCACACCCACCCCTCTACACACCTCCTCTTAAATAAAGTGAGACGAATACAAATACAGGCAACGCAGGACCACACACCTGTCACCTCTGAGCTGCCAATTTAAACCTTACACTGCCGCTAACAAGCTCGACTGTTGGCAAAGCTTTAGCGCCGGATTTCTAAACTTTTTTTTTTTTTTTCGGAAAGTTAAAGGCACATAAAGTACTTGTCGCGGGAACACATCTCGGATATAAGGAGAGAGAGAAAGGATGGCGATGTTTTGCCGGCATTAACATTCCAAATGAAAAGACGCCGTAACAGAATAGCTGCATGAGACAGGCAATCCGAGGAGAGCGGAGTTTAAGTTGTTGTTGTTTTGGCGGAGGAGAACATTGATTCTGGACAGGAACGTTGAGAGCAGTATCCACAGTGCAGCTATAGCTACATCAGCTATGCTCACACGGCTGCGGAGAAGTGAATGAGCCAGCGGCTTATCGGGACAAACAGACAGCGCATTTTAAATGAATAATTAAAGCCGGTGAAAACATTGGCATGCATCTTCAGTATTTCTGCTGATGTCATTGCACTGTTAGGGAAACTTGACAAGTCCACTCATTGTAAGTCCACAAAACGCTGGCCGTCTTTGGCAGGGACGCAGCATCAACACTACAACAATGTGACGTGGGAGAATGCTCGATAGTGAAGTATCCGTGGTTAATTAATACGCTCGGTTAATGCTCTGACTTAGCACCTGTCCTCCGTTAGCAGCACTCTGAAAATATAAAACAAATATCCAACACAGAGATCAAATAGCACCAATAATTAAGTATTCATTAATTAATATTTCAGATTACTGCAAAAGAAATACAGAATATTTGTGATGATGCAGTAGAGTTTGCTGCGCTTTATAAGACACTCCTGCAAAAAGAACAGAAGAGCATAAATGTTAGGTACTTTATGTTTCTTTTTTTTTGTTAAATTATTTACTGTTAAATACAGCTTTTTTTTTTTTTCGGAATATGCAGTTTGTCTCCTTGTTTGTTTTTTTCTTATTGCCGTTATGGTGTTTTGAAAGACTGCAAGGTCAGTGTGGTGGAGAGCACGTTTAACACCTGAGCAGTAGACTTCTCTGAACGAGGTATACTGGCGCCTGATGCCATTCAGCTGTGAAATATCAGCTGAGTCCTCTTCGAGCACAGTCACAGGACTGGAAAAGTGAGCTTGTGTTCCACGGTCACAACACACCGTGCGCACAAAGTATTGTATGGCTGTTCTTTTGGGTAGATATTCCTCCTGTACAGCCTTTAGAACAGGTACCTCTGCCTGCTGAACGGTAAAGGTCATTACAGCAAATTTTAATTGACGTTCTAGTTTCTGTATAGCGCTTATGTTACATGTAAAAAACATATTTAGAAACTGATGTGGCGATCAGTGTACACTACACCAAATGCATACTTTACTAATATAATCTGTTACACACAGTGTAAAGGGGATGGCTGGGTGCTGTGGTGGTTAGTCTTTCTATGACACCAGGACACACCTTCTTTTCCTTTCCTTCCTTCCTTCCTTCCTTCCTTCCTTTCTTATTGTTAGCACTTCGGCTTATTTGATCAAGTTGATGTATTTGCATGATTCTTGCGAAATTTGGTTGTTCCCACATGGTTGAACACACTTATTGTAAGTCTCTTGTCAAAATGAATGTAATGTCATGTCAATTGACAATAACTGACATCAGAAAGAGTGAAAACACTGAAATCAGACTGCAAAATGTAGAAATAGTACAAACATTTTAGTCGTATTATTTATTGACACAATTAATTCTGATATTTCAGTTTTTTTGGCTGCTGTGTAAAGCACGCCCGGGCGTTTGAAGGTGTAAAATAAATGAAAATGTCACATATTAAACATTAGGTTTAATGTACGATGTACATTATGTCATCAACATTCTTTGAGAGAGCAATGGGAAAAGCTGTTGATTTTTTCTCCCCATCTGCGTTAAGTACATTCTCCCAGAAGCTGAACTATTTTTGCATCGACATTATAGTAATGCAAGGAGCCTAATAATACACACCATTGCTCTCTGCTAACAGTGCCAGCCATAATATATCAATCATATGTTCCACTGAGTGATTATCGTATTTTCTCATGTAATATCTGTCAACATTGATTTTTTTTTCTGTTTAAATGAAATGAATGAATGTCTGTTTGAATGAAAAAAAAAAGCCTGTTGAAAGCTCATTGAATACATATCATCAATTATTAACACACACGACTTATTATTCCTGCTGTTTGCACTCCAAAAAAGAAAAAAAAAATCATTTCATTTCTGTCTCTGGCTCGGTCTGTGTGTCCTCTCACTGGCCTTTGGCTTCTTTCTGCTCTCTGAATGCCAATATTTCAGCACGTTTCTTTTTTTTTTTTTAGTGCAGAAAGCATCCCACTGAGCGGGAAGGTGACCATCCCTCGTGCCTTTGAAGTTTGTGCTCATATGTGTGTGTCTGCGTTTGTGTGCGAACGACAGAGACGGTGTGAGCGTCACATGTGTGGTTTGTGTGTCGCGCTATCTACGCTTCGGTTTGTGGAAATGACTGCACAGTGATTGCAAACAGCGATAACAACAAATCCGCGTGGCACCATACGCAGGATTAGAGCAGATTAGTATTTTACAGGTTACCTTCAGTGCTGTCCTACATATTTGATATTATAACATCAGTCTTACAGAAAAAAAAACAGTCCCCAATGAAAAGTTAAAAGTTGAAGGACTGCATCCATAAATGTGATATATTGTTGTACTGTGTTGCGCGTACATCCAAGGACTCTGGTTCTGACTGGTAGAAAGAGGCTTTACTTCCACTTTTCCCCTCGGCTGGCGACAGCAGTTATGACAGACTTGGGCCGCATTGTAAAAGCGCTCATCGTTTTGCTCCTTGTTTCTAATTCCGTTGCACAATTCTCCAAAGAGGCAATGTCAAACCCGGTTGAAGGATAATCAATAACAGGTAAGGACCGTGTATCACGACGCACCCACGCTTGAGTTTAAAAGATGGACTGTGACAAGAGCAAAGAGGAGAAAATGGAATGGTAATGGAAAGATGAAGAAATAAAGTTGAAAGATTAATACCAACTGATTATAGGGGACTGTGACTTGTTTTATAATTTAAATAGATTAAAACTCACCCCTATGTAATAATGCATTCCACTACTTAAACATGCAAATCCTCAAGTCAATAGCTTGTCACAAATACTTAGTCTATACCTTGAGCTTAAATTCATATTAAAAAAAAAAAATCTTTAAGCCTCTTTCATGCATGATATTAAAAAACGAAAAGTATCGTGCTTATAAACTTTGATTGTGTGGAGTACACTTTGTATCCACGGCATTTCCACGAAAAAATATCACTGCGCTGCCAATAGCGGCTCTGACACTGATCGCATAATAATGATGTTTAGCACAAGTGTCACCGAATGATCATAATCCACCAGAAGGTCGACTTTTGACGTTGTCTCCCATTTAATTTGTAATATATATACAAAGCCCCCTGCAGCACATTTATCTGTGCTGGGGCAGCTGATAGCGGGACTCTTTCATTACTCTTTACAGATGCTTACCTTCCGTCTCTTTAGCCAGTCAGCAAACACAGAGCTACAAGCTAATCTTATCATTACATTATGTATTTGTGCTGCAGAGATTACGGACATATCCCCTATAGCTTCTAGAGGATATCTCTGACTGAAGTAAACACTCCTTAGATGCACAAACACATGTATCCGGAGCAGCAAAAAGACGCCCATGGACATGTACTCTTGTGTGTGTGTGTGTGTGTGTGCTCATACACACAGTGTCAACCAAAGCAATTTAATGCAATATAAATGAGATAGCTATTCACACAGCAAAGGATTGTGATATTGTGTTGGGTAATGTTGAGTTCAGACAGTTGATACACTCTAATATGACTCTAATACTCAGGCTGCCAGCATGCGGGGCCAAACGCCGTGAATTCATAACACTCACACACTTGCAGAGACCAGACCTACAGTTTTTCTCTGAGATAAGCATGACACCACTGCCACCCGAGCAAGTCGCTGCAAAAATTAAATGAAACAATATAGTCAGATAAAAAGAAAGCAAATAAAACAATTGCCCTCAACGCGACTATCGTATCGTAGCTCAAATGTTCGTTTTATTGCCAAACTACAGCCTCTTGGAGCTTATTGTGTAAATATACTAGTTACAATAATGTAACTTTTTGGTATAATCAGTAACATACCCAAAACAAACCAAGAAACTGACGGTCTTAGTCAGATGTGGAGTGCTTAAACTTCTCAAAATAAAGAGGGGAAACCATATTATTGAGATCCTTTTATAATAATTATCAAGTATTACAAACCACTAAAGTCTCATATGGCAGTTTTAGGGAGCTTTTAGAACAACACAAGACAGCACGTGCACAGTCTGGATCGATTTATTTTAATTATACTAAGTAAATAAAGTATTTCCTCCCAAAGTCTATCAGATGTCCTTCACCTTATTTACATTTGTCACAAATAGCTCAAACTAATGGGAAAATCCTATCAAGTCTACTCTTTAACCGTATGAGTACATACATATACATACATATATGAGGAACAGTCTTTGATCATACACTTTGTCGGCTCGTCCACCCACCATGACCCCTCTCTGCGTGGGTTGATGGTCATAGAAAACATTACACTGCTTCTACCTTTGTCTCTGACAGACAACAGTCACTGTTTACATGGCCACTATAGCTCATGGCCAAGCAAATGGAAATGTATATATTGTTTATGGGGTATTTCAACAAACAACAAATGCTCTTTTCTTGTGAGGACAGTCCCTCAGATTAGTTAATTAGTTAATTAAAGTAAAATATGTTGGAGACATAGCGGGCGCACATGAATATTAGAAAGTAGAAATATTGGGAATGAACATAAAAAAGACTGTCATCCATGTGATCCAAGGTTCTGTTTGGCAATAGTCTAGGTCTGTATGTGTGGTCATGGTTTCTTTGGGGGGAAAAAAAAATACATTCACACAAAACAAACTAGAAGAACAGCACTTTGTTTGTGCGATGTGTTATGTTCACTCAGTACAATACATCTGCAAACATGGCCCACAGTAACCTACTTTTTATGGTGAAGGGCAGATTTTCTCTGGCTCCAGGTGTTAATGTGATAATGCCTGAGTGTCTGTCAGTCAAGGCTGTATTATCCCCACCATAATGCTTTCCCACAAAGGACTCACACTGCTATGCTATAACATTGTAGGGGGGGAAAATTGCAGGCTTCACTCCACTCCTATGTAACAACTTTATTCAGCTGTCCACGCAGCATCCTACCTGGTTTTCAAACAATGGTTACAGCAGATGGATTCAACTGAGCCAATTGAACAGCGCGGAGAACACAATGTACTGCAGCAAGGGTTGTGCATAAATGATGGGAACAATCTGTGTAGCACTGATAGTGCTTGGTTGATGTCACAGCTTTTATTCAATGATGATATGCGCTGATAAACGCAGAGTGTAAATGCACATAGCCTAAGTACTTAATGAGATTTTGGTGAAAGAATTACTTTTACCCTGACAACAACCCCTTGTTTGCGTGAATGGATATAGACATATATTCAGATCTGAAAAATTATACCTGGAAGAAAACAGACTTTTCTTCCAAAATAGAGGTCTGACGGTACCAGATGTTTCACAAAGGCCAAATGGGATGTCCATGTAAGTCCATGAGGTCTTGCTCCAGCAAGTATTGACTTCAACTGATTTAAAAGTTCTCTTTTTAACCTAAAAATGTCCTTCGACATCCCCCAAAAGCTTGTTGTTTAAAATAAGTTGAACATCAACAACAGACAAAAGGCAACAGACATTGGTTTTCATTCTGTCTCAGCTAAAAGCTGATGATTGCCTTTGATGGGCTTTTAATTGGCAACAACTTCAATGACTCGGCTTTTTACCGTATTTTCCCATAAGTTATTTAGAGTTTCTGCAAATTGGGGTATACAAGTCAAAGTATAAAGTAGTAAATTATAGACGCTTTTGTGTTTTTCAAACAAATTATGGCTGGTTTGAAGATGTGAGGGTTTCAAGAAAAGTCATTCTGGATTAAACAAATTCACAGCGCATTCAGAGCCCTGACTCCTTCCTCCTTTCATTATTGGCCTACGGCCACAAAGCAGGGTGCAGTGCAGTTATTATGACCACAAATTAGTCTCATACACACACGGAGACAGTACGTGGCTCCAGCAGATGACTAAGCCCCTAGAAGTAGCTCTGCTAAATATGCAGAGTAGGTGATTGCGGAGTGTTGATCGACTCTCATCTCTGTCCCAGTCCTCCTGTCATCCTCTTATCAGTTAGCTCCTTGAGCCGATAGAGCCAAAAGAACTTTCTCCTGAGTGTGTGTTTGCTGGGGCTGGGGGGGGGGTCACTTAATATATCTTGTGGAGGCCAAGAGATTCCTTTAAGGCCCAGTTTATGCACAGCACAAGGTTGTACTACTACTACTACTACTCTACTCCTCAAACTAGCTTTAAGAGGTCGGACCAGTCTATTATTTTTACATCTACCATATATATTGTATATCCAGCAAAATTCATCTTTCATTTTAGGATATACTGTATGCTTGTCCTGATTTAAGTGTTGGGTCCATCAAAGTAAATGTAATACATCAATATGTAGGAAACATTTTCTGATATGACACCCCCATCAGCAACATATGTATGTGCCTTCCAAAATTATGATGTGACTCCACTATGGGGTGTGGTCTACGTAAGTATGTTGCAAACTAATGCTCAATTGGTTCTTGAGAGAACAAGCCATTCATTACTAACATATGCACCTGCAGCATTCATTGGGAATATAATACATAATATCAACTGTACAGGAGGAGGCAGAGGCAGAGGAGGGAGAAAGTGGCACAGTAGCAGCACAGTAACGGTGTGTAGCAGGTAAGGCAGGAGTAAGTAAAACATGCAGGCAGCAGCACCATTTGGCAGGTGGGAACAGCTGTAAAGAACCATTTAAGTTGACTGCTTTGCTTAAAATGTCAACATGACTGGCATTTATTTATTTATCAGCTGACAGTCAGCTTGCACAGCACATGATGACTTCCTTTTTGTGTCTCACGGCAAACATTTATAAAAGCTAATATGCTCATTAAAAAATCTTGTCAAACAGCATCTGAACCTCTTGACTCGGCTCTTTATAGAAAGAATCAGAAGAGGAAAACTCGGCGCACGTCACACGTGGGTGCTATTTCGGTAAATCTAATAAAAGTGACCAGGGAATGTTTATATTAAGAATACCTGATTAAATTTGGCGGAGTGCCTATGCTAGTTGAGTTATCATGGTATAGTGATATAATAATGAAACAGCAGCAGATGATGAAATGCTTCCAGTCAGGTGCTTTACAGAATGTGAATCCAGCTGCTCTTAACACTGAAGAAAGTTACAACTATATGACGGCCTGAATAAATTTAATATTAGCAGAATGTCTGCTGGTTTCCTCATTTTTGTTTTCATCATCGTGCTCGACGTCCTTTCTCTTGAATTCAAAATGTTCCCTTTGCTCCAGAACATGCACACATGACATATCTGTATATAGCATATTGATATTCATAAGTGTCTAGTATTTCCATTAGGCCCTTGAATTGTCCAGGTTTGGAATGGTAGGAAGCTTTATGAGCATCCTGATGGCCTGAGAGTTACTGCTCATGCTGTGCCTATTAGTCTGTGCAATTGGTTTTAAGAATAGCTTTCTCAGCTCGTATTTCTCTACATTTTACGTTTCTGTTGAAGCCATTTTGCTCAACTCATATAACATTTACTCCAATTGCCATGCTGTTCCTTTTTTTTTTTTTTATAATATTAAATCATATTGCATATTTTAACTCTAAGTGAGCCTAAATTGCAAGGTTTTCTTTTTCTTCTTTGGTTCCATGACAGCACCCACTATTTAGTAGTATACCGTTTTAATCTGTATATTCATAGAGTCACAACCTTCGCAACTCAATTGGCTGACAGTAACAATGACTAACTGCCAGACAGCAGAGTGTAACATGACATGACAAGAGCCAAAGTGCACAACCCACGCTAGTGTCTTAGCTAATGTTCCCCTCTTATCTACAAGCACACGTGTCTCCTGTTGTATCTCGGATTGCCGAGCGAGCTACCAAAAAACATCCACTCGGGGGGGGGGGGGGGCGCATCACAAACATCAGTTTGCAGGCTACAGTATATATAATTAGCTACTTAGCTGTAGATCATTAAAGAGCTTAAAAACTCAGCTAGAATCAGTTTACACGGCGGGGTCCTTATTTTTAATGACTTTGCTAACAAAACAGCCTGTACTGGCTTTTAAGCTGCACTGCACTGCACCTACACCTTTACTGTCTTAGCCCACCCACTCATTCAATCAACACATTTCTAAATATCGGTTTCTCCCATTTAATAATGAGACAAATATGAAAAATACATTTCAAATTGACCTAATATTTGACTGATTTTTATTTATTTATTTAATAAGCTGATCAGCAATTACTTGCAGTCATTTTAAAACAGAGCCAAGATAGTTCACCGCATAGACACCTGTCTACTGCAGGCTGTGTTCTATGTTTATGTATTAAGAGACGTGTGAAGAGCAAAGTTGTTCGTACTGTGAATAAAATTCACAATGTTATCACTCCACAGTGACCCCATGCCATGTGTTATGAAACTTATCTGCACCTGTGTATGTAAGTGAATTGAAAAACGACCACCTCTTGCTCCGTCATTCACCTGGGGCTCTTCTATTTCTGTGTGCCACTGCAATAAAAACCACTCCCCTGACTTTCTGAAAGTGACTTTCAGTGCCTAACCATGTAGGCCATGATAATGTTGGCCATTTTCATAGGGGGGAGTGAGGGGTACTTGGCTTTTTCAATAAACCTCTGATGTGTTTTGTAATGCATTGGTTATACTTCACAGTAAAAACCCATTCTGTTCCTTCGCCAGCCAGTGCACTTCTCCCTAAATTGCCTTTTCTCCAACTGCCATTCGTTATGCTTTCCACTCCACTGCGCAGATATCATTTATTTATTTTATGAAACAACAACCCCGTCAAAACAAAACAACCTCGCCCCCCCTACCCACCTACAGACTGACAGCTGGATGGATGGACGGACAGACAGACAGATGCATGGATGGATGGATGTTTGATGGGTGAGCAAAATCATTATTGGGCTGGATAATAGGGATGAATGAATGGAAGAATGGGAAGATCAATGGCAAGAGGTAAGAAATTAACATCCAGTCTGTTGTATTTGCCAAATACTTCACAAAAAAAAAAAAAAGATGGTGGAAGAGGGAAAAAATGGAGTGGGAAAAGAAGTGGTCCCGAGTTAGTGATTCCCCATTATGTGAAACTCAATTTTCCCTCCTGCTTCTCTTTTATCTGCTGCCATTATGGAGACTGTGTTTGTCTGGTGGCAGGGAAATAGGCCTGCTTTGTTTAGACTAGTGTCAGCTATAATGAAAAAGCACCATCAACTCAGAATGGGGGCTCTGTGCAGTGTCTATCGCGACACTCAGCAGATAATAACTATTGATTGCTATCCAGGGACAAGAAAAACGACGGAGTGGAAGAAAGAGCAAAGCAAGATAGACAGGGAGAGTGAGGACGGGGATCAGACAGTTTTTTTTTTTTTTTTTCTTCTTCTTATTTCACCAATTATATCTTAGTAGTGAAGTAAAATTGCTATCACAAAGAAAGCATGTAATAAAATAACTTAAGGTTTTGGAGGAAGCAGTCATATTCCTCTAAAAGATAATCAAACACACGATCATGTCATATTTTTAGACAGTTTTTAAAAAAAATCTTCATCAGGGAGCTGACTTCAGTTTCTTCAGGCAAAAGTGAACCCACTCAGATTTAATCCAGCTTCTCTATATTCTTCCAGCCCTCCATTTGTCTGTGTTCCAACCTCTGCCCTGTATTTTAAGAGCTGTCAGATTCCTGCTGAGCTACCGTTAAAACTCCACTTAATATTTCATACCCAGGAGTAAAAAAGATAGGTAGTGTTTGCATCTCCTCCTGCCTTTGACTTGGCCAAACCTTTCAGCAACAGCGAAACCCACATAAAAGGCTCATTGTACTAGATAAAGGTGACACTCCAATAACTCATTCGCGTACGTCAGAGGTGGACACTTTGACTCAGCAACTCATCGACCTGACCCTAGGAAATAAAAGCACAACTCCCTCTGTGCCCCCCCGTAATGAATGTTTGTGGTCATTGATTTTGCATCCTTACCACCTTCTGTGTCCCTGTATCGATCCCGGCGTTTTTCATATGCAGATGTAAGGTAAAGGTGTAACTCGCTATGTATGACAGATCTCTGTCAGTCAGAAAATTTGCAAGCAGTCCGCGTCCGTTCAGCGTCACGTCTCTTTAAATCAACAGCAACTGTAATCAAGTCGTTTTTGTGCAACGATTCAGCTAACTGCATGCGGCGGGCTCTCTGTTATGGATTAACTGGGTTTATGGAAGTGACTTTCTCATCAGAATTTTCATTTTTTTTTTTTTTTTATCACAGTGCCTTTTTATTAGGCTGTACCTCAAACACTTTCAGGAAAAAAAAAACAAAAAAGCATTTGTTCATTTGAATAAAAGCTGTTTTCTGAGTTTGTTTTCCAATTCATGTACATTATGAGCTCAGCGACACCAAAGCTTTAGCTGCTTTTGGGCACGTATCTGCGCGTGTTTAATGCCATTTCGCCGCGCCTCAAATCCAGATGCCAAATCCTAAAGATTACATTTAAGCGGGCAGCATGTGTTGTCACCTGACAGTGTCCACTGCGGAATGCACTGCGTGCCCTTGTTTTAGATTAAAGCGAAACGGGAGGCAAAGAATTGAGAGACATAATGCAAAGGAGACAATTTACATAATTACAGTTTTCATTACATTAAAGGACAAGGACACAAAAACATCTGTGGTGCATATGCTGCATTTAACCGCCCTGATCTTCACTTAAATGTGCATGTCATTTTTTTTTCTGTTGTTTATATTTAATAAGAGGATTATCTACAACGATTTTTAGTTTCCAGTGTAACATAATTAATAATTATCTTATAAATTATAATTCAAATTAAATTAAAATCACATATACTGGACTAAAAAACAAGTTGGCTTTCACCTCCAACAGTCTCAATACACTTGCCTACTTACTCAAGCACACAGCAGTACTGAAATCATGCATTTTTTTTGGACAATTAAGACTGGCCCACAAGCATCAGATGAGATCTCTCTGTCCCTCAAAAGAAATCTCATATGTGTGGTCAGTTGCATATCCTGTCTTGCTGCATCACGACCGCCACAGGCCATGTCCTAGCTTCGATGACTATCTGTGAGAGACAGGTTTGGCAAAATATCACCACCCCGCAGAAGAGAAATATGAACTCATCTTACTCAGGGCTCATCTTTCTTTTGAGCCATCTGTGTCATCTGCTCTGCTGATGTCGCATGGTTATTCCAACATAAGGAGGGGGATGGCGTCCAGTTTCAGCTCCACATCCCACTGGCACACCAAAGCGTGCTTTAACCTTCACCACAGCAGCCAATGACCAAGTGGCAACATTTGGAGGCAGATAGAGATTTCATCATAGAGCTGTCTCCTGCGCAAATGCCAGCCAAAATAAAGCCCAGCCTGGCCAGGGTGATCCTCCACCAGTGTCGCAGATGCCCGCTTATTGCCGGTCCACTTTCTTTCACCAACTCCAACTTGGAAAGAAGAAGTCCTGACTAATGGTGGGAGTCAGGACCTCCTGGCTCGATTCAGCACATTGGTACGGCCCATTTAGTGTGGCTTTGCTAAAACATTGCTACTCTTTTGCTACTAATTGCCCTTGCAGCACTCCATAAAGCTCTGCAATATTCCTCTCCAACATCACTGACCCCACATGACAGGGCATGGGGTAGAGGAAAGCTGCTCATTGTTGTGTTGTCTTAATGCCATCTAAAAGTACCTTGACGAGATTAAATAATTTTAAAGTGTGCCTTATTTTTATAATATATAATTTGATATTTTATAATTTTCCAGTAAATCTGAGATTTAAAAAGGGCCACGTAGGCTTCATTATCACAGTCATTAATAACCCGAATCTTTATTAGATCATTTCCGGCTTTTATGCAGCAGTGCTATCACCTACACCAGCTGGTCCCAATGGCTTCCTCAGTCCCACCCCTGACCAGGTGTCTGGCCCAAGGCCAAGGTCACGCCAACAGGCCACCTGTCCTTCTGCTGGACAGCCATGAGTCGTCACGGGTCACACAGATCAGCAGGGGCAGAGCACTTGTTAAGGAGCCTTCTGTCAGAACCAGAAATCTTAACAGTGCCAAAAAGAGCCAATGCGCCCCATCCATTACCTCTAATGGTAGAAATGTATTCATTTTCATTCTCTGAACACTGGTCTAACGTGAAAAGATGGCCTGATGCAGAAAAGTGGCCCAGGTAACCATTTGTGACCGAATCCTTGACAAAGTTCTGTCTTTCAGGCTCATACAACCATAGCCTGATTCAAGGACAGGAGGCACTCACTATATTTTAAAGTTGGCCTTGTCATTGGTCTAGAACTCGGAGCATGGAAATTGCACTGTCGATCCAGACACAGGATGGGGACCCAGCAGGAGAAGAGCTACTTGGCAAGAATGAAAAGTGCGAGCTGAGAAGCCTGCCACAGGGTCAGCTTCCTGCAGCTGACACGGTGCTCTTGTTCCATGTACAGTATGTATTCCAATGCTGAAAGTACAACGGTTACTTATGGCGATCCATTTTCCTGAATTAATTGCATACAGTGCAAATCCCTGCCAGTACTGTGGGGCATATGCACACAGGGTATGTCAGCTGAATTAGTTAATCTTGTTGCCAGAAGCGTGTTGTGCAATCGTCGCACAATCACAAATGAGGTGTGATTAGGTAAGATATATTATCATTCAGGGCGGAAGGTACTAGCAACAATCAGAACTAATCAGAAAATCCATTCTAGTTGCATTTAACAGCAGCTGAATCATTGTGACGGCAGAGGTGCAAATCAACATGGCTGGATATACAGTACCATAATCATATACCATATGTATATTGGCCGGGGAGGAGGCTACACATTTGCTCATCCCGTCCTTGGAGATCCATAGCTCAGTGTCATAAAAATTAAAAAATAAATGAATTGTATTAGGAAAAGGGCCAAACAGAACCAGTGGCAGTCCGCAGAGACAGGAGGGCATCCGCTAGATGAGGCCGCCTTCACAATTCACACTCTGTGTGTCTCGGTGCATACTGACAGCTCTATGTTGGATGACAGCACACCACATGTTTTCACCAAATCTGATATCATGCTGATTCAATCAGAGATGCTTGGAGACATTTCTAAATATGGAGGCACACAAACACACGCGCACACACACACATATGCTCGAGAGCTGTGTCTAGACACTCCGTGTCCTCTTTCATCTTCTTTCTTTATCCTTTTTCAGTTTGATTTATGTCTTTATTATCATATTTTGTCTTGACTTTTATACAAAGATGAAAAGAAAAATAAAGATTAAAAAAAAAGAGTCATGTTTTATGCTATACTTAAAACGAAGTAATCAGCTTATTTGCTTCCATCTATCAAAAGTTAATGGCAGGCTACCAGGACATTTTAAGCAGGTAAGTAATCTGTAGTATACCTGTTAACCTCTGTGAAATATCTTTCCCACTTCTGTGGATCGAGTGTGTGTGAGCCTTGCTGATTCAGCACTGTTCTATATACTGAGGTAATTGAGAAAAAAAAAAAAAACACGGCAGCAATAGCCACATCTAAATGAGCTACAGTGTATCGTGCTTTGCAAGCAAGATTATTAGAGATAAACAGTGAAGATACCCATTCCTTTCAGGACTGTCGGAAAGATAAAGACAGCGAGAACATCACGTTAAAGTAATGGGAGGAGAGAAGTACAAACCCAACGCCAGCAAGTAAACGACCACGTAGGATGTTTATGAAGTAAGAATATTTAGGACTACTTATTTGAATTGGCAGGCCATGAGACCATGAGACTATGTTGAAAGAATTATGTCCTGATTTGAGCTCATGCTCAAAGAAAATTGTATTGTGCATTTCATATATATATTTAATTCAAATTTTCATTTGAGATGCATTCATTTCATTATTTTATACGTCTCGTTAATTTACTCACATTATTTTGCTATGTTGCTTCTGTTGCGCAGACTATTTCTGGCCACCTTTCCTCCTCTTCTGCCTAAGCCTTACAGGTGGATATAAAGCAGAAGAGAGATTGGGCGATGCATGCAGTTTTGATGAAAATCAGTGGGGTGCAGGCTACAGTGTTTAGCTGCAGCACAGTATACCAGCAGGAGAGAGGGGAGAAAAGATAGAAAAGACATAGTGGGAGGGAACATAATGCTCTATTCAGAGTAGTGAAGGAGCAAATGGGATCTGGACAGCAGTGAGGAGGCTTTTTAAAGATCATCCATGTATACTGTTGACATGAGGCACTGCCTTTAAGCCTCAGTCTGAGTCCAAACAAAATTGTTATTGATAATAAAATTAAAAAAAAAAAAAAAACTATTTAAAAAAAAGAGATACATGGTTCTCTGCAAACACGATGATCTTATGTAATGTGATGCGTTGCTGTAGAGCAAACTACCCAACAATATAAAAAAGTAGTTAATATGGAATCAACCGGCCACTTGGGGGCAGCAGAACAAGCTCTAAACATCTGTCTCATAATTACTCACGAAGTTATTGCGGCAAATGTGTTTCTATCTATCCAGCATAATTGGTGCAACGTTAGCAAATCTAAAGCTCTTAACTTTCCACAAGAAACAATGTCAGGTAACTTCATAACCTGTCTCAAAAAAATGACCTACTTTCCGTCTTTGGAAAAACTTTAAGTGGTGAGATCCATTTTGAAGCACTGCTTGAACGCGGTTAACAAGCAGCCAGCATATCTGACACTAAAGCAAGAACAGCGTTGGTCTTAGCTTGAGGCTAGTGCTAACAACTACAAACACTGACCTGTCTTTATGTTTCAGCAGCCTTAATTTGGATGTTCTTGGAGCCTTTTATTCTTTTACCACGCTCTCCCCATGATGCAGTTCTACTGTGTAGCCGAAGGGCTTTGAAGTCCTTCAACCCAAAGGCTACAGTGTATGATACAAAAACTTTGGAGGCCATTTTGCAACCAACACAGCTTGCTGTGTTGATTCATTTCAATGTCTCGCACCTGTGGCTGGCAGGCTCACAACGTGATGTTTTTTAAAAAAAGGGGAGAATTCTAAAAATCAAAACAGCTTTGCTGCAGCAGAAATGTTACAAAGGAGTGCACATCAAGCCTCAGGTAAATAAAGATGAACTGAGTCTAAGTTTGAAAAGATGCCAGCCGTGTTAATAACGGGAAAGGACATTTGTGGACACACGTGACACATGTCGCGTGTGTCATGTCTGGGAGCTTGAAGAAAAGCAAGAAGACAATTCACGGCATAGACAGCTTTAGTCTTTTCAGACTTTGAATGCAATGGATGAAGCCATAAATCAATTTACTCAAACTTAAGAAAGGACAAAGGGTCAGGCCATTCAAACGGAAAAAGGGTGGCGAAGAAGAGAGAAAGCAGAGAAAAAGAACAAAACGTCAGGCCGAGACAAATTCAAGGCACTATTGCTGCATCTCCACGGCATTTGATCGCCCCAGACACTGCTGAGTGTCTTCAACGCTTTGCTACGCCGCGATGTGACAGGTCAGAGACCATTGTTGCTGCTCCCTGACAGGGTAAATCAGTGGCAGTGGAGTAAAGTAGCATTCAAACAGATGGAGCGTGAAGTAGGGCCACATACAGACATGTATGTTGCACACATAGGATGTGAATATGAAGTATAGTGACTGTGAGAGTTGGGATAAAGTTTATTTTTCTGATGTATCTTCAAAAAAAAAAACAGACTGTCCTTCATCCACACACTCAAAGTGAGCAGTTAGAAGAACACAGAGGAGCATTTTGTATTAAATTTGAGCTTATGGCTCTGAAGCAATCCATTTCGAGGGGGGTAATCTGTTGCAAAATTATTTCTTAAGGCTTTCAGACAAAAGTGTCTTCAAGTGTCGCAATACATGGCTGGCCTTATACTTGTGGCCGCTAACATAAAACAAAGTTCTGGCAAGGATTTGACAGTTTAATTCATATTTCCTTTATATCTTTTCTAACATCTCTTGCCTAAATCCTTCCACTGAAATAGTTCATACCTCATTAGCACTATCAAACCATAACTTTTAATGAGCATTATTATGCCCTTTGTTAACATACTGAATTTACAAAATGTTCATACAGCAGAAAAAAGTTACAGAGGGTCATCCAGACAGTGAAGCTACGTCAGTTCTGAATTTCAAAACTCTCCGCCAGTTGAGTCTGGCTCGGACTCAAAGTGTCAATTCATAATCGTCCTCATTAAATTGGATTGTCAGCATTTTGTTAGTTATGCGGCATGTCTAATGAGTTCATCCACCCAATCAACCATCTGAGAAAACAATAAGAAAATCTGTCCTTGCACCGCTGATGTAATTGGAGTTTCCTGTTTGTAAACCCAGAGCAGTACATCCATAAGCCTAAAATCACGGATAATTGAGTCATAGCAGGAAGAAGGAAAAAAAAGAAAGAAAAAAAACTGCAAGATCTGTGGGAATCCTTGCTCGCTGGTAATTTAAACATTCTGTCTCACATTCCCTCATCATTTCCTGACAGATGTACGCACCTTTTGAAAACGCTTTGATAGACGGCCCGTGTTGTTCCTAGTGTGGAAGTAAAGCTGCGTAACCTGTTTTTTATAATTCTCTTACTTTTGTTTAAATTCAGTGTACAGAGGACTTGACTTGACGTTATTATTATTGAGATAATCTGAGGAGACAGAATCAGAAATGGACATTGGCAGGGTTTATTATTAGTCTTCTAGCGCGACAACACGAGAGGCTTTTATTCTGAATAAAGTATGACCTCAGAGTTCCATCTTTATTATTTCATAGACAGCCGAGCAAATATGGTGGTGCACAGTGTCAGCATGCATTTGGTTTTCCCATTTCCTCTCCCCTTCTCATTGTCTCAATTTCAGCCTCAGGAGAGTTATTTTGAGAAATGGCTAAGCCAAGAACAAATTCTCTCTCATTGTAGCTGTTGACTTATGCAGTTAGTCGACCATGTGGCAAATGGACACGATATCCACAAATGGAAACTTCAGCTTTGAATGATTAATTGTCAAAAACCTGGTGGAGCTTTCTAGCTGCGAGGGCTCTGGCTGTTTTCGTATCACCCACACAACCGTACGGCTACTGACGAGATAAATCAGAAGGGACAAAAAAAAAGGTGTCACTTTGACTGAAGGTACTTTCAGTTTATATAAACTATATTTAAATTTAAGCCGAAACCTGCTGAAACAAAGTGTATTCTGACTTCGTGCAGGGTGGAATTGGCCTTGATTGCAGAAAGAAAGAATTGACTCACATTATAAGCAGGTTATCTAATTTTCTGAGTGAATGTTGACTGCCATGGATATTTATGGAGGAATAAAAATAAGAATGAGTAATCCATACTGCTTTCAGCTCACGTCCCGTGGATACTGTCAAATGTATCTTTAATAATTCAGTGTATTTTAAATGCCCGAGTTAATAAGATTATGTTGTGCTGTGGATTCACTGCAGCTCCAGGACTACTGTGTCATCAACGGCACTGCACCACACGTACTGTAGAGAACACTGACAGTAATGATGCACACATATAGATACAAATGCACACAAACTGTCCATACCCATCACGCTCTCCAGCCAAAGGCATAAAACTGATTCATGACTGAACTTTGCGTCCATAGAACCTATACACATTGTCCATGCTTGAACAAAACTGAATTCCTCTCCTACAGCCCAATGCCCTTAAAGAGCTATTTCAATATAAGCAGCTCCATCAATAAAAAAGACAACTGCAAAGGAGAAGCACGATTCCACAAAATACCATTGGCGAGGGCCTCCGACAGCATCGGAGCAGCGCAGTGCCAGAGCATAATCTCTCTGCAGATTGCAGAGATTATACATAGCCATTACCTATTTATAGCCCCAATAGTTTCATTAATTCTTCAATCCACCCCAAGTGCCTCTTGACACCGTCATTAGCAGTAATACTGTATCTCAATCACAGTCATCAAAGGTCGGAAAGTTAGTTAATAATTATTTAAGCCTAGCAATCACATCAAAAGAAGGTTCACGAAATGTTCCACGATAGCACCAAGAAAGAAAGCAGCAAAAGCAGAAACAAAAATAATACTTCTAAAATTGAGCGCACAGCAGCCTTAAAATTTGAGTTTGTAAAGCACATAAATTAAATTATTATCCGTGCAGACTGCAAAATATCTACACACTCATTGACACTGACTAACAGCCTAAGAGAATAACATTGCATATTAGATTCAGTTTCTCACATTATTTTTCCATTTCCCCTTCACCATATCACTCTCCGCCTGATCTCTGCTTGCGGTTCATGCACGCTCCTCTGACGTCTTGCATATTCTTTTCTCATACACATCACAAAAATGCCCAATGTGTTTTGTGTGTGTGTGTGTGTGCAATGTTTATGCACCTGGCCCCCGGTCATGAGCTTGCACAGGTTAGCATGAATAAGCACACATGTAATACTCCTTGCATGTTCGCTGTATGTGTGGGCGTGCTGTGACAGATCTGCCAGGATCCTGTGTGCTTGTGCCCTGAGGTTGTGTGTGGTGAAAACTGGCAGTGGGAAACACGGCGGTGCGGGGGCATCGACCTGCTCCGTTGCCACCTACAGTGCTGGGTTGCAGTATTTCCAATGCATCAGCCAGAGCAGTGAGTGGAACCAATGCTGGTGTGATTAGTCTGGCTTGGGGGTAAATGAAAACCATTATCAAGGTTTTTCTCTCTGTCGCATCCTAATGCAAAGCACAGGAGAGAGGTGATTTGAATTGCTAAAGCTGCACCGGCGATGCACGTTTTGGCACCGGACAGTCTCGATCGGAGGCTGTCCTTCGACTTTGTTTTGGGTTTTTTTTTCACGTGTCTCAAAATGAGCATCCTTGGATTAACCATTTTGTTCCTTTTCATTCATTTCCAACTGAAAAATATGAACATATGAACAGCATAAACGACAAAATGCCACACAATTAAATACTTTTTTTTTTTAATTATCAATTAAAAATTTAGATTGTGCTGTAGTTGTATATTTGCAGGTTTTAAATTGGAAAAAATAAAATCTAAAGTGGCTTGTTCAGGGTGTAATGTCCATATATATATATATATATATATATATATATATATATATATATATATATATATATATAGTCAGTATAATGATTTACTATCTGAAGCATGGATTATGCTATACTGCAAGTTAACACTAATAAAGAGATCTTCCAATTTGAAAATGTATTCCTATTTGCTTAATATACCAGGCTTATTTACAAGAATATGACAACTCAAAGTGAATTGGCAGGTTTGACTGGTTTGAGTTATCTTAGTACACCAACCACGACCAAATACCCTGGCACCAATGAAGCACAAAGTCAAGTCTATAAAACATGTGCCACTGAACTCAAGTGTAACAGATGGAGATGGAGGTACATGAATAAATTGAAGTGGTGCAGTTTTGCAGACGAAGGCCACAGGTGGAATAAATGTAGTTTTTAATACAAAAAAATACAAAACACAAAATGTTTCAATAGTTCATTCCTCAGAGCTTATATAAATGAAAAAAGGAGCATTATAAAAAAGTCATTAGCCTTCTTATAGAGGACACAAGTAAGAATTTCTACAGCAATGATATTAGCCTGAGTAAGTCTTAAGAAACAAAACAGTCTTCGGAAAAGTGAACATCAAGAGTCAAATAATATTTTGGCTTAAATATATATATATATATATATATGAGTATGTCATTCTGTTTTAATGAGCAGCGATGCATAGTGTGCTGAGGAAAGCTTAATAGTCCAAAAGGGACCTATTTAGAATGATGAAAGAGACTAATCCTAAAGACGACACACTTCCAAGGGGGAACAAAAGCTTGTGTATGAAGAAGCCTTTCTTTGGCAAAAATGATAAGCAACGGTTTGGACTCTATGCAAAACAAGCTCATTGTTAGCAGGAGGGCAAGTATACAAAACAGCAACAATGCGTTGTGAACAATGCAAAATGGCACCGAAGCTCCCTGCTTTCAGCGGATCCCGTCCGGCTTCCTGGTGGTTGGCTACACCTATTTTCTGTTTAATTGTTACAGAGCGAGGTTTCTCCCTCGTCCTCTTTCATTCTTTCTTTTTTTTTTCTATTTTTACCTCCTCATATTCCCTTGTTTTCCCCCCACTCTCCCAATTTCATTGCTGGGCATTCTCCCATGTATAATTCATGAGTGACACGCTTGTTTTACACACCACGTACCAACAGCCATGTTTTGCCGCCCTGAGGGGGTCTCAATATGCCAGCCTGTAATCTGCTTACACACAGAGCAACCAGCTCACAGCTCTCTTCACCAATTACACTCAATTCCTGGAATGGCCCTCTCCCTGACACGAGGTTGGTTGTGATCATCATGTCCTTCAAAGAGGCATAGACAGAGAGAGTAGCAACGCGGCATACATGTTTATGTCTGACGGGGAGGTAATTGGTTGAGTGCTCAACGTTGGGGCATCGCACCACGCGGATAAAAGCACCTCTCTGAATTTGACAGTTGGTCTACTCAGTGCAAGGTTAGAGGGGCCTAGGTAACATCAACACACTACCTGACCATAGAGCTCATTCACTAAGTTAGAGACTGAAAGACTACGCAGCTAACAGCAATTCGAGAGTGCTCACAATTCATTGTGCCCAAACAAAATCACCGCGAGCTGCGCGCACCAAGACACACGCATTAGCGCGCGCACGTGCACACATCCTAGATATTGCAGGTAAATGGGGTAGAATGTAGTGCTGTGTAGTGGGTAATGAGTGCTGATTGTTTGTGACGGGGCTGTAGTAAGGCTGATTTCCCAGCTGAGGAATGGGGGCTTTGTACACATCACAGGGCTGTCAGGGAAAGACAGAAAATGGGCGCATGCTTCACCGCTCTTCAGAAATAGACAGGCAGAACCACTTCACTATTTAGCTTTAGACAGCAGACACAGGCGCACAGAGAGTGATGATGTTGAGTATTTTAAATATTTTGTGATGCATTTCGAGTCTATTTGCATGGAAATGTGCACTTGGGTGTTATACGTTTCAGATGTGGGGGGGAAAAAAAACATGGCTGTTATTAAAGGGCACAGTCAATTACTGACTCACAGGCAGTATTTATGCCAAAATTTGCATGACACTTGGGGGAGACACATGTAGTGGAAAATTGTTTTTTTTTTTTTTTTTTTTTTTTTTTGGTTTTTTAATGATATTAATATCATAATATCATTGCCTGTGATTGTAGTACTGATCTGTTTTGGGTTTTTTTTTTTTTTTTACAAGCTTTCAAGTACCACCCATGTGTGGTTGCTTCAAACCAAAGGCATTTCCCAGTCTCTCAGAATCCACAAGCTGCTGTGAAACGTGTTGAAGAATTAGTGCACTGTAAAGATGATTTCTTTGTCTTAGCGTTTATTGTGCACGAGTTACATTTATATTTTGTCAGGGCAGTAACTCTTTTGATTAGTGGCCATATAAAGTTAATGGATTTTGTTTGCATACATCGCATTATAGCCTGGATTGATATCACTTTTTCATTAGGGGTTTCCTTAGTCGATGACACACAGTCAATAATTCATTGATCTCGGCGTGTTTTATTCATAAGTCTTACAGTGTAGAGGGGATCATTAAAGAGACTTTTTGCAAGCTTTGAATACCAGTCAATGGAGGCGCATGATTCCTTCGGAATATGTGATGAGAACAGCAGCCTGTTGTTAAGCTATTCATATCTGCACTGATGACCTGCATGAAGCTTCAAACAGCTACAGGCTAATCCAATCAGTCAACAACAGTAAAACGAAAAATCTCTGTTTATGTTTTTTAGCTTATCTAATCACTCCTAAGGTGAAAGGAAACAGTTAACCTGGAAACCAAGACTTGTCTGTTATAACAAGAATTAGAATAGTGGGCCACTGGTGGGCCATTTGTGACTTGAAAGTGGGCCAAATGACTGGATTTCTTTTAAGGACAAGACATTAGACAGCAGTAATTCCCTTGGTCTGTCTGGCTACTGCAACAGTTTATGTTTAATTACTTTTTTACCAGTTAAAGTTGGAATTTTAAAGTCATCCATTGGTTCCAGCTTACTGTAAATTGCCCCAAATGAGCAAACCCATTTCTTAAATAGTACTGTCATGTTGTCACTGAAAATGCAAATTATTTCACTGACATACTAACTTGCTACTGCTGCCAATGATTGCGTCCATTCTTTGGTTTCGTGTAAACATGGGAGGGTTAAAAACGCCTCCTTTCTTTTTCTTTTCCGTGGTGACATCTGTCTCGGGCTGATACACTAGAATGAAGACCACTTTCTCGTGCAGTGTTTTTTGCCTGCTGTGAAGAAACTCCCAAGTGCCCTCTTGCCTGGTTCCCTGCTTGGATGCCTGGATGCTGCCGGATGAGGCGAAATTGTCTGGTAATTGTGTGTGCGTATGTGTATGCATGTGTAGCAGTGGTAGCAGTAGCAGAAGCTAAAAAGTGAGGAAGGAAATATCGCAGTATTTTACAGAATCACATTGGAAATGATTGATATACCTGAATAAGTTGAATAATCGCCATGTGTCTGGGCTCTGACACAAACACAAAGACTGACACAGCTTTACACCCAGGTACAGTACATTGCCCGCTGGCTGTTGAGTAACTGTATGCCCATGATGGTTAGGTGTGGTGTCAACTTGTCTGTGTGCAATATGACCCAGTTTGGAGAGCAAGCCATGGTGATGCAGTCACTTAAGCAAAAGAAACCTCTCATCCAGTGACACTTCAAGCCCTCAATTTCCATCTCCGCTTATTTTGGAGTACGTTTGTGGGGCTATGGATATCGCCAAATGGCGATGAGTTATAATGAGTTACACTCTGAAAAGTTAAGTGAAGAAAATCTGTTAGGACACTCCTGGAACATGAGTTAAGCACGTTACTGTGTAAGCCACCAGAACGTAAATATATTTTAAGTCTATCGTGGTAAACTCTCACTTGGTTCAACTACTTGCAGTAGCTTTTTTTAGTCTCAACTCCCACTCCTTTAATGTGTGTTCCTCTGGCCACTTAGTCTACTCCATTTACTTCCTGGCAGGCTATACAAGGGGTGGCTATGTGCGGCATTTAATAGCTAATAGGGTTGGTAATGCTACTGCTCCTCTATCATTTGTTTTTGCACTTGGTTAGGCGTACAACTTGCTTGAACTCAACTAGGCCAGGATGACACGACCACAATAGCAGCAATCGAAATGCAGCAAAAAAAAGAAGCTACAATAAAAGAGCACATAGGGCACATAGAGCCGTGCCATATAAATCAAAGCTCTGATTCCTCTCTCCGTTTTTTATGCTTTGTCAAACCCCATAGATAAATGCAATGTGAGGAAGCCTATACCTATGCCTTTATGCAGTCTTTACTTTGGCATGATATGTTGTGATCAGAATATGGTATTGTGGTTACATTTTTAGTCAGTCACAATGTGATCTCTATCCTTTTTTACAGTCCGTGCCACGAGTCACGGCGTCCTTGGGGATGTGACCGGGGCAGACAAGAATGGCCCTGACCTTTGTAACCATATGTCTCTCAAAAATATTAGCGATCTGCATTCATTCAGTGTAATTTTCCATATGGCATCAACAGCAGGCCGACAGAATGTTGCAGGCCTCTGACTACCTGGTCACCTTTTATATTTATTTTTGCTCCCTGGCGTAGTACTTTCTCCTGACCTAGAATCAGCTGGTTGGTCTCTGACCTTGGCTCCATGCCTGTCCACAGTGTCCAATCATCCTTTAGCCATGGATTGGCTCCACTCTCTTTCTCTCTCTCTATCTCACTTTCTCCCCATTGATTTTGGTCATTTTATACCTGAACACAGTCATTAATCTGATTATGACTGTGTCTGGGTCCAGTTCATTAGTCTGGCCCAGCTGTAATACAGGCAGATGCCTGCTGGGCCATAAGGATTCATCACAGAGCTATTGAGGCCTGAAGAACACACCATGTAGGACAGAACGACATCTATATACACAGACAGACAAACACTGGCATAGGATGGAAGCTTTTCCCCAGATTTTGGCAATGAGAGAAAGTCAGAGACGCTGATAGATAAATAAAGGTTAAATTATGCTTCTGTCTCCAGGCGTTTAGATATTTGCAGTTCTAACTCTAACTTCTCGATAAGATTTTTTTTTAGTGAAATGCCAGCTTTTGTTTGGGTATTTTGGCTGCAATAAAAAAAAATAATGTCAATGCTATTTTATTTGCCATTTAAGAGAATTAAAAGCTTGATATGCTGTAATAACAGCACCACGAGCAAAGCTTTACTTGATGGCGATATAGATCAAAAACTTTTATAAATCAAGAAAACGCACGTAGACTAGACTGTCTAGCACCTGTCAAGGCTTGTGATACTTACATTCCCTTGTTCTTAAAGACTAGAGGATGTAGGGATGACTAACAGAATTATCTCATGCCTTAAATATGTCCGTTACTCTGCCAGGGAAATGGACCCAGTACTGCGATATTCCATCACTGTCTACTTATCAGAAAGCATGGCAGTTGGGGTTAAAAGCCCCTCAAAATGTTCCTTCCATCTTCCAAGAATAGTCTCTCTAAATTGGATTAGTATTGCAGGACAATGGTGCTAATGTAATTCAGTACATTTACACAGCAGCGATTTTATTGAATGATGTGGACAGCATATGCAATATGTCGTGCTCTACTACTGTAATAAATTACTGAGAGGTTATATCATTCCTGCCAGACTTTATATGTCTGCAATACAAAGTATTTGCCATTAGAAATCATTTTAACATTGATCTAGATGGCACTGTTGTGAAAGCTGTGACAAGTATCCTTCCGCCCTTGCTATCGCCCTAAAAAAGCTGGAAGGCAGAGAGAGACCAACTATTTTTCTAACTAGCCTGGAAAGAGAGAGATCTTCCCACCACTCAGTAACTAGATATCACAAAATACCTGTCTCTAGATATAACTAAAATATATATCTAAAATATCCCAACATGTGAATTTACACTAATCCCCATTGATATTTTTCATTCAGTCGCTGAAGTTCAGTATGCAGTATGATGGGGTTCACCTTCCATGGTACACGTCCGTCTTATACTAGTCAAACTTGACATTTTTATTTATCCATGACTTTGATATTTCTATATTCACAATGTGTGTTTTTGTTGACCCAGACTGTGTCTTCAACCAGTTTTCCATAAGTATGAGGAGTGACCCATAAAGGTCAGGAGAGCTGGGTAATTATTTACAACCACCTGTGAGGTAGCTGTGCGCAGTACCTACCTTATGAGCCTCACTGGACACAATTCAGATGGAGTAAACTCTGGGAGACACTCACACAGACAGGAAGAAGACGGATCATTTTGTTCAACACAGAAAATATCAAAAAAGAATAAATCATAAAAAATAAAAAAGACTTATACTTACTTACTTACGCACTAGATACATACTTATGATCCTTCCAAATGAACTCACTACAAACTCACGACATCTTCATTGTCCCCACAGTCACAGTCCTGGTTGGAGTCACAGTATATCACTTCGTATTCTCTGTCATCTCATTGGCCATCCATCGGTCTCGGAGGCTGTCTTTGGTCCTAGCCGTGTTCATAGGACGGCTGCTGAGTCCAGTTCCTTTGCTCATTCTGGCATCGCTCCCCAGCAGGATCCCCCACTGGGTCTCCTGCTGTGGGCCTAAAATTCTCCTACCAGCGTTGTAAAAGAACAACAACATTCCCTCAGCACTTTGAGCTCCCAGTGTGGGCCAAGTGTTGCAACGAGTGTCGCTCCGATCCTGAATGGAGTTTGAGGTTGCTGTTTTTGTGGGCAACAAGCTGACGAGTGAAAACTTGGTCGACTCAGGTTCTTCTCATCATACAGTGGTTTAGTTATTAAGGAGTAACCCTACTTATTGTATGACTGTTTACTACTAACATGCATGAACTTTTTCTGATTGGAGGACATACGGTAGAAACGTGGGGTTAAAAATGTGATGGAACGTAAGACCCAAAGATACGCTTGCCTCAGGGGGGAGGACAAGATAGGTAGTAGGATGTAGGGGCGACAAGGATGGAAGAAGCGGGGTTGAGGGGGTAGAGAAGGGCTGGTAGAATTAAAGAATGAGAGACGATAAGAACGATGATGGTTGGGTTCACTAGCAAAGGGATAAAAATGCCTGGCTTGATCAGACAGAGAGGTTTCACTGGGCCAAGCCCGACACAGGCAGAAATATTAATACTGATTGAATCCACACTCGTAGTGTCTTCAAAGGAAGTTGGTACTGTGTATGAAATAACACTGTTGTCCCTTTCACTTTCTGTCTCCCTCCCTCAGTGTACGGCGCCTCTAGGTTTTCATTTCTGGTCTGTTTAATGTCTGTGTCATTTATTCATGGTAATACACTGGTAGTTAATGAAGATTATTGCTGGAATTTTGTAATAAATATGAAAGAAAGTTTAAGGCGTCTCTCAGCTTCTGTGGCTTCTTCCTGTTTTTCATGAATTGATTTCAAAGTGTTGTTATTTTGAGTTTCCTTTAGTGCTTTTCATATACTTCAAGGATGACTTTAAAGATTTCGTGTTTCTTTCCACAATTTCTTAAATAGCCGTGGGTCTTACTCCACCACTTTGTATCCAAGATGGAAGGAGTCCATAAATTGGGCATAGTGGTCAAATGATGAGCCCATTTTGAATCAATAGAACACTGCACCCTTGCAACAGCTTTTTCATTTGACATTTTAAAAGGACGTGTTTGCTGGGTGGGCAATAGAATGGTGGCTATTGTTCCTTTGTGGTGCTCAGATTGTTTATCGACTAGGTGAGCGTGCACCCGTAGCCCGCTGTCAGTGTTCAAGTCCTCTGGAGACAACTGCAAACTCCTGTTCATCTGTGCATCAATAGGCGAGTTGCATCAGAAAAGTGAGGGTCAGACAACTTTCACCAGTAATGCAAACACATACGTGGTGCATGTCCAGCCAGCAGAATAAACATTAATACACACAACTCTCTCTCTCACACACACATACAGACACACACTGGCACACACACAAAAAAAAAAGGGGCAATCGGACCTCCAAGGAAGGAACAATCTTTCTTAGTCCATGTGGTCAACCTGATGCAAGCATAGAGCAAACCCCTGTAACAACCCTGAATAATATTTCTATGGACAGTCGACCAAAAGATGAGAATTGTTCTATTCAGATCCACATTCAGCATTCATCCACATTTCTCATTCTGTTTCTTGATGGCAGGTCTGGCTCCAAATCGGTAGCGATTGAGTCCGATAATGATCCACTGTAGGACAACTGAGACGTCCGCATACTGTACACCATCGTGGTAGACTTAGTGCTGTAAAATCTCTCCCTTCACTGAGGTACCGCACGCTCTGGTTGCCTCATTACCATCAGCAGCTATAGATAGGTTATATGCTATTAGTTATACGCTGAAGGGATGATTAAAAAAGATTCCAAACAAGCACCCACTCAGATAATTACAAATTAGCCAGTATTTGCATAAATAAAGCAGTGCATCGATTATTAAAACATACCTCCTACCATGCCTATTCTTTATGCATCTCTTATGAATTGCTTTCATTTTGCATTCAGGGCTGCATTAGGCAACTTCAAATTAATACCATTCAGTTCCCAAGTCTAATCCCCCAGTATCATGATTAAAATTCCCATGGCTTTTATTCACCTTATCAGAGTAGCTCCATGTTGAGATAATGCATGTCTCTGCGACTCTGACAAAGTTGGTGTGCCATTTGTAGCTTCCCCTCTGATATTTGACAGTTGACATTCAGATGCAGTCCTTTCTACCTGGATGCAGCTGCTCACTGTTATCTGTTTCAGCTAGGTTGAGCAAAAAGGTTCAGAGGTTGGGTGCTGCAGGCGAAGACGGATCTTCAAAACATAATGAGGGTGCCTCAGTGTCTAGTCCCTTTACAGAAAAAAAGAAAAATACTTTTATTCTCCCTGTCAGGGCGTAGAGACCCTACCTTGGGCTGTTGTTTGAATATATGCAGATCGCTCAGTAATTAGAATACCAAAGGTTTCGTCTTTTCACTGTTCTTCTTTTGCCCCTTTTAAATGAAATGAAATTCCTCTGAGTCTTATTGGCTGACCATTACAGACCACAGCCACATGTTTAAGTAGTGAAAAAACGGTAAGAGAGAGAGGGGAAGGAACTAAGGCACAACTGAGAAGCTGTACAAAAAGAAAGTGTGTGCATGTGTGTGTTTGAAAGCTTTGATTGTTCTTATATGCTCGACTGCACAGGATTTTGGGCAGGCAACCTTTTTGCTTGAAGCTCCAAGACTTCTCTCCCCTTATCTCCCTCTCTCTCTCTCCCTCTCCTTCTCTCTCTCTGCCGCTCTGCCTGTTTGTCATTCTTTCTTTCTTCTTCTTTTTTCATTCCTCTGTTGCTCAGTGTAGAAGCTGTATGCCTCAGCTAAGGTGAAACAGCGTGGATGTGATTTCTATACCTCTGTTGGAGACCAGCATCTCATCACAAACTGGTCTCGGCTGGTTGGGTGAGCGAATCAAATCCTAGATAGCACGACCAAAACGATTTCAGTTTGAGGCTGGAGACCCTGCCTCACATCTCAGTCATCGGGGCACGTTCAGTTGGATGCATTCGATTCAATTCGGCTCATATGTGGGAAGGAACACAGAGCGAGCGGTGTTGAAAGACAGCCGAGGTTATGAAACAAAAGCTTGAGGGGCACGGAAACATGGAATTTAACCTATCCTATCCTCTGTTGAAAGCTGCTGGAGTCACTGCTCTCTCTCCCACACACAATGTTTATATGCGACTAAGAAACAACAGAGGAACACACATTCAAACATGCAGCAAATTCTACGTTTGCGGCGCACCGACTCTTGCGATCATGCACGAAAAACTTAAACAAGCTATGATTTCATGTGCAGACTGAGTCATATCAATCATCTTACTGTACCAATGCTCGAAGCCCATTGTGCCTGACATCACCACACGCTCCTCATATGCACTTCCTTGTGCATTATTAATTAGGAGAGTTCTTTCTTCTGAGTGGTTAAGTGTCTGTTAAGTCCTCCTGCCTCCTTTGCCTCCCTGTGTTTTTTCCCTCGACTCAGAGCTGCTGCTGTCATGCTAGCGCTCCCCCACTTAAACGCTCTTCACAGAACACCGGTGGAGTAAAAAAAAAAAAAAAAAAAAAAACCTCAAAATTCTCATACAAAACAATTCATTAAAATAAATCTAAAGGTGCGACAATCCAGATTTTTCGATCAGCAGTGGGTAAAAGTCTCTCTATGTAGCCCACAGAGTAGCTCTACGGAGTATTTCAGCATCTTTAGATGTTTTTTTTTTTTTGGTTTTACGGTTCTGTTCCGGTACTGTTCTCTTCAAGTCGTTTCCAGCAGGAGCAGGCAGCTGTTTTCATGAAAAAAGCTCAGAAAAAATCCACCCGTAGACTACCTGCCCAACACCAAGCAACAGACAGACAAAGCTAGGAGCTAGCTTGTGATCATGACGGAGCATTTAGCAGAACCAGATGTTTCCTTCAGAAGTTGGTGGACAGCAAAATGTAACTAAGAGCGGATGGAGTTGAATGATTGTTTAAGTATTCCACATCGACCTGAAAGGGTAATATTCAGGTAATTATCATAGTATTTTTGAAATTTTCCTTACTCATGCAGAAGCTATTTGTACTACAAATACTACAAAATTACCAGGAACATTTGTCAACTATACTATTCTGTACTAAAGTTTGCTCTTCTAGTTGACTCACTGTCCAAAATGTGTGATAGGTATAAATGATCACGCTAAGATTAATCAGTAATTTCTGTAAGTGACTAAAGTACTGATTTTTTTTTTTCACATTCTGTCCAGACTGTGTGTTTATGTGTCCGGAGAGTCTGTCAAAGTACTGTATATTTTCTCACTAGTTTACAGAGCGTTGTTTGGAGTGCAACAGAAGTACTTCTAAATTCTAGCAGAGTGTGGCTGATTTGTTGTGCTCGGAGGACAGAAAGTGGAGCCACCCTGGCATTGGCCAGTTAGCTCAGTAAACTACAGCTACCCTCTGTATATGTGTCTGTGTCTGTGTTGACCTTTCGCTGATTGTGAATTAAGTGTCGGTGAGTGCTTCAAGTTCCTGGCCTTTGAAGGTTATACAGACTAGTCTGTGTGCTACTGGACCAATAAACGGCAAACACACAGGACAACCAGAATCTTTTTTTTTTTTTTTTTACAAGCCCGACCTCCTGTATCCTTCTATCTTTCTGAACATGGGATATCTTCACACCCACTGCCTGGAAGATGGAGGGATGCTGAAAATGAAAAGAAAAACAATTAGTAGCGCTGATGGGCCTGTGTGAGGTAATGAAATTGCGTGTCTCATTGTAGCGTGTAATGGAGAGCAGTTTGAAGTTAATTGAGGGGAGATAGGACACTGGGCCACTGTCTGCCGGAGCATTGTAGTTGGGCGCAGGGTTTATCAGTGAGAGAATCACTGAACCCAGAAAGAAACCAATTCCTTATCAGACCTCACAAATGGGAATTATCTTGCTTTAACAGACTAGATAGCGAGATCAATTGTTATTGTAATTAGATTCATATTCTTTTCACCGGTTTCTGGGTCATGTTCATGGACATGAAAGCTCAGTTCAGACTAAATCTTTCAACCTATCCATGCCCAAATGTGGCAACATTACTGTTTTATAATTTCTGTGACTAAGCAGCAGCTTTTTTCTAAAAAATGAAGATTCAATTCAGTTTAACATTACACATTTCCATCAGCAGGAGAAAATCAAAGATGTCGTTTTCATTATGTGATCTGGCTGGTAAAGCTTCAAAAAAAACTTTGCAGTCATTGCTCTGACACTCAGGTAATTCTCAGAAGGGGACAGAGTGCCACCTTCTGGCGGAATGACTGAACGATGGGAATGTTCTGCTCCGGTGGCTTGTAGAAAGCGTCCCCATGTATGTAGATGTGAATGCGAATGTAGAATGAGCATGGCAATCAAAAAAACTGCCCATAATAAGTTAAATAAAAGCACGCAAGTCTTTGAACTGGTGATAACCTTACAGCAACCTCTGTGGATAAAAACTAAAGCTCGGTTTGGCATTATTTACAGCCTTTTCTAAGGTTGTAAATAATGCCAATGCATGGTTTTTCTCTCTCATAGCCCTTATATAAACTAACAAGAATTGATTGAACCCTGGGTCACACTTTTTTATGTCTAACATACATGCCTAAAGGTGCATATATCAAAAAAAAAAAAACTGATAAAGGATCAAGAAAGGAATAAATACTCTGGTTCGGGGCGTATTTGTGGGAGTGGGGAATGTGGAGTGTTGACAAAAGACAATTAAACGCAGCTTGCCTACAGTATTGATCATGTCTGCCTGATAGGCAGAGCAGAACCACAGCACCTGTATTCATTAAACAACCTGTTTAGCAACCATGCGGCGGAAGGAGAAGTCAGGCTCTGTTTGTGAAACGATGCGCCACGGGCCAAGAAACACCTGCAAGATTGCATGGAAACTTTTCATTGGACCGTGACAGGAGGAAGGAACAATGAGGGAGGGGGGGACAGCTCGTGACCTTGTCTTAAGAGAAAGGAAAAGGAAGGAAGAAATGAAGCAAGAACATTACAAAAACCAACAAATATTAAACTGGGGGTGTTTATTGCAATAATAATTGGAATGTGACAGAGGTTATTTACTGCTTTGTTGCTTTATAAGCACTTGTTCACTTTTGTGGCTTGAGGGTGAAATGTTAACAAGTTTGACTTGTCCCTGTGAAATTAAGAAATGCTTTGGCAAGTCGGATGATTGGATGAATACTAAACAGACGCCACGCGCCGAGGCCTAATTTGTTTTGATAGACTTGTTTTATTTTGAAAGAGCGAAGCGATTGCTTTAACCTATGCTTCACATTCCGCAGAGGGGGCCCTCCGCTGCTTTCGCTCACCCTTCAGTAGTAACTCCTCATTCTAAAAACCTCGTTGAAAATAGGTCATTTTCAAGCAGACAGACTATAAATGGCAGCTCCTGTAAAAATGTGCCCATAAATAGTCGGGGGATTTAAAATGCAATGTTATAGACCCACTTAAGCAGTTACGTATGTCCTCAGCATTCATGTACCGTTGTAATATAGTACTATAATTATCAATGAGGTTCACAAGCACTCAATCCTCTGCAGTATTTTGAAGGCCATACATTATGTTCTATAAACTTTCAAGGAGTAGAAAAGAAATCGCTTGCAAAGTTTAGAAATGCCACAATGTCCATACACGCACACACACACACACTCACACCTCAAAGCTGCAAAAGGCTATTTATATTCCTCAGACTGCAGAAATAGGGCATCAACAGAAAAGCTCAAAGATTTCGATTAAAACCTGAGACATGAATGAGAGCCCCTGGTCTGGCCTGCTTTCCCACTGGTCTCCATCTCTGATGACCTTGACCCTACATTGAACCGCTGGACATCGACTCAGACAGCAAAGAGAAGAAACAGCGTGCACCCAGTTGTCCTCATTTAATTCCCACATCTAAAAGAATGGAGCGAGTATGTGAATGAGAGCTCAATAAAAGTCTAAGTGCTAAAGCTCTGACATGAGGGAGAGCTCAGTGTCTGCCCTGTTTTGCCCAGTGTTATCTATCAAGCGTGACCTTGACCTGCTGGCACAGCTGAGGACATCTCCAGGGACGGCACACCGCAAAGACACAAGCAAACTGGAGGCAAGGCGGAGAAGATTTTCATATGCCATTGACTGACCTATTCGTAGATGAAAGGCCGCACTGTGGATTGATTTTCTTTTCTTCAGCAGGGGTGACCTTTGGCTGCAAGTCTGGTATAAACTGAACCCTCACAAAAGGGCGCTTAACTAGGATGCGTGGGTGGAGGACAGTTTTCCCAAGATTAAGGGGCAAAACTTCAGCAAGGGACAAACAGACCCAGACATCTATAGTTGTTTGTTTTTTTCTTTCTTTGGGCCATGGGTCCAGCTTTGTCACATACAAGTGGTCCAACCACACCAGACGTGTTTTCAGTTATTTGGGGTAGCCACACTTAAAGGCAGGGCATCATAGAGAGACGAGAGGCAATCATTTTTTAAATAAGGGGATGATGGGGCACATTTTCAGACATCTCTCCTTGAAGACATTCACAGTTGTGCTAAGACTGAAAAAGAGAGAGCTTGCAAGAGAACTCCTACTTACTTTCTCACTTTGACACACCTGGGCCAACTGCTGCGTGAAGTCATGAATGTCACTTTGTTGGTTTCGGGAAAAGTTTTTGAAATTGCAAAGCGCAGCCCCTCAAATCGAACATCAGAAAAGGGTAGGAGGAGGGGTTTCAAAATCTGTTTCACCATCTGACAAACACTTCTGTTGAAGTGTAATAGCCACCACACTCCCACCCACCATACTTTCACTGTATAGTCATCTCCAACATAAAACTGTACAAAAGGTTCAACTGGAAAATCACCGGCTAGATATCACAGACTGTTCATGTATGCGTAATTCGAGACTTGCTTAATCAGTTTTTAGTGGTCAACTTACTGTTAAACAGAGCTCTGTAAGGGAGCAGGTCATGCTCTCTCCTTGAGATTTTTAAAAAGGACAAGGTGGCTCTCGGACCAGTTTTCCGAAATAACATTCCTTTGCTTACTAAGGTGTTCTATTTTTACCTATGACACCGGAGAGCCAGCAAAGGGGAGATTCAAAAGCAAACATTGGCTGTTAGTCATGGATCAAGGCATCTGTAGTCCACAGTGATCCTTGGAAAAGCCCACAATATATGGCTTTGTCTTGGCCCCTTGTTGCTCTCCTGCTTCCTGTGGACAGGGTTGCAAGGTTGATTATTAATAGATCGTTTATTTCTTGGCTGAAGACAGAAGAGTATGAGCATGGGTTTATGAACTTGCAGTTATGCAACTGAGCAGCATTGTCTGATTATTTCATTTTTTAACATAACGACAGAGGTATACCAATAGGGAATGTAATTTTTTTATGAATTATATCATTGTATTTCGCCCATCTAGGTGTGGCATAAAAGTTGCCATTGGTGACTGTCTTGGTGACCGATAAACTCTGTCATTTATTTTGTTCACTCAAAGGTGGGTATATCTCAAAGTGACTGCACTTGGCCCTAGCATAGGCCTTATCAACAGACAGGCAACTCCCTTCCAGAAATTATCATGGTTGTTACTGGCAAAATAGAAGCCTTTAAATATTCATTGCACTTCCGGTACCAGTGATTTCACAATTTACAAGCATGTCGTTGTCCCGAGTATGTGCATAGTAAAAGGCAATAAGGAACTGGGTGTGAAAAACATGAACTGAATTAAGATAAACATATTCATTTGCATAGCTGTGTGTTGACTTGGATAGACATAACATAGGAACCTAAGCAATGGAGAAAGTGGATCAAATGCATCCACATTAGAGGGAACAAAGTTATGGTTTGGCTAGCCCACTTTTTGTCTTTTCGGCAGACCCATCGGTTGTTTGCAACATTTGCCTTCTCGTTTGGACACAGTCTGTGAATCCGTGTGCATTCTCACTCAGACACACACCCCACAGTGGAACATGACGGGCTGCGTCCGATACACCGAGGCATTTTGAGGACACAGTGTCACTTGAGGTGAGTAATGTTAACTTACATTACAGTATCCACTGCAGTTAACACCCGGTCCAAACACAACAGTGTCCTGAGATCTCCCATTAAGTCAGTCTACAGTTTCAGCCCCAATAAATGAGTCAAAATAGGAAAGAGTTCAGTATTTATGCTCTAGCTGATTTTGTGTTTTGACCAACTAAACTTAAACTCTGTCTTTACCGAGCTTTGAGGATGTGTCATCACCATTCATATCTATACAACCGATGTCTTTATGATTAAACATTATGCAACTTTTCTACCATAAAATAACACATTTTAAATAATTTTAGCGCTAGCCTGACTTGTAAACGAGTGAATGGTGCTTCTGTCATTACCAGTCTGCGCCCTGTACACCTGTTGCACTATGTAAGTATTTACTTAAGTATTTCACTTTTTTGGGTGAAACATGGAGAAAGTATGTTCTGACCTTTCCTTTGATGTCCTCTGGCTGTTCTGCCTTAACTCTCTGTAAGTTTCTTGATGAACAATAAACTGCTCATCTTCACTGCTCACCAGGATCTTGTCTTAACTGTAATTCTTATATGGCCCCGAGGACACACAGAGATAAAACCTTGGTTATCCATTACGAAATCAGGCTGATGTCTGCAGATAAGTGTAGATTATCTCTGTAGTTAAAAAGGTCCAGTGTGTAAGATTTATTTACAAAATCTGGCACATAAGAACTGTAACGTTCGTCACCTTATAATGAGCCTTTAATATCTACAAAAGTCATGCACTCTATTCCACTGTCTGTGGAGTCTGCCATGTTAAACTGCCATGTTTCCAACGTTTTCCAGGATGGGAAAACTAAACACTGGCTGTAAATAGGGCCTTTTATGGTTTTGCTACATTTTGCAGCCAGTTTCTCCTTCATGCTAGTAAGAAAGGGTGAGGCAAGGCGGTGGCAATCAGCAGCTATGCTGCTAGATGCCCCTTAGTCCTACACATTGTTACTTTAAGATGAATCATAATCTCTTTGCCAACGAGCGCAAGAAACTTGTTTCGACTGTTGTCCACTGATACTGCGGTGTACAGTAGTGTTTTTGTAACTGCTTACAAAGACCTTCTTTTAGGTTGGACAGTTTTAAAGTGTTCTAATATTTGTTTTGGGCCACCCTCTCTATTGACACATACCAACCAAGAGCTACAGGAATGTCACAATAGATGAATCAGACAGTGCCTCTTTCTTATCACTCTTTTTCCACCAGTTCTTACAGCGCGCGCGCTGCTATCTAGCTGACATACACTGAATCTACTCTCCTAGAAGGTCACAATGTACACATGCCTCATGACGTGCTTTTCATAAATATGGATTGCATAAGTCATAAGTCGTCTTCTTGGCTTATCTTTGCTAAGTGTCATGCAGCTTGAAGATTAGCTCTGATTTGCAAAGAAAACTATCTTGTTGCCTCTTTGCATGTGGAACACATGGGGATCATCAGCTTTGATTGTCTGACCAGCACACATCAGATTACATTTGTATTAAAAATTACTTCAGAGATGTTTTGAGATTGACCGATGTTTGCAGCTAAATCCTTAATGATATATTATAAACAGATTTTTCCAATGGGTCCATAAATATGTTTGTTTACCTTAGTCTCTATGTTTTTCATGATGTAGCAACACTAAACCTTGACCTTGACTATTAATAGTTTTAGCTGCTATGGTCACCACCAGAACATTTTTATGTTACAGTCCAACCCCTTCCATCTCTTCCTGTCCTAAAGTCTCCTTTCTCCACCCACTGCTGGTTACCTGGTTAGGCAGCAGGGCTATAAAAGCCTAAAACCCGCTGCTCTGAATTACACAGAGTGGGTCCACACCTCTGTGCTGCAAGTTACAGGGCCACATAATCTGTGTTTGCACTGAGAAGCTCGGTTACTGCTCATCATTCATTTTTTTTTCAACTCATCAAAGAGAGAATTAGCAACGGGAGAGCAGCTAAGAGGCTGCAGTTAAGGGATCAGCCATGCTCGGAGGCATCCACACAGATTTGTTGGTCACAGTGACTCTACTCTTTCTAACTCAGACGGGGACTCAGTGCAGGTGGGTCTCAAGATAAATCAGCTTTCAAGTTGTTTGAAATATCGTTGCACTTGTTACGTTAATTTTGTGGAATTTAAATACGATTTTCATTTGTGTTAAAGTCAATCGGATGTTTTATTAAGGACTCTGCTATCATTGCTTTCCTACTTTAGGGCTGAAAATGACTTTTCATCAGTTGTTTTACCAGACTGGAGGACAAATTCAGGTAAGAAGACTTGTAGTTATTTCATAATCGCTTTAATTGCTTGATTTAAAGAGACATAAACATTGATACGTTTTCTTTTCTTCCATAGAATATGTTACACAGTGTTTCTATGACAGACACAACAATCAGATGTGTGACTGGACAAGGAACCAACTAAGAACAGGTACAGAAAATAACATTAAATGCACATTTGTACAGCGATGGATTTGATTCATGTCATGTAAATGTCATTAGGAAGTCATCCAGCGAGGTTACAGTTCAGTTCATGTATGAGTTCACGTTGACACCCAGAGATAACTTGGGCTGGGGCAACCTTTAATTGTGTCCCACCCTTTTGGAGGAGATTTGGAACATCGGTCCACAGTTCTGTTTTAATCTCCAGGCAGGCTGTGACTGTGTCCATGCCTCCCTGCATGTCACTAATTGGTCTGAAACAGGATAATAATCTTTTATAGCCTGGTGTTCTCCCAGGGGCAATCAAAGCAGAGAGTCTGCACTTAAGGTTGAAATTTAGCACAAAACGCTCCAAACAGCTATTTTGCATTTAATGATAATTGTGCCGCAACAGATGCACTTTTTGTTTTATTGCAATAACAAAGACATGGGAATGGTTTGCCGTTTCTGGTGTGATTAAAATTATGACACCGCATAAAAGCTCAGTCCTAAGCTGTGTAGCTATTTTTGTTGTGTGATTTAAAAAGAGGGGAGTAACAAGGTCATTGGATTTATATTTTAGAAAGAAAGTGTTAACACTATTTCAAACTGAGTTTGGTCACTTTCTATTTTATGGATAAGAGCATATTGTGTATTCCATTGTCTTATTGGCCTTTTCACCTCCAGAGGAAGCTGCAGTGAATATTTTAGAAAGTGGTCCACTGGGGCTGGAGGGCAAGGCCTGTCTAGAGTTTTGGTACCTAGCCCCAGCTGCAGCTAAAGGGTCAGAACTCCGTGTTCTGCTAAAAAGCAGCGCTGGTCTGGTGGAAATCTGGACATCACCTGCCATCCCTAGGGATTCATGGAAACAAGCGTTTGTTCCCTTGGATGTCAACGAAGCAGGGACTCAGGTAAAATGGCATACTTGTAACTGAACTATGTTGGGGAATTAAAATATAGTATTGTGTATATAGTAAGTAGATAATCTGCTTTTATATCAGGTTGTATTCGAAGCAGCTCAAGCAGTGTCCGTGGAGGGACAGGTCACATTTAACCGGATAGGTGTAAGAAGAGGATTGTGTGGTAAATATAATTTATTCTTCTTTTACAATATTGCGAACAGCCTACTTTTAGTCCCATCATTACTAAAAAATGAAAACTCATACGACGTTCTGGTACACATGGTGATAATGCAATACATAAACCATTATTGTTATAACACAAAATTGCAAAAGATCCTATATCACAAGGCCCTACTTGAGCTTAAAGATGTAAAAGTCTTTAATTTATCAGGTTTAATACATTTTCGAGGCAGTTAAAATGTTTTGTTCTAGTCAGCTGATCAGTGATAAGTAAGAAAACATAAATCCAAGTAACACTGACATGAATAATAGATTGGATAACTAAGACAATTGGGAATAGTCTACACAGTATTAAGATTGAATATAGTAATTTGTTAATGTTAATGATGAGTTATTTCCAGCCAGATGTGACATGGTGAAATTATAAAGTGATTCTTTACTTGGTCACATCCCCCACAGGACACCAGTGTGACTCTAACATAGAGTTCTGGACAGATGAGTCCACCCGCTGCTTCTGCTCCGTCGGCCAGCTCTCCTGCTCTGTCTCTCAGTGTCCTGAGGGCCAAATCTGCGGTCCTCAAAGAGGAAGCTCCAGTGGGATTTCCGCCTCTGGGACATGCACTATACACAGCCACACAGACTGCAGCACTTTTGATGGAGTGCTGTTCCGCTTCATGGCCCCCTGCACCTACACACTGGCTAAAACCTGCTCACCCACCAAGGCCCTGCCCATGTTCAGTGTTGAGGTGGTCAATGAGCAGAACGGGAACACATCTCTGCCAACCATTCAACAGGTCATTGTGGAGATTGGGGCCGTCAGAGTGTCACTGCTGGAAAGGCAGACACGTCGTGTTGTGGTGAGATACTTAAAAACATACTTTTACTTTATGAGAAAGTAAAACATACTTTCTCATTTACCACACATTTCATGACCCTTATAGTTTCTCTTTCACACTAGGACGAAGAGGGTGAGGCAGGGGGGTTGCAATTAGCAACTGTATAACTAGATGTCACTAAATCCTACGCACTGGTCACTACATCCATTTATGTTTACTCAGCTAAGTTGTCTATCAAGCATTATTAAAACATAGGGTGGCTGCGAAATATGGTTGTTCAACATGGTGGAAGACTACCTGTGGTGTCTGTAGATATAAATGGTTCGTTATTATTCTGTACAACATAGCTAGTAAATAGACTGTCCTAATTCTTACACACTAAACTTGAAGGTATGCACAACTTCAGTCTTTGAGCACCTTGCCATTGTGCTAGAGCACTGTACGGACCAAGCAGTTCCCATATCTGCAGACCACTCTACTGATAAGCTGAGTTTATCATTAAGTGGAGCGTTTAGTGTTAAACGTTCTGGATTTCATAGAGGGCTTATTGGCCTTATCAATTCTCAAAGATATATCTCTGCCCAGATAATGCAGCTTTTTACACAAACTGTCAGATACAGTCAGTCCATACTGCTGATGGCTGCCAGTAAGGAAGTCTAAAACTTGTACTGTTCTTCAGGTAAATGGGGTCTGGAAAAAGCTTCCGCTGACACTCGGCAGTGGTAGTATCACCATCAAGAGCAACCCTGCTGCCATTACACTGGGAACCAACTTTGGTCTTTCCATCTCATATGACAACGCCGGTGCTCTCAATGTCAACTTACCACCCAGTTACGCCGATCATGTCTGTGGCTTGTGTGGAAACTTTAACCACCTCAAAGAAGATGACTTCAGAATGCCTGATGGTACAAATGCCCCAAATGCTACAGCTTTGGCTCAGAGCTGGCAGACTGGGCAATCCAACTCCTTCTGTGAAACCATTCTAGTACCTCATCAGTGTGACCCACTGGAGGAGGCTGAATATGCCAATGAGATGTACTGTGGAGGCCTCCTCTCTAGTACCGGGCCCTTTGCTGATTGCCTATCAGTTCTGCGGGCAGAGAGCTACTTCAGGGGCTGTGTGGCCGGCATGTGCTCTACTCATGGTGACCCAGTGGTGCTTTGTGAGACATTAAAGGTCTATGCTGATGTTTGCCAAGAGGCTGGAGTTGCCATACCCATATGGAGGAACTCTACATTTTGCGGTATGTTGCTTTATTGCTTCCTGCTTTCATTTCTCTACCTCCAGTTATTAAAACAAGGGAAATGGTGGCAAATGATGACTGCCGTATTGCAATAACCGTTAAGGTCATGCTCTCTCCTCTTTCTTTCCCTCTCAGCCCTTCAATGTGGTGAGAACAGCCACTATAACTCATGTGCTGATGGCTGTCCCGAAGTGTGCTCCAGCCACGATATAGTTGGCTCCTGCGGAAGCTGTGAGGAAAGATGTGAGTGTCACTCCGGCTTCAAACTCAGTGGGGGAAAGTGTGTCCCAGCAGAGGACTGTGGGTGCTGGTATAATGGAAAACACTACGAGGTAAGTGATGTAGATGGACAGGGGAACGATTTTATATTCACCTATTCACTTCGACAATGCTAGAATTTATTCGCACAACTCACTTTTGCCTGCAGAGAGGAGACACACTGTTGGAAGGAGAGTGTGTGCAGCAGTGCCAGTGCATGGGTAATAATAACATGCAGTGCACCACAATGCAATGCGCAGACAATGAGGTTTGTAAGGTCAAGGATGGAGTCAGAGGTTGCTTCCCTTTCAATCCGGCCACCTGCAGTGTGTATGGTGATCCACATTATATCACCTTTGATGGGAGGGCTTATGATTTTCAAGGAGGGTGCAGTTACACACTGACTACCACATGTGGAGGAGAAAGCGCGGTCCAGTTCAGTGTGATTGGGCACAACATGCATCACTCCCTTCAGAACTTCACCCGGTCCAAGCTGGAAGCCGTGGCTCTTCATGTCGACAATCTCGACATCACCCTGAATCAGACTGGATGGGTCGATGTAAGCATGAAAACTCTAATTCTCAACATATCAGATATTCCCAAATGCAATTCTTTTATAACACGTATGTAACGCACGCTGTTGTTTATGACTGTGGAAGTCCTCCAGTCCATGCAATTAGCTCGTGACCTGCAAGTGGCACATTTCCTGGAGTGCCACTGTATTATCTGCTGTAATTCATTAATGTCTGGATAATGACTTTAGTATCGGCACACCCATATTTATGGGAGTCAGTTATTACTCTGTGTCATCTGTTTTTCAGGATTACAAGAATACCCAAACTAACAGTTAATCAACTTGTCTTTGCCCCGAACAGCTAGTTAGTAACTAGTTGCAATAATTATCCTAGTAGAAAAAAAAACATTGGTGCTGTTTTATATACGATGTAAATAAACTCATTATAAATAATGTATTGTCCTCACTTTAGGTAAATAATGTGCATGTCCAGCTTCCCTATGCCACCAATGGTACATACGGCTTAATATGGCTCTACAAGAAGAATAATTATATCATCTTGGAGTCGACCTTTGGCCTCAGAATAATGATAGATGGGCAGTACAGACTCTTCCTGAAGGTGGATGAGCGCTACAAGTATGAACTGTGTGGACTTTGTGGCACCTATTCTGGACAACAGGACGATGACTTTGTAACACCAGGAGGCCAAAATGCTACTGGGCCATTTGAGTTCGGTGACAGCTGGATAGTGCCAGGAAATACTGAGTAAGTCATTTAACCAGATGGGTTATTTGTACACATCTTAATACAAATGAAATCAATGTTGTAACATATCAATCCCTCAAAAAACAAAAAAGCAGGTTGAAAGACATGTACTTTTTTTTAGCAATGTGCTAATTATATTCCCATTAGCCTCAGCTGTTCGTGTGTTTACCATGTTAACATGCTAACCGAACATGACGTACATGGAAAAACATGTAAGTGCTAAACCAGCATGTTAACACTGTCACTGTTAACATATTAGCATACTAATAATAGTATTTAGCTCAAACCACCACTGTGCCAAAGTGCAACATTTGCGTGGAATGAGGGATGTGATTTATGAAGAGATAATAAGGACAATTAATTATCCATTATCATGCAGACAATCTCACAGTCTGACATGCCCAGTTGTTAAAGACTTATTCAGTAATACATTATCAACCATTAATACAACACATTTAGTCTCATATGGTCATGACACAAAATATACAAATGTCAATATCTTTATTTAAATGCTATGTTAAATATTTAAAATCCTTCTCCTGCAGGTGTACATCCCATCCAAATGATGTCAGACTCTGTGATAAGGATGAGGAGAATGAGGCCTATGACAAGTGCTACACACTGCTAAGCGATGCGTTCAGTCCCTGCCATGAACACATTCACCCAAGCATCTACCTCAATAGTTGTGTGTATGACTACTGTGCCACAAGCGGTGACCAGCACACCCAATGTGAATCTCTGAAGTCCTATGCAGCAGCATGCCAGGTCGCAGGAGTGGAACTGAACCACTGGCAGACAGATACACCCTGTGGTGAGTGTGGGGATCAGTGGAGGATATGAAATGATTCTGGTTGTGACTAAATTACTAGAATTTTTTGGACAAAATTATTATTATTAACACAAAATATTAGATGTGTTAATAATCCTCAATTAAATAACCAATAAACAAAGTTAGAGAAATTAGGTGATGTAGATGTGGAGGGGATGGCCCAACGTGGAATGTCTCAAGGGGTACCACAAAGGCTAAGCTGGTTCACTCATTCATTTTTTTTAATTTTTTTGTTTCTTTGTTTGTTCGTTTGGTTTTTTGTTTTATTTTTGTCCCCATTTCAGCCGAGCCCCCAACTACCGCAGCTCCAACAACTCCAACTCCTACCTCTCCAACACCAGATCAGACTTGTAAGAGGATTCAGGGTTCTGAAGGTGTATTTGTTACTGGTCGGAACAATCGGTGGCATAATTGAATTTATAAATAATCATTCCAAAACCAAGTTATTTGACTATGCTTGCCTCCAATAGCTACATTTATAGATGTTTAGTTTATACATGTATTTGAATGTGGGTTATAATATATATAACTTCGGTGTAATTATCTACAGATCTGATAAAATCATATTGTTTGTGTATAACTGATTTAAATCAAATTACATTTTGCAATGTTCCTACAGATAAATAGCACATAATACTTCATCATCATTTCCATTGTGTTTATATGGTTTTCCTAGTCTGTCCAATAAATTGCAACTTTGAAACAAATCTGTGCGGGTGGGAACAGCTCATACAGGACAGTTTTGATTGGACAAGAAATTCAGGGCCCACTCCATCGCACCAAACCGGCCCAAACCAAGACCACACCACTGGAGGTAAAACTCAATGTCAGGCCTTGATATCACATTTGTTGTCTTTCTGTGTTGTGTTTTCTTTATTTCATTGTTCATGTCTATGGTGTTATTTACAACGCTCCTCTAGATGGTTTCTACATGTATATTGAGGGGAATAGTGTAACCCATGGAGATTCAGCCCGTCTGTTGAGCTCCCCTTGCCATTATGATGGCCCACTCTGTATGCACTTCTGGTACCACACGTATGGCTCAGCTGCAGCCATGGCCCTCAACATCTACCTACTCAAAGACAATAAATCTAGCAAGCTTTGGTCTGTGACGAACAACCATGGACCAGAATGGCATCCATTAGCAGTTGACATCAGAGTGTCTGGTCCATTCCAAGTAAGTCCAACGCAATATTCTGACACTATACGTATATAGGGGCTGAAATATTTTGGTTAAATGTTAGTTAAACACTATTCTTGCAAAGACTAATGGTCTTCTATGAGCATCATTTGAATCTAGTGCACCATTACAATTACCCATTCCCTCTTTCAGATTATAGTGGAGGGAATCCGAGGCTCTAATGCTCAATCAGATGTGGCCATCGATGATATTTCCATCCACTTTGGCTCATGCTCAGGTGACATTCACATACATATGCTGTATAACAACTTTAATTGTTGCATTTATGGTGAAAATACATTAAGATCTCCAATTATGGCCATACCAGGCATCACAGGGTTTAAACAAAGTCATTATTTACTTCCTTTAGGTAGGTTCCCTGGCCTGAATAGTGGAACTGAACTTCCTCCCACAACTACAGCAATCCTCCCCTCACATCCAGGTAAGTGCACTGGAAGTTATATTTTATGGGCCACTTGTTTCTGCAACAGAAAGCTGAAGTGCGGTTACAAATTAACTTTTGTTTCTAATAAACACTGAAGTGTGCAATTTTTAACGGTTACATTATAAGCTTGTCAATTTTTTTAGGAAGTTAGATAAGGGCTTTAATAATTAGTTCATGTTAATTTTTTGCCAATGTTTCCCTTCTAGTCTGCGATATTGACTGCACCTACGACAGCGGCCTTTGTAGCTGGAATCAGATGATCACAGATGCTTTTGACTGGACATGGCAAAGTGGTTCCACACCTACCTTGATGACTGGCCCCTCTGCTGACCACACTGGTGGTAATACACCTTTTCCCTATTCAGTATAATAAGTGGTGACAGATAGAATAACTGTGGGGATAAAAACTGATTTACCATGGAGTGTATCTGCCCATTTTGATCATTTCTTTTTTTTTTTCCTAGATGGTCACTATCTTTACATCGAGGCCAGCAGTGTGACACATGGAGACACTGCTCGTCTCATCAGCTCTGAGTGTTTAGATAATGGTCCTCAGTGTCTGCAGTTTTGGTACCATATGTACGGTTCAGCTGATACAATGGGCATAAATGTCTATTTGCTCCAAAACATATTAGCCAACAATGTTTGGCAGAAAAGAAATGACCAAGGAAATACATGGCAACTGGCTCAGGTGGACTTCACAACAACTGGAGCTTTCCAGGTCAGACACCTTCCACCAGAGAGGAAGCCAGTAACTTTGCAGTGGTAGAATATTAACATGTATATTCGTTTCCTAACTCAGATCGTCATTGAGGGGCGTAGAGGTTCCAACGAAGAGTCTGATGTGGCCATAGATGACGTAAAGCTTTATCGTGGTCGGTGCTCTGGTAAGAAACTTATACAAAGAATGCATGCCTCTATATCTAAACATGTTGCTTATTTTAAGGCTGTGTAGATTGATAACGTGTGATTTTTTTTGTAATTATTAACCTTTCTTGCAGATTTGAGTGGCGTTGTAACAAGTCCTCCTATACCTGATGGAAACACCACAGCTCCTCCAAGTGTTCCTTTGACGACTACTGCAGCTCCACTTACTACCCAGCCACCTGTAGCAAATGTCACCATTCCTCCAATAGTCGAAGCAACAACTGACCTAATTAACAAGGACAATGTCACTGAAACTCCCGATAACGCACTACCACCACACCCAGGTACATTCCACATTAAGTGTTTTGTGATTTCTGATCACTGATCTCAAAGCCATGTCTGTCTATGTTAGAGTCAACTTCTTACTGATATGTTTTCAGGAGGTTGCACAAGGGCCTCAACACTTAGTTATTTTAATTAATTACACTTTTTGTAAATGTATGTTTCCCTTCTAGTCTGCAGTATTGACTGTAACTTCGACAGCAGCCTTTGTAGCTGGAATCAGATGATGACAGATGCTTTTGACTGGACATGGCAAAGTGGCTCCACTCCCACCATGATGACTGGCCCTTCTTCAGATCACACTACAGGAGGTAATAAGACTCAGACACAAACCAGGTGATTTAGAGCTGTCATGAAAAAAAAGAAAACATGCTTTGTCAGTTTGACATCAGATACAGTCACGCCTATAAATGGTGAAAAACCCCATTGTTGAAGCAGTTCTTCCTTGTCAAACCAGAATGGTAGACTGACAGACGCTGTCAGGCCAAGAGTTCCTGATGTCTTGTATTTCATCAAGCTAAGATAAACTATGTTCCTTCTGTGAATTTGCCAGACAAGCTGCTGCTTGTAAATGAAGTATTTTCTTTTGCCTTTAAGTGTTTACAGTGAGTTTCAGCTGCAACTGGACCTTGAACGTGAAATTGAGACATCATAAGAGAACACATAAGACCACACGCAACTTGCTGTTCATCAATTGACTTGCTTAACTTTTTCATTTTTTTTGTACTAGTTGGCCATTATCTTTACATCGAAGCCAGCAGCGTGACACATGGAGACACAGCCCGCCTCATCAGCTTGGATTGTTCTTACACTGGTCCTCAGTGTTTGCAGTTCTGGTACCATATGTACGGTTCAGCAGATACAATGGGCATCAATGTCTACTTGTTCCACGACAGAAAGGCCCATGCTGTCTGGCAAAAGAGGAATGATCAAGGAAATAAATGGCATCTGGCTCAGATGGACTTGACAACAACCGGAGCTTTTCAGGTGAGTCACAAACCTAGTATGTTTCTTCTTCCTAATTATTATATAATTAATCTCTATGCAAATATTTATACTGATATTCAGTAGTAACCTGTCCACTTAATTTTAGATTATTTTTGAGGGACGAAGAGGTTCCAACGATCAGTCTGATGTGGCCATAGATGATGTATCGCTTCATCACGGGCACTGCACAGGTAATTCTGTCCATCTACTGACAGTCCTACTGACACATTGACACACTTAGTTTCACAACTGAAAATTGATGCAACTTAATTGTGAAATGCTGTTGCAGACGTGGCTAAACCAACAACCCCTGCTTCCACAACCTTGGATTCAGTTGCAACAGAAGGTCCAGAGCTTCCTCCAGTGAATAGCTCAACCCAACCACAAACAACAGCTTCACATCCACCATCAACTACTGTCTTTACAACAATCACCACAACAACCACAACCCCAACTCCTTGTGATACAAAAACTCCAACTGTGACCCCAACAACAAGACCACAGCTACCAATAACATCAAGACCAATAACAACAGCCACACTTGGACCCCAAACTACAGGTAGACCAGAACGACCAACAACAGCTAGACCACAGCCTCCAACAACAGCTAGACCACAACCCCCAACTACTGCTAGACCACAACCTTCAACAACACCTAGACCACAACCTCCAACAACAGCTATACCACAGCCTCCAACAACAGCTAGACCACAGCCTCCAACAACAGCTAGACCACAGCCTCCAACAACAGCTGGACCACAGCCTCCAACAACAGCTAGACCACAGCCTCCAACAACACCTAGACCACAACCCCCAACAACAGCTTCACATCCACCATCAACTACTGTCTTTACAACAGTCACCACAACAACCACAACCCCAACTCCTTGTGATACAAAAACACCAACTGTGACCCCAACAACAAGACCACAGCTACCAATAACATCAAGACCAATAACAACAGCCACACTTGGACCCCAAACTACAGGTAGACCAGAACGACCAACAACAGCTAGACCACAGCCTCCAACTACTGCTAGACCACAACCTTCAACAACACCTAGACCACAACCTCCAACAACAGCTAGACCACAACCCCCAACTACTGCTAGACCACAACCTTCAACAACAGCTAGACCACAACCCCCAACAACAGCTAGACCACAACCCCCAACAACTGCTAGACCACAACCTTCAACAACACCTAGACCACAACCCCCAACTACAGCTAGACCACAACCTCCAACAACAGCTAGACCACAACCCCCAACAACAGCTAGACCACAACCCCCAACAACAGCTAGACCACAACCATCAACTACACCTGAAACAAGTAAGTTATCAGTTAACATTTCCCAAGAAATATAGACTAGGTTTTCAGTATGAGCGCAGATATTTTACTCTATCTACTCTACGAAATTGAACAATGACTAAAACATGTTCTGTTTAAGGGTAGCAATGATTAGGCTGTTTTTGTTTGTCATTTTAAGATTATGACTAATATACCCTGTCCCTACCTTTCTGTGTCTCTCTCTAGCACCCTCTTGCCCAAAGAACAGTCACTATACCAACTGTAAAACTGCCTGCAGCCCCACCTGCACACACCTGAATGGCCCACCAGGCTGCAGTAACAATGAGGATTGTATGCAAGGATGTGTATGCGATGAAGGCTTTGTGCAGAAAGGAAGGATGTGTGTCCCTATCCAACAGTGTGGATGTGTGGATGGGAGTGGCACTGTATATCAGGTGACTGACAGGACTGACTCTTCAATCAATCAATCAATGGCACAAGGCAAACACAGTGATGATTTTTAAAACCATAAAACTATTTTCTGAAAGCACAAGCATTACTGCCAGAAATGGTTCATGTGGACAGTGAGGCCCAAGCATTACAAACACTCTCTCTTTCTTGTCAGTTCAATGAAGTGTGGTACACCAATCACTGCCAGCAGAAATGTGAATGCGAGAAATACCAAGGCATGGGAAGGATTGATTGTGACAGCGAAGATGAGTGCGATGGAAATGCTGTCTGCCTTCAGAACGAGGAGGGCAATTATTACTGCCAGTCTACAGGTGCTGTAAATGCCAACACTTAACACTGTGATGCATCTCAAACCACACATTTTATTCACTAATTTATGAATTTCTTTACATTTTTTGCTCCACAGGCTTCAATGAGTGTACCATCAAGACTGAGTACAAAACCTTTGATAAAATGAAGTATGACTTTCAAGGTGAGCACTCATATGTGCTGGTCCAGACCAAGATCCTCCAAAGTAACCTTCCAGATGTCTACATTGAGGCCATCAATAGGCGAACTGAAGATGATGAAGACAGTCACCAGCATAGTGACAGCAGCAGTGAAGAAAACCACAGTCGTAGAGTCAGGGATGAAGATGAAGATGACAGTTATGATGATGAAGATGATGATGACAGTGAAGAGCATGAGGAAGACCACAGATTACAAGCACTTAAAATCAGAGTGTACAATCACACGGTGGAGTTCAGGGAGAGACGAAAGCTGGTTGTAAGTATCAAGGGCATTTTTAACAACATACTGCCTCCATCTCATTTTCCTGTGGCGCCTTTTCTGCAGACACAATAATTTGTTCATAGGATATCATCATATTTCTGCCTGCCCACAAACATTTGTGAAAGCGCTGTGGGAAATAACCAACACTCTTTCACATTTTCTCTGTGAGGTGTTACAACAGCAGCGAGGCAGATGATGTGCTATGTGCTGTTGTGTTAAATTATGCTCTGTCATATGTTATTTCCCTCTTGGCACATCACACATGTTTGTGTGCACGCGTAGGAGAGGGACGGAGAGAGAGTGACAGAAAGAGTGACAGAGCATGCAAAAAAAGGTGCAGCATTGATTTATTAATTCAGAAGTAAGACCTGCACGCTCTCAAAAGTTAATTCTAACAAGGCCTGCACACACAGTATTTTGTATTCAATATCCAAAGACTACTGGTATTTAAGCTGGAGCATATTTAAGCTGTCTGTCATTCAAACTATAAAATCTTTGAAAATCGTATGGCTAACATTTTTAAATGTTTCATACAATTATAGACAGAATTATTTGTTCAAATCCAATTATCCATTATGATTCAAGGTCACTAAGGTCATAAAAATATCTAACACAAAGTAGAAGTGTCAACAGTTTTGTATACGTTTGTTCATAAAGTACAAATTAAAATTTTGAACTAATAAACTGGTCTAGTTGAAAGGTGATAACCAGAGAGTCACATGGATTTATTCCATTCATTCCAAAATCAAACCAGTTTAAGCTCCTGACTTGCCCAACCCTAACAATCATCAAAAGAATAAATACTAGATGAGGTAAGTCTTCTTAAACACGATGAATTGCATTGACACGTCCCTCTGCTCTGTCTCCCTACAGGTGGATGGAAGAAGAGCCCGCACTCCTGTCTCACCAACTGCTGGTCTAAACATCTATGAGCATTTTTCCCGCATCTACCTGAAGACAGACTTTGGTCTCTCAGTGGAGTTTGATGGACACGGCAAAGCAGGTAACTAATGTACACCTCACTAAACAAGTCTAATAGGCAGTATTCCTGGAACCTGGATTTGGGACAAATTTTTGACATAACAATTTATCATTTCATCCAATTTTGTGCCCGCAGAGATCATTCTACCACGCATATATAGAAGGAAGATGGGGGGTCTCTGTGGGAACTTTGACGGTCAAAAGCAGAATGACTGGATGAAGCCGGATGGTACCAGGGCCAGGAGCGCTCAAGAGTTTGGAGAAAGCTGGAGAGTATGAATATCAGATCCAAGTAAGCATAAAAGCACTTAAAATTGCCCTGTAGAGATTGCCCTGTTTTGACCATTAGTAGAAACATTAGATTCATGGAGATTTTATCTCTTCCTCAGAGAACACACCCACTCCCAAACCAGGACCTCACATAAACATTGACCAGTGATAATGATGTCCAGTTTCCTTTGGGACCATAAATACTGGATGAACTCCTCTCTGTTATACACAAATCATAGTAAAATGTGCTGCATATATTCTGTGATTTTGCATTTTTTGAGGAATCTGATGTCAAACTTTTAAATATATATATAAAAAGTTACTCATCCTTCTGAAATCTCAACATCTTGGCGCTTCTGAAGAAATCTTATTTCTATATTCCGTCATAATATTTTAGACTTTTCAATGTAGTGAGTCCCCATGACCCACAGGTGGTCACTTGAGTGTGTCACCAATAAAATGTTTTTTTTTTGTTTGTTTGTTCTTTGTCAAATCAGTATTAAACTCATATTTGATGTTATATGGTTGTAATTATGGTTTCATTCATGTATGCTGAATATTACAGAACATTTGGACATGAACAAACAAACTTAATTTAATTTTAAAGCTTTATTTTATCAGCTTATATTATCAGACACTTAATATCCACATATTACATGTGGAACAAAAATTATTGAAAATACAATTAAAATATAAAGCTCACCTGTTCCTCCCATTATACCTCTATACAATCTATATAATGTATACATAGACATATACACAGAGATTAGCAAATAACCATTAGCAAACAAATCATTCTTGTGTATTAAGTTACTAATCGGAGTGCAGAGGAAGTCTTGGAATAAATTATTTTTACCTCTTCTCATGAAATGTTTGTGACAATGTGGTTTATTCCTGACAGATAAATTGTATCTTCTCAAAACTTTATTGATCCATCTCATGGATTTATTGTTCACAATGTAGTATTTACCGAGGGAAAAATAGGATCTGTGTTGCCATAGGTCTAGTCACTCTAGTCTCAAGTGTAGCTTCAACTGCATTCTTGAAATATTTAGCTGCAGAACTGAAGTCTACTACTGAACATGGTAACGTGATATGATTCTGTGAAGACAAAGCAGTTATTTTCTCGTAGACAATAGGATTATTATTCTCCAGAATCTCCCTGTTAGTTTGTGTTTTCAATTTTCTGTGACCTTCATATATGTGTATAAATAAGCCTTGGTGATACACAGCAGCCACACACAGTCATGGACTGGCTCATATTGTACTTTCTTCTGTTGGGGTTGCTACCTCTCTATGATGGTGAGTAAAACATTATCACATTTAATATTTAACAGGTTAATTAAATAAAGTCATGGCATAATTATCTCATTATACATAAATGTGTTTAAATAATGAAATATTTAGAATACAAAATTACAAGGTACACTTTTTTTTTTTTTACCAGTAAGCTTTATTTTATTGTTCTTTGATTTGCTTAACAGAAAGCTAATTCCTCGCCACATGATTTAATAATTTAAAAACTGCCTGACTCAGCTAATTGGATTATTTCAAAAGCTAGGCCTAATGGTAAATAATTCAACACTCACAAGTGCAGTTCGACTGTAAATTAAATATTAAATTAAATTAAATTCAAAAAGCTCCTGATGCATGTGGACAGGTTTAAGCTAAATCATTGGTGGCTTTGTAGGATGTCAGAAATTAAAGTAGTAAATGAATATAATTTACTTGTTGTCTTATTACATGTTGGTCAGAGGTCAGTATGTTAATCGCCCTGTGTGTGCATTACTGTAATACGTAGGCACTGTGTATATAACAAATTAAAAAATAACCAAATCTGAAACTAAATATTAAGCTAAGAAAAGAGGCTTGTTTACGTAAAGGGTTAATGTAAAGTCCTGATGATGGCGAAACCATTATTAAGAAACTGCTATTTATACAGACACTGATTCCTTTCTCCATCTGTAACCAGTGTCTGTTTAAATAGCAGTTTGAATAAAATTAGCCTGAATAAATTTGGAAATTTGGCAAAACAAAATGTTAATTACCCTCCACAGTCTCTAGTACTACAACACCCAACACAACAGGCAGCAGTGCAACATCTAAACTGGTGAAAGTACGCACAACCTCTGCCGCCACAGTTTCTGATACTACAGCAAACAGCAATACTACTACTGCTACTCCAACAGATCCTCCTCACATGCATCCATGCCCTGTGGGGTGCCACAGGGATCTATTCCCGGCCCTATTCTGTTTTCATTGTATATGCTAGCTCTGGGATCAATTACATAAAAACACAACCTGTTTTTTCACTTTTATGCTGATGATTTGCAGATATATTTACCCATGTGACCAAACGAAAACACTGCATTTACTAAGCTGCTGGGCTGCAATACAGATATAAAGCAGTGGCTGAACTTTATGCACTTAAATGACAGCAAAACTGTATTTTGCTTGTTTCACCCACTTTTTTAGATTGGCGTTCAATTCTGACTAGGGCAGTACTGTTTCTTAGGCGTACTCATTCTGTCTGCTCCTTCCTATGAATTTATGGTAGACTTTTAATACCCTGCTATGCCGCAGCACTACAGCACTTTTAATTATATTTGTATGTTATGTATGTGTTATGTATTGTTTTACGGCTTTGTTGTAAAGCACTTTGGGTATTTTAATAAATTTGATTTGATTTGATATAACATGAACATAATATTTTGTGTGTGCCACTTAACATGCCATTGGAAATTACATTAATAAAAGAAATTAAAAAATAAAAACTGTATATTACCAAGTTTCTGGTTGTGGAGCTTTTTAATGTTAACTCCATTGAGCCACTTTGTTTGCTTGCTTCCATGGCTGTAGTACATTTCATATCAGGCAACCAACCAACTATTGACATGGGCAGCCGATGAAACAAAGCAAATTTTAAAATGAGCATTTGTATTGTTGTAAAGAAGCTACTTCTTCAATTTAGCATCTTTCCTTATTCTCTGATGACATAGCATGGTCATTTTATGAATGATTATGAATTGTCTGAAAACCATTAGTCACATTAGTCGCATCTTATTGGGAAGATTGAATGTGATTGCTCAAGCTATGGCTTAAGGCTTATCTTGTTTTTCCAATCAAATGAAATCACAATGTCCTTTTTTTCATTTTCCAGCTCAAACAACAGCTATTCCAACAGGTAATATCCACAACACCACCTGACACCTCACTGTACGCCACACAACCTGCTCCCATTCCTCTGGTACAACATATTCTGTCTATATTAAACCCATAATAAACAGCAACACAACTCTTGAGCCTTTCTGCTGCATCCAAGCAATATGTATCAAACATATCATTCTCATTCTGATTTGGATCCTTGCCAACCTGTCCCTGGTAACTAAGAAGTCTGCCAGGCAGCCTCATGACTACAACTACCTCCGCTATTACTACTACACTACCTTCTATAGCAAAAAGCTGTGCCAGTCATCTGCTTGATTAAGTTATCAGAGTGCTCTTCAAATAACACACTGAAGTTACAGATAGGGCGGCACGGTGGTGCAGTGGTTAGCACTGTCGCCTCACAGCAAGAAGCTTCCTGCTTTGTACTTTCTGTGTGGAGTTAATGTGAGTGTGAATAGTTGTTTGTTCGTTGTGCCCTGAGATGCTATGGCGACTTGTCCGTGGTGTAACCCCTGAGCCTCTCGCCCAGTGTCAGCTGGGATAGGCTCCAGCCCTTCTACGACCCTAGTGAGGATAAGCGGTTAGATATAACATATGTGTGTATGTAAGTTAAAGATATAAATCAGTGTTGATCTTTTGTATGTGCTGTGTGTGCTGCAGGCTGTGCAGGTCCGCCCGCGCTGTGCTGCTCTGCAGGGTCCAACTGTTTCAGGGGGTGCTACTGTGACGAGGGGTGCTTGTTATTTAACGACTGCTGTCCTGACTACACGTCAACCTGCAAACAACGTAAGTAAGGGTGGACAGAAAACTAAGAAAGGTACACAGTTATGTCAGTTGAGGATAGGACTTTGAGGTTTTAAGGTTTACAGTGCAAATCTTTATTTCTCAACTATTCGTTTTGGGGGTGGCTTTATGAAAATACTGGTGTCCCTGTCTGATACAGCAAGAGAGGAACAGAGAGAGGCCAAACAGTAAGCAAGTGTGTGTGTGGGATGAGACAGAGGTGTATTTGTGAAAGCTGAAAAGAGAAGGAACTAAGGTATTTAAGGTAATTACAAATAATAAATAATCTTACAATTTCATCATCAACAGTTTCATCAACAACAGCACCCAACGCAACATCTGCCGGGCTGAATGTGAGCGGAAGTACACCTACACCAGCAGATTACAGCACAACTTCATCTGTCTCTGTAAAGGCAGCACCCAGCACAACGAACAGCAATACTACCTTAGCATCTACAGCAACAGCACCTAGTCCATCTACAGTATTGAATCTGACCACAACCTCGGCCTCTACAGACTCAAATACTACACTAACCAGCACAGCAAACAGCAATACTACTGGTTCTCTAACAGATATCAGTACAACTTCAGCATCCACAGTCTCTACTACTACGGCAACCAGTGAAGAACGCAGCAGTACATCTACACCAGCAAATAATGGCACAACATTACTAGTCTCTGTAACAACAGCACCCAGCACAACAAGCACAGGATCAGCTACTATAGGAAGCACCAGCACTGCGACATCCAAGGTGGCCTCGGCCTCCACAGTCTCTGCTACCACAGCAACCAGAGAAACAAACAGCAGTACATCTACACCAGCAGATGACAGCACAACTTCATCAGTCTCTGCAACAACTGCACCCAGTACAACATCTACAGTACTGAATGTGAGTATAACCTCTGCCTCTGCAGTCTCTAGTACTCCAGCAACCAGCACAACAAACAGCAATGTTACCTCAACACTAGCAGCTGTTAGTACAACTTCAACACCAACCGTCTCTGATAGTGCAACTAGCATGAAAGGCAGCACTGCGACATCTACACTGGCAAATAATGTCACAGCTTCATCATTCTCACCAGCAACAGGAGCCAGTACAACATCTGCAGTATTAAATGTGAGCTCCACACTCTCCACTACTACAGCAACAAGTGAAACACGCAGCACAACAACAAACACAATCTCTGACACTACAGCAACTAGCATGAATGGCAGCACTGTGACATCTACACTGGGCAGCAATGTCACAACCTCATCATTTACAGTTTCATCAACATCAGGACCCAGCACAACATCTGCAGCACTGAATGTGAGCACAACCTCGGCCTCCACAGTTTCTAATACTACAGCAACAAGTGACACAAGCAGCAGTACATCTACACCAGCAGATGACAGCACAACTTCATCAGTTTCTGCAACAACAGCAACCAGTACAACAGATAGCGATATTACCTTAGCCTCTACAGCAACAGCACCGAGTACAACATCGACAGTACTGAATGTGAGCACAACCTCAGCCTCTACAGCCTCTGATCCTACAGTGATCAGCCCAGGAAGCAGCAATGCTGACGCTGTTTCAACAGATATCAGCACAACTTCAGCATCCACAGTCTCTAATACCACAGCCATCACCGAAACACACAGCAGTACATCTACACCACCAAGTAACGGCACAACTTCAGTCTCTGCAACGACAGCACCCAGCACAACAAACACAGTCTCTGCTACTATAGCAAGCAGCAAAACTGTGACATCCACCATGGATGATAATATCACAACTTCATCATCTACAGTCTTGTCGGCAACAGGACCCAGCACAACATCTGCAGCACTGAATGTGAGCACAACCTCGACCTCCACAGCCTCTAAAACTACAGCAACCAGTGAAACCATGAGCAGTACATCTACACCTTCAGATGACAGCACACCTTCATCAGTCCCTTTAAAAACAACACCCAGCACAACAAACAGCAATACTACCTCAACAGTAGAAAATATCAATACAACTTTAGCACCGACAGTCTCTGATGCTACGAGAACTAGCATGAAAGGCAGCACTGCGACATCTACACTGGCAAATAATGTCACAGCTTCATCAATTACAGTCTCATCAGCAACAGGACCCAGTACGACGCCTGCAGTACTGAATGTGAGCACAACCTCGACCTCCACAGTTTCTGATACTACAGCAACCAATTACACAAGCAGCAGTACATCTACACCAGCAGATGACAGCACAACGTCATCAGTCTCTGCAACAACAGCAACCAGTACAACATCTACAGTACTGGATGTGAGCACAACCTCGACCTCCACACTCTCCACTACTACAGCAACAAGTGAAACAAGCAGCACAACAACAAACACAATCTCTGACACTACAGCAACTAGCATGAATGGCAGCATTGCGACATCTACACTGGGCAACAATGTCACAACCCCATCATTTACAGGTGCATCTATATCAGGACCCAGCACAACATCTGCAGCACTGAATGTGAGCACAACCTCGGCCTCCACAGTTTCTAATACTACAGCAACCAGTGACACAAGCAGCAGTACATCTACACCAGAACATAACAGCACTACTTCAACAGTCTCTGTATCAATGAACATAAATGGTGGCACTGCAACATCTGCGCTGGTGGAAAGGAGTACAACATCATCATCCACAATCTCTGATACGAGAGCAACCAGACAAACAAGCATCAGTACAACTACACGAGCAGATAACAGCTCAACTTCATCAATGTCTTTAACTACAGCACCCGGCACAACAAACAGCAACACAACCTCAACACCAGCAGAAATCAATACAACTTTAGTATCAACAGTCTCTGATACTGCCACACGCAGCACTGGCATTATTGCGACATCCACACTGGCAACATCAACATCCCAAGTCAACAACACTACAGCAACCACTGAAACAAGCAGCAGTATGACTACACCAGCAGATAACAGCACACCTTCATTGAGCTCACCCTCAGTGTCCATAAGGTTTTCTACTACAGAAACCAGCCAAACAAGTAGCAGTACTACACCTACACCAGTAAATGGACTCATAAATTCAGCATCCACAGTCCCAGGTTGGTCTTTATGACATGCATCCAAAGAGAGGAATTCATTCTTTACGTAACTGCTGAAAAAAAATGGATCTGAGCTAACAATAATCTGATGACGAACTGATTACTGATGAACTCATGATGACTCACCACCTCAGGCTTTTCAATGTTTCCTTGTCCTCATCACAGGGACAGCACTGACAGAAACTAGTACAACTCTGGATACTAGTAGTGTCATATCTCCACCAGCAGATGGGAGCGAATCTGGAGTTTCCAACAAGGAGACAGGTTCCAGGACCACCACCAGCTCAGATAAAGGTGCAGTCATTCACATGCTGATTTTTTCCGTGATGCAGTTCACATTTTGAACAGCAAAATAAATTCCTCTTTCCACCTCTCTTTTGTCAGATTCCCAGACAGCGACTGTTCACCTAAAACTTTCTGTTTTATCTCATAATGGGGGAAATAAGGATGCACTGTTAGAGGCTATATCTAATGTAAGTCAACAATTTTTCACATGATGCATTCACAGTATCACAAAAACAGTATTAAACACACCTCTCTTCTCTCTCACAGTTTGTATCCCAGGCGCTTCTCCCGCAGAACTGTGAAGGCTGCACTGGAACGATCAGACACATCAAATCCACCTGAGAAAGGGCCCACGTTTCAGCTGTTTGGACATATATTATACAGTGATTTTGCATTGTTCTACTGCACATGAATGTAGAATCTGTAGGCACGAGACCATGAATTAAGCATGACTTAAGGGATTTGGCTTTTTATTAGTGTTAAAAGTTATGTGCATCCATACGCAGATATCTGTTCATAGCAGAAATGTGTCTTCCTCATCAGTCTCGTGTATTGAGTTGTTAAGTTGAGTGAATGAATAACTGTATTCCAGTTTCTGGATATTATTCAAAGGTGATATTATTACAGCTGTGCATGTACTGTATGCATATACTACACCGCAGACTTAATGGACACGATACAATGTGTTTAAATGATAATTTTGCATAACTATGAATGGATTATTTATCACTATCTGATACTGTTGGAATGATTATTGAAAATGTTGCTTCCACTTGTTGCACTGTTGTAATAAATGAACACTGTTGTTGGATCTGTGTTGCCATTAGTCTAGCCATTTCAACTGCATTCTTGAAATATTTACCTACGGGACTGAAGTCTACAGAACATCCGTAATGTGATATGATTATTTTTAGCTAGGTGTTTCCTGGTAGACAATAGTATTATTCTTGTCCAGAATTGGCCTGAAACAGTTGCACACACACAGTCATGGATTGCCTTGTATTGTACTTTCTTCTGCTGGCGTTGCTACCTCTCTATGACGGTGAGTACAACATGATCACTTTTAATAGTGTTTACAGTAAACCGTTCATTGAAAATGCATTTAACTGATTAAAAAAAAGGATACACAGTAACAACAAAGTACACTTAACCAGCATGCTTTATTTCATTGTTTTTTGACCTGCTTAATACAAAAGCTAATTCATTGCCAAATGATTTGATCATTTAAAATCACCCATTCTTGAGAATTGGGACAAAAACTTACTTTTGGGGTTTTGTTGTGTTTTTTTTATTCTTCAATTATGTAAAGAATGTTTTCTTCTTTTTTAAAAAAATCTATTTCTTGGCCAATAAAGTATTTCTTAAATAGGCAATCTTTGTAGCTGAGGACTTTGTCAACTCCATCAGCACTTTAAATTTTATACTATTATCATATAAAAGATGAAGAAAATGTTTTAATGATGTTTGCTGTCTTAAGTACGAGATTACTTAATTAGCTGTATAATCAAAACATTTCATATCTTTAATTCAAGAAATAAATACAGTTTAACGTTGATAACTTAAGATTTCTTGTACAAAAAAAAATTTCATTGACATGAATTCATTTTATAAACCATTATGAACATTCATTTAATGAATAAAACAGAAAAAATGTGTCTGACGGAGGTGACCTCTTTGACAGAGTTGACAGCCAACTGTCCATCAGTTTTATTTTTACACCCCGTTTTCCTCATTCATTCATCTCTCATTGTTTCCATTTTTTCTGACTTCTGATTTTCTATCCTCTCTCTTCTTTCTCTCATACTTTCCTTTTATACTTTGGTAAAAGTGAATGTTGTTTTACCTTAATCTCAATCAGATGACATAACAATGTCCTTTTCACTATCTTTTCATCTTCTAGCTCAAACAACACCAACAGGTAATATCCACACCTCACTGTGCAATGCATTTTGTCTCTACGTACACCCCTTTCAAGACTCTCTGCGTCATCTAACAAGATGCGTCAAACATTTGATTGATTGATGATTGATTTGATTTGACTGATTTAGATCACTGCCAACATGTCCTTGGAAACTAACAGCTCTGTCAGATAGCCACAAAATATCTCACTGGTTTCCTCAATCTAGAAACTCGTGACTACAACTACCATTACTACTACACTACCCCCAAAAGCTGTGCATCTGTTTCATAACTGACCTGCTAAATCATGATTTTGTAAGTTATCAGAGTGCTCTTCAAATAACACACTGTTGTAAATCAGCATTGATCTGATATAACTATATTACTGTACGGTGTGTGCTGCAGGCTGTGCAGGTCCACCCGTGCTGTGCTGCGCTTCTGGGTGTAACACGGGATCGTGTTTCTGTGATGTGCTCTGCTTGTCATTTAACGACTGCTGTCCTGACTACAGATCAACCTGCATACAACGTAAGTGAGAGTGAACCCAAATCAAAGAAAGGTACACGGTTACATCAGTTTAGGATATGACTTTGAGGTTTTAAGGATTACAGTGCAAATCTGTAATCCTTGACTACAGCTTTTACCAATGCGCCGCCACCAAGCAGCAGTACTACATCTTAGGGTTATTGATACTTTTTTGATACCACATCATCATCATTGGGTCTGATCATTATTTTTACATGAAATAGTATCTAAAGTACTGAAGTCATTAAATCTACAGCCAGAATGAATTCTCTATCTGAGCCATAGAGAAAGAATAGGAAATTTCTCCTCTCCAATTTCCATGGGAGTAGATGGGTCTGATGGTGGGGGTCCTGGCACATCAGCGCATCCCCCTCCAAAACTTTAACTTTGACAGCTTCAGCAGTGATATTGCTAGGTAGCTCACAAATTTTTCTATGTTTCATTTGTTTGCTAAGGATTTCTATTTTTAACCCTGGTGTCAAAAGAAATATTGATTTTTTTTTTTAAATACTAGTATTTTATGGAAGTTTAAAATTCTGGTATTGTGACAACCTTACTTCTTCTACATTTGCAAATAATCTTACAACTTCATCATCCACAGTCTCGTCAACATCAGCACCCAGCACAACTTCTGCAGTACTGACTGTAAGCACAACTTCAACCTCCACAGTTTCTGATACTACAGCAACCAATGAGACAACCAGCAGTACATCTACACCAGCAGATGACAGCACAACTTCATCAGTCTCTGCAACAACAGCAACAATCACAACAAATAGCGATACTACCTTAGCATCTACAGCAAAAGCACCCAGCACAACATCGACAGTATTGAATGTGAGCACAACCTCAGCCTCTACAGCCTCTGATCCTACAGTGGCCAGGCCAGCAAACAGGAATGCTGACGCTATTTTAGCAGATATCGGTACAACTTCAGCATCCACAGTCACAGCTTCATCACCTACAGTCTTGTCGGCAACAGGACCCAGCACAACATCTGCAGCACTGAATGTGAGCACAACCTCGACCTCCACAGTCTCTAATACTACAGCAACCAGTGAAACCACGAGCAGTACATCTACACCTTCAGATGACAGCACACCATCATCCATCCCTTTAAAGCCGGCGCCCAGCACAACAAACAGCAATACTACCTCAACAGTAGCAATTATCAGTACAACTTCAGCACCAACCGTCTCTGATAGTGCAACTAGCATGAAAGGCAGCACTGCGACATCTAACCAGGAAAATAATGTCACAGCTTCATTATCTACAGTCGCATCAGCAACAGGACCCAGTACGACATCGGCAGCACTGAATGTGAGCACAACCTCGACAGTCTCTACTAACACAGAGACCAATGCAACAAGCATCAGTACATCTGAATCAGCAGATAACACCACCACATCATCAGACTCTGTAATGACAGAAATAAGCACAACAAATAGCTATACTACCTTAGCATCTACAGCAACATCACCCAGTACAACATCGACAGTACTGAATGTGAGCACAACCTCAGCCTCTACAGCCTCTGATCCTACAGTGATCGGCCCAGAAAACAACAATGCTGACGCTATCTCCGCAGATATCAGTACAACTTCAGCATCCACGGTCTCTAATACCACAGCCATCACTGAAACACACAGCAGTACATCCACATCAGCAATTAACGGCACAGCTTCATCAATCTCCGAAAAAACAGCACCCAGCACAACAAACACAGTCTCTGCCAATAAAACAACACGTATAAAAGGCAGCACTGCAACATCTACACTAGCAGATACTGTCACAACTCACCTATCACCTAGAGTCTCACCTGCCACAGGACCCAGTACAACAGATGTGGCACTAAATTTTAGCACAACCTCGACCTCCACACTCTCTGCTACTACAGCAACAAGTGAAACAAGCAGCAGTATGAGTACAGGAACAAGCAACACAACGGCAAATAATGTCACAACTCCATCATCCACAGTCTTGTCGGCAACAGCACCCAGTACAACATCTGCAGTACTGAATGTGAGCACCAATGCCGCTTCTACAGTCTCGAATGCTGCACAAACCCCTGAAACAAGCAGCAGTACATCTACACCAGCAACTGCAATTTCTAAAGCACCCTGCACAACAAACAGCAGTACTTCCTCTATGCTACCAGATACCAGCACAACTTCTGCATTGCCAACAGCTGTTGTTACAGCACCCAGAACAAAAAACAACAGTGCATCTGCATCAACAGATACCAGCACATCCCTGTTATCCACAGTTTCTTCAACAACAGCAGCCAGTGCAACAAGCAGCACTACTGCACAACTAAATTTGAGCTCACCTTCAGTGTCCATAAGGTTTTCTACTACAGAAACCAGCCAAACAATTAGCAGTACTACACCTACACCAGTAAATGGACTCATAAATTCAGCATCCACAGTCCCAGGTTGGTCTTTATGACATGCATCCAAAGAGATGAATTCATTCTTTACGTAACTGCTGAAAAAAATGGATCTGAGCTAACAATAACCTGATGACGAACTGATTACTGATGAACTCATGATGACTCACCACCTCAGGCTTTTCAATGTTTCCTTGTCCTCATCACAGGGACAGCACTGACAGAAACTAGTACAACTCTGGATACTAGTAGTGTCATATCTCCACCAGCAGATGGGAGCGAATCTGGAGTTTCCAACAAAGAGACAGGTTCCAGGACCACCACCAGCTCAGATAAAGGTGCAGTCATTCACATGCTGATTTTTTCCGTGATGCAGTTCACATTTTGAACAGCAAAATAAATTCCTCTTTCCACCTCTCTTTTGTCAGATTCCCAAACAGCGACTGTTCACATAAAACTTTCTGTTTTGTCTCATAATGGGGGAAATAAGGATGCACTGTTAGAGGCTATATCTAATGTAAGTCAACAATTTTTCACATGATGCATTCACAGTATCACAAAAACAGTATTAAACACACCTCTCTTCTCTCTCACAGTTTGTATCCCAGGCGCTTCTCCCGCAGAACTGTGAAGGCTGCACTGGAACGATCAGACACATCAAATCCACCTGAGAAAGGGCCCACGTTTCAGCTGTTTGGACACATCAGACACACCACACTTTAGAGGACTCTGTTTAAATGGAATAAACTGTCAAAGTACTTCACCGTTTACTATTGCACATATATTATTCAGTGATTTTGCATTGTTCTTCTGTACATGAATGTAGAATCTGTAGGCAAGAGACCATGAATTAAGCATTCCCGTTTTCATTTGTACTCCAAGTAGTACTGAATAGTCACGTTTAATCAGGTCTGGTTGGAAGCAGGTAACAGGCCATGTAGAAAGTGGTGGAAAGAGGTGGAAAGTACTGTCTAAAATTCAATTTCGGAACCTGGAAACGGCTATCGCCAGACAACGGTTTGTTTTTTTTATTTGCGCTAAAAGTTATGTGCATCCATACGCAGATATCTGTTCATAGCAGAAATGTGTCTTCCTCATCATACTCGCGAATTGAGCTGTTAAGTTGAGTGAATGAATAACTGTATCCAATTTCTGGATATATTATTCAAAGGTTATATTCTTACAGCTGTACATATACTGTATGTATATTCTACAGCGTAGACCTAATGGACATGATACAGTGTGTTTAAATGATAATTTTGCATAACTATGAATGGATTATTTATCACTATCTGATACTGTTGGAATGATTATTGAAAATGTTGCTTCCACTTGTTGCACTGTTGTAATAAATGAACACTGTTGTTGGATCTGTGTTGCCATTAGTCTAGCCATTTCAACTGCAACCTTGAAATATTTACCTACAGGACTGAGGTCTACAGAACACCCACAATATAATATGTAAAGCTACAGTTTCACACACAGCTTGTATTGCATTGTACTGCACTTTTCTTTCTTTTTTCCCCCTTTGTCTTTTATTTACATCCCTCCCGTAGAACATACAGTAACAATACAATTTGAGACACATACTTACATAAGCACACACTGACACATACTCACCCCCGTGCACAAATATAAGGTAGAACACAAATTAAATAACTATTCCGATATCTTTTACAATTTTCTTTTAGGTAAATCCATCATTAATAATATTCATGTTTCCAAGAAGTCCAAAATCCAAGAATTTAGTCTATATAAGATCTATCAGGTAATCGAACCCTGGGCTTCCACAGCAAGGACTGAGCCTTTGCACATGGGGTGGCTGTTCTACCAACTGAGCTAAACACTGCCTCAGAGACTAGTTTTTCTGTTGTTCCAGATAAATTGACCAATTATTAATTTGTTAAGTGTATCATAGAACATATTTGATAGCGGCAGTGGGATTGTTTGAAAAGAATATCAAAATGTAAGTAAAATAGTCATTTTTATCTCAACCTATCGTGGAGATATGCAAACTGGACCATCGATTCAGTGCTTAAGTTACATCATCCACCAAGGGGTCATAGCTTGTTGGGATTATTTCATTGAGTTCAGGGGTGATTTTTACACCTGGGTACCTAAAACCTTCAGTAGTTATCATAAATGTGATTTTGCATTGTTCTTCTGTACATGAATGTAGAATCTGTAGGCAAGAGACCATCACTTATTAATGGACTTTGTGGGAGTAGCTGTTTGAGTCATATAATGACAATGCCACTTGATTCAGGTTAAACAACATTCAAGTGAAGCCTTGGATTACACAACAAACGGATGTATGCATATATGAACCCAGAATGTAATATGTGAAGCTGTAGTTAAGTTGCACACACACAGTACAGTTGTATTGTACTTTCTTCTGCTGGCGTTGCTACCCCTCTATGATGGTGAGTAAAACATTATCACATTTAATATTGTTTACAGTAAACCGTTCACTGAAAATGCATTTAACTGATAAAAAAAAGAGAATACACAGTTACAACAAAGTACACTTAACCAGCATGCTTTATTTCATTCTTTTTTGACTTGCTTAATACAAAAGCGAATTCATTGCCAAATGATTTGATAATTTAAAATCACCCATTCTTGAGAATTGGGACAAAGCCTTACGGAAGATGATTAGAGCCACATAAAAAAAAAAAAAAACTTTCAGAATTCTGACTTTTAAACTCAGAATTGTCGGAACCATTTGCCGGTTTCTGTAAAGAATTTCTTTTTTTTTTTTTTTTAAATCTATTTCTTGGCCAATAAAGTATTTCTTAAATAGGCAATCTTTGTAGCTGAGGACTGTCAACTCCATCAGCACTTTAAATTTCCTACTATTATCATATAAACGATGAAGAAAATGTTTTAATGATGTTTGCTGTCTTAAGTATGAGATTACTTAATTAGCTGTATAATCAAAACGTTTCATATCTTTAATTCAAGAAATAAATACAATTTAACGTTGATAACTTAAGATTTCTTGTACAAAAATATTCATTGACATGAATTCATTTTATAAACCAATATGAACATTCATTTAATGAATAAAACAGAAAAAATGTGTCTGACGGAGGTGACCTCTTTGACAGAGTTGACAGCCAACTGTCCATCAGTTTTATTTTTACAACCCGTTTTTCTTATTCATTCATCTTCACAGCGAAGGGATGCGTGGTGATGTCACTCATACACGTGCGTGAGTACATGCCTGAGGGCTGGTGACATCACGTGCGTGCATGCATGCGTGTGGACCTATGTGAGGGGCTTGTAGCCGACCTCTTGTGATTTGACCCTTACACGATGGGGAACGCTGAACACATTTGACTGTATTGTTGACCCTGCGTTACTTGCACATGAGGAATAAACCTGAAACTTGAATGACTTGACAGCCGACGACTACGTGATGATGTCACGCACGAGCGTAATCTTAAGTTTAGGTTTGTCCCCTTGTAGTAAACAATTTCCGCTTCGAGTGAATAGTAAAAATACTTAGATCCGTTAGACATGGCGAAGGCTGGCCGTCGGAGGGCCTCACGGAAGCTGGATGAGCTGGGAGGTGCGATGAATTCAACAGGTGGATTAAAGTAGTCTTGCATGTTGACGAGAGATGAACCGGGCGGGATACGGCTGACTGAGCGGAGGTTCGCTGGACTGAATCGCTTCTTGATCGGCTTTTGGATTATGGGAAGAGGCGCCTCGTGGACGGAGGAGACTGATTTAGATCACCGCCAACATGTCCTTGAAAACAGCTCTGCCAGATAGCCGCAAAATATCTCACTGGTTTCCTCAATCTAGAAACTCGTGACTACAACTACCATTACTACTACACTACCCCCAAAAGCTGTGCATCTGTTTCATAACTGACCTGCTAAATCATGATTTTGTAAGTTATCAGAGTGCTCTTCAAATAAAACACTGTTGTAAATCAGCGTTGATCTGATATAACTATATTTCTGTACGGTGTGTGCTGCAGGCTGTGCAGGTCCACCCGTGCTGTGCTGCGCTTCTGGGTGTAACACGGGATCGTGTTTCTGTGATGCGACCTGCTTGATGTATGACGACTGCTGTCCTGACTACATATCAACCTGCATACAACGTAAGTGAGAGTGAACCCAAATCAAAGAAAGGTACACGGTTACATCAGTTTAGGATATGACTTTGAGGTTTTAGGGATTACAGTGCTAATCTTTATTTCTTGACTACAGCTTTTACTAATGCGCCGCCACCAAGCAGCAGTACTACATCTTAGGGTTATTGATACTTTTCGATACCACATGTTTAAAATTATGATCATTATTTTTACATGAAATAGTATCTAAAGTACTGAAGTTATTAAATCTACAAGCAGAATTAAGCCACCTGCAATCAGTTTATTTTAGCGTGGACGAGGTAAAGCAAATGTGACACTACCTGGTTGGCACATTTGGTATCACATTGGTTTTGATGGGCTACGTCATGAAAAAAAAAAAGCTTCTTCCACATGCAGCTTACCCGCTGGGTCAATCCCTATAAGACCCCATGTTAAAATGTGAGAAAATCCCAAATGTGAGCATTGTTTTGGGGGGTGTTGTCTCAGAAATACCTGCTTTGATCTTGAACTGCAACTCCCCTGATTTTTTGGTCCAAATTAGGTCGAAAAGTGCCCTCTTCTTCAGCATGCAATAATACACAGGACTCGTCAGGTGTTGGCAGTAGAAGGAACTCTTTATTATCTTTACGATTTACGATACTACCTTAGCATCTACAGCAACATCCTCCAGTACATCTACAGTACTGAATGTGAGCACAACGTCAACCTCCACAGTTTCTACTACCACAGCAACCAGAGAAACAAACAGCAGTACATCTACACCAGCAGGTGACAGCACAGTTTCATCAGTCTCTGCAACAACAGGACCCAGTACAACATCTGCAGTACTGAATGTGAGCACAACCTCGACCTCCACACTCTCCACTACTACAACAACAAGTGAAACAAGCAGCACAACAACAAACACAATCTCTGACACTACAGCAACTAGCATGAATGGCAGCACTGTGACATCTACACTGGGCAACAATGTCACAACCCCATCATTTACAGTTTCATCAACATCAGGACCCAGCACAACATCTGCAGCACTGAATGTGAGCACAACCTCGGCCTCCACAGTTTCTAATACTACAGCAACAAGTGACACAAGCAGCAGTACATCTACACCAGCAGATGACAGCACAACGTCATCAATGTCAACAAATAGCGATATTACCTTAGCATCTACAGCAACAGCACCAAGTACAGCATCTACAGTATTGAATGTGAGCACAACCTCCTCTACGCTACCAGATACCAGCACAACTTCTGCATGGTCAACAGCTGTGGGAAACAACAGTGAATCTGCATCAACAGATACCAGCCCGTCTCTGATATCTGCAGTCTCTTCAACAACAGCAGCCAGTGCAACAAGCAGTGTATCTGTCCTAGAGACAGGTTTCATAGCATTGTTTATTTCATGGTTTACAATTCATAGATAACTTAGTCGACAAAGACAAAAAGAATTCAAATTTATTAAATGGGTTTTGTTAAAAAGGTTGTATTAAACAGTAAAATGTGCTGTTTTAAAATGTTATGTTAAATACTCAGAGCCTCTTTTCTAAGGTTATATTGTTAATACAGGGAGAAATTGGTCACATGATCGGAATTTGTTTGGGCGTCTAACTGTGGCTTTTTGGGTAGAAGAAAGAGCCGAGTTACAGAGAGAAGACCTGCAACCCATTGTAACGTTTATTCTGCATGTGGTCCAAGTGGCGCAGGTGGTAGTTATATTTGAGTTAGCTATATTATATATGATATGAAGGTTAATGTGTGTGTGGTTTTTTTTGTTTTTGTTTTTTTCTTTTTTAATTTTGTCACACACCATCATCACTATCATTTCTGAACACACAAACTCAGTGGTATTTGCAATTACAACCCAGGGGGGGCGCTGTTTTGTTCGTTTGAGGAATCTCAACGACTCATTCAGCTGTACTGGATAATGAGGAAGCCTGGCTTCTGAGAGAAAATGCCACAGCAAATAATATTTTATTTTGTTTTTCAACATAAACACAGACAGCGCCAACAACACACAGTAGGCGCTAGACCCAAATCTCTAACTGAGGTGCCTGTTATATGATATATATTACATGATGAACTCAAAGATAATTGTATATGCACATAAATACATTGTGGAAGTAGAAATGGTAGAAAAGAAAAAATGATACAACCTTTTGTTGGGGAAAATTAATTTGGTGAGCTCCACCTCTGATGCACCATCAACGTGATGAACTCTGCATAAAAAGCTTTGCTCCATAGAGATTTCTCAGATCTTTTTTTGATCCCTCGGGTGATAGAACGCTGTCCCTATCCAGCTCAGTAGTATGATGTGACTCTGTCTCGTGGCATGTATCGGTTGATTTGTATACTCATTATAATCATTATAATCTTTCATCACTGTATTAAAAATACTTAAAAGACAAGCCAGTTTTCAATACTCTTTATTTCTCACTCAGGAATCTTTCCTAAATCCTAAATCCTCCACACTTTTAAGTGATAATGTTAATAATAAAAAAAAATAATAAATTAATATTCCACCTCCTGTTTATACACCAAACATTAAGAACATTGTTGCTAAGTTTTTCTTGTTTTTCTTTGGTATTGATTATACTTGGTTGACAGTAGTTTAGTCATACATTGTTATCTGCTAATGAAGTTTTAACATGTAAACTAAACACCCTGACATCTTTGCGTTTTGTGTGTTTACAGTGCCTGTATCTTAATAGGCATAATAGCCACATCATAAATGTAACGATGATGATAACATTATTTATTTACCCATTTATGATCAGTTTTTTACCTATTATAAAAACAAAAATCATTGCATTCTTCCCCAAGTCAGCTGACTATATGACTTTGGATATCAGCTCGAGTGTGTAATATAGGAGTCAACAGCAGAGAGTGCTGAACGCTTTTGATACTCTGCTGCTCCACTACCTCCACAGTTTCTACGACTACAGCAACCAATTACACAAGCAGCAGTACATCTACACCAGCAGGTGACAGCACAACTTCATCAGTCTCTGCAACAACCGCAACCAGCACATCTACAGTATTGGATGTGAGCACAACCTCGACCTCCACACTCTCCACTACTACAGTGAAACAAGCAGCACAACAACAAACACAATCTCTGACACTACAGCAACTAGCATGAATGGCAGCACTGCGACACCTACACTGGGCAACAATGTCACAACCCCATCATCATCAACAGCAGAGAGTGCTGAACGCTTTTGATACTCTGCTGCTCCACTACATTAACTTCAGAGGGTGAGATGGCAGGGCTGTCTAAATGTACCCTATGTGCAATTGATTCTATAGATTTTCCAGGATCAGAGGGTTAAACCTACAGAGACTTATTGGACAGCTGCAATTGACTTCATAGAACTAACTTAACTTTTTATTTTCACCAGTTGTTCCAATGATTCTGTGTCTTAACTGGTTAAATAAAATAAAATAAAATGAAAACAATGTGTGTGCTCCAGGCTGTGTAGGCCCTGTGGCGTTTAGGGATCGGTGTCCTGACTACGACTTTATGTGCAAGCAATATATGTGTAGGTGGTCACATGAAATCCAAGGTGCACAGCTTCAAGCTTCCAGTGTAAGTCAAAACAAAAACAAAACAGTACAACGTCTACATCAGTAGGTGGCAGTAAACCCCCGGCAACAACAGTCTGCTACTGCAGCACGCAGCACTCAAGATGTAGGTTGAGGTGACAGCACTTCAGCACAGTCTCCACCACTACAGGCCAGGAATAAAGATTTTCTGTGCTAAAGGTCATATAAAACTTACATTTGCTGAATTACTGAAGGGAAGCACTGCTCTTGCTGCTGAATATCTGTTCCAAATCTTGCTGCCAGGTGTACTGTTGTTTACAGGCCTGAGTAATCGATAACCCCGATCTGCTGCCCACATCTTTATATGCTGAATAATACCTCAGGTTTTCTTTTAGGACGTCCCTAAAGTAGAGTAAACCATGACAGGACCCAGTACAACTTTTCTTTAACAGCAGATGGCAGCATATCCACAGATTCTGACCAAAGGCCAAAGGTTTTCTCTGGTGCAAGCATCGTATCACAAGAGGAGACAATCTATCACATACAGTTTCCATGTGTATTCAGTGTGTGTTTTGTGCGTGTGTGTGTGTGTGTGCCTCAAACCAACCAAGATCATCTGTGTGGCCGGGCCTGTCGCCAAAGAGGAGGGACAGGCAGATGGGTGCCCATGATGCATCGCTGCATCACTTGAACATTTCTGAAAATTCATTCACTTGGTGCTGTTGGTGAGAGTGCTAGAGTGTGTTGTTGCGGGAGGGTTTGGACAGATTTAGCCTCTTAGAGCTCAAATACAGCTCTCGACCATTGTCAGCAAAGTGCTGTCACCGCATCAGGAGAGTTACACTGATGACTGAAGTAGACTACCCTGTTTTCACCCTGTCATATTGCTTGACTGGCGTCGCATCAGGACGTGATCCACAACGTTTCGAGGGTGGAAAGTCTTTTGCACAAGAGGTGTGATTGCACTGCTGTGGTTTATAGTTGCTACATCAACAGATGCACTGCATGCCCACGCTAAGAAAATCACATCTAAAAGCAAATAAATAAATAAGGATTATGATGCAATAACATCTTGCAAAATTAACTTTTACAATCCCACCTTGAGTGTGTGCCATCAAATTAACATCGATGAGGTGTATATTTTAATTACCCACTATTTCCCAGTATTGTTTATAATAATTATTGCATGTAGTAGGTTGTCATGTTGGCCTTAGCCCAACAAAAAAATACTTAAACCCTTTAAACTTTGTTAAAATCATAATAAATAAATAAATAAAAAGGCCTGTTTGGGCAACACATCAAGGCATCGTTGTTTGGTCAGGTAGGATGTAGGATCTACACGTGGTGACCCAAGAACTTCAAGGGAGGAGGATGAGACAGAAATTTAATTATGAGGGAAGGAGAGGAAACAGGTCCGCATGGCCTCAGGCACCGGGATAACCTCTAGGAGCGGATAGTTCAAATTATACCAGCATTGTCAGTCCAGACCTTTGACCCCGGAGATCTAATTAAAGAGAAAATGCAAATGGGATTCTTTCTCTTTGGTTTCCTCGATGCGTGTTTCAGGCCGCGATCGTGCGTTACCTGTTCAGCTGCGCGTTAATCTGAAGCGTCCTGCGCGCGACGTGTGGCGCAAATCACGTACGTGTGGTGCTCTTGCAAGCTTCGCTACGCGCGATGCCACAATCGAAGTTAATTCCGCAGAGTGAGTCTCGGGTTCACGTTTCGCCACGGCTTTGTAAACTTAGATCATATGGGGTCACAGAGAGGTTGAAGCGGCCCTGTAGCTGCGCGTCGACTCTCCAAAGATCAGTTTCAGTGTAATGGCAAAGGAATGCTGCTCGGTCTTGGATATTGCATGGAGCTTTTGGTCCTAATTAGAACCAATTTAAGAGTTGGATGTCATTTTATTTTTTTATTCAGAGACTATTTGCGTGCATTTACATTTAGAAGACATATATTCAGGCTGCTTTTGAAAGTACAGTTTGATGCTTTCAATATAGGATGGAATTATTGTACAGTGAGCGAAAACACACAACTTAAAATCATGTCCACATAGAAATAATCACTTTAGAACAGTTTCTTAAAATTCAAAGTCTAATAGAAATGCTTAAGAGCAGCGGAATAATAACCCTTATCTAATTTGTTCAGTATGTTCAGTTAAATTAAACTGAATTTAGAGAGTGGAAAATCCAATGGCAGGTCAATACTCCCTCTCTCTCTCTCTCTCTCTGTCTCTCTCTCTCTCTCAAACACACACACACACAGTGTCCATGTTGTCCACACCACCAGTCTGTTGAGGTATCCCTGGTTCCCTGTGGTGTGTGCATGTCGAAGGCCCCGGTGTTATTGATCCTGATTGGGCCTCACAGGAGGAGATTCCGGCCTGCCATTGACCCACACTTCTCCATGTTTCCACCCTTCTCTCAGATCATCAGAGGCAGCCGTCTCCTCCTGACTGCCTGCCGGCCGGCCGGCCAGCCTGCCTTCTTGCGTGAGATTTCTGATTGTCAGATGGAAGGGGGGAGAAGGGGAAAAATGAACTTACTACAGGTTTTGCAAAATCACTAGCAGGTCTCGCCTGAGTAGGCTACTCTGCACTGACGTTTTTCTGGCTTGGTGACTGTCAAAACACCCCCCCACCACCACCCTCCACATGCATTCATAGCCTCCCTCCTCCGTAGAAAGTCTGTAGCTCACAGGCTGCTCTCCTCTTCAAAGTAAAACTTCTCCACCATGTGGCCTGTGTTGAATTTTTGCGCTGACGGCTGCCCAGCGCTCATGAACTCCTCGTAGGGGTCCTTCTTCTCCTCGTTGCTGCCTAGGCACTTGAAAAGTGTCATGGCTAGGAAGGAGTAGAAGACCATGACAAATAGGATGTAAAAGTAAGCATTGTCATAAGTCCCCCTGGAACTGGAGATGGTGGACGCCGGACTGGTGCTGGACAGAGGGCTCGCTGTGCCGCTGGAGACGGTCACGTGAAATTGCTGTCCGTCGACGTCGATGCCAGTGTCCTCCAGAACCTGCTGGCATCTGGAGAGAAGAGTGAGCAGGAGGGTCCGGTTCATGCTTTTCATACCAGAATTAAAGGTGGAGGACAAACTAAGAGGAGAGTCTTGGAAGAAACGAAATAAAATAAAAACATGAGACAGAAAAAGGGACCAGGGTGACTGAGAAGTAAATGGAAAGTCTGAGAGGCAGGCAGTCACCACTTTGGGAAAGGCACGCTGTGAGTCATCCACCCACTCTTCAAGAGACTTGATAAGGTGGTATTCCAGAGATAAAGCCCACTCCTTTTCTGCCCTATTGGACGCAGCCAAAATGTCAGAAAAGCTGCGACTATGACCGCAGAATGATTCGCACAGAGCACTTTTCATCAGAAATTAATCCATCGTACATTCTAAGATTACAATTCTTGAAGCGCATATTGGCTCAATGCATTTTCCAAAGCTCCCTTTTAACTCTTTTTCCTTTTTCTGAAACTTTTTTTTTTCTTTCCTTCAGCCCGTCCTCTCTTTGTGCTCCTTCCTTCACTTTCAATTTGGGGTCTTGGAAGCTGCAGAGACGCTTGGATTGTTGTTAGCTCCGGTCAAGTAGTCTACTCATTTCAAAGAGTGTTGGGGTCAGAGGTTAAGTTGTCTCCAGTGTGTTGCTGCTTGACTGACACTCCACTCCAAAGCAACCCTTTTGGCTTTTTCACTCATTGTGTCTTACAAGTTGAGCACTTGTTAAAAAAAAAAAAAGTTTGTAGAGAGTAAAGAAAATAGTGAAATGTGATCTTGCCTTGATCTTATCTGTTGGCTCCGTGTCACCGAGCATATAAACATGCAAACAAACATGCTGACACACGGATGCACGTGCAGAAAACATATTTGAAACACCTTAAAACAGTGTATATTTGCATGCATGTTCATTTTATACACGGACCATGAAGGACATGAACAGCTGCATACCTGATCCCCAAAACCTCCAGAAGAAAAGGGGGAGGAAAAAACGACAAGCAGTGATAAAAATGTGCCGGAGATATCAGTAACCCTTTTGAGGAGTCTGCCAACTGGGTGAACAGTGTTTTCGTTTCTGTTTGGCAAGGAGAGCCAAAACCCTTCTGAACCCTGTACAGCCATGTCAGTGACTGATGTCCTAGTGTGACTGCGGGCCGCTGTGCTTCTATAATTTATTGCAGCTCTGCTTTAGTCATTAAGGGGTGTGAAGGAGCCCCGAGGGAGCAGGAATTTGTCCAAAAGGAGTGTTTATGAAAGGGGATATATTTGTGATTTAGCGCCGTAGGAGAGTGTGCACGAGGGATGCAACTCACCAACAAAAGGTACAGACACTGTACAGCTCATCTCGAAGAAAGAAAGAAAGAAAGAAAGAAAGAAAGAAAGAAAGAAAGAAAGAAAGAAAGAAAGAAAGAAAATGCTCAATCATACTCCATGCAGGTATAAAATGGTGTTTAAAAGTGTGTATGATTCTGGGGAATAAATGATGAAGCCATGAAGGCTCTGTTTATTTAATAATGTGTTGTACTTAATGAGTTTAATTTAAACCTACCTAGTCTTAAAATGCTGGAATTAGCTTAAAAAATGCCTGATGTGTAAGTTATCATAAAGGAAAGTAAAAACCTCAGTCTTCTCAATGCTGCAGTGCTGGCATCCCATAAATGACACCCACTCCGAGTCACAACTTTCTGCATTTTTATAGTTTATTATAAATAGTAAATAGTGCTGTATTGTACACAAAACTTCTTACAACAAAATCATTTTAGGCCAATGTAAATGAAAATTATATAAAAGGGAAAAAAAAACATGTAAATGAACATTATGTAAGACTTACTTAAGCACTCAGGAGCACTTAATACAGGACGCACAAAAGGGACAGAACACTTGAATGACACTAAATAAATAAGAAATGGAACTAAAGTTTGCACGTTCCTGCTGAAAACTAATTTAACACATGCAGAAAAAAAAAATTAACTGTCAAACTGAATAATGTATTCACTGGCAGAGAATTTTTTGGCTTCATGACATCACGACTACGCTTGCTATTTTTTTTCATCGCTTGATGATTTCCCCTGATTGATCAATGCACACAAACATTAATGACATTAAAAGGAGAGCATGTTTTTGAGGGTAGTATAATCAGGGGCATTTGATCCGTGTTAATTTACATCACATGAGGTATGAATGTATTGCACTTTCTTTGGGTTGCAGTGGTTTCACTATGACTCCACTCCGCCTCGATTCATGCCTTTCCTACTGGTTTTCCCGGTGTAGTCACATTATCATTTCCAATGTTTTACACAAGAATCACATCAATGTACAGTAAATATTATTTCTTTTTAACATAAGACATTGTGTTGAAGAGAAGCACATGGCAGCTTACCAAGTCTGCCTCAACTTGCATCTCTGCCACTTATTACAAAAATCCAATACACAATCTTGAATGTATTTACTCCCCTCTCCCCACCCCTCTTCTTTTTCTCTTTAAGCATGGACAACGAACCGTGCTTGGTCCTTGGAGCATGACGTGACGCACAAGCAGAAACGACTGCCAGGTAACAGGAGAGGCTGCGCCTTTGGTCCTAATTATTCCGGTCAGCCCCCTCCATCGCCATCACTACACCTCCATCTCAAATGGTTCCCCTTGCTGAAGGAGAAAAACCTCAACCCCTTCACCCCACCCAACATCTCTCTCTCTCTCTTGCTGTCCTCAGGGCTGGGGGTGTTCTCTGGCAATGAATGTCAGACTGGCCAGGAAGCCTCCTGTTCGGGCCATGTTGGGGGATTCATATAATGAAAGGCACCTGAGGAGAACAGGGAAAAACAGAAGGAGGGTTAAAGAGATTCTTTGCATTTTATTCAGCTTTAACTGCTTGAATCCCCCGATGGCCAACATAGCGGAAAGTGTGAAATGGGAAGTTAAATGAGAGGTGAAGGGCTGTGAAAGACGGAAGAGGTGTTTGAAAGCGCATGAGAGCAGGTGAGAGTGGAAACTGGGGTCCTAGGTTAAATAATAAAACTCAAAAAAACAGGTGAAGAGCTTTGGGAATCTCCTCAGTCATTCTTTGAAGCTAATGTTGTCAGTAAAACTAGCCTGAGACTGAGCCTTAGCCTGGATCTCTGGCTCTGCTCCACTGATCAATAACAACTCTAAAACTGACCTCCAGTGGGACACATGGTTCTAATCCTGGCCTGCCAAGGGCCATAATCGGCCCCTGTTAAAGAGCCCCTTACCCTCCTTTTCTACCCACACACACACACGCCTGTGCTCACGTATACACACAGATTTCACCAAACCCCCAAAAGCTACATGTGGGTCTCTCCCAGGACTGGCTAAATTAATGAAATCAAGATGTTGCCACTGATGGGCCAGTCAACATGTGGTAGTGTACCTCAGATCAACACACTGCCGCGACCCGCGCTCTCCCCTCCCCTCCTGTCAAACACGCTTTGGGAAGTGGCTCCTCTCATTTGGGCGGCTATCTTTGTTACACAGGGGTCATTACATGGCTCGGTGAGCTACGCTGAGGGTTTGATGGGCAAGCTCATCATACGGGGTCATGAAAGGACAGTGAGCGAAAAACGTGTGCGCTGGGATAAGACCTGTACATGGCCCTGCATCAGGCGACGCGGATAGCCCGATGATGGTAATGTAAACTGAGGTAACCTGGCCACTCGCGCTCTCTAACATACATGTAATTCCAGCGCAGCGCAGAGTGATTTGAGAAGCTCGCTCATCAGAGAGGTCAGCGCAATTAACGTGGGTTTGAAAATATAAACTAAATCAGGGGTTAGAGAAGAACATAACCTCTAATCAATTATAGATCATTTAAATTCAAATCTAGAAATGAAAGTCTGTGAAACGCCCTTAAATCAGTATGAAAACGCCAGTTAAGTAAACACTCAAGCATACCTTGCTCTGACTGTACTGTCCGTACTGGTAGGATGGATGGTGGTCCATGGCGTAGGCTGGAGAGGTGTAGGAAGGAGGGCAGTAAGACTGGGTGCTGGGCAGGGTGGGCATACTGGTCAGACCCGGTAGAGCCTCCAGGCGCTGGGAACCATGACAGCTGGCAGCCATGCCACCGTTAGGCTCCAGGCCTCCGGTCAACGGAGAGAGGGCAAAGTCACTCTGGGACTGATGTGGCACTCCACCTGGGTTCAGTAAGCCCATTACCTGAGGGGAGACAGGGAGGTTAGATTAGAATAGAACGAAACCAAAATAGATTCAAAATGAAAATAAAATTGGTGACACCTCGCCCCGCGAATGTTACTAGAAAATGTAAAACATGAAAAATGAAAAGCCAATTTATTCCCTCAAAAAAGATTTTTTTTTTTAAGCCGTTCAATCAGCTTTTCCACTCCACTCAGGTGGGCTAAAGTGTAGGCCTCTCTCTCCTTGTTCATTGTCAGAAAAACATTATTACTGGCTTCCCTCACACATGTGGTTTTCCTTTACTCTGCTTGACTGATTGAGGATCTGACGGTGGCTAAAAAGTTCAAGCCTTTAGCCAACCGGTGGTTTCTGTCAGTTATCCTGTCAAATTTAGGGCTGTAGAGGATTTTTTTTTTTTTTTGCTTTTATTCTTCCTTATCGTGACACTTTGTGTCGCGAACGGGATAGGAAATGAAAGGAAACGAAGAGACTACAAGTCTGACGTTGGCTGATTTAAACACTACAGAGAATGCGATGTGTTTTAAGCTAAATCCCAACAGATTTATACGTGTTGATTGATGTATTGGCCTCTTCACAGCAATGCGCTTTCTCTTCTCATCTCTTTTCGTCTCGATGCCCTAAAATCACCATGTCCTTGTGAGGCCAGGGTGAAGAGGCCAAAGGGTACGTGGGAACGAGGAGTGTGGAGAGCTACATCTCCTACGTACGGAATCGTGTATTAAACAGTAGGTGTGTGTGTGTGGTGTGTGTGGTGTGTGTGCGCGCACACGGCCGTGTGTAATATAAGCATTTTTTGCTCTGATGTCTGGGGGTGTGGGGGTATCAGTGATACATCGTGAACAGCTGCACGTTGGTTTGCGTGAGAAGCAAAGTCATGGAAATGTCTTAAAAAAATTAAGTTAAAGGGAGAACAAGAGTTACAGACCATGTAGGAGAAAACAGAACTAAAGCAGAACACAAAACCAAACACTCGGGGAGGAGGGGGAAAAAAAACACCCGGAAAGACGCAACTGACAGCCAGCTGGCACACACACACGCTGAGGTGTGTACACGCTGAGGCAACCTCAGGTGTTTTTAATGTACGTAATTTACAGTCGGTCTGTCAGAGTGATCTGACCTCACACATCTGACGAACACATCAATGCGGCCTACCACCAAACCAATATATCTCTTCCTGCTAAGGATGTGTGATATACTTTAAAATACAAACATATGTTGCACCCGGAATCCAATACAAAATTAAATAAAATTATTACTAGTGCTATTTTTTTTAAAAAAAGGAAACGTAATATGAGGTTTTCTGTTTTTTTTTCTGTGCACACGTGCAAACAGCAGTAGGTGTGTGCATATATTTGTGAGCACATGTTTGTGCCTGTCTACATGCTTGTGCGTTCGCGCACTCTCTCCGTCTGCAACTGAAACAGCAGCAGTTCCTGGTGGTGTCTGTTTTGAGGTTGTTCCGGGGATTAGGTCTCAGGGGGGTGCAAATCCTGGCCGCTGGCTTCTTGGTGAGAAAGGGTTTCTTTGGTATGCACCAGATCAGCAGCGAGACGCCAGAGATCCCGCACCACGGGGAAACCACTGGTCTGACTGAAGCTCCGGATACACAGCTAACTGCCCAGACAAGAATATTACCTTCCTTAAGTAAACCTTATCCATATCAAAACTCTGCAGCGCCCTAATGTGACAGTATCTGGAGCTAACTGACCCTCCGAATCGCCCGTGGGATGGTGAACACTAGGTAGCCTAAGATTCAACACCAAATGGACTGAGCTGTGTAGCTGCCTGAGGAAAAAAAGGCACAAAGTTTTCTGAGTGCAGAGAGGTCTTCGTGTATTAACTATCAATGTCATAGAATTTAATCAATTCTCATTTCCTCCCTCTTATTAAGTGAAAATCAGGGAATTAATTCTATCCTCGTCTGAAATAGAGAAAACTGTATTGCAATATACATTCAAACAGCTGCAATGAATACATGAATTAAAACAAATTAGCCAACAAAGTGAGTCATTTGCATAAATTACACACTTTGTTACAAGGGGATAGATTACTTCATTCCAATCAATTAAGACACTGGAACATTCTGTGATTGCAATTCCAGACGGAGAAAACATTCCAGGCACAAGATGAGATGTCCATGTACCGAGCTGCCCACTGAGGTTAATGCTGAAACCATCCACGAGGCCACAGCACCTTTGGCCTCTTTATTGGAGCTAAAGTCACTCGGTGACCCTGTGGGTGTGTGAACTCGCACCACAGCCACGCGTTCAGTTACAGGAGGGCGGGTCTGCATACCAGCTATGCTTCGACGAACTCATCAGCTGAAGCGCAAATTATGAGTTAGCAAAGTGGGCTAAGGTTACGGCCATCAACCACTGACGCGCAGTTTGCCTCGTGACATTTTCACTTTTCACCATGTCTCTTTATACTTTTATCAGTCCAATGAAAATATAAATACCCAAAGAATAATGTTTTAAAAGTAAATGCGGCCGGCTCTTGAGGACAAACAAATTCTAGTCCATAACTAGCACTCATAAATCAAAGCAGTCAATTATTTCTTCCACCACAACAGTGCCACCTACCACTTTACTGACCGTGCACCCTGGCAGGCACAACAAAGATCTTTTTTTTTTTTAAATATATATACATCCTCAGGCATTCACATAGTAACAAACCTGCCTGCGGCAGTTTTTTATCTGTGCCTGACAGGAGTCTGAGATTCTCTCTCATGGGAATTAGTACCCAGCATGCATTGCATGTGGGCCGGCCACCCTTTGTGGCGGTTAAAAGCTCGTTTTCCGCCTGTTAGTCCATCTTCTGGACTGGTAGGGAGCCACTGATGGACACTGATGACTGTGTAATCGACCATAATTGTCTTTTCAGTTTTGATTTGTGTCATCATCCGACATCCATACATCCTTCCTCATGTCTGGTCCTTTTTCCCCCTCCCCAAAGACTGACGTTTGCCACATTTTAAATTCATCAAACAGCCCATCACAATAAACAAAAATGAAAAGCTACCGTGTTTCTTAGCCTAACAAGGTTTTCATCAATGTCACCGCAATGACACCTCCTAGGTCATACATAGAGGTGTGTTTGTGTGTACCATTATCTTTCCATATGGTACCTTTCATAAATGCCACGAAGGCCTATTGGTGTCCTGTTTCCCGGCACGACAGCACGTGTGTGTGGATAGGTGTGTGTGTGTTTTGTGCGTTTCTACAAGTATCTTCTACGTTATTTTTAAAGAGCTGGCTGTAGAGACGAACCTGTGGTGAGAGGCTGTTGCTGATGGTAGGGTTGACAGTGTTGGTATGTCCTGTCGGGGCCACAAAGCTGTCCGAGTATCCTGAGAAGCTGTGACGTCCAGAAGACAGGCAATATGCAGAGCTCCCATCCTGGGAGCCCGCTGACGAGCTGAGCCCACTCTGGTGGACGGAGGTGGGGGGCAGGGGCTGCGGTCGGTGTACTGTACTGGGTTGCTCGGATGCTACTGCGAATTAAAAACATGCCACTTTTAGTCTCGTTTTGTTTTTGTCAGTCATTTTAAAGCATCAAGTGTGTTTGACAGTTCAGCTGAACCCACCTTGAGCTATCGAAGTAGGAGTGTAGGGGCTGTCGGACAGCTGATACGGCTGCAGGCCCGACATAGCTGACGGAGGGAAACCTCCTGGGATGAGGTGGTTAAACGCCATCAGTTGACTGGCCCCTGCTTGCTTCCTCCACCGGGCTCTTCGGTTGCTGAACCACACCTGAGAAACGAGCAGAGACAAGAGTGTTTGGTGTTTACTTATCTGATAACCCAATAGAATAACTTGTACCATACGTATATGGTCATCTGAATTTGTGAGAGTGCTTGTGAATGTGTGTGTGTGTGCGAGGCCTCTCCGACCCATTACAGGCAGCTGAACTGATAGAGATCTTAACATCTGGAGCGCGCAATGAAACCACAGACTTTACATCTTTGTGTGCTACTGCAAGTCACTGAGTTCAGAGGCTGTAACGCCAGAGGGCTGTTACAGCTGTTAAAGCCTATATTATCACACTCAATCTAAATCAGGCATCTATTTTGGGGTCTTTACGTAGAGCCTGACAAAAATGGGAATCTGTCTTCATACACAGTAGGTTCAGTGTATCTGTGGTCTCTGTGTCTGTATATGTGGACAAGAGGGAGGGGGGGGGGGGTCAGACATGGGGGTAGGGTGGGCACATGTCTAATAGCTGTAAGGAATGTGTGGCAGCATCCCAAGGCAATTTAACGCCCCCACATGACACATATCCATGACAGACCGACACATTGCTCCGCTGTCAAGATAGGGTCTTCGGGACTTTGAGGTTGACGAGTGTGTCTGGGCATGTGTCTAACCTGAACTCGAGCCTCCGTCAGTTTGGCCCGCTGAGCCAGCTCCTCCCGCGTGTAGATGTCCGGGTAGTGCGTGCGCTCGAAGGCCCTCTCCAGCTCCTCCAGCTGCTCTGCCGTGAAGGTGGTCCGACTGCGTCGCTGCTTCCTCTTCAGAGGCAGGCCCGGCTCGGAGTCCACGTCGGAACCCTCGTCCGAGTGACTGGCTAGAGTCGCAAATACAAGCGTGATGTTACTTCAACGTGCGGAGGAGTCAGACGGAAACTATGGGGTGCATACAAAGCTGAGGTACAATGGACAGATTCAAGACAATAGATTATGCTGAGTGCAACACATGGTACAGAGCAACTTTAGATTGTGCTCCCCTGTTCCCTTAAACTCCTCAGTGGTTCCTGGAGGGATCAAAAGCCAGAAGCTGCTTGAACACGGATTAAAGAGGACTAGATCCCTCCAGGGCATCTATTCCCTGGGACACTCTGTCTCTCCCAGTCTTAGCCATGCTGTGCGCTATGCCGATAGGGTCCCATGGTGAGGAGTAGGCAGCCTTTTGCAGGTGCTTCTTAATCTGTTTGTTCAGTTGAGAGCAGGAGAGAGCGACTGGGTAACTGGGAGACAGCTATTGGGATCTAATTCAGCAGAAGAAGGGAATCAATGAAGGCTTGAGACTAGAGACAGAGGACTATTGCTGCATTTCGGGGGGGAGGTTACCCATCTATTAAATAATGATTAGGCTCCACAAACTAGCGTGACAGCCTGCCTTTGTCCGCCATTACATGTCTGCAATCCCCCCATCTCTTTCTCAGTCATACGCACAAACATGCATCTGCTGCGTCTATGGGCTATGGGCTTTCACTCAGTGAACGTAGTCCATGACAATGTGTCAAACACAGATGGACACAAGACAGAAAGGGTCGGAATCCACTCCTAAATCCACCCCAGAGGGACCCTCTTAAACCTCATAAGGAAGGTTCACTGCACCTTTTCGACACTCTTTCGTACCTAAACTGGGAGAGAAGAAACAAGAGACCCCAAAGCAGAGAGACAGGTGTAGGCAACAGAAAGGCATCAGCGGAGGACTGAAGCTTGTCTGTTTTTCCCCAGACTGCTCATTCTCCCTTTTGCCCTCAAGATTTAAAGCTTTAATTAAAAAGTGCCAAGTCAGACATGAGGGGGGTAGCAGGGATCTCCCCTTGCCTCTGGAGCCGCTGGAGCCAAGCAGGAAATGTTTGTGCCGGTTGCCAGTGTGTGTCTGACCAGGCATTACACACGGATTTGCTCCCTGGGATTGCTGCTGCGCTCCGGACCGCCAGCACACAAGATTCTGATGCTGAGAAGAGCTCTTTATTACATTTGAGCCAAGGGCGCCACGCTGGCAAAAAGGCTCAGAGAGGATTGGCTGGATGCTAAAATACTCCTGGAACTTGTACTATGAGTTTTGGATGTGGTTTGTTTAGGTAAGGATGTGGCCTAAGACCAGTTGGAGCAAATTTTATAATACAACAGGCATAAGGAGAAGGCCACACAGCACGAAAACAAAACTTGATACTTCTCCTATAAACGCTCCCTTAAACATCAATATTGTTGAGATTAGAAATCGGCACATAAGCAAGTAAGACTGCAACAAATAGCAAGCTAAGTAACATGCAGTGTCATTACCATTTTAATGACGGAGGAACAGAGAAAGAAAGAAAAAGACAGAGACCCAATGACGGCGCAGAAACGAAAAGATTCCTGAGGGAGGGAAGGAGAACTCATAAAACTCCTCGGAGGAGAAAGCTCCCCATTGGCACTGTAACTCATGTTAACTGCGGGGTGGGGGTGGATCTCTCCTCCTTTGCCCCCTTTATTTCTGTCCTTCCCTCTCTTTTTCTCCTCCCTGTTTTTTATTATTAGTAACTACAGAGAAAACACTCCGTCACAGACGCTCCCTTAATGGCAAATGACAGTGTTGCTTTTGTCATCCTCTGGCTTGCACTTTCTCTTTTGCTCTCTTCCTCTCTCACTCCCTGTCTTTTTCTTTTTTGAGGTGGGGTGGGGTGGGGGGGGGGGGGGGGGGGGGGGTGATGTGGCCAAGCCTTTGTATCTTAGCAGGGAAAAGCCTGTGGCAGGGCTCTATTGGGCCGATTACCACGCTCCATCTGTAGGAGCCATCAGGGACGCCCGGGCCCGCATTCAGGGGCCTGTCACCTGCCCAGCAGGGGAGTGGGGGGGGGCTGTAGGGTGAGATGGGGGCTGTAGGGCCAGGGGCTGAGTGGGGGAATGAGGGGTGGGAGGGAGTAGAAGGGGGGCACAAAGGGGTCCAGAGAAGGGCCACTGGGGGCTGTGGAGGGGCACAGCAGGGGAGCACCCCTTCATCCCCTCCCCTCCGCAGCCTGAGGGGCACAGAGCTGGGGGGATGGGGGAGTTGAAGAGGTTGACATGGAGAGGAGATGGGAGGCTGAAGGCACCTGAAGAAGATGCTGGGGAAGGGGTGTGGGGTGCCAAGCTGAGGAGCAAAGGGGTGCTGGTCATTCTCAAAAGCAGGACCTGTCCCCTTCCATCTCATCCTGTCGCTTCACTTTTCTCTTTCTCTGTGCTCACCCGTCGCCGCGTCCACATCGCTGACATTTTGAAGCGAGGCTCTTACGCCGCCGTGGATCGATTTTAAGGCACACTGATCCAGAAGACTCGGAGAGGGCTGTTCCCACACATTCCCCGCAACAAACGGCAGAAGAGGATACTAAGACACACAAAGGGAGGCCTCGACCTCCTTACTTAAACACCCAAATCAAATTTTACGCTGCAGCTAAAGCACCGGGGAGCTCAAAATACTCCATAGCCACTCGCAGTTTGGCTGTGGCTCTGACAAGAGTCTTAATAGAAAGATAGATTATTATCCCTCAAGCGGAAATTGGGGCTGCTGCAGAATGGTCCATAAAACAGACCTTTCAAAAAGAAGATGTAGGTTAATAAACTAATAACAAGCTGGTTTAGGTAGTAGAGTGCATCATCTATCTAGCGGGGTTTGGAGGGTAATATTTAGCGCAGCTAAGTGTATTCAACAAGTGAATTCAACAGGTTCCTTTCTCTGACCAGCAACTCACAATACATAAAATTAGATGACCGTTTGTGCGCACACAAACAACAGCAGGGAAAGGACAGCGCTACAGGCCGACCATTTTTAGGTGAACAGAACCATTTATCGATCAAGAGAGGAGACTGACAGGCAGGGAAGATAAACTCCAGGGGGTCACAGATGTGAACTTAAGGAACGTCCACTTCCATTAGCTTCACCTGCAGCAGTAGTGCCTCAAACAGGCCAAAAAAAACCAAGTGAGGAATCCAACTGCGGGAATAAAGACTGCTCTTGTTTACCGCATAGTCTACATCAGCCAGGGCTCGTCTTGCCAAGCATTCATCCCCCTCCCATCCGTTCGAGAGATGTTAATATGAAGAGACATGCGCTGGCGCGCAGATCCATGCATGTGACATGTGCACACAGATTCACACACGTTGCTTGAAATGGCGAAAAAAAAAATGGACGAGGTGGAAGGAACGACAGAAAGAGCAAAACGGGATCGGAATAGATAGAGAAGTGAGGAGGAAATCGGGAGAAGAGAGAAAAACCAAGAAAGAAGCAATGGAAGAGCCTCAGCGAGAAATAAAAAGAGAAGCAGAGCATATGGGGGCAGTTTATAGTCTTGCTTTGGTAGGGGCTGGCTAGCCCTTCCTCCAGGGGCTGTTAATAGAGAAGGTAATTGAGCTGGTGACATGTGTTCGCAACACAAAACAAAGGGCAGAAGAGACAAATGAACTAGTTATTTGCCCAGGGAAGTAGATCTGGCCCTTTCAGGCCATAGAGCATAGTGTGACTGGGCCACTGAATAAAATAGTGGCATGCCACATAGAGCCAGAGCGAGCAGATGCACTGGAGGAAAAGAATAGTTAACTGACAGCTTATGGGCTCAGCTGGGGTTAACAGTTAAGGGAAAAATGGGAGCGAGTGGGCTGCTCACTTGACTTGCTAAAGAGCCCCCAGGAACCCGCAGCTGCCTGGGAAAAGAGGGGGGCAGATAGAGAGAGAGAGAGAGAGAGAGAGAGAGAGAGAGAGAGAGAGAGAGAGAGAGAGAGAGAGGGAGATGATGATGTGATAGACAGAAAAAAATGGAGTGAATAAGCGCAGGAGGTTGGCACTTAACGGACAAAGAAATGGCTGGCGATATGACTTTGAAAGATGTATCTCTGTCTAATATTGGTGAAGTGACAAAAAGCCACAAATGGCCCTTCATGGCTATTATGTGTGCCCAGTGTGCGGTGGTTATTATTTAGTTCCACTGTGGTGCAGTTAGGTGACAGTTTCACGGTGGCATTTCCACCCTTGGGGCAAGGACAAAGCAACGGCAAAGAACCCACGCAGGGACAAAGCAACAGGCCAGTCTGCCGCACGTTCCAGTCAAACGGAGACTAACCAGGTCCACCTCAGACGGGCAACCAAACCAATCACAGGATAACCAGCATGCTCTCCGCACGTAACTGCAAAACCTAAACTTGAATTCGCCCAAACGCTCTGCAGATCTTAAACTGAAGGCGATTTACTCCATGCAGATTCACCAATCCGATATTAGGGAGCCAGTCAGTTGTCATCTTTCCCCAAACATTATTGTAACCTCCTTCTCCCGGGGCCTGATAGTTTTAACAGTCAAGTGACCCTGGGTTAGCCCCTGACCTTTTCACAGCTCCTGCACAGCTCGGCAGTGAAGTCAGCCTCACCGCTGACCCTGCAACAAAACTTCACTCGACAGAGAGAGAAACCATCATCACATTCCACGCTCTTTTCTTTTCTTTTTTTTTTTAAACCCCACAAACACTCAGTGACGGTGTATATTTTTGGTTTTACGAGATTGCGTGAAAAATGTGAAGCTACTGTTTAAACGCATGTGTTTGGACAAATGCTGCAACTTGGAACGCCTTTTTTTAAAAAGTTTTTTTAATCCTAAATTTTTGCTTTTTTTTTTTTTAGTGGATTTCTTTGTTCAGAGGGGAAAAAAGACATTAATCAAAACAGCTACAGAGTTGTGCTGGCGTGTCCATAATGTGCAATGTGCTGGACGAACAGCTTCACAAAAACTAGAGGCTAAACAAAGTTAAGTGATTGACAACGCTGTCTGGCTTTACTCAATTAACTATCCCATTGTGTCCCTCTTTGCAGAGTCCCCTCGCCCCCGACCCTTTTCACTTCACACTCCTTTATCCTCCCCATCACAGAGTTTTGCTTGGCTAATACTTCCAAGGAAATAGAGAGTTCTTTTTCTACTGGGGCTCCTCTCCTTGACCTTCTATTGCTCATTGCTTCTCTTTCAGTTACTTCACAGTGTCTCTGGGGTTAGTGGGGAGAATGTGGAGAGTACATCAGCGCAGAGGGGCCGGCTCAGGGCAGGACCCCAGCCCATTACTTCAAAGTTGGCCTGCATTCATTAATTGTCCTTTGAATTAATATTGGAGGATCACAATGTGGGTGCCAACAGAGAAAGAGGCTTTAATGAAGCATAGAGTCTGCATTCAGTTGCAGATCAGCCAGTGTGGATTTTTTCTTTCTTTTTTGAGGAATAGGGAGCCTTGAGAATCATGCCAACACAGAACGTAAAAGTGTTGAGAATATTGGAGAAGAGGGACATCTATCTATCTATCTATCTATCTATCTACCTATCTATCTATCTATCTATCTATCTATCTATCTATCTATCTATCTATCTATCTATCTATCTATCTATCTATCTATCATCTGTCTATCTGAAGGGCAGAAATGTATTTTGCATTTTGGTTTGTTTTTCCTGCTCTGCTGGGCTAAACTACAATTATAAGCACTATTAACACAGGAAAACATAGCGTGAGGCCCACATATAAATTTCTCCATTATCCAGCCCTGAGAGGAAAATGGAAATGTGGCTGTAGCAGACATTCCTCTGGTTGCATTGGGGCCTTCTGTCTGCTGTGACTAGCGGAGACGGGCTCCTCTAAACCTCCAATCTTAAACTCATTCACCGTGGAAATACGAGGACCCCTAACAAAGACACGAGGCCTTGAAACTTAAACGTCTATCTCTCTGTTTACAGTTGCGGGTTAGTGCCATGCTTAGCTTCTTTTGCCCGCCACATGCGAGAGAAAAAAAATGTCTGTATATATTCTTAAGCGTCTCATGAGAACATACGTTTTGAACTTTGAAAATTGGATTAGATGACTCGGATGTGGCAACTTCGCGTGGAAGTTTGCTCCCGTCGCCGCCCACCCCCCCCCCCCTGTTTGACGGCTTTTGAGCTGAATGTGTACTGCATGCACGTTTTAACTGCTTAAAATATGGTCAGCTCTCAAACACAAATATGATCTTTCTGCTCTCCTTACTCCCTAAAATTTCCCTCACTCTAAATCCGTGCCAAAGTCACAGGGAGCCAGTAACCCAGTTTATTTACACAAACAAAGTCCTACTCAGCTCCTTTGACAAAAGCAGCTAAATCTTTCATGTTTTGTCAGCACTTGATTCCTCCTGTCCCTCTGGCTATTTGCCTGCCTCTGGACAATAGAGGCAGGAGAATGGCAGCAGATTGTTGGAATGCACCTCAATGAAACCAATTATTACATGTTGACTGCGTTCACCATGGCAGATTTGAAAGAACTGGGCTCATTCAATTTGGCACTGCAGGATTCCCTTTAAAGAAAAGTTATCCCTTTGACTGTTTGTATTTCTGAGCTTTCTTTTTCTCCTTCTTCTTTCCCCCCCTCCCTTCTTCACCCCCACTGCCATAAATGGATCCTGCAAGAGTGGCTAGTCCTCTTTCATGACTTTGGTTACTTTAATTAGTTAAATGAGGCTAAAGTGCTAACGGTAATAAATAGAGGAAAGGATGCTATTAATTAATTCAGCGCCACTCATTGCAAAAAAACAAACAAAACAAAAACAAATTCTTGGCACTGCTGTATTATTCAATCATCCAGTTCAAATTAATTACCAGAGATACACCGGGTTGGTTCTACTCCTGCTTTATGTGCAAATGTGATAAATGGAACAAAAAAAAAAAACAAAATCTGACAAACACATTTAAAGCTGCCGCTCAGCCGCGCATGCTGTTTAAATTCTGCTCGGTGGAGTAAATTCTACCTCAGTAACTCAACAGTTGAAGGAGATATAAACAACTTAGCATCGGATTCATTCCAGCAAACATCCCTTTCCCACAATGTTCCAGTCACTTAATGCCATGCAGACCTGGGGCTGCCTAGTATACTTTATCCCACAAACCTTAGCAGTCCTTTTCCCAGACAAATAAATCTAAATGAGTCAGCTTTGATCTTAGCACTTAAGGAAAGCCAACAATAGTGGTAGAGGAGAAAGGGGCAGAGAGCAACAGGCCTCTCTCCACCACAACAATAGCCTCTGCAAACACCTACTTAATCAATATTTGGCCAGAAGACACTCTCTCAGTCCCCAAACCACCCTTTTCACATTCTAATGAAGAAGCTATAAAAGAGAAAAACAACAACTACTTCCACAAAGAGACACAAGAATGAAATAGTGCTGTTCTGTATATCAATGGGGGAAAGTGCCTCAGAGCTGTTTGCATGTAGGATGTCACCTATTTGATGTAAAATAGCTAATGTTATTTGTTTTCTTTCAAGAAATTCATACCGGCTTAAAAGTATGAATTAAAGTTTGAATTACAGTTTAAAAAACACACACACTCCCCCAAAAAAATCAGATCAATTAATGAAACAATTATACACATTACTTTATTGATTAATATCATTATTCTCAGTTTTAATCTATTAAAATTGTTTGTTTAATTTCCCTTTGCTGAAATGAGTTTAAGGATGTGTGTCGCCTGGAAGAAGGAGAGGGAAGCGCCCACAGATATTGCATGAATGTGCGCACCCCAGGTTTTAAAAGAAAGGGGCGGACTTTGTCTGAGATGAAAGTGGAGAGAAATAAAAGCTTTAGATTTAATCTAGTGGAGAGAAGAAGAGAGGGGTTTCCCTGCGCTCACTGGCTGAAGGCGTCACGCTTAGCGCGCAAAGACTGTGACAAAGGCCCCGTGCGTAAAAGTAACTGCAGCGTTCAGCTGTGACAACGCGAACCCTGACGTGAATCTAACGCGTTTCAGGCAGAGATCACGAGCTGCTAGAGGCGTTAACTTAATATCTATTTCAAATCCACAGCAATGAATAAACGGATCAAATTTCCAAAACGTTTCCAAACACTACAACTGTTTCTACAAGTCTAGTCATCAATAATTAACCGTAGACGCCGTTATGTCTCCAACAGCCACCTTTCCTTTAGCGCTGCTCGGACCCCAACAGGTCGTAAATCAACAGGTGTTTGCCCAAACTCTGAGCTTCTTCGCCCCCCTGAGTTTTTTTTTCTGAGTGACGAACTGTAAACAGCGAGGAAAAGACCTCAACTTGGCACTTTTTTTTGAGCAGTCTATAAACCAGGTCGCACTGGGCCTATTGCTGTCCCTGAATAATTCATCGCTCATTGCGGGTTCATAATGTCTTCTCCCGGCCTTTTGTCAGCGCAGTTTTTTCTCCCTTTCTTTCCCCATTTTGAAAGGCCCTGGCGTCTTTTTGTACACCACTGAGCCGCTCACTGGAGTTTGGCTTTTGTGCTCGTCAAACTGAGGTGTGAGTCTCAATGGACTCTCCCTGCTTTGTCCCCTGAAGTTCATCCTCAAGTGTCCGATTGAGTGTAAAAAAAAATAAAAATAAAAAATAAGAAAGGGGGAAAAAAAATCTCTCATGCTTGGAAGTTAGACAAATGTTTGATTATCCACTTTTTTAAGGAAATCGTTTGTCAAATCTCAGAAGCCTTAACGCCTTAACGCATGCGTCAACACCTGGAACTATAATGAATTTAACTTTCCTCTGCTGGTTAACAGCTGCCATTATTATTATTATTATTATTATTATTATTATTATTATTATTATTATTACGTTTTTCTGTCTACTTTGATGCCAGATCTGGATATTGTCGTGAAGCACAAGAGCCAAGATGTGAAATCAGAACGCTGCACTTACATCTGTCTCCCAGAATGCCATCGATGCTGTGTTTAGTCCGCGGTTCATTTTCCTCCATCTCCCTCTTCACCACTTCATCATCGTCCTCTTCATCGTCACCAACTCCGCCGAATTTAGACCGCATGATGCGACTGATGGCGCTCACTAAAAAAGAAAAAGGATGGAAAATACACACACTAAATATATCTGCATAATTAGAAGCCACACAGTCACACACTAATGTTCTGTCCTGCGTATAAAGACGAGTTTGTGCCCAGACACGAATGGTGTAAGGTTTTGTCTGCTTGTTATGAGATAAACATATTTTCATGAAACACAAGAAAATTATTTTTTCTGTTTTTTTTTAATTATCTTTCCATCCATCACAGATCTAGAAATAGTGGCCTACCTGAGGGGACGTTGTTCCTGTCGCAGACCCCGTCTTTCAGTAATTTGTCCCTGATTTCCCAGCTGAACATGCCCGGGTTTTCTCTCTTGTACTCTTCGATTTTCTTATCCACCTCTGGAGAAGCGGTTTGCTTTAGCGGGAGGAAGGAGAGAAGAAGAGTTTGAGATGGAAAGTTTTTTTTTCTTTTATATTTGTTATCATTCAACACGAGGCAGAAAAGATCATTTTCTGAATTTAAGATGTTGGAGGGTTAAAGTACGTCAAAAAGATGATTTATCTTATCTGTTAAAGTCTTAACTTCAAAAAGTTAGACTTCATCTACAACTACAGACTCTGAAGCAGCTTCACACACATAAGATTTATTTTTTTAAATAAAAAAAATGACTCCTTTTGGATTGCACTGCTGAGTTTAGACTTATTCGCATTTTATCTGTATGTGGTTTGACCGTAATTTCATCTCTCACCTTTGGCTTGCTGCCTCCGATGGCCCCCGGCCTGATGGAGCCTGTCTCCTGGTACCGGCAGAGGATTTTGGAGACGCAGCCGTGGGACACTCGCAGCTGACGGGAGATGACACACGGCCGGACACCGTGATGGGCCATTTCCACGATTTTGTGGCGGATGTGGTTGGGGAGAGGCCTGCCGTTTATGAAGACGCCGCCGAGCTGGTTGACCCGACCCTGTCCTAACGGAGTGGAGACTGGACAGCGGCGCGTGGGATTTAATCAGTTAAGCTGTTCTAGTAAATAACGTGTCTGTCTTCATCTAGTCTTTTTTTTTTCTAGTGAAGAGAAACAACTTCAAATTCAAGTAAATAACCATCAAGCAGGGACAGTTGCAGATTTAAAGTGCTCTCAAATGTGATTTAACTGCACAGCAGAGTTTGTCTAAACAAGCACATCGCCCATCGTAATAAATATTCTTTGCAGAAATATTCAAAATGTTGTAAAAGAGGGAGAAAACGACTGTTATCGGCGTGAAAAAGACAAATATTTTCGTCCCGACAATTAAGTCTGGTCCAATTAACGTGACAGGATGAGAAATAAATAATTCGAATAAAACAACAATAATAATTATAGCCTAAATAAATAAAATCAAAAGTCTTGTTGTCATTGGAAATGTACACTTTATACTTTTTGTTGTTTTTTAACATTTAAACTCAGCACAGATTAAACGAGTCGTTCATAATAATAACTTTTTTTTCTTTTTCTGCAGGTTTAACAACTTTTCCCAACTCGAGCTTTGTCAACTTTGCTCAACTTCTTCTAAAAGTTGACTTTTTCTTTTTCTTTTTTTTTCTTCGTCTCATGAGCAGCAACTGGTGGTGTCTTACCTTCCAGAGAGTATCCTCCCCGCGGGTAGTTCTGGTGAGGAGTTGGTCTCATCATTCTCGGTAAACCTCCTGCGAGCGCTGTCATGATTCCTGACTTTCTGTCAGGTAACAAAACCAGGCTGCTTTTTTTTTTTTTTTTTGCTTGTTGCGTTTAATCCCAGCAAAAACAGCGCCCTTTTTTCTTTTACTGTTAGTAGTTCGCCTTCTCTACAGACGCCGTGCAGCCTCCCTGTTTTTTTTTTCCTGGAGTAACAGGTTGCCCCGAAAAGAGAAAAAGTGAATCCCGTCAAGTTTTTTTTGTTGTTGACTGGTATCCCGAGGCGGCTGAGCTGAGAGTTTGGATCTAACGTTGCAGGTTTCTAACAGTCCTGCGTGGATTGAGAGGATGGTTTGATGGGATGGATGGAAGTCAAACATTTTATCTGTGGTCGATGTCCCCTCTGACTCCGCGCTGCGCCTTCTGATTGGTCAAAGACCCGGACGTTTAGGGGCTGGGGGAGCTTTGTGATTGGACGACGGGAGGCTCCCCTTGTGTCTGGATTGACCTCACGAGGTCAGCTTGTCGTGTCACAGGCTTCTGCTGCTGCGCATGGAAGTTTTTTTTTTTTTTCACCTAATGCATAACTTTTAATAACGCCAATTAAGTGCAAAGACGCAAAGACAGAGCTGATCCTGAATCAGTCTGCGGAAATATTTTCATATCTCGTTACGGAGGTGAAAAATGAAGACACTGCGATGAGTTCAATGAGGCACGAAAGTGGATCAGTGCAAGAGAAAAGTGCAGGTTAATTATATAAAGTACCAACAAATTAATAATAATACAAATTAAATATTAAAAGCACAGATTTGTTTTCATTTATAATTCATTGAGAGCTTACGGTTAATTCCCAGGCACACACAAACACACACACACAAACACACACGGTCTTGCATATTTAATATTCCCTTTACATAAAAAGATTATAATTAGGAATAATAATTAGAGCCTATCAATAAATTTCTATTGGTGTTGTTATAATTATAGATGACAGTAGTTGTCATATCTGTTGCTTTAATTGGCCTGAGTGTTTCCTTTTAATTATCATTAAAGTCACGTTAAAGTGCATGTTTATAATACTAATAAAGCAAATCATTGAAAACCACGTGACCGAGTTAGACTAAACAACATGATGAGCAGTCAGGATTTTTAAAACGGAGCAGAGAGGAGACATGTACATGTGCACTTATTAATGTGTGTGTGTGCTGCGTCCCAGGTGCTCTCTTTGCGCACTCAGTTTTGCGCAGAAAAGCAGCAGCACGTGGGAAAATGTCATTTCGACATCAGATTAAATTTTGATGGGTATTTTTTTCCCCTCAGCTCTCAAAAACACAACTGTGATGATGAAACGGGGCTAAAGAAGCGACTGCAACAGGTGAGAATGTTATAAAGTTGGCGCACAATAATTATTTAAAAGGCTCATTAAAGCATAGTAGCAAATTAGTAAAGTTCTTCTCGTATGATTGGCTATTATTATTATTATTATTCATAGTTTACATCCCATTTTCAACAGTTGGAATATTATATGTATGTTATGTGTCGACACGACATGATGTTGTGTTTTCTATGATTGTCCTTGTTCTATATACCGAAAAGTTCATTTAAGCCGTAGAAAGTTATGAATATTGATATTTATATATATGAGTGTGTATTATATGTATATATATATATATATATATATATTTTTTTTTTTTTTTGGATCACCAGAATCTCACGTGGAATTTCCAGGAAGTTTGTCGCTCCAGCAGACAGCGCCAACAATAAAGGTCAGGAGACAAATATGGCGTGGATGCGGCGTGGAGAGGAGAGGAGGACCTATCTTTTTTTTTTTTCTTTCTTTCTTTTTTTTTTCTTCCACCACACACTCCCCACGCAAAGAGCCCTGCACCGTCATGTAATAGTTGCACGCACTGAACAATAGGTGCTGAGCGGGACCCGTGGTTGAGAGCCACACGGCAGTGTAACACATCCGTGCAAATGGTCGATTATAGACACATAGAACCACATGAGGGATCATTTGACTTTTCTGAAGCTTGCAGAGTTGTGATAATTATGATAATTGGCCGTGTTTAATAGACCCGACACTTTTTTTTTTTTACCCCTTCTCCCCCAGGAATAACAGCATAATACTGGCTCATTCTGTTTGGAGGCCTCCTCAACCTGCATCCCATGAATCACTGGTTGGTCATGACCTCTGTTAAACTAATGCATCATGCGAGCTGACATTTTGGCAGGTAATTCATTGATCAGTTTTGTCAAAACTTGCTGCATTATTGTCTAAACAATGATCAGAAAAAAGGGTTATTGTCCCAACCTTGTGTGGACGGACAAAAGGAATTCATCTTTTATTTGAAAATATGAATAAGCAAAGCCAGCTGTTTTGGCAGTGCTACTGTTGTGACAGTTTACCAGTAAGTGGGAAAAAAAAACACACCAACTTTTGATGAGGGCGCGTGACTCGTTTCATATCCATGTTTTACTATAATTCAACCACAATTTTACCAGCACAAAAGTGTCACTTTCCTCTCCCTTTCATTGCAGTATCCCACAGCATGTGGCCCGGTATACTTTAATTCCTCCTATAACTCTTCACATAGGAAAAAAAAAATGACGCAGTGGACACGGAACATGTGGAAACATTATATGTCCATAAAAGAAGGAGTGGGAGGGAGGAGAGGGAGGGGGTTATCATACTAAAAGTTTGACTATCATGAAAAGGATATTGGATCTACCATGTCAAATCAATTAGCGGGGTAAGCTGAGTCAGAAATGTGCTGTGTGCGGTGGTGGACAAAATGCATCAAAAAATAAAGAGCAAAATGGCCCTGAAAAGAAACAGTGCGCTAGTGCTTTTACCAGGCATACACACAAAATAAGCCAGGGGCTTTCAGGGCTGTATGTCTGAAACCGCACACATAAAAAAAAAAGAGTAATTTGCTCTGCGTCCACTAAAGATAAAGTTAGCCAAACAGCAAAACAGACAGTTCTGATCTTGCCTGTGGACCTATAGGGATAAAGTCCTAGACTGCATTAGACTTAGGCCATATTTAGACCACTGGAAAAAATCTCCATTCTCTCCAGTGCAACTGCATTCATGATCAGGCATTTGTAGGCAATCGACTCATCACAGTGATTATCTGACCATGAGCCATAGGGAGTCTGAACTACCAAGCTTCAGCTCATTCCCAGAATTAAAATCATGCATTCCTTGCTGTAAAACTGTGACCGCGGCAGATAAAAATAGCGCTCTATCCTAAGTGTGACAAGAATGATGGACTGAGGACATTCATTTGCTTCATTGATTGGGTTTATATTGTGGTTTTAGTGCGTTAAAATAACAGGCGGCTGTAAAACAGCATGTGCTTAACCTTTATTAGGCTTCAGAGAATCACGCCGCTGCTGTGATTTTTCAAATCATGGGCCGTAATATCGGTTTCTATACTGAGGTCTAATTATACAAGGCTCTGACAGAGTGTGATTACTATTTCCAGTTTCTCCTTTGCAATTTTTTTTAAACACATAATTTGATTATTAGCCACATTTCATGCAGACACAGGTCCTAACTGAAATCTGAAGTCAATATAGAGTCCTATATTGAGTGATTCATTGAAATAAGACCTTCTTTAAACACATTCCATTTATTATTCCTGTGTAAATGTCGTACAAGATGGACGTTTTATGAATTTAAACTCAATTTTATTTGTTATTTTCGACTTATTGGTCACATTTCATCAGTTGCGTTTGATGTTTTAACGTGCAGCAGTTCAGTGACATCAATTCAAAGGAGTTTTTGCACCTCAAAGGCTATAGAGCAAGACGCTGTGCGAAATAGAAGACGCAGATTTAGATAAGCATCACACAAACATGACATCTTCCAGTATAAGGAAATCTACTCTGTGATTAGTAGCCTTGGGATGTTACCGTTACAAGGAACTTCCAAAAACAGGCACTGTTTTTCTGATGCGTTTGATCTCACCAAATACATGTGACTCACAACAACTTCAGTGGGGGCTCAAACTGACAGCGCTTATCATGACAAAGGCCCATAAGGTGAACCCAGGTAAGCCAGAGAATAGAAAAGGAGAAGCAAAACATTTGTTAACCATACAGCCTCTGGGCAGGCAGCATTAGCTTAATAGCTCATCAAGTGAGGATTGAAAACAGTGAGATAATAGTTTATAGTGTCATAATGAACATGCATGCTTGCCTCTTGTAAGATTCTTATCTGTTTGAACCCGACGCCTTCATTTCACAGAGCGTGTGTGTGTGTGTGTTTGTGAGGAAAGAAAGACATGTCATCTGGTGTTGTGACAACATCTTGAGGTAAATTTCCTGCCCCCCCTCCCCCAAAGAAACTGGATGCATAGTGATAAAAAGCGATAATATATTTTAGATCATTCAGGCACATCTACAACAAGATTACGTAAAGTTAAAAAAAAAAAAAAAAAACATTTGTTTAACGAAATGTTTTTGCTTTGAACTCATAAAATACCTATGACGCCCTCGTGTCCTCTGCTGGAAATGTTTGCAACTTGTACATAAGTACGAAGAATTTTCCTTGGATCACCATTTTACATCCATGGGTTTTGTTTTCTAAACATTCTAAGATGCAGCATAAAACATATATTAATAAAACACGCCAAAGGCCTCTTGAGAGACGCTCTTAGCTGTTATTGTGGCATTAAATATCAACTGCGTTTCTGGAAATTATGTGTAAAGGTTTTAAAAATCTTAGCTGTGTGTGTTGTCTCAGATGTTTTTTTTATATTATTATTATTAATATTTCAAACATTCCCCATCTTGTGGCAACATGTGACAATTGCTGTGTCCTGTGTCAGCAGCTGTATTCTCACCTTTCCGACATGCTTTAAAAAAAGGAGACCTATTGCAAGAAATACCTTCATAAAGTCAACTTTAATCTGTTTACTCTGTTTTTCTAAAATGTAACCTATTGCACTTACTATACCGTTAAAATGTATCAATTGCACGAAATTGTAGCTGCAGTAGATGCTACTACCAAACCCTGCATATGCACTGTGTACCATGCAAACATACATATAGCCACAAGAGGGCGCTCAATTTAGAGGGTACACATCCTGCAGCATACTGTATGCAGTCTGTCTGATACCATGAAATTCACCAACATTATTGTGGGGGCCATTTATCTCTTCTGGCTTTCATAGCGATGTGCGTTGTGTAAAGACAGATTATTTGATGTCATAAAGATCTCTCTGTGGGCTAACGTGTGGAGTGAAGTGAATTTATTACATCATGTTTTTTTGTGTCACCTAATAGAAATCCACAGTCCGGCTGTACAGTATGACATGCTTTCTGTTTAGCAGACAAGGTTTGAATCATTAGTCAAGGAACAGCCGAGAATGTCTGACAGGGAGAAACTGTCACACTAGTTGATTGATTTTCCAGCAAGGGAATCACGAGAATCTTTCAAAACACATTTTTACTGGCCACAAAGCCATATGTACGTGTAATGTGAGAGTGGTTTATTTATGGCATGAGGTCAAAACTTTTCTGGACCGCAAACTAGAAATTCATTGCTGTTCAGTGGTGTCGTGTGTGTGCGCGTGCGTGTGTTGCTAGAGATATAAGCAAAATTTTGAATCTTGTGCTGTGATGGTGGATAAAATGCATCAGAAATAAAGAACAAAATGGTCATGGGAAGAATGGTGTGTTGGTGCTTTTACCAGGCATACACACAGAATAAGACAAGGCTATATCTCTGAAACCTCACACATAAAAAAAATAAATAAATAAAAGAGAGATTTGCACTGCGTCCACTAATAAAAAAAACAGCCAAATAGGCAGTCTTGTCTGTGGCCCTATAGAAGATCATAGACTAGAGCATTAGACTAAGGCCCTATTTAGACAGAGAGACCGCATTCACGATCAGATCAACTATAGACAGACATTTGACATTAGACTCATAACACTGATTATCTGACTATAAGTTAATGGAAGTCTGTGCTGGCAAGCTTCAACTCATTCTCGGAATTAAAACACACGCACAACTGCAAAAGGGGACTGTGAACCTTAAAATGTGTGCAGCTGTGTCATGCGTGTGTACCTGAGTCTAGAGCTGGCTCATCTTGAAAGAATATTTTCAACATAAATGAGTCACATGAAGGCACATGGTCATGTAGTTATGGTTATATGGCTATGGGAAGATGAGGACTGAGCTGTTGCATCAAAGGGAAAATTTGCACACACACACACATATATATACAGTTATATATACATATATATATACACAGTGATACAGAGACAGGACACCGGCGGTGCGCAGCTGCAGCTCAAGGTGTCACTGCTGACCGCACGGCTCGGAGCTGTCCACTGCCCGTGGTGCTGAAGAGCAAAGAGACACGGTGCACTTTACTGTCGCTGCGGGCGCTAAATTCTAATTATACGCTTAAATAGGCCTATTAAATCCACCTCATACACATGACCTACACTTGTGACAGATCAACCAGGTGGCAGACACCAAGTTGGGAAATCAATTTGAACAAGTCTATCGACTGGATTTTTTGCGGGGTTTAGTTCTGGTAATATGATCTCGATGAAGTCTATAGTGTCCTTATCCACGGGTTGTGCCCCAGGCCGGTTACACAGCAAGTGTGTGTATGTGTGTGTGTGTGTGTGTGTTACTGGATGGAGACGACAGCTAACGGGGGACTGATTCATACCGGGGGGAAATGCAGATTTTTTTTTTCTCCCCCTCACTTTAATATGTTTTATTGCCACTCGGGAATGTTCGCCTCCTCGGTGTGGTCAGGAGATCTGATCAAAGTAAACTAAAGCCGCAGCCCAGTTGAACGGAACATGGCGGAGGCGGTCGACACAGGAGGCGACCGTGGCTCGGCTCAGTCTGACGACGAATACGAGTGCAAGATCTGCTACAACCACTTCGACCTGGACCTCCGCACTCCCAAACTGCTGGACTGTTCTCACACCTTCTGCCGGGAGTGCCTCGAAGCTTTGCACTCCCGGGACGGTGGCGGATGGAGAATCGGTTGCCCCGTGTGTCGACACCGAACTCCGGTACCGGAATATCAGGTTCAAAACCTCCCGGACGACACCGCGTTGACCGAAGCCATTCTGCATAAAACGCTTGAACCTGTAGCCTCGTCAAACACAGACGTCCAGACAGGTCCAGCCGTGCCTTCAGTCGACTCCCAGCGGGGCGACGACAGCTGTCTGACTTGCAAAGAGGTTGCGTTCGCGACCGGTTGTGTGTGCGCCATCTTCTCCTTCCTGTCCATGGCGGTGTTCTTATTCCTGGGCCTCATCCTTGTACATAACTTCAAGAGCATTGCGCCGCAAAGTGGCCCTGTGTGTCTATTTATCGCCAGTGTTCTCGCCCTGTTCTCGCTCATACTCACTTGGCTGTTGTGTATGTTACGCGCAGACTTGTACCTGAAGCCAGCAGCTTCAGTTCCCTCACTTATATAATGTGCTTCTCTGGCTGGCTGCACAGTATAGGAAACACCAGCCTACTGGGGATAATAAAAAGGGAAAAATGATATTGTTTATGTCATAGTAAACTATCTGAAGGGAAGCACGGGTGTAAATAATACAATAAATGATGGCTGAATTCCATTTAGCTACTTCAGTTGCAGGGTCATGGTACTGCTGACTCACCGTCATGACTGGGACGCAACAGAATGATCAGTCAGTAATATTACAAAACATAATATTTGTGCTTTTTTTACTATGGCAAGTCAAAGTGTCTGCTGTGAAAAAGGTCTGGTTTGTGCACATTCAAACTACTGTACGATAGGTTTGGGTGCCGTACATACCTGTACATGTTGTTTACTTGCCTTACATGATGCACTTTTTGTATGCGACTCTCTACTTTTTTATTGCACTTCGGATGTTTGACTGTCATAATTATATCGATGTGTCAGATTATGACAAACGTTAAACATCTAACAGTTTTAAATCGTCGAAAGAGCACTTCAGCTGCTGTTGCTAATGGAAAAAAATAAATTCATTAAAAGTAATTATAGGAAGATTGCTCATTACAGCAGTATCCTCCCCTCCTCCTCCCCCTCCTCCTCCTCCTCCCCCTCCTCCTCACACATTTGTTTCCTGCACTGATATTATTTCTATGACAGATTTTTATAAGGCGTTTGGGAGGGACGTACAGTGCAAGCAGGTGTAATATGGGTACTGTAATCTCATGCGATCGCAATCATTAACAGCATGACCTATTGTGCCAATGATAGAACCTGATTGACTCCTGTGGTGGAACAGGTCAGCAGGGGATCCCGGGCCAATGACCCTGAGGGGACAGGAGCCTTCACAAGATGAGAGAAATAACTTTGGGGTAGGGGGCCAAAATAAGTAGTGTTGTAAAGTAGTGAGACAATAGAAGTGCAGATGACCTCCTAGGGGTCTTAAATCATCTGATGGGCTTAAGTTTGCTTTCCAAAGTCATACAAAATGCAAGAGGATGCAAATTCTACTAACAACTTGGCCCACGCCCACATCTCAGGTTGAGTGATTACCGATGTGGCAGCTGAGTGAATATTTGAGCTGTAATGAAAAAAAGACCATTACAATATGTATTTTGCACCAATATGTCTATGCAAAGGTACTCAGATGGGTGGTTTCTTAAGCAAATTTCAACTTAAAACATTTAAGTTAAAAATTAAATGATTGCACATTGTACACACGCTTCCTCTTTCTTTCCTCTGTGCTGCCTTCCGTAGTATTGTAAAGCACAGGTAACCCTTCTGAATAAACACTGCAGTGGCACTAATATATTACTCCACCGTATATCGTATAAAATATATGGCGATACTAATTGGTCAATATGTCTGATGCTCCACCTCTCACCTGTCATTTTCTATGTATTGGAAAGTTATAAACGCTGACATCAATTTACCAGGTTATGATGCAAGAAGATGTCTCTGTTTAGTTAAGGTAGCTCTGGATCCCTGTAACACAGTGGGTATTTGTCTGCACTTAGTGTTGATTTAGGAGTTTGCCTCCTGGTCTCAGGAGTTAAAATCCGACTCTTTTAGGTCTCTCAAAGGGACTCCTTCATTTGGTCGTCCAGTCGGTGAGTAATACCACTTAAATGCCACCGTGACAAATGCTTGAGAAGAAAGGAGGGGTGGCAGGCTTCCACCGAGAGCCATAGGCAACACTGTGTCTGGGGCAGAGAGCTTCATTTCACAGGGTCTGCAGGGTTTAGAGTTAAAGATTACTTTGAAATCTGCATCCCCTACCATCAAACTCTCTCGCTAAAGTCCACCCTCCCTCCTCCCTGCAGCCGTCACTCCCGCTCCCAGAAAAATAAAAAGCTGTCGCCACAGAGCAGGGGATGAGTTGGGAGCAGATCCTCTTTGATGACAGAGAAGGATCCTTTTGTTCTCTAATCCCCACAAAACCCCCTGCCACCCCTCCTTTCCCTATAAATCCAACTGGACGTCAAGGCACTTCATAATCAGCCAGAGGCTCAAAAGTTATTAGTTTACTTGTTTTACTTGAAAAGATTGTAATATAACAGTGAAGTCTTAGTGTGACATCCCTTGCGAAAGCACAGATATTTCATTTAGGGTTTCTAATTTTGGTCTTTTCCGTGTGTGGTGGTCTCTTTGGGAGCTGCAACAACTTGAAAGAAGCATATGATTAAGCAAATTCCCCGAGAAGTCACATGGCACCGGTCAGTGGTTGTCACAGGTGGATCCCAAGGGAACAACCATTAGCCACTGTGCACGCTATCAAGAAAGACAGGGTCACCCAGATCCAGAATACATTTCTTCTCTTCCTGCGTCTTCCCTTTAAGTGTGTGCAGAGTGTGTCCTTGTGTCATTATCAGATTGGACACACGTATTTCACAGCGGAGATGAAAGTGTTCCTTTTGCTTGTAACATCTGCCTTCTTGATGGCTCATGTCCCATCAAGATGACCTCAAAGACTTTGCCTGAGGAGAGCGATTATCACCACTCTGTACGCACTCTGGCTCATCGTCATGTGATCGCATGCTTGTGTGGATGTTTGAGGCCGAACGTGTGTTCATGAGAAGGGAAAAGCGTGAGTTTCTGTGTTCGCGTGCATCTATATGTCCGAATATGTCTGTATGGACATATGGTCTAATAAGCATGCAGAGACTCCAAACACCAGTGAGAAGGGATCAATGTCCAGGGTCAGGGTGTCAAACACAGCTTACCGAGCCATTTTCCTTTCATCCTGTCGCTCTTCAGATGTCAAGAAGAAGACACTCTGTCCTCACATATGAACAACGCCGGGTCTTCTCTCTGTCAAGTTGAAACAAAAAGCATTATGAAGAGAGTGCTCCCATTAAAGAGTTCGTGCTCGCTTTCTCCCTCTGGTGCATAAAAGTGAGAATGCAAGAAAGGAAATGATTAAATACTGCATATGCTTACTGTTTAAATTATAACTCAATAAAACATATTGCTGATTGCTGCCACAGGTCCATGCATACACATAAATACATTATGCAGTAACCCAAGAGATAGTTTGGTTCAGCGGTCATGTGTAGTATATGTGTATGTACTGGGTGAGTAATGACAGGTTAGGTTGTTTTAAAATCAGCTACCAACCAGTCTTCAGCTATTTTTTGTGGCTGCTTCTTTTTGTGTTGGTAAATGAAGCAAACAATAGAGACATTGGTACATTCTGCCCTATGACACCCCCCCCCCCTCTCCAAATGGCCACCAGTTATTGTCATGGGACCAGAAAATATTGATTTTCAACAGCAGCAGTATGACTAATCAACACATTGCTGCAGATGACTCTATTGGGGATTGTGCCTGTCAGATGATTGCAGGGACTGTAAGCAGAGAAACCGCCTCCTATCAATCTGTGCATTTGACTTTTTTTATTTAGAGGAGATCAAATTGAATCTTTTTAGCTTCATGTGGTCGAGACAGATAGAGCATTCTCGCCACTCCTCTACTCTACTCCTCTGCTCCTCTAATCTACTCCGCACGTATCTTTATCATCTTCCTCATCATCCTAAACTGACGCGTAGAAATGAGAGGACAGAAAAGAAACAAAGCCAGAAGGGACAAGGCGAGGGAGAAGCACAAACAGCAAAGGCCAAAAATAGTGGTGAGAAAGAGAGTTGGGAGGAAGAGAGATTTTCATCGCGCTCTTTGCTCCGAGCCTCACCAGATTATCCACAAACAAATGACAGCAGGGCAGACAGCTCTTATCCCCCCTGAATCAGTTACTCTGCAGTTTTTATGATGTCTAATTAAAGCATGATAAAGCGTCTTTATGTCTACACTCTTTAATAAACTTCCCATCTGTGTGCACGAGCTGATACCATGTGAAGCACAGTAAGGGATGACTTTACATTAGCACCACCAACTGCTCAAAGTTCATTTTGCAATGGTAACTTACTGCCGTGTGAATTTTCTTAGATTTTTTATGGTACATATTATTGCCATCGCTGTGCTGCCTGAGCGAGAAATTTAACCTCCTGACACAGTTAAGATTTTATTTTATTTATTTTAAACATGGTAGCAAATAGTATTTAATAAGCATACTATCTCACTGAAATATTGGATTCTGAGTGGCCTCTTAAAGCAGGGGGTGAAAGAATATCCTATCAAAATATAGGAAATATATATTTTAATATCTTTCTTTAATATCTTTTAATATGAAACTAAATGAAGAGAAGCATCAACACTCAAATCTGAACAAAAGCAGATTTTTGCACAGATCTGAGTGTGCAGATGCTTTCCTTTCTTTATCTTCTTCTCAGCCTATAGCTCCAGCACCTCAGTTCAGTCTGGTAACGGATAAGTGGTGTCTTTTTATTTCTGATAATTAGGCTATTGATATAAAAAGAACCATAGGACTATTAATAAATACAGGTTTAAGAAAGGAAGCCAACAACTGCTTTCCCACTTCTTGACTTAGATTTGTGGTTGCCAAATGGGCTACATTGAGGTTAGGCCTATAGTTCCCGTCTGCCGGTTACAACATCTCCAGGCAAGTTTCTGTGTTCTTACTGTGTCCTATCTCTAATAATAACTTTCATACCGTGTTTCATTGAGGAGACGCACGAAGGAGGACCTGTTGGCGGCTGCTGACAGATGAATTACACATAACCGTCATACACCATTAGTTTCACTTCTCTCTCACACACACACTCTGTCTCGTTAAAATGTGACTTTACTTGATACTCAGTGTCAAAAAAAAAAAAAAAGAGAGAGACACCTGCCTAAGTCAAAAATGGCTGACCCGTTCAAATGAATCTCCCTCGGGCTCGGGTTTAGGGGTTCAACCCGCCTCGCTGTGTGTGTGTGTGTGTGAACCGTCTGACGGGTACGGCGGCAGTTATGACCGCTGGTAACCTCACTGACGTCCCCGATGCCCCAAGCACGCGCCACCTCCAGCGCACCAATCGCTGACAGAGAAATGCCCTGACGTCACTCAATAGGTTCCGGGCTGGAAGGACTGTCCCGGCAATGCTCAGATTTATAATTTTATTAAATTTTATAACCGTTTTGTAACCGACCCGTAGCGTTGATTGATAACCCAATACACAGTGTCAACAGGTGGCATGAATAGAATCAGTCAGAGCTTTGCACGGATAAACAGACTTCCCGCGGCGACGCAGGCGTAGCGGTTGAGAAAAGAGGTGAGGATGTGTCTGTGTGCAGATGTTGATGAGATGGGCTGATTGTTAGCTGCCGGTTTCGCTCAACGGCGCGGCCTTTTAATACGCCACACACCCGCTTTTAACCCGAGGCTGTGCCACCTCCGAAACATTGTGTGCATTTTGGTGAACGAGCTGACTTAAACACACCAGCAGCGGGCCAACAGCATCTGGCCGAAGCTAGCCCTACACGCTAGCTTCTTCTTCTTTTTTTTTTAGCATCGCTATGCTAGCTGCTAGAGCCGTCCGTTAGCTGCTAATCTTGATGCTAGCCTTTTATAGCTTCAGATACGGAGGGTGTGCAAGTGAAATATACTCCGCTATTAGCTGCTTCCACCCGAAACTATCCGCCCACGTCGTGGTTCGATAGTTTCATGTGTGATATCTGAAGTTATGTGCAGGTTATCATTAACAGCAGCATGTCACACGGGCTTATTTACCGTTGATGGCTATTATCTAAACATCAAGACACCCGACAGCGTATTTAGCTTCACACGAGAAGAGAGGCAGACTGTGAAGAAGCCCGTCTAGTGACAGTCCAATCAATCAATTAAATGAGAATATGTAGCCTAAGGCAGGTTAAAAGATGACGCATTGTCCGATTGAACAATAATACGATGGAGAAAGTCATTCAAGTCATGGCAAAGAGCAAAGGTTGTGCTTTAGTAGCATCCTGATGCTCCCTCAGACTCTAGCATAGTGTGTACAATATGATCCGTATCAAATTATAGCGAGATCCATTCATTATGTATAGTGAGGCTGTGAGTTATAGTGCTCACTGCTGTGCTGCCTTAATTAATTAATCTGTGATGTGTGTGTGTGTGTGTGTGTGTGTTTATTTATTTATTTATATATATATATATATATATATATATATATATATATATATATATATATATATATATCAAGTTGAAACTGTTTTCACCCTCCTCATGTGCCAAGCCTAAGACTTGTGTGTTTGCTCAGCTCAAATAAAGCAGACTTGTCAGTTGGCTGTGGTATGTGAGGTGCTGCCAAACGGGTGAGACATGTTCAGGGTTCACCCGTGGGTTTGAAATTGTTTGTACAACGCGTTTTTATTGTATGATGCCATCGTTTTAAAGGCGTGTGCACTACTAGTATGAAACGTGATGTTGATATCTCTTTCAGTACTGTGGCAAAATGAACAATAGTCCCTGGCACACAATAGGAACGTTTTCTTTCTTTTTTTAATAATCTTCACAGAAAAAAAAAACACTAAACACATCATTTGTAATCATTTTAATAGTAATATGATTACTATTCAGTCATCCTCAACAATTGGGCACCTGTTTATAGCGATTTTCTTTCCTACAGTTTTATTGTTGTGTATCTCAGGGTTGAATCTTGTTTTTATTTTGGTTGGAGCTGAGTCGAGCTGACAGTTTGCATTCTCTTTAGCAGATCTACAGAGAGAACTGAAAGTGGCTTATTTTTACCCAGCAGCTCTATATAAATATACTGTTTGATTGCAGATGCGTGCAGACGTACCAATGCAGTCACTCTGAAATGACGAATTTAGGTCGTTTCTTGTCGCTGGTGTTTGCACAAGGAGCAGCCAGCCTCACCCGTGCTAGATTCTTCTCAGGTGGCCAGGTTACGCTAACCTCCCATGTGACCTCCGGACTTCTCCTTCTAAGCTGCAGAATGAGTCACTGCCACTACTTCTCGCATGTTCGGCCTCGGTCGGCTACAGGGCTACACTGCAAATTACACCGTGGCCTTAAGGATGCACTAGAAATAGCTGAGCTCTCCGGGAGGCGGGAGCTGATCCTAAGGTTTTTTTGCTGTACAGCCAAATAAGCGAGAGCAACAACAAGTACAGCACGTGGTTTAATGCTGTGGTATAAGTTACAATCTGTGCGGGGGGGGTGTTGACTTCTGTTTGACGCAGAAATCAACAAGAATCTTGAATTCAGAAATTACAGGTCACTACATATGGGTAGAAAACAACACAACAGAAATGGAGAAAAGCAGCAGCAGCAGTGTGTGTGTCTGTGTGCCATCAGTTAATTAACTAGCCATTTGAGGACTATTATTGACTCCTGGAGATGTGTGTCACGGTGTTGTGCTCTCTCTGTAAGGCTGGAGCCTGAGCAGCAGGGCCTGTGGATCTGGTGAAATAAATAGAACCACAGTAGAACCGCAGTGGCTCGCATTTACTGGCGCTCGACGTTGCCAAATACGCTGATACGTCTTTTATTCCAGACCATGCTTCTAAAATGTCATGTTGTGTCTCTTTCATTCTTGATCTAGTCAAAATACCCGAGGAGCAGAGACGTCGGTTCTGGTTTGATTCGTCTCCAATTCGGACTCCATCCTTCATCCAGAGATGAAGTTGAAGGAGGACATAAACCCTGTGCTGCTGCAGGTCTTCCGCTCGGTGGTCTGGGTCTACTCCGTCATCACCTTCATACCGTGGTATTTCTTCTCCGGAGCTGGCAGCAACTTGGAACGATCTCGCCGGATCAAGGCACGCTCCGTGAGTGGAAAACCAGCAGGGCCTTACAGGTCTGTCAACAGCCAAGAGAAGCTGGTGGCATGCCTGTACCCCGGGGTGGACACCCTGGACAAACTGTTTGAATACGCTGCCACAAAGTTTCCGCAGAGAGACTGCCTGGGCACCAGAGAGGTGCTCAGCGAGGAGGACGAGCTCCAGCCTAACGGCAAGGTCTTCAAGAAGGTGAGAGACGGTGACCTGTTACTTTTGCTCTCACACACACACGTGTTTCATCATTCTTACCAGGAGAAATAATATCACCAAGTCAGTGGGCGATTCTGCTCAATATAGTTAGGTGTATAAATTCTAGGTGAATCTGTGAGATTATAGGAAGTGTGCTTGTGTCTGCAAGGCTGTCAGACAGTCTCCCACTGAGCACAGTGTGAGGAATGTGGGTGGTAGAGCAGCAGCAGCAGCGGCACCGGTTCCTTCGTCACAGCTGAGAGCCTCCCATTAACACAGACAGCCCTGTAGATGGTGCTAAGTGACTGCATATGAATGATGTTGTTACACAACTGGGAACTTCAGACCTCTTTCAGACTGAGCTACATTACATGTTCAGTTTTATATCGTGATACAGAACAGAGGTCATGTTAACCCCATCGTGTCATGACGACAGTATGGGTGGAAGCTTCTTAAAATCATTGAGGATTCTGATCATATTTAAAACGGCTCATGAAAAGATGCTCCGATCTTCTTCCGGTGATGTGGAACGTATCATCAGCTGCATCAGTCTACATGTTGGGCGCAGTATCTGAAAATAACCCTGAATATTGTGTGTACCTTCAGGTCATTCTGGGGAACTATAACTGGCTGTCCTATGAGGAAGCCTACCATGCGGCAAAGTGTTTTGGCAGCGGCCTGGCAGCTCTCGGCCAGAGGCCCCAGTGTAACATCGCCATCGTCTGCGAGACCCGAGCGGAGTGGATCATGGCGGCACAAGCTTGCTTCATGTACAATTTCCCACGTGAGTGACAGAAAGACAGATGTTGTTCAGAAAATCCTGCAGCAAATCACTTGAGATGACTGACTGCCTTAACCTTTTTTTTTTTTTTTTTTTTTTTTTTTTAAATTGGACAGTTGTGACCCTGTACGCCACTCTCGGACCCACAGCCATCGTGCACGGTCTGAACGAGACCGAGGTCACGCATATCATCACGAGCAAAGACCTGCTTCAAGGCCGTCTCAAGGTATCTGCTTTGCTGTCGTCATCTGTTCTCCATCATGTCAACTGTGTTAAACAAGGCTCCGCGCTTTAAATGAACCACCATGTTACTGAATTGCACCTTGTTTATTGTGTGCAACATTAGGGCTCGATAAGGAGCTCATTCCCATTTGCATAATTACTTTTCCCTCTCCCTCCTACGTCCAACTCCACACCCCAGACAATACTGTGCGACGTGCCGAGGCTGCAGCATGTCATTGTAGTCGACAGCAAACCCACGAGCTGGCCAAACATCCCCAGAGGCATCATGGTCTACAACATGGATGCGGTGAAGGAGATGGGATCCAAGCCTGACAACAGTGAGTGTTTGCAGTGCAGTGTCATTTTTCGAAAAGGTTTCTAATTTTGTCCGGGCGGGAGGAAATGGAAGCACGCTGATGGAGGCTTAACACAAAGCCGACACCCTGATGTGTGATTGGAGCGATGTGCCATGCATGACAGAGTCAGCCAGAGGTCAAATCAAACACGCCAAACAGCCAATGTCACGATGATGGGCAAGCTATGTTTGTGCTCCAGCTACCACAACCTGACCCGTGTTTATACTTTCCTCTCAAAGTATTTCATAAAGAAAACAAACGTGGAATATTCTATCATCTTGGATAACTTAAATAGAACGTGGCTGTGTCAAATGTCTTTTTTTATTTTACATTTGAAGCTTTGAATGTCTGTCATCATATTTTATGACTTCATCACCCTATAAAATAATCAGACGAATTGAGTTGTTCTCTTTTTATTAAATGAACCTCCTTAAATGAATATAACCTCCCTTTCAGATCCATCAACATAAATACATGTGGGCAGCAGGCGAATCCAATAGGGGCATAAAACAATGATGATTTTTATGGTGCAGTTAGATCGCCGTAGGTGTGCCCCAGTTTGTTTGTGTGCGGTGAAACTGATGCCAATAAACATGGATTAAAGCAGAGTATTTTGTCAGATAAAGACATGCGATGAGGTAATCTGGAATGAATTACAGCCAGCTTTTTTCAGTGAGTTTTGGAGTTACTGGTGAAACGTTTGGATTACGCGTCCTCTGCAGCCATCATCGCAATCTGTTTCTACAAATAGTGATCGGTTCATGCAGGGGAGTGCACAGGAGTCCGAGTTATGTCTCGCGCTGAAAGGTTTATTGAAGCCCGGCCAAGGAAGATGGAAGATTTGTCAGTACACTTATCATGACACGACGCAGCCTCAGTTCTGTCCTCTCCGGCTCGTCCGTACGCCCTCCGAATAGTGCATAAATACTGAATGCATCTGCAGTATGTGGTATTTGCCAATCGGCCATTAGTCTACAAACGAGGACACGTTTACCCCTCGTGGTCTGACATTGTGATCGGACTCTGGACAAGCATCAACATTATGTACCGATCTGTTTAGGGAGTGAGACAGTCCTAGACCTCAGTTACCATAGTAACGATCAGAATGGCGCCCGCTTTCCTAAATCCAAACATACAGCTGCTCTGTATGTCAAGGAGAGATGTCACCCGTGTGACCCCCATATGTTGCATGTATGAACCTCTAGAACTCCAAATAGACATGAGAAATATTCAGATTTTTTTCAGTATTTTTTTAGTCCTCTTGGGCAGTAAACCCAATGTCATTTGAGGATGTCAAATTGAAACGGTGAGATGAAACGATAATCGATTAGGCAGAACGGAATCTTCTTTTTTATCATTGGAACTGAAATATCTTTTCCTTTTGATCAACGGAAACAATCATCTTGGTCTGTATTTTTTCTGGGATTTTATAGATTAATTGATAATAAAATCAATTAGAAAAATACAGTGATTTGAAAAGTGTTTGTTTATTTTTCTGTTTTCCTAATAAATTATTATTACATATGTGCGTGTGATCCATTCCCTCTCTGCTCCTCTGCCTCCGCAGTAGCAGTAGACCGCAGACAGCCAGAGCCCTCGGACATCGCCGTCATCATGTACACCAGCGGCTCCACAGGCATCCCCAAGGGTGTCATGATCTCCCATGGCAACATCATTGCTGGAATCACTGGCATGGCTGAGCGAATTCCTGACCTCAAGTATGTCAACATGAGATTCACTGCTATTTCTCCAACACTTCCTGTCCTCTTTGTCCTCTGTTCACAAAACGTCACACTCTCTCACGATCTTCCTCCTCTCCGCATTGCTTCTGAATCACCATCACATATTTCCCCGCGCACAATTTCCGCTCTCTCCGTGTCTCATCTGACTCCATTTTCTTCCGTATCTATGTTGCAAATTAACCCGCTGTTGTGCGTTGCAGCGAAACAGACACCTACATCGGCTACCTGCCGTTGGCCCACGTTTTAGAGCTCAGCGCTGAACTGGTGTGCATCTCACACGGCTGTCGCATCGGCTACTCCTCTCCTCAGACCCTTGCCGACCAGGTGAGCGCAGAAGCGCGAGATGCTTATTGTCACAATTAAAACTCCGTGCAGTCTACCTTCATCAGCGGCCGGATCAGTAGGTCACTGAGAGCTGACCATTTGCTTTGTTTTGTTCATTTTTACAGTCCACCAAGATAAAGAAGGGCAGTAAAGGGGACACCAGTATGCTGAAACCTACTCTAATGGCTGCTGTACCAGTAAGTGTTTCTATCCCCGCACACACACACACACACACACACACACATCAGTACCACAGTCATACCTTTACATTGCGTCAACAAAACACCAGCCACAAAGTGGACTTAAAATGTCAGAAATGTTAACTGAGCGTCTCCCCGCCTGGCGGCGCACAGGAGATCATGGATCGCATCTACAAGAATGTGATGACCAAAGTGGAGGAAATGAGCAAATTCCAGAAGACGCTCTTTGTGCTGGCTTACAACTACAAGATGGAGCAGATCTCGAAGGGCTACAGCACGCCTCTCTGCGACAGGTAATACACGTATTCCCGTCCACACGAACTCAGTCTTCAGCAAAGCCCCTTCAGCACAAATCCAAATGCATAAATTCATAATGAGGGAGAATCTGTACAACAGGTGTAGGGGATTGTTCTCCAGCATATGTTAATCATTGTTGAACGCCGATTCTGCTCGTGTGTTTGCACATACCACTCATTCTCAAGCAAAGTCAATATTTGGATGCTTTGTAGATTTATCACAGACTTTGTAATCGTCTAATGTAGTCTGAATGACTCTGAAAGTCTTTTTGGGAGTTGTTGTTGTTGTTGTTGTTGTTGTTGGAGTCTCCTCCACCCCCTCTGTAATCCTCTCCATGCTGTGTATTTTTCCCTCCTCCTCCACCCCCTCAGTCTGGTGTTCAAACGGGTGCGTGCGCTCCTGGGAGGAAACACGCGGGTGCTGCTTTCCGGCGGGGCTCCACTCTCAGCTGCGACGCAGCGCTTCATGAACATCTGCCTGTGCTGCCCCGTGGGACAGGGCTACGGCCTGACGGAGACCTGTGGAGCTGGCACCATCAGCGACAGTAAGAGAGTCGATTTCACGACAGGAGGGGAAAACGGGAAATGAGACACGGCAGTTGTTTTTGCCGCCCTTTGGGAAATTAAGAGAGGCACTAACAAAGATATAAAGAACTTCATTTGTAGCTATTTACCAAGCTAATGCTGGACTGTTTGCCGGTGTTTTTGTCAGTGTGGGACTACAGCACAGGACGGGTCGGCGCTCCACTGGTTTGTTCTGAGATCACGCTGAAGGACTGGGAGGAGGGTGAGTAAAAGGCAACAGCACAGCTTAAGAGAAAGCAAAGAAACGCGTGGATATTTTCTTTCTGATCAGACCTGTGCTCCTCCTCTAGGTGGTTACTACAGCACAGACAAGCCCAACCCGCGCGGGGAAATCCTGATCGGCGGTCCCAACGTCACAATGGGTTACTACAAAAACCAAACCAAGAACCGCGAAGACTTCTTTGTGGATGAGAACGGCCAGCGGTGGTTCTGCACCGGCGACATCGGAGAGTTCCACCCCGACGGATGCCTCAAGATCATCGGTAAGAGGTCCACGAGCTTGAGCGTGTGTGTGTGTGTGTTGCAAGTGTGTTGCATCGATCAGCATTGTGATGTGCTCTTTTTTTTTTCTTTTTTTTTTTTCAACAGACCGCAAGAAGGACCTGGTGAAATTGCAGGCAGGCGAGTACGTCTCTTTAGGAAAGGTGGAGGCTGTTCTGAAGAACTGTTCACTCATAGATAACATCTGTGCCTATGCCAACAGGTAAAATCCCGCACGCACTGAATCCGTCCTTTCCAGACTTTTCCGGCACATTTTCAGCCAGCGCGTTCTCGCGTTTTTTAATCTGTCACGTTTTTTTTTTTCCCTCCCTCACCAATCGCGTGGACTCGTCTGCGCTCTTCAGCGACCAGTTCTACGTGATCAGCTTTGTGGTGCCTAACCAGAAGCAGCTACTGGCGCTGGCGGAGCAGATGGGGGTGAAGGGCACATGGGAGGAAATCTGCAACAATTCCCAGATGGAGAAAGAGGTCCTCCGCATCATCACAGAGGCTGCTATCTCAGGTAGAGAGGAGGGGCCGGGGGAGCCATTTCTGTCTTTGCTTAGATTTGTTCTTATGCAGAGAATGTCTGATTAAAGTGGTGTAACTTACACACTCAAACTGTCAAATTATCAGCTCAGATTCGCTGCGATAGCGCCCAGGCTTGCACTCGTATCGCACCGCATCTGTCACTCTGACTTGCGATTCTGCTCTGCCCCATCAAACAGCAAAACTGGAGCGATTCGAGATCCCCAAGAAGATCCGCCTGAGTGCCGAGCCCTGGACACCAGAGACTGGCTTGGTCACGGACGCATTCAAACTGAAACGCAAGGAGCTCAAAACACACTACCAGGAAGACATTGAGAGGATGTACGGCGGAAAATAACACACAGACGCACTCCAAACGATGTAGAAACACATACACATACAGTATATACTTGCACTCATACACAAGGAGCTCAGAAGCCACTACCGGGACTACTTGGAGAGGAGTTCTACTTTTAGATACAGATAAAACACACACACAGGCACACACATACAAACAAACACAGACATAAAGCGTCTCATGCACCTCCTCCTCGGCTTCTCTGCGACCAGCTTTGATCAAAGGACGGAGTATCAAAGGATGGATCCAGCTTAACGCTCTCTGTCAAGACCTAAAGGCAAGAAGGTGCCCACATGGACAACCCGAACCAGCACGGTGGCACTCCACCACCCGTCATCGATGGATCTAGCCCGTTGGGTCGCTATGGCAACCTAGCCGGCACACGGAGTCGGATGCCCGGGCAGCTTGGAGCGAAACAAACGTCAGGCTAGATGTATCTGGATCAATGTCAACGCGCCCTCTCTGCCGCTTCTCTTTCTCCTCCCCCCCCCCCCCCCCCACCTTTGCTCTCTGGAGCCCTCCACCAGTTCAGCATGGTCGTGGTAGTGCAAATACCTGGCAGGGAAATGGGGAGGGTAGCATGAGCCCGATCCGATGATCCCTCCTGGGCTTTAAGTAACATTCAGGTTGGAATCTATGCAGGGATCTCTATTATCTCTTTCTTTTTTGTAATCTGTGTTGCTGTTTCGTTCGTGTTTGGTTTGTAAGCTTTGAAACCCATTTTATTTCTGGTGTGGTGTTGCAACGCCGTGGGAGATTGAGCATTTTTAAAAATACCTTTTTTATTATGTTTTTTTTTATTTCTTTATCCTCCTGTTTTTTATTGCCAAGTTGTCGCTAATTGTATTTTAATGATCTTTGTTTACAAGTCTTTTTTTCTCCACTTATTTGTCCCAAAGTTTTTTTTTTTTTTTTTTTGGAGTGTGTGTTTACTGACTTGACTCGTAGAAGCAATCCCGTCTTCAGTCCCTTCTGCTCTCGGCCTTCGCAGCAGGGCCAAACATCAATTGTAAAAGGCATCCAATGGGAAATGTTTCCATCCCTGCTCTTCTACCCTTTACTTTCGTTTTCTTTCCATACCCTGGGACCCCTTGGATGCCTCCCAACCTGTGTCTTATTGATTATTATGTTGGTTCATTGACATACCGTAGCCCTGCCACATCTGCCACGTATTCCTCCAGTCATGACCAATGCACCGTATGGATGTCTCCAAGGGAACTTAGCCTACTGTAGAGAAATAGCTAGCCTTTCTTTGGTTGCTCTTCCGGTTACTTTATGGTGCAACTGTACATGTTATCCTTATACGCCGTAGGTGTAGGTGTTAGTTACTTTTCTTTCTTTTTTTTTTTTTTTACTTACTCTAAATATAAAATACAAAATGAATGTGCAATATTTATACACACATTTTTAAATTCAAGTATGTAGGAAAGAAAAAACGCACATACAGAAGTCCCCTCCATAGTGTGTGAGTGTTCAGGTCTGTTACTATCCACTTCTGTGCGTACTGGAGACGCGTTGGAACGTAAACATAGGAAATAAGAAGAGGACGGTAGAGACACACTGATAAGGAAGTGTAGATGTAGCCCGTTTGAACGTGCTCTGCTAAACAATGTAATGTTCTTTTTAATAAGGCTGTAAAATGGAAAAAAAAAATCTTAATATTTGGCATTGTTAAAAAAAAAAAACTGCATGATGAAAAGGTGCAACTGTACCAAAGCACTTGAATATATATTTGAGAAATAACGGAATCGCACTCTAGTCGAACAACTGAAGAAACTCCTTATTTAATGAGTATACGGTATATCGCGTGAGCTCTCGTGACCTCAGAGTGCAATTAACATTTCTGTATCTTCAGATTAATTTATGTGTGTGATACTGTATGTGATATATCTATAAAAAAAAGGGTCTACAGTGTTTCAGAGTATGTCAAATGCCATTTATTTGATAACATACGGTAGATTTTTAAGACTGGCTTCAGTATGAGGGGCATTTTTGCTTCAGCGGGTTTAAACAGTGTTTGGTCAACGGTTCTTTCGAAGGGTCGCGTCTGTCCCTCCGTCACGGTTTTTACATTCAGGCATTTAGCATTAATTCAAGGTACAGGCAGGCACACTAACTGCTTCTCGTGTTTACTAGTTCAACGCTGAGGCATGGACGCCCCGAAAGGCAAGTGAGGGGAAAGAAATCTCTGAGTCCATATTTTTAAAGTTTGATCTGTTTATTTTATTTTTTCTTCTTATTTTTTTTTTTTATTGTCTGTCAAGTGTTTGGTATTGAAATTACTGATTTCAGCCACTAGGGGCAGATGTGCACCACTGTCCCATGTGTTAAATAGGACTCATTTGTGTGTTTTAATCTTATTAAGATAAAGACAGGTAAAGGGAAACAAATGTTTTTTTACACAGGAAAGAAAACGGTTTAGATCAAACTTTTAAAAAATCGAATCAACATATTGTGTGTTTTGTTTTTTTTTCTCACTTGCCTCTCAGCGCTTCCATACAGAAGGCTCATTTTTAACATGTATAAATTTGATGACACTATTATGACGAGGTGGGAACTCCCCTTCCTGTTTTTTATAACACATCTCTCTCCTGACATTTCAGCCGAAAGTCAGTGGCTTACTGTGCTGTTTGCTGCTTTTCCTCTGCCTGGCTAGAGGCGGCTAGTTGCCTTCTGACACACATGAGCTGTCTTCAAGGGTCTTAAGAATGTGAAGTGCTCCCCCCGTGTTCTGTTGATAGCACACACGCCGTGTCCTGCTACATCCGTTTGCAAGGCAAAGACAGCTGGCTGGTGCAAAGACAAATTTCAGCACTCCTGTTGATGTCGCTCGCGATTGTATATAGGTTGAGAGGGGATCAGTGATCAAAGTTCATTCAAACGACAAATAATTGTACAGGTTTAAAGTCTCCTGTAACATATTTAATAATCTTTATTACTGACCAGTTTTTTGGGGTCTCCTCCTTGTTTTGTGTGGTTAAGTGGCCCTGCAAGCCGGGCTATTGCAAGTGTCTCCTTCCTTATTTATTTGTGATTTGGCCTTGAAAAATACATAATGAAATAATAAAAAAAAAAGGTTTGTGTTGTAATTACTGCCGCTTTGTGTGCTTTCGAGGTGTGTGTGTGTGTGTGTGTGTTGAACATCTGAAAACGCAATCTGTGATGCACGACGACTGATACGATCAGCAGCTTGATTAGAATCATCCTGAAACCAGAGTTTCTATGGCAACAAAGACCAGTGTGTGTGTGTGTGGTTTGTGAAAGAGCGTGTGGTGCGTCGACACAAATGGAACATACAGTTCTGGGAGTCAACCTTCAATCTGAGCTTGTAAACAAAAGGATTTCTTTCAGCGTCATTCACAACACGTGAAATCAGTGGGTTCATTAAAGGAGGACGCTCGGCTCTCTGCGAGCTTCAAGTAAACCTGCTAACCTGCATCTGAAGAAATCTGGGTCCAGCATTTTAACACTGTGCCTGTATTACTTAGGAACAAGATGAGCATTTCATTTTGGCCCCAGATCTTACGATTCATCAATTCATCTGCTGATTTTTCAGTGATTTGATAATTGGCTTTATAAAATGTCAGAATATACTTAAACATGCTCAGCACAGTTTCTCAGCTCAAGTTGACATACTTGGATTGATTTGTCTGACCAAGGTCCCACCCAGAATATACTGTTTATGATCAAAGAAGATGAAGAAAAGCAGCAAATATTCACATCTGAAATCTTATGTTTTTTTTTTTTCTTTTATATATAAAAAAGAAAACTAAAAGATAATTAGAATGGGAGATTAATGTGCAAAACTTTTACTTTGATTTATTTAATTTGTTGTTTAGAATCTGCTTCAGGTTTACAGGTTGTGCAGTACAATGCCCAGTCACTTCTCATAAATTCTGCTCGTCTGCTCGCTTGTGAGACACACTTACACGTGTGAACGTGTGATACAGTGAAATCAAAGCTCAGCGCCGGACTTTTAACAAACCTCTGAAGGAGCACGGGTGGTTAAAATCCCGCGTCTGCGCTGCTTTTGCATTTCATTTCAGATAAAATGGTACAAGCTACAAGACCACAGAGAGACAAGTGATTCTCCTAACCCCTCCTCTCCTCCTCTCCATTCCCTCCATCCAACCCTATGGGACCAGAGAGTGCGTCAGAGGCATAATGCTCCCTTCATTAGCCCACTGATTCTGACGCAGACACATACACACAGACCGTCTCTACCACAAAGACAACAACAACAGCGGCACCGAGCAGCAGGAAACTGTGAAGGACATCTTCCACACTGTATGAATGTGGTCCGTGTGTGTGTGTGTGTGTGTGTTTCTTCGCTCTCTGACACTTAATTCTGAACTTTTTTCTTTCTCCTACTCTCTCCTCTCTCTGTCTGTCTGTCTCCCCTCTCCGCTTGCTCCCTCTTCCTGTCTTACCTATGACTCAGAAGTGCGCAAAAAAAAAAAAAAAAACTTTTATCTGTGCTTGTGCTTTATGCGCACACTCCTGTGTGAGCCAATAAGCCCTATTGGAGTTTACTCAAGGATGAGTGGAGCAGAACCAGAGCCGCCTCATAACTCTGGAGAGGTGGGTGGTGGCTGGAGAAATGCTGAGAATAATTACATCTGAGGCTGGAAGATGGTGGTACAGGTCTCAGATATGACTGCCGGTGCTGAAATAAGACACACTAAGGTGAAGACAGAATAGAGGTATGAAGTGTGGATGTATAGGACGCACTAGAAAAAGACTAGCTGCCTTTTTTCTCTTTCTGATGCCCTTTCTTTTACAAAATGCCACATTTTCTCAAAATAAATTGAAATCCACCTTCAAAGGCTTCCAAAGACACCAAACATGCCGTGCTGAGGCTTTTTCTTCTGATGTGCCAGCGCAGTCTTAAATTTCAGTGTTTCACCCCATCCTGGGGTGACATAGCAGCAATTAAGCGCAGGGAAAAACCTACACAGGGTACATATGTATGTTTATTTTGATCTCGTTAAAGAGGAAGAACGTTTCATCTGACTCTGAAGCTACTTTGGGGGCGTTCAAGGCGAGCGCTGGCCACATATCCTCATCTAATTGGAAAGTTTGGTGAATATGATGCTCTTGCTTGTTTTTTGGTGACTGTGTTTCCCGCATTGTGCGCACTCCTGCTGATTTTGTTTTTTTTGGTCTTGAAGTGTCAGGCTGACCTTTGGCTGTGCTCAGGCTGCACCATGCCAGGCACGGGCCATGACTTAGCTCAGGTTCATCATGATGGTGAGGGCCAAAGTGGAGGTGGGAGATGTGGAAATGCGCTTGATAGGAGAGAGAGAGAGACACACACACACACACACACACACACACAAGGGGAAAGAGAGGAGGAGAGTGGGGAGGTGTGCAGGATGGAGGGTGGGGGGGTTAGGATGGAGAGTCAGAGGCAACCAATACGTCTCGGCGATGACTCACCGATGCTGGGTATTTATAGCATCAGGAGGGAGGGAGGGAGGTGCGGGGGCGGCGGAGGAGCTGGGGGCGGAGGGGGGGCAAACGCTTTGGGAGGTGGCCAGGACAGCATCATCGCGCCGCCGCCAGGGAGTGGTGGAGGGAGAGACACAGAGACCGCAGAGAGATAAAGCAGACCAGGAAAGAAGGAGAGGGAGAAGAGGAAGGTAAAGAAAGGGGGGGGGGGGCGAAGCAGAGGAGGAGGGGGTTGGAAAAGATGCAAAAGTGGAGGAGAGGAGAGGAGAGGAGAGGAGAGGAGAGGAGGGAGGGGTGGATGAATGAGAGCGAGCACAATGGGAAGATGAGAGGATGAACTGTGAAGAAGAGGAGGGGAGATAAAAATAGAAGTGCATTCGAATGAGAAAGAGCATATTTAAAAAAATCTCACACAGAAAACAATCCGGCTGGGTGTGCCACACTGCAGAGACAGCCAGCTGCTTGTTAACAACACGTGGGCGTACACACACACACACACACAAAAAAAGATTGGATATGATAACAAAATCCGTAATATCTCTATTTATGCTTGAGCTAATATGGGGCCAACATCCTGAAACATTTACTGACTCACATTTGCAAAAACATACACTTTTTTTTTTTTTCTCGCACACCTCCCTGCAGTCTCACATTACAGACACTGGCCAGATGGAGTCATGCAGAGGAGGACAGGGAAAGGTGGCAGATTTAATGAACACAAAAATCGCCACGGTTGCCTAGACACTGTACATCTCAAGTGGTCAAAACACATAAGGCTGTTATATGCACGGCCAATTAGAGAGGCAAAAAAAGACCAAAATCCAGAGGGTTAAAAAAACAAAAAAAAACAGGCTATTTGTTTTGCAACACACTGATTTCATGATCGCTGTGTGCATTATCGCTGCTTTATTCGGCATCTGTTTTAATGACATGATTATGACTGACCCCTGTGTGTGAACGTGCAGATCCGTCGGTTTTGACTACATGTCATTCCCCCCTGTGGGGAGCTTTCTGGTTCTCATTGCGCTCTCTTCATTGACAGGGATTCTTCATCAAAAACGCATCCTGCCTCTGCCTCTGATGACGTCAGCCAGTGCGTCACGCTTGCATCCCTTAGCGCAGACACAAAACCTGTGCACGCGTGCTCATGCACACACGAACACGCAGCTGCACCCTTGATTTGCTGAAAAGGGATGAGTCATAACACCGAGGCAAACACTTAAAAAATATATATTAATATGCATGGGGTTAAAAAGGAGTAGAGGGGTGGACAGTGATAATAATGAGTGAAAGGAGCAGAATGGAGGTTGACGGGCTCGTGGGAGGCAGAGCAGGAAAGTAGCTAAACTGAAGTTAAGTTCTTGGAAAGACAGAAAACGGTGCCATGAACTGGGGGGGATGGTTGCTGATACAATGAGAGGAAATCGGGTTGGAATGCACAAATCAGCTGAACCTTATGACGAATCGCGAAGCACGGAGAGCTCCGGTGCCCTCGGGGGATTCGGGCTCCAACCGCAGACTGCAACGCCCCTGGTTCACTGTTGGCCACATCGTTTGTTGCATGTCGTTCCCGATATATCACTCCCTTCATTTCCTGTCAAATCTCCAACGTCTAGGAACAAAATGTCCAAAAAAATGTTCACTGGGAAATATCCTCATTTGTTTTATTGCTAAAAGTATTTGTGTGCTCAAAATGTATAGTGAGTTATGGGCCAGCAGCTAGTTAGCTTAGCATAAAGACTGGAAACGGGGGAGAGGGGGGGGGGGGGGGTTAGGGTTAGGGTCAGCTCACCTGGCTCCACCATTTAGACTTTGCAACTAAATGTGCAAAAACAACTATTCGCTTTTTCACTGGGGGTCAAGCGTAATTTGCCAGCGGACACTCCAGGATGTTACCGCTTCTGGCCAGGAAATACTCTGGCACATGAAACCTTTGTCTGTGAGCTACATGTTTTGTTTTTGTCCAGATTAAACAATCAAGGATTAATGTGTCGGGGATTTTGGACAGAGCCAGGCTAAACTAACCAGCCCCTGGCTCCAACTACATGTTTACCGTGCAGAAATATGAGCGGTATCCGTTCTCTCATCTGCCATGTAGCAAGAAAGCGAATAAACAAATGTCAAACATTTGAGGATATCGATAAGATGGGCGATAAGAGGATGCCAGATAGAGGCCCAGCTGAGTCTGAGGTATTTAGCCCACTCCCACAGGTCTTCCTCTGCATTCCTGTGACATTACATGGACAGGTGCCCTTTTCAAAAAGGCTAAGCCTGAATTGAATCTCCACCTTCATTCCTTTCATATGCTTCTTTGCTTTTTCCTCTCTCCACCCTGCGTTGCTCAAGACACCATAGGCATCTTCTATTCTTGTTTCTGCTCCTCTGTCCTAATGGCTCAGACAACACATCGCAGCTCTAATCACCCCTATCTTTGTTCCTGGCTGAAGCCACCTGCCTCCTGAAGACAAGGACCATGCTTTAACCACAGTAATTGGCGCGGAGGGGAGAGACGAGGTGGATGGGTACAACAGATGAGAAAAGTAATGAATGCAAAAGCCCCTGAGAAAGTGTTAAGAAACGAAGCCGTTAATGGAGGAGAGGATGGATCCCAACCTGTGGGAAGAAATGAAGGTGGAAGCAGATGAAAGGCTGTGAGGCAGCGTCACCATGGAGACATTGGTTGAAAAGAAGGCGAGCCATGACAACAGGCGTGCCGTTCTCTCCCTGCCTCACGATGGGGTGATGGGGGTGGGTGGGTTGAAGAGGTGAGGAGAAGGATGCAAACAAATAAGGATGCAGGGGGGGGATGACCACATGTCACCCTGTCGCCTTGCTCTCTCCATCATAGTCATCATCACATCTTTTTTTTAACCGATGTAACAGCACCATATTTGAAAGTTATGCCGACAAGAAAGTGTCTGCAGCTCTCTCCCTAACCTTGGCTCCTGGTTGAGTCATGGGTCCTTGAGCTGATGAAGCAAAAGAAGAAAAAAAAAAAAGAACATGAGCAAGCACGACACGCCTGGAGATGCAGCACTGTCAATCTGTGCACGCGCGCGTTTTTTGTGCCTTTGCAGTTGACTGCATGCGTGTGACTGCAACATATGGGCGTGTGCCTTTTGTGTGATTGTGACTCACACAAGGCGTCGTTAAGCTGATATCATTGTTTCCCCCGCGGCTTTGATTGACAGGTGGATAAACAGCAGCAGTGTCTCGACTGACTGCTGCGGGGTTTTAGAGACTGATGGAGGAGGAGGGAATCGCTGTAGCTCAGATAGTGGCCGATATCATACAACGATCAAGGAGATTAATCATACAAGTCGTCTTGGGAGAGGAAGAACGAGAGCCAAATCAAATCTGACGGCCAAAACAGACGTTGCTGAAAAATGTTCAAATCAATCACTGAATGACGGACTGAATGTGCAACTAAGCGATGATAATCTATGAACGTCTAACTGAGGGTGTGCAGCGAGGACTCTGCAAAATCAACTCTGGTTTACCTACAACCACATGACAATCATCAAACCTGAACAGAATCATTAAATGGTCCTAAAATGCAAAGAGAAGTGCAGTTACAAGGGTCCCCTTCCTTCTGTAAGCTCATCCTGGGGCTCACTCACTCCATTTTAGCCCCATATTGTTGCCATACATGAAGAATATGTCCTATTAAACTTCAAAATCGGTAAGAAACTATAGCGTTGCGTAAGTGTGAGTTCTTCACCCCTCAGTAGGGGCGTTGGATTCGCCATCTTAGGATTTGCATTACCACATGGCAAAAAGATATTCCTGGTAATGGCTTAGTCTGTGACAGGCCACGCTTTGGCCTGTGCCATGGCTCAATAATTGACACCCACAGGAAAGTTTTTCCTCATCTTGAACGGGGGCATCGTCTTTACACGACGGTATCACATTTCAGGAGAGGTGTTGTCATGGCCACCCTCTCACCTTTCAGCCAGTCCCTGCCAGGGATCACCAGCAGCCTTGTCGAGCTAAATAAAGGCAGAGCTTTAGTGTATGTGCCCGGGTACTGTGTTTAATTACAGCAGCAGCTTGATAATTAATTCAGAACTTTCACAGCGTTGTTGCTCTGTCGAACAGGTACTAAGTGGCTTTAATTTGGCAGCAGATGTTTTGGTCGCTACAGAAGAGGGCATGTTATTGGCAGACAGGTGAGAGGGCAACGTTGTTCTGCGTGGCCTTTTCTGCACACGCAACTTTTAGTGGTGAAGACACTGGAACATTTTTGCATCTGCACCTTTGCAGAATAATTCAAGAGAGCAGTAGCTAACTATACTAGAGACACCGGTGGCCCGGCAAGCATGCAAACATATGTGTATCAAACGAGCCAGTTCGTCTGTGATTAGTGACGGCCTCGTCTGTCTGAGTGCTTCAAGGCGTCGCGTGGTTCCAGGTCGTGTCGGGTTGATGTAGATGTTTCGTGCAGTAGAGGATAGGTCTCCTGCGGTGTTTAGACTGTGAGCAACAACATGTATATGTCGCAAGCACATTTGGTGACCAAAGAGTGCACAGTGCAAGAACGGAGAGCACTGTAACTGACCTCAGATGCACAAAGGCAGCAGCATTTTCTCAGCAGCGCGCGCACCGCAAAAATATTACAAAACAACCGTAAGATTTCATAATAAAAGCAATTACAACCCAGCATGCAACGTATTTGTCATTACAGAGAGAGAGAGAGTAAATAGAGTAATACAATCCAGGAAACCAGTGAGAGTGGCACTAAGGACTCTTCATCTAATTACTGTAATTTTCCCACTTCCCTGCTGTAATTCCCACCAATAAACAGAGAAAGAGAAAACAGGGACGTAACAGCAGCAATCAGTTGAAATGTTTCTCTTGTTTTCATGTTTTTATTGTCTAAAGTAACTTCATGGGTCTGTATGGAAGGATGCACACAGACAGCACACCACAAGCCCCGGAGAGGAATCACAAATTCAGTCAGTGAATCTTCCACCACCAGGATCCTGCTGGGATTTGAGTTTAAAAACCTCTGATCCATCACTCAGAATCCTCATCGTGCCCAGGGGGGGAGCTAATATAACAGATGCACAGACAGAAATTTAGATTAGCCAAGATTCCACACACAAAGATGGACTCGTGAAATTCTGTTTTAATGGCATCCATCTGATCCTATTTAATTCATTGAAATATGAACCTTAATTAGTACGAGGAAAGCTAAAAAGAGAACATTTAAATACAAATTTCACCTCATGGCTCTTCCATTTACCTAAGTACAGTTTTAAGGTACTTGTGCTTGTATATTTGCATTTCATGCTGCTTTATGTTTCTACTCCACTACATTTACTTGAAAGCTGCAGTTACTTTCTCATTCAAAGCTTGCTAATATAATGCACTAATACAGATTAAACTACCAAACGGTATAAAAAGTTCTGAAAATTAGCTCAAGTAACAATAAGATGCCACGTATGCATTAAGTATCAATGATCTGATAGTCTCATATATAATAATAATCAGTCACAGGTGTCATTCTTCTGCAGAACGAGCACTTTGACCATGATAAACACATTGTGATGATGATGCCAACATAATATAAGCAGGATTCTGAGCATACTGAGAGAGTATTTCTACATTATTGTACTGGTACTTACATACTACTTACCAACCACAAGCACTTCTTCCTCTGCAGCTTGGACTCTATGGATCAGGTGTCTGAGCCTTGGCGGAAGTAAGTTTGAAGATATAATACATCTCAGTGAAATGCATTTCTGTTTGTTTGTTTTGGTGCATAATCACTGACTCACGCACATCACAGCAACCAGACGACAAGTTATTTTCAGCGGTGAAACATAAAAACACAGTAAATATGTGCACGTCTGTGTTTGTATATTTTGCGCTGGTTGGTTGTAAATGGCCACAACTGAAACATTAAAGAGGGCAAACTGGACAAATATCATCTTAATCCTGCTTAAAAATACATTTCATCTCAGGTCCAGACTTTTATATAAAACATTTGTCACATGAACTGTTATGCCCACACAAGTATGACACTTCAATCAATCAGTGGTGTGGCCATTAAACAACCTGAAGAATGGCATAAATCTCCATATCAATCTCCATGTATGCATCCCTGTGTGCACGTTCATTTTCAACCTGAGAGCAGACAAGGAGCGTGTTGTATTATCCGTCTCTTAATGCGCAAAAATAGGTGACCTTTAAATGATTGATACTACAGTGTGCTGGCTGTCGTGACCTCTGGAGCTGATGCTGTCCCTCAGCGTGGAGGCTGTTTCTGAATGGAGAGGCGGAGTGATGTCAGAGCAGTGATGCTGTGGGATTATACAACACATTTTACAAACAACACCACGCCTCTCTCTCTCTCTCGATCTCTATCTCTGTCTCAGTCTGCCTCTTGATCTGTGATTCACTTATTTTTTCCCTTCCCTCCCTCTCTTATATGTGTGCATGGACACACACACACACACACACGCAGGCACATAGATGAACTTACAAGCCAGCACACACGTAGCAGCAGCCAGTCAGATGAAGCCGTCTTTGAAAACATCAGGTAGCTCTCTGCTGCTTTTCAGCTCTGGGGAGCAGCCAGCTGACGCCACATTCAAGTGAAAAAAAAATAAAGCACCTCCGACGTCGTGGTCCCTTCTATTTGATGACACAGCCAGTGCTCGGCGCTGAGGGAGGAGTGGAAAGATTAAGTGGGGATTATTTTTGATTTTCTCTCTGCTTTTAATCGTTTTAATGGACGCGAAAGGATCACAACACGAAATAAATAAGCAGCATATTGGGGGCAATTAGATGTTGAATGAAAATGGGGAGTGGGAGGGTCAGAGGAGGGATGAAATGGAAGAACTCTTATGTGTATGGGCTGTCAGAGGGCACTGAGCAAAACAGTTAATTTGAAGGGTATAAAGATGACTCATCCTCATTTATTAGACTATTTCACCATATGGTTAGATTGTAGGGGGCCGACAACAAAGACTCCAGCATTAAAAGCAATAGTACAAGGAGTGTGGATATTAAATGAAATATATTTATTACTTGTGTGTGTCTATGCTGTGCATATGGATGCATGTACTGAAGAGAAATGAGTCCAACATCATGAGCTGACCCAGCATTTTCACCCGTTCTGCCTTCCTGCAGGGAAATTACAGAGTCAGTGTTTTTATTTTGGTGAGATGCACCTTGTTCTTTTGATGTACAAGTAAAATATGTGATGACGATTTCGTTTTATGTTCAGAAGCCTGGTGAAAGGAGTCCATTCTGCTTTTGATCTCACCATAAACTTTGTCACCACCCATCCCTGACCTTTTATCGGCAGGTGTCGTGCTGTGGCCCCCTTTATCTTGTCGACCTGCGGAATGCCGGAGCTTTTGGCCCCCAGCCGACAGGAGGGTGTTTATCACCGTCTCTGTCAGGGGGAGAGAGAGAGAGAGAGAGAGAGAGAGAGAGAGAGAGATGCCGAACTGCGACAGCAACTCCGCGGTGGTTTTAGCCTGTGAGTCATCGCTAGAGGGTTTAACTCTTCGCGTGCCATCAAGCTGCTGATGGCAAATCTGCATATTGTTGCACAGAGACGCCAAAATTGTTTTTATTTGTGACCTGTGCACGAAAAGAAAAAGAAAATGCTGCACGTGGAGTATATTTTTATGGAATTATAATAAAAAACTGGTGCCTAAATGTTGAGCTGCAAAGGAACATCTGGATTGTGTCCCCATGTATGAAAATCTCCTTCTGATAAAATGAATCCATGCAAAGAACAGTTGAAACGTCCCGATGGATGGATATTCACACAAACATATACCTCATAAACATGCACCTCTCTGTCTCTCAGCAGGTCTGGAGTCAACACATCCAGACTTTTAAAGATGTTTTGCAGTCGATAGCTCTTACCGAGAAGGTAATGCACAACAGACGGCAGAGAGAGAGAGAGAGAACTATTTTTAATACAGCCACGTCTTTTCCCCCCCCTTCTTCCTTTCCTGAATATATGCCATATGATAAACCTGAATCATTTATATGGATTTTTTAGGACCAGCTATTACGTGTGTTGTGTGATGACGCGGCGGGTCAGGTGTTGCCTCATATAACGAGGGGAGCTGTCCAAGTGCTGAAGACAGAAGAGAACAGAACCGCTCTAAAGGAGATGCCATACACCTTCACTGCTGTCTGAGCTCATTGCCAAAGGTAAGACGCCTATTTTATCTGATTTTTTAAATATGTTTGAATTATTTTCAGCCCATATTAATAACCCAGTGTCTCAGATCTGAGCACAGCCTCTTTGTTTTGTTGTTTTGTTCTCTTTTTTTTTTTCCCCACATTCGCTTTTCGCAGCTCTTTGTTACCAGAAATGAAACGCGAAACGATTACACAGTGAGTCGTTTTCTGTGTAGGCAAACAACGAGGAAGGAGATGATTTTTTAAATGGAGGGTTCATGTTGTCCGGATGCAATAGGATGTTGAGGTTGCCCATAACAACGCGGGGAGTGACTCATCCAGTGATGTGGATGTATCTCCTCGCGCACAGCATCGCATCATTTAATTTGCGGAGCGTAACTCCCTGATCTAGGCATACAAATCCCAGATCAAAACACACTCGTTCGCGCCTACATAGCTCTTCGCCTTCGAGTAAGTTTTTGGTCAAAATGATGGTTGGGAACGTAAAGGTTTGTTTTTTAAACTAATGTTTTATGCTCTCTTGATTTGCAGGTAATAAATAGCCTATAATGCTGCATTTCCACCTCAAGTTGCCCGCGGGGGGAGCCGTGGTCCTGCTCGCCTTCCTCCTCCATGGATGCGCCGTGCAGACTGCGTCTCTCCCCCGCCACTACAGGCTCCGAGGCGGGGAGAGTGAGGGGCAGCCGGCTGCCTACCCACCCAGCTCTGATATGATGAAAGCCCTGGAGTACATTGAGAACCTGAAGCAGAGGAACGGGGGCCGCCCCGAACCCGTGGATTACGACGAAGTAGAGAAGTTCAGGGTCCTGCTCCAGCTCGCCTCGCAGCAGGATGAGGGTCCCGGGGACCGTCAGACCGCAACCGGCATGCAGAGGCAGGACATTAGCGCTGAGCAGCTGATGAAAGCTCTGCTCAAGTCTCTCCAGGATCAAGCTGGGAAAGAGGCAAAGCTCAGCCCCGCATCGGCGCCCAGGAACGACCGCCGCACGCACAGGCACCGCACCAAAGACACTGAAGTCCCCGAGAGCGCACCGGCAGACTACGGTAATTTCCCCAGACCCCACAAGAAATACCCACTGATGTTCGAGGATGAGGAGAATACAGACGCTTCTAAGCGGGCCACGGAGGACCTGGATGAGCAGTACACACCCCAGAGCCTTGCCAATTTACGCTCCATCTTCGAAGAGCTTGGGAGGATGCCAACAGTGGCTGGCCAGAAGCGAGACCTGTTTGGGGACGACGATGACGACGAGGAGGGCGGGTTCAGTCTCAGAAACCAGGCGTACGAGGATGTTGCCGGAGGAGAGGAGTGGGTCCCCGTGGAGGAGAGGGAGGAGACGGAGGAGATGGTGAACGGGAGCCACGAAGAAATGGACAGGGCGCTCAGTGACCAGGATGAAGCAGAGAGGGAGGAGATGCAACGCCGGGCAAACCAAAACCAAGAGGATGCCGATGATGACACTAAGCTGGTAGATTACTACCTGTTGAAGGTCCTGGAGATGAGCGACCAGACGCAGAAGAGGGACAAGACCGGAGAGCAGAGAAAGAGACTGATCCGCCCCTCCATCGTGGACCCTCGGACGGTCAAGGAGTTGCTGGAGCTCTCCCTGAAGCTCCACGTCCCTCCACAGGACCTTATCGATATGCTGCTCACAGAGGAGCTCAGGAAGCTCCACCGCGACCCCCAGGGCTCAGCTCGCTACACGACCGGCCAGACCCCCAAGATCAGGTACTTCAGCCGCAGACTGCCACTGAAGAACAAGCCCGCCCCAGAGGACATGGACCGAGAGGACTTTTTAGACATCATCGGCGTGGAGACTATCAGTAACGAGTACCCTGTGGTGCAGAGACCTCTGAAGACCTCCCCATCCTCGAACAGAATCCCAGTGGCGTCCATTCCTTCTGCAAATTCAGGTCCAGTTAAAATCCCCCCTCCCTCCGGGCGCAGGGAGAACCTCTTTTTGTCCGAGCTCAACAAAATGCCCCTGAAACGTCAGGCAGATGGTGCTGACGATGAAGACGACGACGATGGAGACGTGGAAGACGAGGTGACAACCTACCTCGCGGCTAAAATCCTCACAGAGTACCCCAACAACATCGCCAAGAGGGACACCCAGGCGCAACTGAAGGGACAGTTCCCCTACGAGCTGTACGAGCGGGCCCTGAAGGACTACTTGGGGCAAGCTGACACTGAAAAGAGGCCAGTGGCCAAGAGGGAAACCGAGGTGGCCACAGAGGAGAAAGTTAACCCCACAGAGATGCAGGGGAAAGAGGAGATAACGGCCAAGACCTCGGCTCCACAGACCGTAAACGAAGACGGGGAGAAGGAGCACCGTGAAAAAACAGTGGCTGGGATGTAGCCTGACGCCCTGCAAGACGCACGAAATTATGAATATAGTATTTATACTGTCTCAAAAATAAAGTTTGGTGGACGTGATCTAGTTTACAAATTTCTATTATATGAACTATAGCTGGTAATATCACCCTAACAAAAAAAAGTCTTACATTTTTAAAAATACTAGTCCCTACTTGCTGCAAAAACATTATAGAAATATATATATACATAAATATATATAGATATAGTGTTATCATAGGAGATTAATGCTGCAACCCATGCACAAATGAGAAAAATCCTTTGATTGGATGGAGATTTTGTCACTCAAATTACTAACAAATATCAAAATAGCAATGAAAATTCAAGTTATTCAAGTTTTGTGATGTTGTCAAAGGTTTGTTTACATTAATATTGCGTGTAAACAGCAGAAAAACAGGCCTATATTTTAAATTATAATCAACCGAATAATGGTAAAATAACGCTTATTTTTCATCTACGTCAAACTATTCAATTACACATGTGAATATGTCTGTAAATTCTAAAGTATAAAGCTGACTGGGCCTTTCCAACAACAAGCATAGAGTATAATGACGGGAGTGCTGTAGAAATATTATAGGGATTTTTCGTTAGGGCAGTGTGCTGGGCTGAGACGAGTGTTGTCGTGACTCTTGATATATTCAGGGTTAAGTGGATTTCAATGTTTATTATTATTATTATTATTATGGATAATTATTTCCAAGTCTAAATATCAGACCGTCGCCTGCCTTCCAACCCTTTCATACTGCGAAGCTCTGTATTGTTGGCCTACCAGTGGTTGTGCTATGTATGCTCATTTTTAAACCATTTTGTACATGTTCAATAATGTGTGATGAATCACAGATGAATAAAGCATCAGCGGTATTATTTTTCTTTCTTGCTGAGTTGTGTTGCCTTATTGAAAAATGAGAAATAAAATCGCACCTCACGCGCGAGCCAGTCAGGGTTTACAATCAGGGGAAGCAAAGGAAATTTGTTTTATAATACACCGCTTATCTTATTTATCATCGGTCCACGTAAACGCTAAGTGTATTACAGTTATTGTAACGCAAGAATGATTACTCAAAAGGAAGCTGTTTATCAAAATACAAATTTTAATCATAAACTCAAACATCACACATTGTACGTTATAAAAAAAAGAGACAGCCACACTAGAGACGGCTCCTTTTAAAAAGACTAATGAATGCTCCCACACACAGGTAATAGGTTATACAGATCCAAAACACTATTGTCAATTTCAACCTCATTTGAAATAAACGGTTTATAATTATAAATATGCTTTTGAAACCAGAGTTGGTTTGAAATATTGACTGGAGTTGCGTTTTTTTTTTTTTTCGTTTTCAGACCGAACCATTCACTCCCAATATATATTAACACATGATTTAAATTTAAAATTTAATTGAAACAAGTGTAGAAATCTAAAAATCACTTCATGGTTATGTTTTCCTTACCTGATTACATGCTACTTCATTTGAACTTAATAACAGAAATCCATGTTTTAAAAAAAAAAACCCTCCCCTTCTTCAATTGAGCAGAATGACTGTGAACAAATATCAGACGTGTGTTCTCGAATGAAGTGACCTTCCACCAACGCTTCGCACAGAGAGGCGAGCAGTTTTTCAGTGTGCCCATTTCTTCTTGTAAAAATGTTCGACGGAATCAAAGTAAATCCCATCGTCATGTACGGAAACGTCTTTAGCTCACATACAGTACGTTTGGTTCCTCTACTCCTTCCCGTTGATATTTTAAGTCCTTTTTTCCCCTCACGGGTTAAAACGCAGGTTTGCTCATATACTCCTCCATCGTCTGGAAAAAAAGAGCAGAAATCAGGTCGTAAGCCTCATCCAAATGCATTATGATACAATTAATATTCACAGGCACACATCTACATATCACCTGCTATTGAATGCTGAGCACACCAACACAAGAGGTAACTAACACAAGCGGAACATCTAACCTTTCTGTCCATATTCAAGGTCATCCAAACAGCTCCACCTCATACCACTCACTGTTGTCATCCTGAAGCGATAATGGTCAAAATGAATGGGAGGCTACACTGCACACAATCCATCTCTAGATTAAAAGTGTTAGTTAGCCCTTCTCAACAACAACACACCCATTTAACTACTGTACCACACAGAGCCATGAGCCTACAGGGAGAGCGGGAAACGGCAGCAAACAAAAAACACTAAATCTACGCCACGTTCCAGGGGAAATCTGTCTCTCGCTTGCAAAGACACTGGCAGAGAGAGAGAGAGAGAGAGAGAGAGAGAGAAATGGACACCCACATACACACACACAGGGGTGAGGAAAACAGAAGCACAAAGACAAATCTACAAAAAAAAAGGAGCAACAACTACTATCCGCAAGCCTATGAGCCACAAGAAAGACAAAAAGGCACACCAGGGACTCAGCAGCACCACTGTTAATTGAGCTCATTATGACACAACGGACACAAGTTCCTGTACTGGAGCTTGATGCAGCATTCATGAGAAGTGTTGTTTGTTTTTAGCAAAAAATAAAAGGATAAAGAACCAAATTCAGGACCTTTCTAAGTACCCCACAGCCGGGATTTAAAGCAACATTGAGTAACTTTTCTACGATGAAATAAGATTTTTAAATCGCGAAGAAGAGAAAAAGAGAGCGGCAGCCGGATGAGACTAAAACTGGGTCTAGCTTTTAGTCATTGGCGAGAGCTTTTTGAAATAAAAGGCTGGAAGACAGACGCCAAGCTGGGCTTCTTGCTGTTGGACCAGTAAGTAATAGTTAGTTGGCTGCTATGTCTTGTGTTGGTGCACTTGCTTCGTGATTGGCTGTTAGCAAAGTCGACAACTTGTTATTTTGGGTCATAAGCAATGTAACATACTAGACGCATGTCTACAACTTTCCATACTCGCGACAGTGGCGTTGCACTGTGTAGCTGGGGACGCCAAATTGCAAAAATACCGATTTCTACGCAATGTTGCTTTAAAAAAAAACAAAAAAAAAACTCTAAATTACATTCAGAACACGTCACCGTTTCTTCTCTTTTGATCCATGCAACATTTGTTACATGCTCACACCACAGATTCACGCCTGCGTGTTGTGTCGTGCATGAGAGTGTGCGCCAGCAGAGCTCACCTCCTGTAACATGTCCGAGGCTTCGATGGAGCGGTTCACCATCTGCTTGGAGGTTTCTTGTATCTCGCCTCCCATGAGAAACTCATCCAGGATAAAATAGGCCTTCTCAAAGTTAAAGATAATGTCCAGCTCACACACCTGAGAGGGGGTATGACGGCAATTGTGATGAACTATTATCGCATTAAAAAAAAGACGCTGTTTTGATATCATCTTCACAGCCTAGTTTGACAGTCAAGAAACTCTTTACGTTACCATCACATTTTAACAGTTGCACTACAGGCTACAGTTGCTTTTTTTTTTTTTGAATAAAAGAGGATGAAGTACATTGCCAAAGTATTTGTCCAGCAGCTCCACGTAGCGATGAATAACCTCCAGGGCTAAGAGCTCATTCTCCTGGTTCTCTACAGCCAAGCAGAAATACAAGCTTGCATACCTGAGGAAAAGGGTGACACAGTGACCATTTTCAGCTGAAACGAATATATAGAGGAGTTATAAATTATATATGCACATACACACACACAGCAGGTGTAACTGAGTAGAAAAGAGACTTGGGGCTCGTGCTGCTTAACAAGTAATTCAACCACTCCCACCTCTTGTATATAACCTTCAGGTCTTTCCAGTGCAGGAAGTTACAGGAGCGCGGTTGCCTTGCCAACACCATGGTGGTCATGTCCCTGATGATCTTCTTCTTCTCACGCTCTGCCATGGGTGTGAACCACTTCTGCAGACGCAGCTTCCCCTGGCGACTGAAGAGCAGCAGGAAGCGCATCTAACAACACGCAGATGCACCGCGGGGTCAGTCAGTCGTGATGCATACACAAACTGAGGGGGTTATTTTTATGAACACACACACACACACACTTAGTATGTCCACACGCGTCACTGCAGAGGACATTATTAACTACCCTCCATCACAACCCGTGGGTCAAACAAGTGGTTTGCTGTGGTCACGGCTCATTAAAGAGTAACTCCACTGACCAAACACGTCAGTAAAGGGGGGGAAAAAAAACAGGCAGACATTTGAAGGTCAACGCACAAGAGGAAAAGGTTGTTTTAAAGTTCCCCTTCCGATCTCTAAGAGAGCTAAGGGTCTGGGTTTTGTTTCCTAGCATTTGAAATATATTTGGCTGAATATCAAAACAGAAATTTCCTTCACCTCTATCAGAACCGCACTGGCACATTGTTTCCTTTAAGATTTCCTCTAATTGTTGAGGTAAGACCAGCACAGCAAGGGCGACTGGATTGTCTTTTTCGTTTTGTTTACTTTGTCCTTATCTGGATAAATGGTCTACATTAAAGCCCCACTGTGTAACTTTGAAAGCGCGACTTGTAATCAGGTGAATGGTGGCCTCTGTGATTCCCACTCTGCATCCCCTATGTCTGTTCTCGCACCGTGTAACTTTGTGCTGCAGGTTCACTCTCCTCTGAGAATCAAGTAACCCTTTATGGCACTAAGTAACCCCCCACCAGCTATTTCGCTGAGCCTGGTGAAACTGGTTCTGGTTTGCGCTCTGCATCAGCTCTCTGTTATTTACAGAGTTTCCTGAGGGACAGTAAAGTAAACTGCTGGGAACTGTAGTTGCTGTTAGCTAACGTGAGCTCAGTTTGTTAGCCAGGAAAAATACCAATTTCTATGTAACGTCATTTTAAAAGATACCAGAATTTTTCAACTTCAGTACAATACTAGTATATAAAAAGTGTTATATTATACTCTGTACTTCTTTTAACCACTGCAAAAAGAAAAACAAAGTTCAAGGCATATGTTCAGATCATATTTTCTTTTTATTATTTGATTATTATTAATTTATTTCCTTTCCCACTGGCTCATTTGTGCAGTCTTGGTTTGAAAATATGATTTTGTCTGTTTTTCTAAAAAATCTTTTATTCACTTGTGATGCAGTCAAATGAAGATATTGTATAATTCTGTCACCTCTGGGTGAAAATGGCGAGAGCCTTCACTTGATTTGAATATCTGCGCAAAATGGAGAGCCCTCTTCAACCCACGCAGAGCCACAGAAAGCACTGTTTAAACTCATTCAAATATCCTAAAGGGGTAAGTGAGAAGTGTGAACAGAATCGTGGAACAAGACATTTGTTGTCACGCTGCAGCCACGGTAAATGACTTGTTGGGAACACAACATACAGCTTCAGTGAACTGTGGAAGAAACCGAGTAGACCTGTGGGCTATTAATAATGGGATATTGTTGTACACTGTGGACATGTTTCCTCAAATTTTACAGCTGTTTGGGAAAATGTCAGACGTCACTTCAACAAAATGAGGACAAACCGCTTTTTGTGAGCAAATAAAGGACAGCCAGAGTTTAAAAATCACATTATACTAAAATAACAGCAGGCCTAGAAGCACTTCTTACACAGGAACATCCAGCTGTGTGTCCCATATCTTAGCCCATAGGCAAATTATTACGGAAAAGCAGGGCAGGACTCGGCGCAAAGTGACGAAACCTGTTCTGGTGGGACCGGTTAAGGAAATGAACACCTTACATTTTCCGTCGGTTGAAGTGAGAAACACTAAAAAAACATACAGGAAAAAAAAACTGAGAATGAAACCCAGGCACAGCAGCTGGAAGGCCGCCTGCCATGAAAAAAACAGGCCTCGCCGTCCACGGAAGTGGTGCAGAGGTGTAGTTTCTAGCTTTAGCTACCTGTCAGCCACAACAGGTGCGACAGGTGAACGGTCGCGGTACCTTACAAGCCGTGCGTAAAAACAAAAACACTCACACACTCACCATTTTGACGCTGCGCCAAAAGCTATGAACTCATCCACAGATTAAGAAAAAAAAAAACAGGACTTTAACCCTCACAACGGGTCAACCGGTCTTCCTGAACACATATCTATCCGTCGTCCACCTCCAACTCACTGTGTTAAAGTTGCTTAACTCCGCCCTCCCCGGTCTCCGGAGCGTCGGTGCCTGCTGGACGCGTCACCAAACCTCACAACAGTCTGGATTGGCTGCTGCGCGTTTGTGTTGCGGGGCCTCGACCGAGCACGTGATCCCCGCGAAGCATTTTAATGAATGAGAGCGGATCAAACTTTAACTTTTATGCCGCTGTCTGACTTGTTCAGGGTGGGTGTTGTTCCCACACGGCGTCAGCAGAGAGCGGCAAGCGCTCCCTCCTTCCCCCGCCTTGCCTGCCTGCTTCATGTGAGACTGGTCATAGTGGGTGACAAGGGACCGGCAAGACTGGTGCACTTTCTTTCGGGGAACACTCACTCTCGATGACATGTCTCTGTACAGAAATGCTGTCTGGTTTTTGAATGGAATCCACCAATATACAAGGTCAGTCAACGCTATCGAGTCCTTGTTTTTGGAGCTTGAGGGCGTAAAGAAACTGCTGTCAGAGGATGCTTTGTGCGTTTAAGTCACTGTATACAGAGTCTGAATATGTCTGCCTGTCTAACTGTAGGATTTATCATCTGTAAAATAATTTGTTTTAGCCTAAAGATAAAGACAGATGGAGATGAGAGGTCTGATCTCTCTATGGCACCCGTCACCACACAAACTGGCCTTTATGTACAATTACAATAGTTCCATTGACAGCTGATGTGTCTTGAGGATGACCCTCACATCACTTGACTCAACCAAAGATAAAATGTTGTTACATACAGCCTTCTTCTAAAATAAAAATCGACTGATATCCCTTAACTTTGGGGCACAAGCTGATTCATGTGTTTATTATTAGGAAGGGACATGAGGCAGCATCGAAAGACTTTGAGCCCCAGGACCTGAACGTGTCCGTCGTAGGGAGGTCTTTTATGATCACCGGAGCCAACAGTGGAATTGGCAGAGCGACGGCCATGGCTATAGCCAAGAAAGGTAAATGTTAGAGAGGTTGGCATGTCCTAAGTGGTGCACCTTCATACTGCTAGGAAATAAAGTCCTGGATCTTTTTTCTTTTCCAGGTGGGACGGTCCACATGGTGTGCAGGAATAAAGATAAAGCAGAAGAGGCCAGGGCGGACATAGTCAATGAGTCTGGGAATTCAGTGAGTGTTGGGAAAGTAAAGCGTACAAATGATTCATGAGAGAGAAACTGACTTTGTTTTGTGGTTATTCTAGGAGGTACACATCCATGTTGTGGACATGTCAGAGACACGTAAAGTCTGGGAGTTTGCAGAGGCCTTCAAGAAGGAGTATCCCTCCTTGAATGTGTTGGTGGGTATCGCCCGTCTCCTTTGACCTCAATCACGAGGCAGGTCTGACTTCTCTGTAATACTTTTCTGACAGATAAACAACGCGGGGTGCATGGTGCACAAGAGAGAGCTGAATGCCGAGGGACTGGAGAAGAACTTTGCCACTAACATGATGGGTGAGAGCTCATTCAGTGCTGCTGCTGCTGCTGCTGCTGCTGCGCAGATGACAGGTTTAAATGTGTGACCTTTCTCCATCTCTTTAGGGGTGTACATCCTCACTCAAAGTCTCATACCACTTCTGCAGAAGAGCAGGGACCCTAGGGTGGTATGAGCACACGCGGGCGCACACACACACACACACACACATGCACGGCACACACACAAAATTGCTCATTTGCATCATGTGGACAGCATAATGCCACTTCTGTCCACGCTGTAGTGGCTGTTGTCTGAGCACACTGTGCCTCTTTTCTCCCTGATTGTTAGATCACTGTGTCCTCAGGAGGCATGCTGGTCCAGAAACTCAGAGCAGATGACTTGCAGTCAGTGAAGGGCTACTTTGATGGTGTCATGGTCTACGCCCAGAACAAGGTAGTACACATGTTATAAGCCACCAGTAAATAAATGTACTCACGTACTGTAGATAAGGTATAAAGTATTTCTATTTTACGCAACTCTATACTTGTACTCCATCACACTATGAAGCAAATATTGTTCTTTTTACTCCACTAACTTTGTGATAGCTTTAGATTAGTCATACAGAATAGAATTCAACTAATAAACGATGATATATTATTGCAGTTTAAAGTAATTAAAAGTCAATCCTGCTATTATCAGCCGCAAAAAAATATTTACACATGAATACATCCCTAATTATAACTGAGCAATATAATATTTATCATCCTTAAACAAGCCATTCTGTTCCATTTGTACTTTTAACATTGGTTTGTCTATGCAATGTGGTTAAACAGGAAAAAAAATGTACATAGTAACGCCAAATACATTAGCAGCAGCAGTGAAATACTGTAAATATAACAGTGTGTCGTTTCTCCTCAGAGACAGCAGGTGGTGCTGACACAACAGTGGGCCAAAGCCAACCCAGTCATTCACTTTTCTGTGATGCATCCAGGCTGGGTAGATACACCAGGTATTCGGCAGCTCATTCAAAAGATCCTGAAAACTATGAAACATGCCGCTGGACTTTTTTCTTTGTCGCTTTATATTCCCCAAAACAGAAGAGAACAGAATATCTCTCACGTACCAACCTTTCACAGCAGCCTGTCCGCCCAGTGCTGCACGGTGACAACTCTCCTGATGGTGGTGCTCTAGCAAACGTTAAGACAAACTTTGAAAATCCATAAAAGGGTTCTCTACAGGATATAGTTTCATAAATAGTAATCATAAAAAAATGACCAATTTTGAAGTCTCATGTTTTTTTCAGAAATTGTAAAATTTTGTTCATATTTTATAAGTAAATATTGTATTTTGTTGTTTATAAAAACTAAAAACATTGAGTCTATAACACACTATGATTTACTATAAACCATAATGTAGTTAAAAAATATTTACTAATAGCTGTGATTTAATAACACAGACGATATGAGGTATATAAACTTTTTAAAGTTTTGCCAAATGTTCATATTTTATAATCATTTAGTTGTTATGTTGAAAGAGGAATGTAGAATGAGTTAAGAAGCAAAAACAATTTGAAGGAATATTTTTATTTCTATTCTATTTTTACTTAATTTTGTGAAAAGATTCCTTAAGGACCCTCTTTTGAAATCTGCAGATCATTCCTTATTATTATTATTCATTGTTTGTAGTTAGAACGTTTGCTTCGGTTTACTTTGGTTTCATTTGCTTGAGTAGAAAACTAAACTTTAGGCCCCTCTTTGACAGTAATATTAACCCGATATTCACACATGCAACTAACCCTGAGTGTTTTTCTCCCCTCGTTTTCAGCTGTTTCTACCTCAATGCCTCACTTCCACCGGATGATGGGGGAGAGGCTGCGCAGTGTGGAGCAAGGAGCCGACACCGTTGTCTGGTTGGCTTTGTCTAGAGCTGCTCCCAGAACACGCAGCGGGCAGTTCTTTCAAGGTGAGCAGCTTGAAGCCTTCCACTACACGTCCTGTACGTACTCTCTATTCGTCCACCATGTTAGGGTGAATTCACTGATGGTGAAGTCATCACCGCCACCATCTGGCGTCACTTGTTCTGACAGACTGTTTGTGCTCCAGATCGTAGACCTGTTCCTGCCCACCTGCCCCTGGCCTGGACTCACAGTTCTGCAGAAGAGATTCAGAGTTTCATGACTCAGCTGGAGACAATGGCCAGAGTCATTCAGTCACAACCTGATACAGAGCTCAACGGACCCGCGAGCTCTTCCAGACCTCAGTTTGTCTGAACTACGATATAAACGTTAAACCATATGTCACTGACATATTAAAGCATTAGTTACAATATGATAAATTTCTGAAACAATTGGCATATTTGTCATGTTTAGTCTTGTGTGCCTCTTAATTTTACCCATTAATTCAAAAGTATGACACATTTTCAGGATGGTGCATAACTCAGCATCACTTGACTTGTGACAACATGCGTTAACTTGACTGTCTGCCATTATTCTATCCTATTTCTTTTAAAGACAAATCAATTTCTTTCACTGAGTTGGATTAAATATCTCATTGGCAGTTACTGAATGCATGCAACAATAAAACTGGGTTACCTGCTCGATGTGATTTTGATTTTTCCAGTAAATGCTGGTGGTTTAAGTTGCCTCAGATTATTGTACGTTTCTTCTTGTACTAAAGAAGTCCTTTGGGAGACAAAAGTCAGTAAATCTTTTGGACTCTTGGACAGAGCAGGTGTCGCCATAGTGAGCGCAGTGTGAAAATCAGCATGCAAGTCAAACGTAGAAAGCATTTCTGCGAACAACTACGGAGCATGAACACTCACTGTTTTTATTTTTTGTTTTGTAACAATCCACATTTGCTGTTTTTAATAATTTTATTATTTTTATACAGTATTGAAACAAAAAAATAATGTGGTGCATTCACATTTTTCCCAAGGGATTCTTTGCAAGTTTGATCTCTACAAGGGTAAAACAGTGAAAAGCTTGAAGCTGGATCCATCCATGTTAAAACTCACAGGGAATAGGAAGAGTGGGCCCGATTTAAAAATCATCTACAAGTTTTGATGGGTTTATTTTTCTGCGCCAACATTTTATTCCCCTTTTACGTGTGTGTGTTTACTGTGTTTTTGTAAAGGACGATGAATCAGGTTCCCAGCATGTCTTTAAAAGAAACTTCCAGTCCATGCGTAACAACAGTCCAAAGAAAACAAACAAATCCCATCCTCCCCATCCAGTCTCTACCTCCTCTTGTCCACAGTTCGTCTTCTACGCAACGTAGGTGTACACTTTACGATCTTCTGGCGTCCTCGCCAAGTATTCTCTTTCTATTAGTCCTTCTATACGCTTTTTAATTACCACAGGGCTGGGAAGAAAACGTGCCCGGAGCTGCTGAGTCACCTGAAGACACAAAGCCATAAAATGTACGTTTAAAAATATTCTTTTAAATTCTGTTCTGCAGAACATGGAACCACAATAAAACAAGTATGGGGATAAAGAAGTGGTAAAGACAAAAAAAAAAAAATTGCTGGATTAAAATGGCTGTCCGTTCTTATCGTGTGGGTTCCTTACCTCTGCCACCAGGACGTTGTGCTGCATTTTCTTTCTTGACTTCATGATTCGGACAATGGCTGCCTCAATCTCATGCTTCCTGTCGTCGTCCACCTTCTGCCGCGTCTCTTTCCTCTCAGGGTCTGATTCTCCTTGTTTAGCAGCAACTAGGAAGGAATCACACAGGGATGAGGTGAGGTGACATTTTCAAGTTATTATTATAATGTTCTTAGTTTTATATTAGCTGACAGGGAGAGGGGAAACCTTCAAACTAAAAATACATTGTTGTAGCAGACAGACGTTGGCCCAGAAGTGAGGGGAGATGTAAACACTTGGCTCACCTGTCTGTATTTTGACTCTGTGCAGTTTGGAAGTAAACTGATCATTGACTGTAAACACATGGCCGCTCTCAATCTCCTTGGACTTTGGCTCCTTTGTGAGGACTCTCTGTGTCGGCTTCCCGCAAGCCAAAGACTGCAACGCTCGCACTAATTCCCTCTCAGGAATATCGGTCTCCTGCTGGATCTCCTATAGACGGGGGCAGAATGGGTGACTGCGTTATAAATCACGGAGTGAGCAAAAGAAAAACAGATCTAATGGGAGAGGGAGTTGAAGCTTCAGTGTGTCCTGACCTCAAAAGTGCACTTTTCTCTGTTGTTGAAGAGCATGAGGATAGTCATCTGGAAGGTGGAGACCTGCAGTATGTGCTTCCGGGTGTTTGAGCCAGTCACCTGAGCGCCTCCTACACCCACTTCTGAACCATCCTCCTGCAGATGAAGTAGAATGGGAGGTACATTTCTAAATGATGTGGCTTACAATGACACAGCAAAGGAGCGGCACTTTAAAATGGTATTTTGCGTCTACCTTTTTAATAGTTCCGTAGAAAGTTGCATTTAGGTCTGCCCCGCCCATGTGGTGCTGCAGTGTGAGCTGTCTACCACTGTGCTTAGCGAGGTAAAACCTAGAAAACAAAAGTCAGGACCAAGTTCTTTAGAGACCACACCAAAAGACACCGAGCCTCACTATGTACAGTGAAACATATGAGCGAATTTACCTTCTAAAGACTTCAAAGGCGTGTCTGGGAGCAGGGGGGATGGTGCATTTGGGTGTTGCCGACTGTGTGGGCCAGTATCCAGTAGTAAGGACTCTTACTGTGAGGTCCACACCACTTAGAGATGCCTTAAAGAGATGCATTGAGATTTTTTTAGACCGACTTTTAACTCAAAGTTCCTCCATAAACATATGGATCATGAATTGTGCTTACAAGTTTTCTTTATGTCAAATGTGTGCCTCATTTTAAATGATGAGCTTGAGTGTCTTACCGACGTGGTTTGTATGTGTTGCCTGAACTCATCCATGGTAGTGTTGGAAATGCTCATGTCTCTGAACATCCCTTCCAGTTTTGAGGTAAACTGACAGCCACATTCTGTCTGCGAGGGAGAAACACAGAGAAGTGTTGAAACTGCAGACGGGGACTGAGACGGGGTGAAGACGGGGCAAGTGACGAAGAAATGATGAGGAGCAGCTACATATATGCATATACATCTGTATCCACATTTTTCCTCGCTGTTTTACCTTGAGCTTAGAGATCATGTTTTTCTCCGAGTCGTCTGAGACGCTCTTGTTGCTGAGCAGCCTGCGGCCCAGATGCTGCTTGTAGTACCTTTCAAACACATCTTTCTCCTGCATAAACCTGAACAACACCATGGCCTTGTCAAGAATCGACTCCACTTCCTGTTCTGTTAACTGAGGGGAAAAAAAGACAGGGGAAAAAAGAATGAGGCAATATACATGACAGAGAGTGCATAAAAATGTAGAAACATTTGTAATGCGCTGTCAGAAAATTCAAAGAATAAACGTACCCCTTTGACACCCTTCTTGAGCTTGTCGTCAATAAAGAGTGACAGGTACTCTGGTGAGCGGGAGTTGAGGTTGAGGAAATACTCAAAGTCTCCTGCTATGGTTTGTTTGAAGAGTCTGTCATTGTTGAAGGACTCGAGGAGGAAACGATCAAATCGTGTCTTCAGGTCAAGCAGGCCCTGTTGAGGAGAAAAATCCAAAGAGGTGATATCATCTATAATGACGCACTTCTCTCTCATTTACTATTAGAGCATTAGAGTGTCTGAGTCTTGAGACACAAAGCATACCTGGATATAGTCGACAGGGTTCTTGCCCTCTCCCTCTTCTGACACCAGAGCTTTGCCTTGCTCCCTCAAGTAAGAGCTCATGCACTCGCACATCGTTTTCAGGCCATTTGGCACACGGCTGAACAGCTTGTACATGCATGCCAGGTCTGAGAGAGAGACGTGGAAGGTACAAGAAAGAGAAACAAGCAGAAACGGTTGAGAGAAGGCTGACTAAGAAGTGCAAGTCACTTGATTGCAAAGCTTATGTTATTATATTTCAACATCATTAGGTTTTAATTAAAAAAAAAAATCAACAGGCAAAGCGTTTACCTTCCGTCTTGCCGTTCTTGAGCATATGGACGAGGCCGGAGTTCTCCATCTCCACAATAGTCTTCATGTGTTTAGAAATGAGCTCCCTTTCTACCACCTTGACGATGGGCTCCTCCGTAGACTTGTCCAGGCAGTGCATGACTCGCTCAATCTCTTCATTGATTCTGGCCTCTACCTTCTTAATGTAGACGCTGGCACTGTTTTCCGCTAGGAACTTTTGGCTCTCCATCTGAAAGGGCAGATATTGTGTGCTGTTTTATTACCAAGATTTTCAGTGGTTACTAAACCGTGGAGACACAAAGAACCGACCACAGACTTACCTGGAAGAATTCTGCTGACATATCTAAGAAAGGGCCCTCAAAGTCCTCCTCGTATACAGACCTGCCGTCCAGGCCAAGAATCATCAGCATCTGGCAGGCGTTTCTGATGGCCCCCCTGCAACGGATGATGAATAAATGCATGATTGCAGATAAAGCTAAAGATTCAAAGACATATCTAAGAAAACGACTGCGTGTAACCCGATTTTCTCATTCAACCAAAACATAGGATATCACAGTTAATCCTTTAGATCGAGCAGTGAAGTACTACTCCGGCATACCTGTCGACAACCTCTCCCTTCCTCTCGCGAGCGATCATGTCCAGTAACGTCTGCCGTAAGTGGTCTCGAATGCAGCCGTAGCGCACCACCTGGTCCCTGAATATGATGAGGCCGAGGTTGTACACATTCTCCACGTTGTTTTGCTGAACATAGACGCGGTCCTGGAAGACCAGAGAGAGCAGGGTGAAACAGACACCAGACAGTTTATGTACGGAAAGAATTACTATGGTCCACGCTGTCTTAATTACATTCATATCAATACAAACATCTTAAGAGATTTAATACACGGTAAAAGCACAGGTAAAACTACTGGATGCAGTTGGTATGGAAGATATTAATCCCAGCTCCCTTGGGGCATGTCATGCATTCAAGTACGTATTTAAAGCATTTTGTGTGATTACCAACTCCATCCGCTGTGATTCAATGTGGTGCAACGTACTTTTTATAGGGCCAGCAAAGCTTTCATTACACACTACACAATGACAGGTTGCACAGCTTTTATAAGGCCATTAGAGCGTCAATATAAATGACGGGTAGGTGTCTGAATTATTCCCAGACATAAGCCCATTCCAGAAAGCATAAATATTCAAGGCGTATGTAGGTGATAAAATATTTACTATGCCACTTAGCAACAACATTTGACATTACGAAGTCCAGAATGACAAATATTGGCCAGTGCCAAATCAAAGGAGGCGGTTCCTTCTTCATCCAGGATATCGTGTGGGATCATAATGTGCTGTAAGAGCCCTTACTTTTCCAATGCCATGTTTGATTTCCACGTTAGCTTTCTGATACATCTCCTATTTAATTAGAGTAAACGCATTTTCATTCATGAGATGAGGTTACTATTAAAAAAAAAACAAAAAAAAACAAAAGCAGCAGTTAACATGGGCTGAAATCCAACAAAAATGCGTGCATTATTTAAACAACACTAAAATGAATAACCGGTGCAGTGTTGCTCAAACTTTTCCTGGCATTCAGAAACACACTCAAGAAAAGTGGACTCAGGCAACTGAAGAGAACAAAAATATAAGTTGAATTTCAGTTAATTAAAGGTCAGCAGGACTGCATTAAAACAACAACACAAGTCACAAGTTAGTATCACTCCACAGACATTTTCCCCCTGGTCATCCATACCCCACCTGCAGTTGCTCTATGCCCCACAATGAGAACCACTTGCCTAGTGCTTGAAAAACAGCTCTACCTCTCGCAGGCAAACAAATGATGCCTCTGGGGCCTAAGGAGAGGCGGTGGCTTTCAACAAGGTAAATACGGCTGATGAGAAAAGCCAAGTCACACTTGCAGTATCTGTCTGGCTCTCCTCTAAATGTCTGCAGGCAGGTAACACTGACAGCAGACCGCTCACATTGCACAGATACGGTGAGTCTGCCGTAGTTAAACCACAGAAACCCAACTGCCCGGCGTAAGGCCAGGACGGGAAAAAGGAGACGGGGAACAAAAGAACCCCCGGGGAGCCGTGTAGTCTCTGTACTGACTGTGTCATTGTTTAGCCTACACTTGTGCCTATCTCAAGGGCTCGCTCGCTCACACACAAACACTTTGAACTTGCTGCTGGCTAAAGTAAGTCAACTAGTCCTGCCAGTTTTCCTACAACACAAATAAAAACAGCAGGAGAGGCTCTGTTTGACCCACAAATACAACAACACCTCACAATCAGTGTCCAGAAAGGGATGTAGGTGAAGGCTGGCCAGAGTAGGAAATGAAAGGCTACTTCTTCGAAAGGAAAGAATTATTCATGACAGGGAACAAGCACCATATTCACCTTGCAGTGGCAACAGAACCAATGAAAGAAACACAGGACCGACAAACAAAAACAAAATTACACCCAATTTCCCTGCATTGGGAAAGATCTCTGTATCGTAATTCACCCACAAATTTACAACGATTTAATAATACAAATACGTATGACAAGGCAAAGCAACAGCAACACCGCACCTACCATGTACATGAGGATGTCTCTGATCATAACCATCGCAGTTTGATGGTCATTCCAGGCCTGATTCAGCGTTTGCAGAAAGTTATTATTTAGAGAGTTTAAGACGTCTTCCCGTACCTGTAGAGTGACAAATCGACACATTTGTCATCCGTGATTAACATCATGTCAGGACAACAGTGAAATAATTTGAAGTGAAGTGTTCTGTTAATGATTTAAATAAAAGGAGCTGCATTTCTTTACTTTGTTGATGAGATGCTCGGTGACGACTTCCCTCAGGCCCGTGTAGAGCTTCTCCCCGTGCTTGTGGAGCACCATGGTGTAGGCGTTCCTGTACAGCTCCTCAAAGCTTAGCCCGCTGTTGTTCTTCCTCTGGATCTCCTGGATGGCATTCTTTAGAAGGTCCCAGATGTTGTTCACATACTTCTCATCCATTGTCATCTTGGTGGGACAGAAAGATGAGAACGTGTTTACTTGAACAATATTTATTCTTTATCATTTCTGTGTGGTATACGTAAATGATAACCGTATCGTCAAGGTTTGTTCTGTGCAGTGCTATTTTAATTGATCAGCCACACTAAGAAGATCCAAACACTCACTTCCACGATAAGGAAACTATTTCTATCTTGCCGTGTGGACAGAGAAGACAGCATATGTTTGATGGACGACTTTCACGTTCGAGCTTGGGTACTAAAGTGTAGCCGCAGTGTAAACAAGCCACATTTCTGTTACTTTCAAAATTCTCTGTGATACAATGTGATGCGATGCCAACCAGTGATCCCTGGCTTGTTCTGTCTGCTGTCGGATAATTTTGCCAGCATATAACAGCAATCTGATCTAGCATTATAATACAGCACGAGAGCTATTCAATATTTAAAAAGTGTGTGCAGTCATATCAGCAGCAACAGAGAGATCTATCATCGACATAATTTAAGTCAGTCATGTAGCAGAAGTCATATGGAGTCACAAACAACTAATCAAGGTAGTAGCAGGGAGAAAGTTAGTTATAACTACATTATTGTTGGTATTGTTAAGGTTGTGACAGAAACAAAGACAACATACTTTTGGTTTGGTTGCTGCTGACCAAAATAGAGGAAAAGTCGAGGAAAATGTGTGAACTGCCAGCCTCAAGCTTCAGCCAAGAAAGAGAATTCACAGTCATTTTGGCTGTGTGATGATATTTTGGCAATCAGTATTCAGAGTACCAAACAATGTGCATTACAATTTATGTTGAGTGTGCCATTGGCTGGATCGCATGGTGCTTGACTTGAGACTCAAGTAAACAGGTAGTCTTACGATCAGAGAGCTCAGCACCTACCGATCATCGACCACCGATCGTGCCTTACCTGAAACGATGCTGTCCGCCCATTTTGTTTGATAACGGATGCCCCTAGCAATGTTATACGGTACAGCACTGTTTACAAGCACATGACTCGTGAATGTCACCACGCGGAACACTTTGGATTGATTTTGCAATGCAGTATTTTTAAACTTCTAATTGTTTCCACGCGACTTTAGTAACGAACGTTACGACAATATCTCTACTGAGCGAAGATTTTAGAATCTAGCAAACAGGCAACTAAAAATCCCGGCAACAAACGATGATCTATATCTGAGTGTCCATAATGAAAGATTTAAAAAATATAACTAAAGTCAGTAAACATTTCTCCCCACCCACAGCTAATCTTCTGCTATCTCTAACTTTGATATGGGGGCAAAAGGTAAGCATGATATTGTTATTGTCATCATGACATATTGAGATTTTTGCCAAGGCCTAGTTGGAGTCAAGTTCTGTTGTGTTACAGTGTTATAAGGGTACTGCACCCCAGAACCTTCGATAATTAACTCAGGTACATGTACAGGTGTAACCCCGCCCTGTTCATATGTGCTGTTACCTGTGAGATGCTGTTGCGGACGTTAAGTGAAGCCTGTTAACCGTCTAGAAGTGTGCATGCATCTTTACCATTAACAGGTTATAACGGTAGGCGCAGACATATTAATGGTAATGCTTGCTTTATGAAGCGGACTGGATGTCAATCATCCGCATTAAATATAGTTTATCTGTCATTTGTCATTATAAAATGTAGTGTTCCAGCTTTTAGTCTGATCCAGATTGGTTTTCCATTTGGAAGAAGACAGCGTTGTAAGTAACTGTAGCTCGATGACCTGAGTTTTCAGATCACAAGATGAGCATGTCTCAATAGCTATTACAAACACAATTATACGGTTATTCAATATTAGTTCCTTAATTTGAGTTTCTTAATGTGTTGACCGCCTGGTAGTAGCTGTGGACTAGTAGGCTGGTGTTGCACTTGCATGCAAGACCTACATTGTAGGAAACACTGAAACACTTACTCATCTGCCCACTGACTCATTCTGCTAGGTAAACACAGACAACAGCTTTTATCTGGGTCTCGCAGTAACGTTCAGCGAGGAATGAAAGGGCGTTCGTAACCAAAACATAGCTGCACGTCCCACAAAACGACAACTGTGCTCGTCATGAAGACAAACCGAGTGAGGGTGAATGTGTTATTCAGCCCCTCTGGTCAGCGGACGCAGCTGAAATCATTGCGTGGCCGTAGTACTAGCAGTGGGTCGGTTGTCAACAACATTAAGTAACGTTACTCAAGTTACCCCGAGGCATGTTTACTGTAGTCTCATGTTAGGCTGAAGTTTCGTTAGCCTTCGAGCTAACTACGTGATAACGTCAATGCCAGCCTGCGCCAAAAGCGTGGTGCAACGAAATGCCAACAGCCAAAAACCGCCTGCCGTTACCATAGCATGATGATAACTTGCTGACTGACTGCTACTTAGCTGGCGTCAAGTCAGCTAACATCACCAGGCCTGCTACTTCGCTAGCCGCTGTTTGCTAGTATGCCACTGAGGAAGTTTCCTTACATATGCTAACATTAGCTCACGTCAAACGACGATAGCATATCCAGACTAAGAAGCTAACTAAACGTTAAATAAATTCAACTGATAACACAGCTCATGTGCTTCGGGTAGTTTGTTCAGCTAATACCATTTTTACATGACCATGACATGTTTTTCTCGTTTGTCCAGCTAGCTAGCAGGCACTTGCTAGCGTAAAGACCTGTCATCCCCGGTACTCGAGTCTCACAGTGAGCGTCTCAGCGCTCACAGAGCCGGGCAAAGACTTACAGGAAAGGCTCGTATCCTCATCTTGGTGTCCTTCTTGGTGCCGCCTTTGAGGTTGGACATGATTAGTTAGAACGACTTTCGTTTCTAAGTTGACTTAAAGACTACATGAAAGGCAGTTGCTAGTTTGCTTTCTACGCCAGGAAAGCGGCAGGGAAACTCAGTGACCTCCCCTCTGGGAATTAGGTCGGTCTGTATGTCTGTTGTGTTGTTGTCACTCGCTCTCTTCTCAGTGGTTTTTTGGCTAATGCTAGCTTGTATGCAGTGATGGCGGACGGCTGTACTCCACTGCGCAACGCCGAGATCTCGCGAGAACGGAGCCACTCCACTGACAGGTGCATTCCACAGGTTGATAATAAACTGCTCACTCATATCAGAGTGTTTACATTAGCGTTGCATTTTTTTTACATTAATATCTCGACGAGAAACGGAGTATTATAGAACTTATCGACGAAATATCTGGTCCAACTGAAAAGGAACTGACAAGAGCACGCAGAGGGCAGAGAAAAAGGACTTTATTTGGTGACAGTAATGCACTATTTTGCTCCAAAATAGAGATAAAGCTAGGCCATCATCTGTGAGTAAGCGTAACGTTACACATCCACTCGTCCACAAGTGTTAGGTATAATTTGCATGTTATTTTTTGTTTTATTTTTGCAGTTCTCCGCTCCTAACATCGCCCAACTGCCATTTTCGATGATTGACCAACGGCTGGAAGATGGAATATCTCCTGACTGTCATGACGACGCTCTCTGAGTGAGACAGACACAAGAACAGACAGGTGAGTCCTCCACGAAACTACTGTGCAAAAGCAAAGACACTAACATTTGAGGGCAATAATTTCAAAGCAAAACAAGTCAATAGGAATAATAACAATATTTAAAATATCAAATCAAGAACCTTAAAGTACAGTTAAGCCACAAAATAATACTAATAAATCAACATTTCTGGATTTTCCATCAGTACATAGTGTTATAATAGTCTACCTCTGCATTCTGCTGTTATAATGGGAACTGTTGCATTCTTTCGGAGATTGGGTCCAGCTCTCCTCCTCAGCCCCATGTTCTCCAGCTCCAGCTTTCTGATTTCGGACCGCATCGCCCTGATCACCTGGATAATCCTCTGTTTGCTGTCCATGGTGCTAACCACACACATTTCCACCTTGCCTGCATCCCTCCCAAAGTCGTGCAACCTAGCGCGCGACCCCATCTGACCTGCACAATGCAAAGCCCGTGTCCCCTTCTCATTCAAAGTTGATTTCAAAGCTCAGCATTGGGCCAACAAAGAAATGAACAGCCAATCAGGTGCAGCAATCTAAGTCTGTCATCAGACCATTGATAGTCCGGTCACATGATGAGGAGAGTGTTATTTTCTTCTTAGTGATCTGATGCCTGCCACTTTCCCTCCTCCTGTTAAATATTCATCTACTCTGTCAACGTAAAGCGACAATAGGTACTTGGGAGAGGCGTAGTCTTTGTCTCAGTCATGGTGATAGGGTGAACTGCTTCTCCTTTAAACTCAGGTTAGTTCTCAGTGTGGCTAAAATGCCAACAAGATGGACACAGAAGTTATTTACATCTGTCAAACATATTTTTGTTTTGTAATTAAACCTTCAGCTTCTTCTTTCTGCCCCAAATGTGTTTAGTGAGTAAATCAAAACCTCTCAGTTTCCACACTGATATCCTCATCTTTAGGGCACATGCAGACAGCCTGGCTGCATTCATACAAATCTTAAAACTGCACACACACACACTTTTAAACTCATAAACAGAATGGAAATGAGCGTAATAATTAACCAGTCGCTTTGCTTGTTTATGTGTGCATACTTATTATTTACTTATATTCTGTGCAAGAGGCTTTACAGTAAGCACGTCACATGTGCAGTATAAGATAACATGAGTCAGTGAGTTTGATGCTGCTCTGCTGCACTCTAGTGTCCCAGCATCATGCTTAAAGAGTAACCTAACACCATGTAGAAAATGATTCTTTCACTGACCTCTTCTGGTTGAAACAGTCATGCCTGTAGAACCGCTGACAGACAGCGATGTTAATCACCTTCCATATTCCTAACCTGCTTTATATTGCCTTAGAAATGTGTGTTATAGACGCTGGTAAGAGACTAGCAGACATCAAAAACATAAACACTGTTAGAACGAGAACAGTTGATCCACCGTGGGTGTGTGCAGATAAAGGGAGTACAGTTTGGAGGTCACGTCATCTTTGCGGACAAATGCAAAAGATTGTAATATTGCATGGATGTCAGATATATCTTGGTGTCCTACAGATATATCTTAAAGATGAAATATAAAACTACAGAAAGCACAAATACTGCACCCATAGGGTGTAATAACTTACAGGAAACACAAGACGGTTCTTGATTTAGGCCAAAGGGCTCCACTGTTTTAAGAGTGTGAACCCGGTATGCCTTTCTCTGCTGCGCACTGAGCTGATAAAGTCTCCTCTTCTAGGAGGAGATGATTTTTTTTTTCTGTTCCCCAGAAGTTTAATAATGCTGCAGAGCCATGGTTAGCCTGTGCATAATGCAGAGCAATAGCATAATCCATGTTTTGTATTGCAGTCTTTCGTTCTTCTCTTTTAGCTTGTCCAGCATACATCAGCTCAAAGGGGCATTTGAGCATGTAGACAGCATGTGTGCTGCTGCAGTTATGTAAGGATTTTTATGGTATATATTTATTTACCAGGAGGTGGATGTGTGAAGTAGTTGGTGTCTGATGAGTTAGAACATCATGCGCAGCAGCCCTGAGTTAAAAAATAAATCAGTTGATGAGACAGACAGGAGAAGTGAGAGTCTGTCTGTCAGATTCTGAGAATGCTGAAACATGATCAAGCGAGACACAGAGCTGATGTTATTTCGAGATGGATGACTGGATGAGAACACTTCGATGTTTAAGGATAATGTTTTTAACCCTGCCATCAACCAGGAGGCTGTGCTTTGCTGCTCTGCTGCATGCAGCACCTTAATTGACCCACATTATTCATGATGCTACCCCTGCCTGTCGCACTTGTGTACTCAGTCTCCGTATTTGTCCCTCTTCCTCTTGAATGTCCCTTCCATCAGAGGCTTCTTGAGAATAGGTGAAGCTCGAGCACCCGTTATGATATTTGTCCTCATGATTCATGTGTCTGTGGTTGTTTCTAGAACATTTCTCACGTAGTTGCATTCATATCAGATGACAAAAAAGCTGTGCATTGCTTTTTTACAGGTACACCCCCCCTGATATTGAAAAATAAGTACTGTGGCTTTAACACAGGAAGTGTTACCACAGCTACAACCCTGACGTGTGTGATCAGAAGCCATGTTAGTGTTCTTGTGGAGGGTGAGCTCTGCGTTGACCTGCCACCGTAGTGCATCTAATGCGTCTATTTGAGCAAATTTCATATCATGCACAAATTACAGTTTACTTCATCCTGCACTCCCGTGTCATAATATTTGGTGACGTGTGAGCTCCTCGTCAGTGTGTCCTATAATTTGGTTGGTGACATTACAAACAGACTTCCGTGACACACATTTGAGCAGTCAAGCGTATCATAATATCATGCTCTTGTTTGCTCGTGTGGTATTTTGACACCAAATTACATGCACTAAGTTCCACCCATTCCACACTGAGCCGTTTGTCTGCTGATAACAACCCCCTCAGTAACCGAGAGATAAGCTCTTGCATGCTGGTGTAGAGACAGCTAGCACGAGACGCTGACAGGCCATGTGACAGAAATGCATTGTGATTGTGGAAAGACTCCGCTGATGGAAAGATGTCTGTGTAAAGTGATGTTAAATTAAATGACAGGCACACACATAGTCATCCACTACAACCTCAGTAAGATTATTAATAACTAAAGACATTTGTAGTTTGTTTATCACATATCATACCTAAGATCCCCAGCAGGTGGCATGTGTTGTGGTGTGAGCTTAACAAAATTAGACCTAATGTAGTAGAGCTTCACTCCATGTGCAAGCACATGACATCCTCCAGCAGCAGGGTAAACCCAAAGGACGACAGTATAAAGTGGTGCATTTGAAAGCAGAGGTAATTGATTTTTTTTTTTTTTTTTTTGCAAGTGATTACAGAAGCAGAATTTAATACACTGCTTTTAATTTCAGCTCTTTTCATCGCTGCTACTTGCTTTGCAAACATGACACCAGAGGCTCAGGACAAATGCGTCTCCCTTCAGAATCCCGCACTCATCATTTTAGCCAAGTTGCTGTTGACCCGGCGCCAACACCACAAAACAGGACAAGTAATTTAATTTGCCACTGCTGCCGACCTTGAAGCAAGGAATGTAGGCTACCAGAATCCCAATAGGGAGGCTTGAAGAAAACGTCCTGGGAGCTGAGAGAGGGGTCATTCTGTTGTGTCTGTAGCATCAAATGCAGTCTCTTCACCTCTCCAGGAATACTTTTGTCCTTCAGGTTTGCATAAAGAGAATGAAGACGTTTGTCTGTTCTTCTTTTTAAGATATTAGGGCACAACCTATTGGAGATATTATGATAATTTTACCACTGAATTATTTATTCTACCAACTGCAATTGTGGTCAGAAGATCTTGTGAATAACATCATAGCCGTGCAATAATAACATCCTGATGGATAGGAATATTTAAGCAAACCTAGGCTAAGGATTTAAAGGCTAATCTGTCCCTTTTCATTACATCCAACTGACTAGTATGCAGTGCTTTTGCTTCCCCAAAAATGTTACCCTTGTCAAAGTGGAAAAGACTGCAGCTGCTGCAACTCCACAATGACAACATACTGCCCCCCAGACACTCAGTAAAAGGCGAATTATGACCTAATACCAGTCAACATGTGCATCCACGTGAACTTTATTTGCCACAAACAGGGATAGGATTATGACTAACTGGATATGTCACACCGAAGTCTAGAAAGTGCCACCTCCCCATAAGACAGGCGCTAAATAAAACAAATGACATAGGAGTGCAAGAGAAATTAGGTCACTCCTGCTTTTATTATGTGATACATGCCAAGGATGTCTTATGGTGCTTCTATCAGTCATGTTTACATATCTCAGGAGATAATAGATAAGGAGATAAGGAGACAAGGTGTGATGCAATGCCACGTCTGTTTCTAAGATAACATACCTGAGAAACTGGGTGTGTTTCGAAAAGCGTTGCAGCCGAGATAAAAACGACACCGATATTTCACAAAGTACGTGGTCATTGTGACTTGTCACCACAATGACGATGATGATATGACATTTAGAGGTTAGATCAATTCTCAGATCACTCAAATAAAACAAGCGCTCGGTTACTTTATAACATGTCGGTTATGTCTTACGTGTAGACACATTCCCAATCCCATCTCTCATCACCCAGAGGGAACAAATGCACCGATGTCCTCTTCCAGTCATGTGACGTGACGCGATCGGATCGTAATTGTAGCCATAACTTGTTGCCCTACCGAGGTGACACCTTAAATCACCCTGGTGAAAATATCTTGGGTCAGAATTCAATATTGGTCGTAAAATCTAAATATAAGGCCCGGGAGACTAAGCTGTTTCGCAGAGCGCCGCGGTAGCTGTCTGGCAAAAACACACACGGGGTAATAAGGCTTGAAAGTGGAGCCGCTGCTGCTTACAAGAGAGCTTCTGCTGTCAAGACTATTAGTGTAATATTTGTGAGATGTTGTAATAACTTTGAAGAAGCAGTTTGAAGGGACTTTTTCGAATCCCATGCTACGCGTCCTTGTCTACCAGCATGTCCGTGTTTCAAATGGAGACCTGTAGGTTTTCCAGCTACTCAGCACTGTCTTTAATGACATAGCTCATAGCCACAGTCCCATCCACCAGCCTTCATTATGACGCAGTAATCACAGGCTACTTTTGTTTTTCTTTTCCCTCTCTCCGCTCTCTATCGCTCTCACTCAGTCTTTCTGTAAACCTATAGGTTTCTGTCTCTCTTCCCCCCCTTCTGTTTGTTCTCCTCTGAGCAAGTAGCGAGCAAGAGCCACTCGCTACTGGAGAAAGTGTTTGTTGACTTTTCGGCACAGACTGGTGCTCTGTAGGGGAGCAGTCTGTTATTTATGGCTCAGGCTTATGTGATTGGCTGAGGAGAGATATAATTATGTCTGGCACTCAGCTTAGCTAGTTTTAGAATTACAATAGGTGCCATGTTGAGTTCACTGGTTGCTATGTTACTAAGTGGAGGGTCTCGCACTGTATAGACAGTGTTTATGATATAGACCTATAGGATGTCTGGTGAGTTAACCCATTTTTCCGTACCCTCACCCTCGAGACAGCGAAGCATAGTTACGCCGCAGGCGATGGAGTAATTCATTAGTGATACCGTTGTGTTGTCTAGGATTGTGTTTATGTTCAAAGATAGGTTCATAGTTTTCTACACAATGAGGACGGTGACTCAGCCCGTCGCTTGCATTGGAAGCACTTTAGGAAGGGATGTTTAAATCCAGTTTGAGTGGAGGGACAATTACAGCAAGCCAAACCCATTTCAGTGTTCACACAGGCACCTGACTGCTGTTTTCAAGACAGATTTGAAAATGTTTGAACCTATCTTTTACTCTCTTGATATAGCAAAAATGTTGCTTATTTTAAGTCACAGATTAATTAAATGGCCTGCAGCGTAGAGTAGCTGTAATTTATCACATCTCAAAATGTATCTCTAAATATCTGTCCCCAAATATTATCATGTTTTCTGTATACATAGCAGTATAAATTGACTCATAGGTGATCAATACCATTTTGACCGCATCATAGCATTTAAGGAAACAAACGATGCAGCATAAGACATAATGGAACCTAGATTTGCATTTGAATATCGAGCACAGAAGTTGATACAGCGCTAAACATAGTTGAGGACAACCCACACGGGCTCCCCATTTGTTGTTTATTATGAATTCACTCCTGTGTCACTGGAGGACTGGTTGTTAACTGAATGTACTGGCAAGACAGGTACAACTTAAATATCATCACAAGACTGTAATTTAATGTTTCATTGATGTCACTTATCACTTAATAGCCTCTAGTTATGAAGTTGCTTATCTAATTGCATGCTGTGGCGATGACAGACGCTTAGCTCATCATTCACATGAATGATGTTAGACGGTAGAAGGATTTTCCAAGGAGCTGCGAAGATTTCCAGTGAACTGCACTATATATGGAGGCGAGAAGTCTGCAGTCAGATATGGAAGAGGCAGGATAAGCAACTCTCAACAACATTCTTAATCTTAGTTGGTCTAGGGGTTGGCTTAAAGCCAAAGACTGACTAAAACACTAACATTTCTTTAGAAATTAATAGCAGAGATTAATTGAATTAATAGCCGTCCTTGACACAAGAGGCATGAATAATTCTCTTTATATAAAGAGTTACTAATGGATTTTAACCAAGAAGCCTCCCTTTCCTCGGTACGCGGGATGGTCAGACAGGGACCTTGAATAAACTAATGGGATTATGTCAGTTTGAATCGTCATTCCACACTCTTGCAGTAAAACAGCAGACGTATCTGTGCTCCCCAAAGGAGGTGGGAGGTAAAGATGAGACTTCATCTCTTCACCACAGATAATCCTATTGTGTGTTCCATACCATGACTTATGCGCTCACTGTCTTCAATAATACATGTGTAGTCATGTCACAAGTAGAAAACACAAGGATGGGGAGGGAGTAGAGGCTCAGTGAGTAATCCACATCTAATCCATTTATTTTAAATGCATGGGCTGCCACGGTTAATAAATAGTGGCGTGTCTATCATTTTCATGAGGCCTTGCCCAATTTCTTTTTTTTAATTATTATTTTTAAGTCTAAGAAAAACACACATTAAGATATTCAATATTACGTCGCTGATTTAATCTGTGTATTTTTAGCAAACAAACGCATGCCGGCGTAATTTAAGTTTACATGAAAAATCAAATTTATTTAGTTACAACCAAACCAGTCACCAAACACGCTGGAAGTTAATGAATCGACTTTTTAAACCTAAACACAAAAATGAAACGCTGCACATCTTTCTGGTCTCGCGTTCGCTTCCTCTGTCACATGAAAATCAGCCACATCATGACGGAGAAAAAAATTGCACTCCTAGGCCGGCAGCGTCTGGTTTCATTGCAGCGTTTTTAAAGATTACGTGACACAGTGTCAGTGCCTGGCTAAGTAAACAGTGTAAGTATAGACCCTCTGATTAGTCCTGTTTCACACCTAATTACTGGTGTGAGTTTATGGCAGTTTATGGTTGTGACAGTGGGCAATATGTTTTAGTCATTTGCAGGATGCGGCATATCCATGTATCTACTGAACATAGCGGGAAGATAAGATGATTGTAAAAGTGTCCAACCTGGCAGTTTAATGTGCTCACGGCGTGAGTAATTTCAATAAATAAGAGCTTTCTTAGAATTTTCCCATGGTTATGACTTTTAGACCTACATAGTAATTAAAATGGCATCTTGATATAACAAATTATGACTGTCACCTCTCTCTCTCACTCTCTCTCTCTCTCGCTCTCTCTCTCTCTCTCTCTCCAGCTCCTTAGTGTAGTTAGGAATGCAGTAGTGCCACTTGCAGACTGCAGTGTCCAGAGAGCCCTAAAAAGGGAAGGAGTCTCACTCTGATTCCTGGCAGCGCATGGAGCAGCAGAGGCTAAATTAGGCCTGGTTTCATTGACTTCCAATCCCCCGAGTACCAGCAATCCTGCAGCCCACAGGAGCGGAGGCCGTCTGGTGCTGAGGGCCTCTGATGCTTCCTCAGAGCTTCTCCAGACACTACCTGGGTAAGTGAAAGAGTAAGATGGAGAGACAGTATGTCGAGAAAGCTTGAAATGGGAGGTTGTGTCTCTTGATAATATTAAGAGTAACTGGAAAATAAACATGAATTCCATCTGTGATGTTCAACATTTTATACCATCAATAAATCGTTACCAATTTGACTTTATTTAGGATAATAATTATCAATAAACAACATGACATGCACTGTTGATTTTTGCTAAAAGAAATCTGCTACACTGCTTCCTGTCCAACCTCTTTAGCGTGTAACCCCTTAAAATGTCTCATATAACATTTTACGGGGTTATAAGCTAAAAAGGTCGAACAGGAAGCAGTGTAGCAGATTTCTTGTGACTCCGCATTACAGGATATGCCCTCAGTGTGGACACACGTCAACCAACTAAAGTAGCAATAAAAACCCCAGCAGAATTTTGTGTAACAGGAGTGTCCTTTTTAATCATCTTGTGACTTGTCAGATTCCTCCCTGTGACTCAGTGGGGGGGGTCCAGACCTCTAGGTCAGGAAGCACTGTTTTATAGTACAAAAAGAAATGGCTTAATAGTTAGAAGACAGGAAGAGGTCTGCTACGCTTTCAGCAAAAGAAACATGAACAGATTATTCCACTTAACTCCATCTTCAGCTAGGTGTCAGTTTATTACAGCTATATAGGCTTATGTGTATAGATATTCAACTTCAGATTTAAACGGTTTTATTCTCATTTTGTGCGTAAAAAGTCACTTACACGCCAGACATAATCTCGATCACTTCATCTTGTGAGAGAAAAAGTCATCACTGAAGCGTGTTGTGCAATAACAACACTATGCTTGCAACATGAAACAACATGCAGAAGTTTTGACATCTGTGGTCACAGGTTTGAATGACAATATGTGATGTTTAACAAATAAAGTGCTCTAGCCACCATGTAACGTGTTGCACATGACACGCAGCCTGCTCACTATGGCTTTTTTTTTTTTTCTGCTGATAAAATGCTTGTCTGCCTCCCACTCTCCTCTTTCCCCTTTGCTGTGCTGTCCAGTGTGATTGACTGTGTCTCTTTTCTCTGCGCTGGCAGTCGGAGACAGGTGCTGAGTGCTGCTGAGTGTTGCTGTGTGTGTGGGCTCCAGGGGTCTGGTTCAACATTCCAGCGATAGTTTGATGGACACAGTCCTTGGGGGAGGAAGAGGAGGAGGCCGAATGCCCACACCAACCTCACAGGAGGAGAACCGGGGGGGTAAGTGAAATCCTGTGATGTACCTGCCACGGGAGGATTTTGATAACACACTGCAAGTCGCCTTTCTTTTTTAAGTCCCACGACAGCAGCCTTTACAACATCCCACTTCCTGATTCAAATAGCAGTTTCACCGCTTATCTCTCAAGCTCTCGAACTGGCCCAGTGTCACGGCCACTTCCTCTTTTCACACACTCACTAGCTGCGAGCGAGCATACATGTCTGCGTGTGTGCATATACATTAATGAAGAGCGTGTACACCATAGTGAAAATGGAGAGAAAGAGGAAGTTATAAAAAGGGGATGCAGAGAGAGGCGGGGACAGTAACGAGGTGACCATATTTGGCATCGGTAGATAATGCAAGCAGAAGATGCAAATTAGATAAGCAGTGGTTGTCATGGCGACTTGATGTTGCGCAGTGATGGTTCGCTGTAAACCTGACCACATTTGTGGTATGGCCGTTGCCAAGCAGAAGGTGCTATTATGAGAGTGAGAGAGATGAGAGAAGTAGAGGAGGAGAGAAACGAAGATGTTAGTTCATCCCACAATGCATTGCGTCAGCGTGACCTGTGTTGAAGTGACTTCGCCTGTCTCAGTGGCACGTCAGCGATAGACAGACACACAGGTAAGCTCACTGGCTAGAAAACCACTATCGGTAGAATGAATGTCTGTTAATAGCGTAAACATTTGATATTATTTTGCGGTTGCTTTGTTTCACAAAATTTTAGAATTCTGCAGTTGTTGATGTTTCTCTCCTTTTGACAAACAAACTCTCTAAAACTTTACAAAGGCAGAAAGTTTCCTCAGCCGTACAACAGCCAGCCTTTGCCACGTTTTTTCTCTCTACACGATTTGTCTAATGATTTATCTGCACTGTGAAGTGTTTGTAAAAAGTTTGGAATGTAAAGAGAGTTTATTGAACATATGCAGCAACGTATATGCTGGCTGCATTTAGCCAGAAAAATAGCCAAAAGCGAGAGTGAAAGGGTGTTTCCATTCGTTTCCATTTTATCTCCAAGATAAGCTTCAAGCTTGAATGGTGCACACACACACACACACACACACACACACAATGGTGTCATATGGGGACAAGACAGTGTGCTATTTCCTCTCTCTATATTTCAAACCCGACAGCTTGAATTGCACCTGCTTCCCCTCACTGCGTCAAAGTGGAAAGAAGTTAAGAGAAAGCCACAAAATATGCAGCAGGGAAACGAGACTGCAAATTCACACCAGAAAAGGAATATTCGTCTGCATACAAACATTTACAACTTGTCCCACTTTCATGGACATTTTTAGCAGCATATTCATTACATCTTTTTAGGTTTGAAGTACACCACACGGTCTTCAGTACATCAGACCACAGATGCTGTTTTTGAGCGCGGAAATCACCTCCAAGCAATATTTTGCTTTCTCATTCAGTAGCCTCTAAAATAAGCGATAGTGAAACGGCTGACAGTGAACGCCACTTTCTGCTGCGGGCCCGTGCGCAAGACTGTGTACTGTCGCAGTTGTTGCTGTGTTGGTCTGTAATGGGAGTGTAATGTGTATTTGCGGCCTTAGTGATAGATGAGCCGTCAGAGTTTGGCACACAAAGGCTCTGGGACATTTCCTCAGTGGAGTGAGAGTTCACATCAGCCAGTCAGTGTCATTTACAGAGGGCTGGGAAATAGCAGAGTGCTGAGATGATAGGGATTCTTAAGGTGGAAAGTTACGTTCGTCGTGGCGAAGGGAGAGCAAAGGGTGGACAAAGGTGAAGGGTTAGGATTTGATGATTTGACACACAGGCACAGGGGTCACTTGTGCCGGGACTGAGTTGGTTTAGGGTTAATAGGATTGATTACTGAAGATTAGAGTGTGAGGGAGTTTCCAGGACATTCTGCACTTCCTTTATTCTGCTATTTAGCAACTTAGTACTGCAGTTTTATTCGTTTGTAGGACTTGCAAAAGACAAAAAATGAATTCTGACTTGATATGCTCCCTCCAGAGCCACAGAAGACATTTTACATCTGTTTTCACAGGCTGAGTAGCATAGCTGCTTCACTGATCTCGATGTGTAAAATTGGTGGTATTTCCCTCTAACTGCACCGCACACACACACACATACACACCCACACACACACACCTCATCCTGTTTTCAGTTGGTTAACGTTAGTATATGTGTAAAGAGTTTACTCAACCCCAGCATGTTGATTCCTGTTGCTCTTTGCTCTTACTTAGACAACTCTACAGCCTCATAGATCAATGAGAGAGAGCACAACGCTCACACCATATTTTTTTTATCTGTGAAATATGAAGCGTGTGGAGCAGGAAGATCAATTCAATTGCTGCTTTCGCTTCAGTTAAAGAAATATATAAACTAGAAATGGAGAAATTGGCTCCTGGTGCATGTTCTGTCCGATTATATGCAGAATAAAACTTTAGTTGTAGAACTGAATGAGAAAAACATCTGGTAACAATGCTTGGCTCTAACTCTAATTGGACCAAAGGAATATAGTTCTGACGTTTGTGACAAATAGACAAGTGGTTGTGGTTTTTTGGGGGGGGGAAATTTGGGGGAATTGAGATACAGTCATGAGTCAGAAAATGTCATTAAAAAAAAGAGAGTCATATGATAACAAATAGCAGGGCAGAGGAGTAAAACAAAGGTTTGAGACCGAAAGGACTAGAAGCACTGGCATGCACTCAGCTGCAGCAGAAGAGGGGAAATTCCACGTCAGTGTCTGAGTTTCGCAGAGAGTCCAGATCTTTGGAGGCGCTGCTAATGTGTCTCCTATTGAGCCAGAGCAACATCAATCACCATGTTTCTTCATTATGGGTCAAGAAAAACTCCATTTGGAGGTTAGAGTGACCTGCTGCTTCCATTGATCAGCAGTCAAACAGATTGCTCTCCTAATCTAAAAGACATGTGTCCTAGCAGGGCTGTTTCCATGGTTGGAAATAGATGTACTTCCATCACTAATGAATGATGGTTGGAAACAGATCAAAGCATGGCCTTTGCCATTGTAGCTAATAATGGAACTGTCTATCAGAACCTGAGAAAAGAAGTACTATCTTTCGTCTGACGTATACAGTATACAGCATGTGTTTGCTCTCTCTGACCACATTGGCACTTTGCACCAGAATATTGGCTAGGTAAAGGGTTAGCACCGCAGCTAGGGCTCTACCACAGATTGTCACCTGGGGCTTAAGGGCCTGCTGTGTAAATTAGAGATGACTTATCACTAGCTTTATATCAAACTGTGCTGTGCAGCAGTAGAAACTGGTCCAAAGAGCAGAGGAAGGGCGTGGAACAGAATCACAGGGCATGACCGTTTTTACATAGGAGAAGCAGAGGGACAGTGTTATACATGCAAATACACCGAAGGGAAAAAAGTTTTCTCACGTCTATAAATATGGGTGCAGGTGTGCAGTCAAACCAGATTTGCTTTGCTTTGCTTTCATTGTAAAAAAAAAAAAAAAAGAAAAAAAAAGGAAGGAAGCTATTTTCTATATTCAGACATCCTTATGAATGCACTTTCTCCATAATCACAATCAAATGAAGTGAGTCACAGACAATATGCCCGATCAGTCAGAGAACTTGGGAGTTAGCACACGGCTGAAAATCTGTAAAGATTCCTGCAGATGCCAAGGCCACTATCTCCATGGCTACCGGATATTGCAGCATCAGATCCAAATCAAATTCTTGGAGGCTCCTTTTAGCTTCTCTGACTTTCCCCTGGATGCAAGGGTTTGTGGCGGCAGAAGTCTTGAGTCAACAACAATACGGGAGAGTTGGCAGGAGCAGTAGCCTCAGCACTGTCTCGGTTAGCCTTTTTTTTTTTCTTTCTTTTTTATTATTATATGTTGCTGACCTGCAACCAAACTGCACTGGTCGGCATCTTTTTTGTCATTTCCGGAGCATTTACGCGCTTTGTGTTATTTTGAATGTATAACCACTCGCTGCCGTAGAACAAGTTCGATTTAGCGCAGCTCAGTGTGTCCTGCTTTTCTAGTGTGGACAAGGGCTGCGAGCTGAAGTGTCTGGGGGTTGCATGCCATCGCAGAAAGGCAGGAAAGAGAGCGAAGGCGATCCAGACACAAGCCAGACCGAATCTGTCGCAAACTCCCTGTAAATTTCGTTCCATAATTCTTTCCTCCACACCCCTTAATCTGTTCATTCTTTCCAACTGCTGGTTTTCTCCTTATTCATCCTTACCTCGTTAAATCTCTTGTTTCACTTGTTTCTGTCTCTTTTTTTCTCTGGTTGTATTCGACATGACTATCCCAGCCTTTCCTTGCCTCTATGTTTATGCCTCTACTAATTTCCCTCCTTTTCTCTTTCTTGATCTTCATGCTGTTTCCCCAATGTTTCCTTCCTCCCTCCCTTTTTCCTCTCTCCTTCCTCAGCTTCACTGGATAAGCAAGGGCAGTGTTGCTGTAACTGAACCAGCACTTCCTGGTGTTGTTTTAAGGGGGGGGGGGGGGGGGGGGGGGGGGCGTGGCCAGCCTTCATCGAGGAAGAGAGGGAGGGAGAGGGGACTGCAGGATCTGTATGCCCAGTGCAGTCAGGGCTCCCTCCTCCCCTTCGTCTTCCTCCTCCTCCTCCTCCTCCACAGCTGTTGCTACTGCCACCCAGCGAGCAGCACTTTCCTCGGGCAGCAGACAGACGATCCAGAGGCTAGGGAGTCAGTAGAGACACAGCCCAGCCCGTCTCAGAACAGCCCAGCTCAGCCACTTCAAGAGGCAGGGGAGGGGAGACACTAGCGCACACAGAGCAACGCTGCAACACGCACACACACACACACACACAAAATCACACAGACAAACACTCCTCCTCTCCCTCTCTCTCTCTCCCCCTCTCTCTCTCCCTCTCTCTCTCTCTCTCTCTCTCTCTCTCTCTCTCCCACTCTGGTGCTCAGCTCCGCACAGCTCCTCCACTCATTCGCTGCTGATTCACTCGCTCACTCGCTTGCCTCTCTTCTGCCAGTCGCTCTTGCCTTGCTGCGCTCTGCCTGCCTGCCTGAGAATGGTCCAGCCGGTGCCTGGGGGTCTGCTGTCGCGGCCTGTCTGAACACACGCATAAACACAGAGTCAATCGACAGGCGGAAGCGCACACACACACACAAACTGGAGAGCAATGTGAGAGGTAAGAGCTTGGTCCCTCCGCCTCGTCTCATTGGTTTATCTAGATCTTTCCTCCCGTGTGTGCTGCAGTCTTTACTTTCCAAAGTGAGCGTCTGTGCACTGGAGCACAGGTAGAGATACGGGGATTGTTTGCCTTAGTGTCTGCTCTGTGTGTGTGTGTGTGTCTGCTGTGTGTGTGTGTGTATGTGTGTTCAGTATGTGGGACACGGGGTTAACATCTATTTGTTACAGCTTGTTTTATAGATATTAGGGCACACACACAGACTTGCACACACACACACACACACACACACAGTAAGACACATTCTTGGCTCAAAGCAGACAGTCACACAATAGCTACTTCCTGAGGGTAGCGCTAGTTAGCAAGAAAATTTGCTGGTGTGTGTGCGCGCGTGTATTTGGAGGGCCGTGGTTGTTCCAGGAAGCAGTGGAGAGGATCAATAGATCGCCCACTCAGCTTTCATTCCCTCCGTCTGACTCAACATTGGACATGTTGGGAGTTATCCTGCAGGGCTTGGTTAACAAGGAGAATGGTAAAATGTGATTCTCTCGTACCTCTTCCCTCCCTTGCTGCGTCAGCCTTAAGGGGGAAGCATGGCTTTGCATGTGTGCCTGTGTGTTTCTCCCCGCGCGCGTGTGTGCGCGCTGCGTAAAGGCAAAACTCCCACCCCGCCGCATGTAAATTATGTGTGACATGTGAAAGCTGCTGCTACCTTATATGGTGAGCACAGTATTTCAGTACAGTTGGATCTTGCCAAGCATTCCGGGTCGCGGGAGGAGAGAGTGTGTGAGAGGGTGACTCTGTCTGGGGGAGTGTGTGTGTGTGCGTTAGTGCGTGTGCGTCTGTGTGTGTGTGTGTGTGTGACTAAGTGAGTGTTTTCATGCGTCTGACAGTGGGGGAGTAACTGAGAGAGAGGAAGAAAGTTGACGAGAGAAGGAAAGAGGGGCAAGAGAGAGACAGGGGAGAAGGAGACCCAGTAAATGGAGGGATTTAACTTTTCGATGTTTGAGCTGGAGTGAAAGTAAGTAGTTTTGGACTTTATTAAAGCTTTCGGAGATTAACATGAGATTGCCCCGTAGTGTTTTTTTTTCTTTCAGGAGTTAAGTTTGTCTGCGTGGATCATGCGAAAGTAAACCGAACTGAAAGTGTTTGTGCGCGCGATATCTGGCAATCAGTCGATATAAAAGCAGTAATTTGTATTTGTAATTTTTATTTTTTAACTCTTTCAGAGAGTCCAAAAAGTGTCTTAAATAAGAGCAGCACAATTCTAGTGAAATAAATATGGTATTTGAAAGCCAGAGTATCTTCCAGAGTTTTAAACTATAGCCTTCCTTCCCTCCTCTCCCCTCTTCTTTGTCCCTCTCCTCCTCCTCCTCCTCCTCCTCCCCCTCGTCCCCCTCCCCTCTCGCCTCTCCGGGTTTCCTCTCGGTGGTGTGTCCGTGGTTGGGGCAATGATGAGGAATGTTGTTGTTGTGACTTAGAGGGATTCAGGGTGGCTCAGACAGTAGCACACACACACACACACACACATGCAAGTGTGTACACACATGCAAGCGTGCGCAACTCCAGCCAGATGTGTGGCAGATTGCATTGTTGAGACTTTGTAAAATCCCCATGGAAGCTGTGCTGCAGGTAGACTGTCAATATCCGCGGCATAGAAGCCCCGAGGAATGTGCTGCCGTTGTCAGTGCAAACGCTGTGGCTAATAACGTCAACCGTAATATCGCTCTCACTCTGTATATTGTCGTATCTGTGTGCAAATGGCTTTGCATTTCAGTGCACTGCCTGCGATCTAAAGTCCGCCCTAAAGACAGAATTATTTGCATGGTTGAATCTGCGCTGACAGGTTAAGCCTTTATTACATGAGGTCTTCACTGTATGTTCCTACTGTGTTATGACCACATTTCAACCCCCCTGAAGCAACAGTTTGACACAGCCTCGGCTGAGCAAAACACTGTCCCCTTAATGAAATTCTGAGCTCAGTTCAAATGACAGGGCTAAGGTAGCCCCGAGTCTTTAACCTGCTCCAGGATTTACCCTTTTCTATCTTTCTATCTGTTCTTTTCAGGTAGCCAGTAATACTTGTTTCGCAGATATTGCAGTGTAGAGGAAACAAAGCCACCGTCTACCTGTATCTGAACTACACAAGAGTGCTAATAAGCAAGGCAAGCAGCATGTCGAAGCTGCTGTTCTCGGAGCCAGTAATAAGCGTCTAGTTATTTCTTTATTGTTCTGTCCAGGGGTACACGTGTCAACACGAGCCTGTCCTTGTTTTTCTTCACCCCAGTTGAATCAGCTCCTGCTCACAGCCTTGCCATTTTAAACCTCCCCGTCTCCGAAGCAGAGACAGACGGCTATAACATTTAATAACACACTCCTGCCCCGATAGTCTCGTCCTCTCACTCACTGTCTCTTCCTAGCTAACTCGCCATCCTTTGTTTTTTGTAATTGCGACTTCTCAGGCTTCTGTTCGCCTCAGTGTGTTCAAAGCAGGCCCCAACACAAGCCAGCGAGCGCATTAGCATGGCCAATCCTCCATGACAACGATTGGCTAAATGAAAATGACACAGATAACTAGACGACAGCAGGTCCACAAAGTATGTTTGCATGTAATATAGCAATAAAGAAGCTAAACGCGCGCCGCGCTCGCCTCGTGCTAATGACATACATTGAACACTGGTCACACTTCTCTGAACTAGAGGGAGTGCTCTTCCATCAAAAGATATCTACTCCTCTAATATCCTTGTCCAGAATCCCCTGCTGGTGTTCAATTCAGATCCATTCACATTTGTGGAACTAAACCTGACCATGTCTCAACACACACGCAGACAACACAAATGTGAGCCAATGAGCCACTCATTAAACCATAAGGCCGGCCATTATGCTCACTGTCCGTTGACTTCACCACATCCTTACACACACATAGACACGCACAAAGATGCAGTGTTGCACACAGAAGAAGAATACTCTGTGCCAGGACACATAGTGGGTTTGTGTGTTTGTATAGGTTTGTGTGACTTGTCAGTGTGTGTCTGTGTGTGTGTGCGTAGCTCCGTCCGTGTATGCTAAACAAGAGATCTAATTGTATCCAGAGGTTCACCCTCGGAGGAATCAATAGGCATTGTTTGTTATGCGCTCCTAGCCTAAGCCTAATGTTATTTAGTCTGATGACAGATAAACCAGTTAAACTAATACTTGGGAGGAGATGATGACTTCATGGTGATAACGATGTGGAGGTCGATGACAATGACGATGACACTCAAGTTAGCAAGACATGACTATTTTTGCAACGTGCTGGGGAGCATGAGCGCCTATAACCGCTATTCACGTTAAACCAAAACACGAACATTTATTTCTAATGCAGTGTGGCCCAGCTCTTCCGCTCATTTTATGCAGACCTTTCTGGGTATGATCCCTCCACCGACATGAAAGGTCCCACCATCAAAAGAAACGCAGCTTATTTAGGGATCCATGCGGTATACGACGGATAGAGCAGCAGCCTTCAGCCTCCCGGTGTGTGTGCATCAGCACCGAACAGATCAAGAGACAGCGAGGAGAACATGCTCACGTGTCCGCGTGTGCACTAGTGTGTGCGTGTATTCGTATAGGTCAGCGAGGGCAATATTGACATGCTATATTCCGAGCACATGGAGCAGCAGCAGCAGCAGCAGCGAGGCCTGGGGTGTTGCATTTCCTCCAGCGTCCTCCACTGCGATGACCTGTCTCAGCACACTGTCACCCTGACTCCACCTCTGTCAATATGCTGAAACCACTCCTTTTACTGAACAGCAGCAAGCCAACAGAGACGAACGCCTCTTTCTCTGCAGTCGAAGCTGAAAACATGAGCTCGGGCTAAAAGCGACGGTTAGGTTTCCGTAGCAGATGTTGCAATATAACAAATTGCTCCATATTATTCTGCACTCATACTGCACTAGTGGACCCCAGTGTATTATCTGTTATGTGATTTTGCAGAATACAGCCTCCTTTAACTTATGAGTACCCGTGATGGTAAGCGATGGGTTTAAGTAGACTAACAATGTGCCAGTTAGTCACGTTTCAGGAAGTCTTACAATAACTATGAACCACACCCTCTTGCTCGTTCTCTAGACCAGCCCAGGTTCGCAACGAGCGTGCTGTTTTGATCACACTAACTTTATAAATCAGTTAAGACTTGCCTTAATAGCACAACATCTCTCTGTGTTCAAGAAAACCTTGTGACTTGTCTGAGCGCCATCCATCACAGCGCTCTGTGCAAAACTTTGGCAGGTTTCATGCATATTTTGCGCTTTTAGCTGAGGTGAAGTTTCGACAGCATCTTCGAGTCGTTGAGAACAGATTTGTTTTGTGACTCATAAGCAAGAGAAAGTAAAAGATGGGCTGGGTTGCTTTTTCATGTCAGAAACTGTTTGTGCTGTTGAGGCATATGCTGGTGTCACATGACCATGAGCCGATGGCAACGTCCTAATATTAAAGACACACTTCCTCTTCTTGCAGCCACGTAATGTTTCTACCACGTGTCCTAAAACAGGGTGATAGGAAGCACACGGCTTCGCTCGCTCTCCTTTCCTCTCTCTCTCTCTCTCTCTCTCGCCATCTTCCCTTCCTCCAGTCTGGTTGACCTTGCACCAGCTCGCAAGACCTTGGAGTCTGAGAGAGTGCTGCTGAGGATGCTGGAAGAGAGCGCAGGCCAGACAGTCACACTGGCACAAAGGCAGAGGCTTGGATGGAGAGGGTTGGAGAGAGTGGAAACAACAGGAAAACCTCTGGTTAAAACCGTGTAAATTCTGCGGTCCTGTTCTGTTCTGTGGACTGGAGAAGTAGATCATATTAAACAACGATGAAATGGATGCGCTGGAGAGAAAGAGCACAAACGGTTAAAGTGGAATTAGATAGAGGGAGTGGCGTACTGACAAGAAAGACTACAGACATGAAGAAATCAATAGGAGAAGGATTGCCATGTCCAGACATGATGGATCATAATGAGCGCTCATTATCACTCTGGCACTGTCTTACACCATACTACATTGTCCCTCTCTCACAGATATGTGCTCATCTGACTCTAATAGAAACCATAGAAACAGATTAAGCAGCCAGACAGAACTCAGGGGGCGTCAGCATTTCATGCATCAAGTCATCACACTCTCATTTGATTGATGAGAGCCCCCGGCGCCTTCAGCTTAAAAAAAATTAAATAAATAAAAAAAAACATAGACGTCTCTATTCCACCTCATTAGTTCATGTCCAGCTGTGGCTTAAGGTCAGTTCAAAGATGATTCTTTGCTCACCTGATCTCAACTTTCTTTGGGCATTAAAAGTGTGTTGCCATCGGCCCCCCGTGGGACTGAATTTTTTTAGCATGAAACACACGTAACATCAACATTGTATGATATTAAAAAACGCAGGTCCTAGGGCATACAGGGTTACACAGAAAGATTAGACTTGGCTGACTTGACATTTTCAAAAGCTTGGGAATAGAAACATGCCCTCAGTAAAGTAAACTAAAAGAAAAAGCAGCCTGTCTGTACGTTGGAGCAGCTTCATTCCAAAACATTCAATCCAGTCGCTCTCAGTCAAAATGTTTTTTTGGCACGAAAATACCATAAAACCAACATTAGAGCGAGAAACATTACTGCTTCTTGTTAGGGATTAGCAGCATTGAATAAAATGCTGTTATCTGTCATTTGAAAATATCGAGCGGTGAGGTAATATGTTTGTGTTTTATCAAAAAAGTTCATTTATTTTTCTCTCCCCTCTAAAGGGCACGATACAGAAGATCATTGCTGTGTTCCACTGTGTGCTTTGTGGGGGGAAGGGCAGCAGTGTTATGATTATGCCTGCACTCCAAAGGTCATCTGTAGCAGTAATGCTACTTTTGCTATCGTAGGGGTCATCCAAGGTGAAAGCAAGCAGTTTCCTCCTTCACTCTGTCCTCCCCCACGTTGCTGGGTCATCACGACCTGCTGCAGGGCTCTGATATAGTGCGTTGCAGTGTTGCAGTGCCGTAAAGTTAGCAGAGGCTCGTAGCATTGCTGAAGGTGCACATGCTGTTCTGGGAAAAGCGATTTCTTCAGGGTGTGGCGAGTTACCCAGCCCGTGCGATAAGAGCAGAACGGGCCCCCGGGAGCCCAGTCATTCAAATTCCCCGAGCAAACCCAGTACAATGGATTCACCCAAAATAGAAACCACTGGCAACATCACAGCGTTCTGATCAAAAAGAAAAAAAAAAACACTTTGTAACCCATGATCTCTCCCGCATGTGGTAAATGGGGGAATTTATTTTATGATGTTATCGCAAGTTCACATCTGTGTGAGATCGCCGCGGCATTGCTGTCACGACGACGGTGCTCTCTCCTCGTTTAATGTTTGTTCGAAAGATATTCATCAGCTGTTTGCAAGAAATCAGGTAGTCTACATCGCAAACAGAGTTGAGCCTCGCTCTCTCTCTCTCTCTTTCTGTCTTCCTCTGGCAGCAGGCAGGTCAGCCTCCTCTTTGCTCCTCCCCCTGCTCTCACCTGGCGCTCAGCCCAGAATGTTGCTGCAACTCCGCTAGCTCTCATTGGTCCCCACGCTCACACCGCTTCGCAAGAAGGGAAATGACTAACCTCTTCTCCCTCATGCCCTGCCTCGACTTCCCCTCCGCTTTCACTCTCTTCCTTTCTTTCACCTCTAAACACAATTTGCACTGGCCCGGCTTTGCTGTACTCGACTGTAAGTGATACAGGGGTTTGATCAGATTTTCCTGCGTTGACCAGAAGAGGTGGAAAGTTGTGAATGGCTGCTTTGTGCATTTGTGCGTGTGTGTATGTGTTTGTGTGTGGCGTGGCGTGATGAGCGTGTGTGCGCACCATGTGTGTTTAGAGTGCAGGGCGGGTGAAAGTTTTATTTGTTTTAGCTGACACCCCTGCATTTCTGACATTTTTACATATTCTTTATTCCCACAGCTGCATAGCTTAGCAGAATACAGCAGGCCAGAGCCTTCCATGAAAGACAAAACAAACCTGAAAGTTTTCTTTGGATGTGTATCATCACTAATCTTTCTTTCCCCTCCTTTCTCTCTCTCTCTCTCTCTGTCTCTCTCCCCAGAGGAAGTGCCTTCCCTGATGTCTGCTGCAGCTTTGACCTGCTTCTACCGCTGAAGCTCCACCCCCACCCCCACCCCACCCCGCCTCGCTCGCTTGCTGCCACAGCAACAACGTTGTACAAGGACTACGGCCACACCCTCCTTGCGACGCGCCGCAACCTGCTCGTCCATCCACCGCCATCACCATCCAGTCCCCGCAGCCCGGGCTCCAGCCTCTCAGCTCTCCACACCAGACCGGGCCCCTCAGTTGCCAACTGCTCTCCATCCAGCTGATCAGCCTTACCACAGCAGCCCAACACACCACCAGGCCCACGCAGCATCTCACCCACCTTGCCTTCAACCTTTCGCCTTCAATCCTCTAAGCCTCCACTCGGTCCTCAGTGTCCTTAAACCTTCCTGTAGCAGGCTACACCCAGACTACCACCTTTGTTGCCTGCTTCACTGCACCTAACCTAAGAGGGCTCTCCGTTTGTTTGCCTCCTTGGCTTGCGAATGTCGCAGATGAGACCATTTGGCAAGCAACAGTAAGAGAGAAGAGTCAAGCCAAGAGTGGCAACTTCATTGTTAGGCTAAGCCGTGTCCTGGATATAAACTGTGGTCGGTTGATCAGGATAACTGTGTGATAACATTCAAAGCGAAACGTCCTGCAACATTTCACATCGGAAGAGGAGTCCTCACAATCAATAGGAACTTTATTTTTCATTTCAGCGTTGCATACACGCATCACAGACCTTAACTACAAACAAACAAACAAACAAACGAAAAAGACCTTAAATTTGTGGATTAAAACACTAGAGGTACTTTACTCGCGCTTGAGCAGATTTCAGCTCGGAATACCTTTTGCCAGCGTGTTGCCATGGCGATGAACATGGCACACATCCGCGACACAAAGTGGCTGACACTCGAGGTATGTAGGGAGTTCCAGAGGGGCACGTGCTCACGCTCCGACCAGGAGTGCAAGTTCGCTCATCCGGCCAAGAGCTGTCAGGTGGACAACGGACGGGTCATCGCTTGCTTCGACTCGCTCAAGGTAAGAAAGGAGGGGCGGCGAACGGGAAGTCTGGAGGTCATATCGCAGGCATATGGATGAAAGCCACAGATAAAAGACATGAGCACATTTCATCTGACAGGCAGCTTGAGAGAATATATGGAGTTACAACTGAGAGTTGTCTACAGTTTACATCATGCTCACCATCTGGCCACGACATGTGCTCTGTCCTCGGTCCCACCTATTTCTGGTCAGGTGACTGCAACATGTGATGACAGATACAGAGAGAGAGGGAGGCAGCTTTTTAGATTCAGGAAGTCAGAAGTCAGTTTGTAACGCTGCGCTGTGGAATTTTCTAGGACAGGCGGTGTTTTGGCTGGTGTTTACTGCCCTTATTTCAAGCAGGAGTCATTTAGAAGTCAGTCACGTTTATGAGTGCGTACTCATGCCGTACGTTATCACCGTCGCACCGTTGAGTTAAATACATCGGCACGGTCCCTCTAGGAGTGTGAAACACTGTTGTGTGTTCAAATGTTGTGTGCCAGCTTTTAGAAAACATAGACGAATAGGCTGTCACATGTACAGACTCAAACGGATGCCCTGAGCACGACACGTTTCAACAGCTAGAGAGAAGTGAGGCGATAGCGTCATCAAAAAGATCTCACTCAGTCAAACCACTTCCTGTGTAGAGGCCTAGGGGCAGTTAGAGGGGGTTTGTGTGTCTGTGTGTGTGGGTGTGTTTTAGAGTGAAGTTGGGGGCAGATTTGGGGCACTGTATGCGGTAATTTTCCATTTTTAGGCAGCAGCAGGAAAGCAGAAAAGCAAACACCTCTTTTTTTCTCTCTTTTCTGTCTCTCTATCATTCTCACTCTCTTTCACAATCTGTCTTTTTATCGGAGCACAAGATCTCCAGAGATGGGCGGACCTCAACCCAAAGTTTCCAGCATTGACACACACCCTCATACTGTGTGTGTGTGTGTGCGTTTTTTACTTCTGTTTGTATTCTGCCCCTGCAGACATTGGTGACTCGTGGTCATTGGCAGCGTGTGAGCAGGGCAGGGTTAGAATGAGGACAGCGTGTGTGAGTCGACTCACAGAACAGTGTTTATAGCCAGATGTGGACAGAGGAACATTGTCAAGCCCAAGCTGAACCCTTCCCAAGTTTCCTCACAATGCGCTAATGCCTGCGCATGTGTGCGCATGCAGTCGTCAAAATTACGAGCTAAATTAAATCATTCTTGTTTATCACATCTCGAGTCCTGTTTTCATAGTTCTGGCCGTCATTCCTAAGAGTGGAGATGCGCCGTCATTTGCTCTAATCCCCCGAGCTCTCCCAGTTTAATTGAAAGATCTGGAAACATGGCGACTTTGCTAAAAAGAAGTTTTAAACAAATCCCCAGGATAGCCGAACTTATTAGGAAGAGAGAACAAAGACGGTAAAGTGATTACCCAACCTGTCTGCTGTAAACACCCATCAAAGTTTAAAGACCTGTTTTGTATCATGCTCGACAGAGTCATACATAGTTTTTTTACTACCTCTTTGCTGATGAAGATGTAGATAATCTGGCTAACTCGCTCGCCTGAATGCTCATATGTATCCCATCAGAGTTTGATGTCACTGTTCCCAGCTGTCAGAAGTTCATTGAGAGAATAAAAGTTATAAAAATCAACAGAGCTGTTGGCCAAAACTGCAAAAATAAAAGCCACGTGTAAGAAACTGGAGTCACAGCATCAATGTAACTGCTACAAAAACATGAAACTTTAACTATCCGACTCTCTGGATGTCGTGAACCCTTCAGTACAGGGCAGTGACCGCATGTAGACGTTCACAGACAACCAGAAGAGGAAGAAGAAGTATTCCCATCCTTTAAGATCCTGACTGATATTGGATTTCTGGACAGATGCAATCACTGATATTTGGTAGTAATTTATTTATTTTTGAAATGTGTTATATTAGGGTTCCTCAGATCTGGTTATCAGGCACTTGTGATAAAGATATGATATGTATATATGAGAAAGATATGCGTAAATACAACGCTAAACATTGACACCGCCGTCCTGTGAGAACCGTGTATCTCCAAAATATTGACTTTTTCATGATCTCACGGCCTGTTTTCAGCTTTGTCACGATGCATTTTCCAGCTAATCCAAGAGCTTTTATAAATGGCTTATTTAGCTTTAGAAGTCAGAGAATTCTCGACACTTGATACGTCCGTTTAGATACATACAGATGCATGGCTAAAAGATGTCAGCCAAATGCAGTGCAGTTAAAAGTATAACATTTGATGTCATGTGACGTATAAAATAAGAAACACGTACCTTGAATTTGTGCAGTCCACCACTGCTGACAACACAGTAGATCTACGGATGAAACGATCTTGATACTTATAACATATGTTTAAATTGTTATTCACGCTAAGGTAAAGGTCAGCCGCTGGAAGGGAGTAGCTGGCAGAGGCTTTTTGAAGGAACCAAGGGGCCTATTTTAGTAGTTTGGACTCGTTTTCCACTAGGACTTGTGTATTAATGGAGATGGGTGATACTTTTTTTTTTTTTTAACTGTTCGCCCCATTTTTTCCACTGGTAATGAAAAACAGAGCAGGTCTCTAAAAAACCCACAGTGGAAACAGAAGGATAAAGCAAAAGAGAGCGAGAGAAAGCAAGGGAGGACGGAAGGAAATCAGAAGCGAAGGCTGTTGATTCGTCAGTTGCTTGTATTCAGCAGGAGATGTGACCTAAAATACACATATAGACACAGACACATTCACCACGTTGTTAAAGGTTTCCTCTTACACGGACCCGCAAACCCACACACTGCAAAATTACACGTCCTGCTTCAGTTTCACACAGGCTGAGCGGTCGAAATAGGGCGAATTCTCGAATTTAGGTTTCTTACATGAAGACACATTGCTCCCCATTACTTGTCTTGAACCCCCTACACACACACACACACACATACTGAGCCCTCTTGGACACGTGCACACAGTTTCTGCCCATGAGAGAGGATCGGCCTTCTTCTTGAGAGGTGTATAATTAGAACAGGTCTCACATGATCACTAGTGCATAGCTGAGCAGGTCACACCCAAACCCAGTCATTTCCCCCAACCAGCTCTCTCTCTCTCTCTCTCTCTCTCTCTCTCTGGCCTCCTTTTACTTAGAGCAGAAAAACACACACATGGACACACAGACGTACCCTAACACACACACACACACACACACACACACAAAAAAACATGTGTCCTGCACTAATCCACGCTTGTCGAGTCCACGCTGAGGGAATTAGAGCAGGGAGCGTATTTTGTACCAGAAATAGCAGAATGAGTTAAATGGCTTTTTTTCATGGGAAGATGTTCATGGTGGTAATCAGATGTGGATGATATGCCTCCGAGCAAGACAATCAATCAGAGCCAAGTTTTCATCTAGGCCACAGGATTTAAAACTAAGTTGCGGCGTGTGTGTGTGTCCGTGTACTAATATACATACATGCCTGGGTGTTCGCTGGCCTTAACCTTGGCCTTAACCTCAGAGCGCAGCCCTTTCTGTTGCCTGTGTATCTGCTCGGCGCAGAAAAGACAGCTCGGCTATGTCAAAGCGGGATAAATATTTGGAGACGGATAATGGCTGGCAGAAGTCCCTGATTTAAAGTCAGTTTTGCAACTTTTGTCTATTAATGATTAACAACTGAGCAGACAAGCTAGGTAAGACAAACTGATTCTAAATCTGTATAAATGATTCATACACACTGATAAATATTTAGTTCTGCTCTAATCTAAAGCTAAACAGACTCTCCTGATGAGACAGGTGGGGAAGTGGGATGCAGCACATTGCTCCTTCAGACCAAAGGAAAAAAATTGCACGAAAGGGAAACATACATACAGGAAATGTCGAGGAAGTAACCTGCCTTTCACCTTCAGTAGTTAATGCTTCACTAAAGCATTCCTAATCAGATTGGAATATAATAGCCAGCTCAGGTTGCAGAAGCAAGTGAGCTAATGCCTGCCTCATTAGCTCATGGTTGAACGAGCCTGAAATAATATAGGTTACTCTCCACAGTAAATGAACTGTGGCACCACAGCTCCACCCCACCCACGCGGAGGTGAACTGCCAGCTTGTTTCAAGTGTCTGACCATCCCACTGTCATTAAACTTGAGCCTACTCCTCATTTTCTTTTCCTCCTTTGCTTGTTTTCGTTCTCCTCCTCCTCCTCCCGTCTTGGTAGCTCCTTCTACTGGATTTCCCGCTACGTCTGGTTTTTGCCTCATTTACTTCAGGCCACACCCATCACTGGACAGGATGGTTCACATTACACTCTGGTAGAACCCCCCCCCCCCGCCGTCGCATATTATACACACACACATTCACATCAACCTGTGCGATGCGAGTTTAAAGGCTAGAGTGATATCAGCCGCGACCTCGCATGAACCCATTCGCAGCAGCAGGTCCTTGTTTACCCCCCAACACTGCTGCCCATGTCGTAAAAAAAAGGAGTGGTAACCGTCACGGAGAGCAGTTTGAACACACACGCACACACACACGTACTCAGCATAGACCTTGTACTTTGTCTACCTGCCAGCCTGACACACCCACTATCATCATGTCTGACTTCTGAGAAAAAGAGACCAAGTGCGCGCGTGTGTGTGCGTGCGTGTGCGCGTGTGTTGTGTATCTGTGTTAGTAGTGCTGTTGCAGCGGGTTTCTTTGTGTTACCAAACTGTTCTGAGCCAAGATTACATTCCTGCAGAGCAGAGGGCGGGTAAATACCTCTTATTTATCTCTCTCTGTCTCTATCGCTCTCTTGCCGTCTGTGTCCCTATCTGTCTTTGCTCTAATTTCGCTGACCATATTTTGACAGCATGTTTATATTCAGTGGTTCGATGGAGCAGTCAGGTTAAACACACACACAGACACACACACACACACACACACACACACACACTGGAGAGGTGGCTGGCCAGACAGACATGTGGGGGTAAATATTAGCTGCGTTGCTAGTCGACAGTGTTTTTTATGATTTAAAACAAATTGTCCAGCCAATCTCTGGGCAGTAAAAATCAACACGTCATGCTCTCTGGGCGTGTGAAGGCATATGGTTATGAGTTTAGAAGGCTAATGTGTATTTGACACTGCTGTCATACACTTCGCAGAACATTAAAAGACACACTGCACATGGCTACGCGGAGGCAGCATTTGCTATTTCTGTGGCCAGTGATGAGCTAATAAAACCAGCCTAAAAGCAGCAAAATGAAGTGTTGAACTTAGCCTAGCACAGTTTTATTTCGTTCTCAGCTCAAGCCTTGTCTTTAAGAGCCCTGCGCTGTGTACTGTCGCACAGCGTTGGACGGGTTTTCTGTTCTTCTGGTTGCAACGCGAGAGTCAAACCGAGCAGCGATCCGATACGTTAAACCGTCTACAGTATTTGAAACGCAGTCAGATCAAACTTCCTCCTTGGATGCTGTCTAAATAGATCAGTGCCACATTAAGACACAATACAAACACACGGTTTATCTGCCCAACAGCCGCAGATGGGCGTATGATCCTCGCGTTGCTCGCTGCGCTGGCTTCTCGCCAAAAATGACAAGTCCAAAGAAAACATTGAGGAGAAAAGGGAAATAGGACACCTGCGCGTAGAGTTATACTGTCAGAATCTGACCAACAGACAAATAAAGGTTTCATCGCACCTGCGATCAGGGAAGGCTTGTTTGGGTAGTGTGCTAATCTCCAGTCAGCATGCTGCAGAGATGCTATAATTCAGACACCGTTTCCTGAAACCATATGGGTTTCTCTCTTCTGCATTCGGCGCATAGTATCCCCATCCTAATTGGATTTTTAATGGGATATCTGTGGGTGCATCCACAATGAAAATGTCTCCCCTTTAAATTAACAAGGCTAGGATTCAGTCACCCATAGGATCCAGAGGAGAGCCGTTAATATCACGGTGTCGTCCACTCGTCGGCGCTCCGTTTTCTCTGCGGCTGATTAAAACGAGCAGGCTTCGCTAGATAAGAGCTGAGTCACGTTACTGCGAGGCTTTTATTTTAGTCTGCGGGTTTTATTACATCTCTGTCTCCTGGCGTTGACGGTGTTTATTCTTACATCTTTTTCACTTTCGCGCTAGAGAGATTTGTGGTCGGGCCGGTCTAATCCAGAGCTACACAGACACACACACTTTGAGACACAGACACAGAGACACTCACTGGTCTGCTCATTCCATGGTGTGTGCATCCTTGTCAGATCAGCGCGGCTGTGCGTCTTCTCTGTGAGCTTATGTGACGGAAGATCAGTGACAACAGCCTGTCTTTTCTTCTCAGTGTCAGCCGTCCCCGTCCCTCCATCACACTGGGTCCCTTTATAACACCACCGATACAATGATTACTTCTCTAGCCCTCTCTCTCTCTGTCTCTCTCTCTCTCTTAACATACAGACATACCATAACACCTCACATAGCCCGAGGGTTTGCTTCAGCAGCTAACAAGGCAAAGATTGCAGTGTGACATAATGTAAATACAACCACATATACTTCTGAAAGAAGCTGGTGACAGTGGCTGCATTAGCGAATTTCTGTCCACAAGGTATCCAAGCAACTATTAAGACAGGAAAACAGCGTCAGGGCAAGCACACATTTATTTTTCATTTGACATAAAGCCATTTATATCCACTCATACTGTAGAAAGGAATCAGCTCTCACCATGCTTTTTTTTTTTAAGACAGACCAGTTTCACATTGGCCCGGGTTTCAACTTCGTAATGCTTGTGTCAAGCTAGACGTCATGGTTGACTTCACCCCATAGACCTATACATGAAAGCATTTCTGTCTTCAGCATTTTTAACCCGTGTACAGCCAAACTCAGGTGGACATGTCAAAGTTTTTACTGATACCAATAAAATGACACATTTTTTTTACAGTCCTTTACACTTAGAATCTAAATCTAGATCTTTTTCTTGGAATCTTAGATTTACAGGCCGTTGACGATTTCGTTCCAACCATTTAAGATTTCAATCCTGGCCGAAGTCGGCAAGACCTTTAATTACATCATCACAACAAGCGCAGTTTAATTCTACAGCAGACACTTAATTGGCTTCAGTAATACAAAAGTAGAGCAAAGGGTGCATCAGTTTACAGTGCGACCAAACAACCCCGGGCTGTTTTAACAAATATGCAGTTGGCCTGTTTGTGGTCAGTGCCACCCATGGTGACACACACACATAGCGTTTCCTGGATTATGCATCATTTTTCCTGTGAATCTCTGGTGGTCAGGAAGGCAATCTTAATCCAGCATACGGATGGCGGACTCTGCCATCACCGATAAAAACGACTATGTAAAGAAATAATTTGTATGAGTGTGAACAGTGAAGAAAAAATGTCAACCGTATATCAAAATAGGGTTTGATTTCATAAAAAAATCTAAAGAATTATAATTTTAAAGTGTTGAAATAGGGAATAAGGGTTGAATAGTTTTAATCTCAGGTTTTCTGGCTTTTTCTATTTCATATGCCTGGATCCATATTTCTAACTTCGTGCTGCACAGTCACATATGTAGCTCTGCCATTATCCTCCCATTATACAGGTGAGCGAGGCGCTTGAGGGCACAGCTACTCACTTAGACTCGACTCTCTCAACACCTTTTCTCTCTGCCCCTCCCTCCCGCCAGCTGTTAGGTCCATCAGTCAAGTTTACCCTGGCCCTCATCTCCGTGTTGAAGCCGACACGTTAAAGAGAAAGAGAGAGACGCAGCGAGATGCCCGCTGGTGGCGTTTGTGAAAGGCACAAGAATGTGAAGCCACAAGGAAAAACACAGTTGATGGATGTCCATCTGTTTTTCTCTCGCTCCGTTGCTTTCTCTGGGTCTGTCGCGCATTCCTTCTCAGAATCACAGTGTCTGGGCCTGTCAGAGCCATGGCACTGGTCTTAATTACTTTCTCCTTTCCTGTGTTGCAGTGTCCCCGATTCCTCTCAGTGCTCTTTGCGGGACAGTAAACAACTGTATCACGAAAACGCCACGGACCCTAACCTTAAAACTGCAAAGCAGACTAACTTATTCGGTGCTCGGCGTTTCGTCGAGTTTTGTGCTGTGACGTTGAGCTAAATCTCTGAGAGAAGTGAAAGAAGTCAGCAGTAAACATCCTCACACATGATGCCTCCATTTTGGCTAGTTTGGATCCATCACGTGTCCTTGTGTTTTTTGACCTGAAACAGTGGCACCACCTGAGGTCCAATCAGCGTTAGCCCTGATTAGCTTTGTTTGACGCGCACAGACTGCTGGAGTCTCTGTTCACACTGCCGTCTGCTGCACCGCACACATTGTCTGTTACTCATACAGGTACGTAATACTTTATAAATCACAAGCAGTGCATTTACATTAGCGTTACGTGCACTGCTCTCCTCAATTGCAATTAATCTCAATAAAGATAGATGTAAAAAATAAATATGTATCATTGCATCTGTCCCTGACACTTTCTTTGCCAAGCTGGCTTTTAGTATTTAAACGTTTATGGATTACTTACACTATTACAAGCTGTAATGATTTGTTCTGTTAAGTCATTGTTTAATTTAGCTGCTCCCATTCAAACTATTTATTTACTAAAAACCTGTGTAAATAGTGACGCGAGTAAATTCATGTAGGAAACAATAAGATAAAATCATTCCTACTGATATATTTTCTGCCTTATTATAGGACAGCTGTACATAACAAATTGAGCCACACCACTCCGCTAACAGTTTTTGTTCGTTACTCGCTCGTTAGAGAAATAACTTGAAGAATCAATGTGGAGTAAAATCGCTTCTTACACTTCAATAAGAGAGGGAAGGAGAGTGAAAGCATCCCGCCCGTGCTAGTGCCAAGTCCGAAGGAGATAATCGCACGCAGAAACAGGATTAGGCCAGTTGACAGTGGAATTAGAGCTGTGGATAGAATTAGATTAGCATAATACATGCCAGATTAAATCAAACCAAATGAATTATCTGCATCGGTGATTATTATACGGCCAGTGACTCGAGACTTTTTCCGCGTGTTTCTACAGTCCCGGTGTCACAAAAACCGAGAATGAAGTGAGAGCCCTGTGCAGATAACGGTGGTAGTGGTGAGGGTTTAGAAAGGGAGAGCAGAGAGTCTGGATCAAAGAAAGCTATATAAAAGAGAAAAGTGGAAGTGACATACCTTTAAAGTTTTTTTTAAGCTTTTGAAGTCTTAAACTGTATCGCAAAGCTGCCACTCTGAGGTCAGAAAGATGGGGAAGGCAGGCAGTACACTTTTCTTAGCTGTCTTTGGCTTTTACTGCTACCCAGGACTGTCCCTCGTCTTAAAGACTGCATCTGTAGCCATTTTAAAAATGACTATCTGAGTATATATCCATCTATATAGTGAGGAATTATAAAGGGACATTTGCACCAGAAGTCAAGTCTAACCATTCGTGTCACATGTCACTAGATTACTCATTGTTCGACTTTTGAAATGGCTCCTCGTGTCGGCCCTTCCCCCCTGTGAGACCCACAGGCACTGAGTAAAGCGCACACCTCAGTCATTTCAGAAAACAACAGCGTCATTATTGATGTCTCACTGACGCCTGGAACTTGTGATTTCTGCGCAACGACTCCTCTCTCTCTCTCTCTCTCTCTCTCTCTCTCTCTCTCTCTCTCTCTCCACTTGGAAGCGAAGCTCGGAGATGATTAAATAAGCATTCCCGGGCCGCCTCACGTACTCGCGCAGTGAGTGCTGGATGGCTTTCATAAAGTGCCGCCGCCCGAATCGATACCTGCGTGATTGCTCTATTATTACCGATAATGAAAAGTACAGAACTAACCTCGTTAGCTACCCTGACAGGAGAAGAAGCAGCGATACGTCGAGCATATACCGGGGAGAAACACTGGCGTGGATAAAGTCACATGAAAGCGTTTGCGTTTGTATGAAAAGAGATAGAATGAGATAGCAGAGAGAGAGAGAGAGAGAGGAGGCCACGAGGGGGGAGTGGGACAGAGAGGTCTAAGTTTGGATCCAGGGCTCCTGTGTACGTGACATCTGACCTGAGGCATTTCTGAGAACCAACACCCTCTCAAGTGTGAATAACTCATTGCTGCGCGTGTGTTATGTGTGTATCCACGGTTAGGCCTCTGCGTCTGAAGCATATGTGCGTTTGTGTTTGAACATCAGCTGAGGTCGTCTCCAGCTTACACAGTATTTCTTTAAATCACCTCCCAATTTTCCACCCGCACAAACTTTATTTACCAGCCGAATCTCGCTCTGTGTGGTCCGTGTTGTAGCTCTACTCCTAGCCTGTAATCCTTTTCTCTGCGTCGTTGTTTAGTGAGGGCGGCAATGCGTCACTGGGGGCATATCGTAACTATTATCATAGATTAACACTCCCTCCCTCCTCCATATCTCCATAAGCTCTTCTGGTCACCTGACCACTAAACTGTGCAGCATGGATCGCTGTGTACGTCGGGTCCCAGCAGGGAGATTTAGACGTAATCACAAGGGTGTGAGTGTATGTTTGTGGTCTGATATAGAAATGCAAGCAAGAACCTGCATCGATCTCTAATGTATTCCAAACCCTATAAAAAAACCTTCACTGCTAATTTAATGCTAAATTAAGTGGCTAAAAACAACAACAACAACAACAAAAAATCAATTGTACTCCATTGTAAAAGGCTAATATTGACCGATCCGATTAGCAAGATAGGACCACACCACCACAGTTATATTTTTGGTCTACTCCGTTGCCAGTAATTTGCATGCTTTTTCATGACTGTCAGGAAATTCCAGTTTCCACGGCGCGTAAGATGATCTGCACCCAGTCAGTATATCGACTGAATTGATATGTTTTATGTTTTGTGCCATATTTGATCGCACAGTAGACAAAGAGACCAACCACTGGGCCCGCTCCTTTGAGTCTCCGCCGCTCTCCCGCAAAACAAAGCTTCATTCACAGTGTGTGCGAGGAAAAAGGGCTTTCATCTCTGGGTATGTTTAGACAGAAGTCACTGGAACGCAGGGCAGAGTCACACCAGAACACCCAACACAACCTTACACCGCAACATCACACCACAACACCAGAGCATCAAAGATAGGAGGGACAGTCAGTTTGGACGTATTCAAGCTGGGATTTTTAAACATTATATTACGCTTCAAATTAGTGATTTAAAACAGACAAAAAGGAGCTGTCTAGTAGTGCAACAAAAATTATTTCACAATTATTAATTCCTGAGATTTTCAGTAAAGGTTTTTGCCACATTTTGAAAATTTTTGCTCTCTTCTTTGTTGCCGTGATTCCTGAAAGGGTCATAAAATGACAAAAACAAAGGGACATTTAACAGGACCAGGAAGCAAATGAACATTAATTCATATTTCTGCCACAAACCTTTGCTTTTTGTTCACTGTTTGCGTTTTAACTTCATTATTAGACAGCTTCATCTCTCCTGACCTTTTAATAATTATTCAAATAAAACAGTCTGAGAGGGAAGGCTCACTCCTTGGTCGAGCTAGTCGCAACTAGACACGCTTAAGGCAGGGCAAGTCTGAAGTGTTTTATACACAAGACATGACAAACATTATGACAAATTACAAAAGAAAAACAAGGTGAAAATACACGTTTAAATAGGAAAAGGTTTTCTTCTCCATGATCTGTTTTAACCCTGTAGACAGTAAACAGACCTTGACGACCTGAGCAGCGCGGTTTCTAATGTAGCAGCAGATCAGAGATGTGTTTTGGCCCCAAACCATTCAGTGCTTTGGAAAGTTTTAAGTGGTTGCAAAGTAAGTCAAAACCTTTGGGAAGCACCGGTTGTTGTTGGTTTGTTGGATAGACTCTGCTTAAATAATTAAGGGAAAGCCAGGCTTTTCTTCGCCTTGCCAGTGTTTCACTCGCCTTCTCTTTCCAACACTCGCCTGCACATTAAAAGATCTCGCTGCATGCTTCATCTCTTCTCCTCAAAAAGGATGGGATGCAGCCCCACCCAGCATTCTTTATACATTGGTTCATTGTTTGTTTAAATCCCACACAGTCACAAAAGCAGGGTGTGTGTGCCTGTGTGTGTGTGTGTGTGTGTGTGTGTGTGTGTGTGTGTGTGTGTCTACGGGCGAGAGACAGAGAGTTAAAAGACAGAGTGATCGGGGTGGGACATGTTATTACAACCTATCATCAATCAGGCTGCACAGTAGCCAGTGGGATTATTGTTCCCTGTTTGGCCTGGAGTGTGTGGCAAGACTGATCTCACCAAGAGAAACACACACTCCTACGATTCATACAAAACACAGTCCAGGGCTGAACTTACAAGAAGGCTGGAGGAGTTTAGAAAAACAAGCCTCACTTTTGTGTAGCGTTGGCTATATAACAACATGATATTTGATTGCATTTTACAAGAAACCAGGCTTATAATTTAGCTCCGTCACTAATGGTCTTTTTTTCCAAAACATAGTTATAGTTATTATAGTCATAGTTATTCTTTTGTGATCTAACATCCAATTATGATTTCTAAAGGGAAGAAAAGCAAATGCTAAATAAAATATTTTACCAAATGAGATCTGAAACTCATTCATTACAAAGAAAGATATTTACTTATTTATTCAGTGAACCGTCTTGCAGTTCAAACCTAGTTATCATTCACTTCTGTAGTTCTTTTCAGTCTGTACATATTAGCAGTTATTTTTATGCATCAGCAAACAATTTGTTCGAAATATTAGAATTCATTATCCGAGCATAGTTTGTCATTTTGATGAAACAACGTGGTCAGAAAGTGTTGGTTTGTTTGGAAGACTGCAGCTCTGAAACATGGGGGGAAAAAAAAAATCACCTCATTACCTGACGCAGAAGAAAACATTCCTGAAATGAATGACGCGGATGAGTCATTCTGTAGCTGCTCACTTCCTAATTTCTGGCATAAACACAGAGCGGTGACAAATCAGTTTATCCACTAATCACATTCTCATCAGGTATTTTCTCACCGTGCCGTGACAAAATGATGTGGTTTGAGGCTTTCTATGGATCTCCATAGCACATCCATTTTTTTTATTTGCATAATTACCTTCAAATTGTATTGGTATAATGAGATAATGCAATTCTCTGCTCCAGTTCTGACTCCGTCAGTGGAGACAAAAGAGCCGGGCAGCGATAAGAAATGTTAAAGATGACACCTTTCTCATTCATCTGCAGCGAGAATGGGATTTTTCATGGTGGCCGTGTTAACAGGACAGAGAGGGGCGGCGATCGGACGCTCTCTGCTCTTGGAATACTTCAGGATCGGTCGTGTCTGTAGTATGCCTTTGCTCAGTTCCTGCATCTCCCCCGGTGATGGGGAAAATTTCAGGAATCACTGTGTTGTTAGAAGAGGAGTGTCTGGCTGCTCGGTTGCCGTGGACACCGTCTCTAGATGCTCCTCAAGGCCGCTGATGCCACATAACAGCTACAAATGTGATGTGAGTGGGATGAAGTCCTCCCTCCCTCCCTCCCCGTCCTCCTCCTCTCTGTCTGCCATCTCTATTTTTCTCTCTTCACCCTGCGTGTGATGACCCACACTAATCACTTCTTCTGCAAGTTCTAAAATTTCCCTGACGCAGCCCGGTGCTCGCCATAGACCCACTATGACTCTCTCTCTCTCTCCCTTTCTATCTTCCACTCATGCAGACTGACGTTTCCTTTACCGGGGACCTGATTTTTTTTATTCAAAATGGCTGCCAGCGTTGGTTGTTTTTTTCCCCTTCGCATAGTAAAGTCAAAGCCACATTTTTCAGCCATCACCGTGCCACCTGCACACCCGCCGACACATGCACTGCTGCAGCTGTGAACCCAGGGGTCGACAGATGGGGGGGTCACACGGGGCGAACGCAACACGATCCTCCGTGCCTTTCGCAAAACCCCCTTAGTCTGCACACAAGCCTGAGCTCGCGTAACACAAACACGCAAACACAAACACACAAACACACTTATCTCTTCACACACTCTCACCCTGCCCTTGCTGCATACCGTTGTCACTTTCCGGGGTGGGTGCTAGAACCTGCTTTCAGCTCCTCTCGTCTCGCACGCGTGCACGGCGCAAACACACACACTTCGCCCGCGCGCGCGCACCTCTCGGCGTTGTCAGTGTCAGAATTCTCCCGAATGCCAGCTTAGCTCATGTACGCACTTCACTTTGGCCTGGCAGGTCTGTTGGATTTCTCTGTAATCAACTTTGTGTGTGTGTGTGTGTGTGCGTATGAATCTGATTCTCTTCATCCGTGTGCTCCTGTCTGAAAACAAGGACCCAAATAAGGGAGACATATGCATATGGACAAAAAATATATATCTTGAAAAGCCTCCCCAGCAATTTAAGTGTCTCCCTATCTGCCCCCCGCCCCCCTCCCCATTTTCCCTCGCACCTGTCTGGTGCTCCAGTGTCGGTGAAAGTGAAGGAGATGGTTAAGAGGAATGAAGTCATGACGGGGTAAAGAGATGAGTCCCAGTGGGGACGGCTCTGTCAGCGATGGGAAAGCACAAGCTGCCACAGTCAGCTCAGCTGTGCCACGAGGCTGAAAGTAAATACATACGGCTCTCCTGAGCCGTGGACGCGTTTGTGCCTGCGATTGCGCGACGCGCAACGGCCACCTGTTATACGAACACGACCCCAGACTTCGTGTGCATTAACGCCTATGCATTCTTGCCCGCGTGATAATGTGCATGCGTATATATACGTGTCGGACCTCCTTCTAGACTCCTCTTCTCCAGACCGAATGTATAATTAGATCCTCAGAGCAGGCAGCAAGAAGGGATCCCTGTCTTAGATAATGATTCAAAGACTTTGAAGTGTGACCTCCGGATGACTGCTGATACAATATATACGGGTCATATGAGTGGATAGTATTTATAGCGGTAGTTGGACATGTAGCTAAGCTGGACCTCATGCCATCCTGGGGCTAGCACACACACACACACACACACACACACACACACATAGACATGTCCCTACTGGGACTGACAGAAATAGCAAGCTGTTAACAATTAGTGTTAAACTAATTAGAGTCCACACCTCATGTGAATTTGAGTGTCAGTGACAGTGGGCTAGCTATAAACAAGGTAGCATGTTTTTTTTGGGGGGGGGGGCATATAATCGCCCTTTCCATTTATTTGTTGTTGTAATGTTGCATGCAACAAAAATATCTGCTTGTTTTCTGCCATATTCACAAGGGGCCTTTTGATTTGTGCTGTTGTTGCGATGTTCAGCATATTATTATTCAGCTTTAATTTGTCTGTATGACATAGTCTGACGAAGTACCTTCCGTCACCTTACCGCCCTGTTCATAACAAGACGACGACAGCCACAATAGCAACTCTATGAGGCCGTACTGAGGCACAATGCTGCTGCGTCAGCCTGGCAACATATGCTCAGTGACTATGATAACACGCTGATGTTTACCATGTGTGTTTACCTAGCATGTTAGGCAGATGTTGGCAAGGTGATGGAAAAAGAAAAAATTCAGAGCATTATAACGTTATTACGATCCATAATGAAGAAATGTCTGTGCCAAATTGCAATTTCTCCAGTAGTTGAGCTATTTCACTCAAACCAGGAACATCAATGTCATGGTGTTGCAAGAGAACAAGTCATGATTGACGTGTAGCTTATGTGTCATTCTGACTCTGTTGTTCCGCTTTGTCACCTCCTTCAGGGCCGTTGTTCCAGGGAGAACTGCAAGTACCTGCATCCCCCTCCGCACCTAAAGACCCAGCTTGAGATCAATGGCAGGAACAACCTGATCCAGCAGAAGAACATGGCCATGCTGGCCCAACAGATGCAGCTCGCCAATGCCATGATGCCCGGCACACAGCTACCACCTATGGTGAGGGGACACACACGTATGAACACACCACAGCTACTGCCCATGGTGAGACCACATACGTGTAAAAAGCTCACACATACACAGCTCCTTCACTGTCTGCGTGGCTCTCTCAGTCTTTCGACCTGTCTTTTCCCATCACTCCTTCTCTTTTTCCCCCAGACAAGAAGCTCACACTTTGTGGTTTACGCGAACACTTTATCCACAGTCATTTCATCCCTCCTGCTTTTGTTCTGCTCTCGTCCAGCCCATGTTCTCGGTGACGCCAGGCCTGGCCACCAACGCCAGCGCAGCAGCAGCTGCAGCCGCGGCCTTTAATCCCTACCTGAGCCCTGTGTCACCAGGCCTGATGCCCCAAGAGATCCTGCCCAGCACCCCTGTCCTCATGGCCTCCAGTCCCACCGTCAGCCAAGTCCCCAACGCTGCTGCCGCTGCAGCCCAGAAACTGCTGAGAACAGACAGACTCGAGGTAACGCACGGACTGATGAAGTGAACCTGATTTACTCAACCTTTTGATTTTTTGATGTTGGGTAGAATCAGCTCACTCTTGCCAGGAAAACTCTAATAAACTGTACTTCATTTTTCTTAGTGGGAGTGGAGGATGATAATGAGCCTGCAACCAAGACAAGTGTTGTTAACAAGTGGTTTAATAAGCATATCAAGAACAGCACCCTTTATGAAGCGTTCTTCAAACTGTGTGTGTTTTAATATTAGAAGCAGGTACCGTTATGCACGTAGAAGCTAATTAAAAAAAATAAAATAAAACCATCAGAGGTTCATAAACTCTAATATTTGATCAGTTTATGATGTCGAGTGCATTCCAAGAGTTGCTCCTTGCAATTAAAAGTTGTTTAGTTTTTTGACCAACCCGCTCTCACTTCATCCGTCAAATCTCAGCACACTTTGTGCTCTCGTACACTACCCTTCACAAAACTCCATTAGGCAAGCGCCAGAGATGAGCCCGAATGTGCTGAGTGTTTATTTCAGTGGAAAGAGCAGTAACAATTCCGATAGCGCCAGCGATAATGAAGTAAAGCAACACGTTCTTTCTAATCAAGGCAGGCTCAGGGTAGCATTTGTTGTGGCAGCACTGTACTCTGAAGTGCTTGCTTCCTCCTCGTCTCCCGTGCCTGTTGGGATTAAGAAGAAAGACGCCTTTGCTTTCGTTCTGAGGTTCTGTGACCAAAATAAATCTTTGTTGTTGCTGCACTGGAAATATCAGAAATACCTCACTATCACCTTTAGCATATTTTAATGTGTGTCTACTTAAAAAAAAAAAAAAACAAACAAAGCAGAAGAGAACAAAAGATGTAGCGGAGCGTCAATGTTGTAGCCTGGATTTCCCCTTTTGACGTCAGGAAAATTAAAAAGCGAAGTGTAAATGTGTTACCTTTATTGTCATCTTTATGGCGCGCGAGCTCGTCTAAGTTTAACCACACGCTGCTGACACACTCAGAGCAGACTGGAGAGCAGATGTGTTGCTGATATCTCCGATGTAAAAGAAGGTGCTGCCCTCTGGTGTCTCACATATAAACTAAAAAAATATATGAGATTCACGCTTCAACAAATACAGTTCTAAAGATATAAAGAAAAACTTTATCCTCATTGATTTATTATGCTAGAGCGCACAAGCTTCAGCTTCAGCTGGACCTTCCTCAATCTAATATTTATTCGGGAACTACATCTGTAACAGTTCTCGTGAAACAGGAAGTGCACTGCATAGGAAGTTAGAAAATGTTTTACACAGCAAGAGAAATATGATCTTGCAAAGCATTTTGATCTATTTATTGGCCTGAAGGTCTCATGCATTTTTAACCTTAATGGATGTTTGTAACTCTATAATGACGAAGTAATGGCTTGATGAGTCATACTGAACATATTTCTCATAAAGACACAAATACACGAGGCAGGAAATGTTCGACATGGAACTATTGTTGTGTCCTGTCCGCGTCCTGTACTAAATTTACAAGTAAACTCATTTCTTTTCATGGTTTCTCTCCCTCTCGTCTTGTTTCCAGGTGTGTCGGGAATATCAGAGGGGCAACTGCTCTCGGGGGGAGAACGACTGCCGCTTTGCCCACCCCGCGGACAGCACCATGATCGACACCAACGACAACACGGTCACCGTGTGCATGGACTACATCAAGGGTCGGTGCTCCCGGGAAAAGTGCAAGTACTTCCACCCGCCGGCCCATCTGCAGGCCAAAATTAAGGCTGCCCAGCACCAGGTGAACCAGGCCACAGCCGCCGCGGCCATGGTGAGCAGTCTGTACAAGCGTGGCCACACTCATTCACACCCACACACGGCAGGCTCGACAGGAAGTTCTTTAATTTCAGGGCTATAAATCCAATCACACAGTAGGATATACAGTATGTTCTGTGGCTCATACTCACATTCATGTTTGAAAGTGTTTCATCTTCCTGGTCGGTATTATGCAGCTTTTTTCAGTTCTGCTTTTGTCGGGTCAAATTTCAAAATTTGCAACTTGGTTTTGGTAAAAAAAACAAAACAAAATCTGCTCAGGGCAGGATGATGTGAACAAGGATCGGACAATGACACATTATTCTGCGCATTTAGCTTTTTTTTCTTCCCAATCTGAAAAAAAAAAAAAGAAGATTGTCTTGTTCCTTGTTCATCTCATCCCACGAGCAGAGAGTCAGTTCCTCTCTCTGTCTCTGTCTCTCTCTCTCTCTCTCTGATGATCTGGTCTTATTTGTGACACCATTGTTTCTGTGCTTCCTATCTGTTACTTCTCTTCCTCTTGACATTATTAAATTTAAGAAAAAAAAAGGATTCATTGTGCTTTCGTCTCTCAGTAACAGCACCTGTGAATAACAGTGCAGCCACTCTGTCTGTCTGTTGATCACAGTGTTTTTCTACGTGCTCTTACTGACATAGCGAGGGCTCTGCTGTGAGTCATTGTACTGTGACACTGACTGCGACGAGCACAGCGAAACAGAAACCCGTGACTTGTGCTTTCATATCATTCTCTGTGCGCCACCGATTACCGAGAACCACTTGAAAGTAACGATTGAATAATATTCTCATTGCTGTATTCATCCATCTTTGTGTGACAATAACTAATGTAGACTCGTAGTAATTGATTATTGATGATCGTTTAACTGTTGAGCAGTAGAGCTAGAGTCCACACTGTGCATGCCTTAGTCCTGTTATCCCCTTGTATATTGCATTCCAATGATTTGTTTTTTTATTTGTTTTTGTTTTTTCTCACCTATACCCAAACTGCACTGCTGCCCCCATGATGCACCTCTGCTTGCTGGTTTATGTTAATGCGCTTGAACCCCATTGGCCCATTGCCATCATGTGCTCGCTGCCTGCTAATTAAGACTCAGTCGGCTGTCAAATCACTGAAGCGACCCCTCGACGCAACCTTTGACCTGGTACTATGACCTTTCACCTTTTAGCTTGGCATGTGGCTTTGTTGTAAAGCAGTGTTTTAACCAAAGATACCTAGCTATTTTTGTTGTCGTTGTCTCAGTGCAATGTCTGTTTTTTCCTCCTGTTGATCTGTCATTATTACCTGTGATAAAATGATTGTGGCTTTCTGGGTTCAGGTTGCATACAACACCACAACAACAACAACCCTCGCCATCTAGAAATCACCTCAGACACGAATTCAAACGTGGAATTTGTGCTAAGGAGCCACAATCAATTTATCACCTGTAGCCTATTTAACCAATGTCAGTGAGGGCTAGGGAAGTAGAGCTTCTATAATGGCGGCATGGCTTCAAGTCTTACGTCCAAGTCAGTGGTCAGTGTTGTGGAGCAGCTCAATCAAATGTGTGCATGTCTGTCTTACTAGTGCATGTCAGATGGATAAGGGTGGGGCTAAGAGGAACAGTCTTTAAAAACCATACAGGTGTGATCCCACCATAACAGATGATTACAGTTCAAATGATAGTTCACTCCATCATCAAATCTTGTCACGGATATTCAGACCTCAAGGGTCGCCTCATGCCAAGGCAAAAATCACACACTCACCCTTACACGGCGTTTTATGGTGCAAATATCGACACCGCAAAAGTCTTATCCGAGTCGCATCCCTTGGCCTGAGACCGCTCTTGACACTTGTCTGAGAGTGAACCATCACTTAAACATGGCTTACACAGTTTTATCATGGAGCTAGCAGTGCAGCCTCCCTTTCTCTGTGCTTCCTACCTGTTCCACCTCTTGTTAGTAGCCTTATTGTTTTAATAGTTAATGCTTGCTTATGTTGCATTTAGTCAGCCCTAGGACTACAAAGTTGATAATCCAAGTAAGCTTCCTGAGAAAAGATCAGTATAATAACAATCAATATATGAATGCTTGTTAGCCAGTAGCTCCAGTAGGCACCATGCTCCTGCTTGTGTAGTACTTGTGTCAGACTGCTGCTTGCTTGCTACTGATGATATGATGATATTGTTGTTGTACACACAAGGATGTTGAGATGCTGTTTAATATGATGTCCTCTAACATATGTACCTTTTTTTGTTTTCTTTCCCGTTTTTTGCCTCTTTCCAACACACCCTCTCTCTCTCTCTTTTTTCCACGCACTTCTCTCTCTCTTTCTATCTCTGTTTCTTCTTTTTTTTTATTGTTATTATTATTTTCTTTCTCTCCGGCCTCCCTCCATCTGGCTGGGCAGGGCATCGCCCCTAGTGTCATGGCTCCCCTGCCCAAGCGGGCAGCCCTGGAGAAGGCCAACGGGGCCTCTGCCATGTTTAACACCGGCATGCTCCAGTACCAACAGGCCCTGGCCAGCATGCAGTTTCAGCAGCAGGCTGCTTTCCTCCCATCAGGTATGGCTCCCAAAGCAACCACCACTAGAGCTCTGACCACCCAGAGGATGCCTGGATCAGTCTAACCTGGCTCCCGCTTGGCTGGGGTTGGGCAAAGTGGTAGATTGCAGCACAGAGCAGTTTGGTTCTGGACAATTGATCAACGTTTATTAGTCACAGGGAGCTTCCAAACATTCAAGCTCACATGATTTCATTCTAGGCCAGTGAGGGTTGAACATTTGTGTCTCAAAGTGCAGATGAAAATCTAAGAACGCTTCAACAAACTTGTGCATTATGCTTTGTATGGCACTGCATGGCCACTAGGTGTTCAGAATGGGTTAGAGTGTCTTTCTGCTTACTAATTTCCTTAATATAAGTCCACATGGGTATGGATATTTCTAAGAGGAAGGACAGAACTTGTTTACTTCTTTGTTAAATCAAAGTGTCCATGGTGATCACATATTTTGATGATGCACCGCTGCTGGGGCTTTGGCTTGGGCTGGGATGAATGGGGCCGGGCGGGTTAGTTCGCGGTGTCTTACGCCTCAGTTCGGCAACAAGCCGCAGGCTGAAGAGTCCGGCTTCTGTACACTATCTGCTGCTCTACTCACTTCTGTCTAGAGTGTGTATATAATGTTTAATACTTGATAGTTGCCATCGTAACCACACTATCACCCTTGTCGTATTACACATTCATATGCATCGCACTTCAGACAAAAGTTTAGATTCAGGCTCTCGTTTGATTAACAGATTTCTTGATGATGAGTTCACCACATCGACTTTTTTCCAATCACTGATGACTGTGTCCAAGAGATATTAACCTTCTTTTTCCCACCTTATCTCTCCCCTCACTCTAACGACCCTTGTGATGGGCTGTTTTGATTTCTCTTCCCTATCCAATCCACTTCCTGTTGCACTGCATGATGGGCAGGCTCAATATTGTGCATGACACCTGCAGCCAGCGTTGGTAGGTTCCAGCTTTCCTTCTCCAGTTATCTGTCATGTCTGTGACTCGCACGTCATCAAAATCGTACCGCCCATTGAAATCTCACTGCACTGCATTTATTCCAAATTCGATTTTGGGGACCTGAGAGTCACTGTTTTGGTTGCGTGATCATACTTTCTTGTGATTTGAAGCATAAACAGGAGTCCACATAAGGAAAGACAAATATTGTGACTTTGAAAATGTTGTTAACTTCCTGTATGACAGCTGTTGCTAATATCAATTTGATCTTGATTTTGTTCATTTCTGTGTATACCTACTGTATATTGCTTGACCGCTGTCGTTCTCATGCTCGTTCTAAACTCGGCTTTTGGCTGGTCTAACCTCGACACCTGTTGAAACCCTTTTAAAAACGTTTTTTTTAAAAACAACAAAAAAAAAAAGAGGGAGTTCAATTCTAACCTTCCCAATTATCACCTCTGCCTTAATGACGCTTATTCTTAAGACTCATGTGACGGCACCCTTATTTTTGATAGAATGTTTTGAAAGTTAAAGAAGAGAGCTCACTGTCGATCAGCTCATTAGCAACAACGCAGACAAATGTGGAAGCGAGCCGCCGCCACAGCTGCGCTGCGTCACATCAGGCTCTCAAATCACGCAAAGGCCTCTTATCAGTGACGGCAGAGGGTGGAAAGGGAACCAGTTAAATCGACTCCCTCTCTGACTCCCTCTCTCTCCTCCTCCTCCTCCTCCTCCTTCCCTTGTTTGCCTGGTGTGTATGTGGCTACACTGCTCCTCTGTGTATTTTTGCTTACATGATTTTCCCTCCAAAAAAGTTCCCATGATGCACGGTGGTAATCCGGCCACTGTGTCTGCAGCCACCACATCTGCCACAAGCGTTCCCTTCGCAACTGCCTCCGCCAATCAGGTTTGCACCTCCACCGCCTCAGTCTCTCTTTCTATCTCTCTCCCTCTCTCTCTCCATCTCTCTCTACCTCTCTCTACCTCTCTCTCTCTCTCTCCCTCACCTCTGTCTTTCAATGCACCTGGATGATCTGGGGATGCTTGTGTCTTACAGCTAGGGGTGGGTTGGGGAAAAGGCGGTACTCCCTCTTGTTGGCCTACACTAGAGTCCAACATGTGTACACATATCATACTGTGACATTTTTAAGACATTTATTTCCATTTTAACTATAACCACAATATTCACACATTTCCTACTGTCTGAAAAAAAAGCATACTGTATTGCATATAATGTTTGTCCTCGTTGTAACCTCGATTTTTGTCCTTTCCCATTTTGAGGACTCTTCCTTATCAAAGTTGACTACCAACGAATACATGCAATTGGTATGTATGAGGTAGCTGTTGTTTTTTTTTTTGTTTTTTTTTTATTACAGTTTTTAAAGCAATTCGCACAGCTTGTGCAAAAAGTCGCTCTCTGTGCCCTTTGGTGCTTTGCTTTTTTTTTTTTTTTTTCGCTGCTGCTTCAAGCACGTAAAGCAAAGCTTTACCATGTTTCTCGTGTTTAAGAGACGTACCCATGAATAAAAGTCAAAAAAAAAAGTTCTTAGGACTAGTGTGTAAGACGATTGGCAACATTTTGATTTAGTTCTGTTGAATGCCTTTTGTAAGCAGTTAGCTACAATGCACAATCTGATAACACCAGTGAAAACATAGGATGAATCACCGTGTTACTAGTCTTGATCCAGGACCAGTTTTTCTGCATTTTATCCATGTGTGCAGGTCAACAAAATGGAGGACTTAGATATGCATGGGGGAGCCACCTCACTGACAGTTTCCCTTTGCCCCCCTCATCTCTCCCTTCCCTTCAATCCTCCTCTTCCCCTCCCTGCTGACCAGAAGTGTCTGTTAATTGATATTGACATGTCACGTCTGAATGAATTTCTGCCACGACTGTAGCCAAATTGCTTTTTTTTCCCCTCTCTTGTCATCTTCGTCCTTTCCCAGCAATGAACTTGTCTTTAATGTGCGAGGATGTGGTTAAAATGTGTTGATCTGTGCTGTCGGCCAGTGTCCGCTTTGAGCGCTTTTCAGTTTGGGATGCTTCATTTGATCTCTGTCTGTTTTCTACCCGCAGATTCCAATAATATCTGCAGATCATCTGAGTAGTCACAAGTACTTGACTCAAATGTAGTTCCTCTCAAGAACAGTGAGTTCCCATTTAAATCCTCACATTCTCTCTCTCTCCATAACAAAATGTGTTTACTTTATGTTGAATCATTTTAGCTGGGGTCTAATATTTACCCGATTTTTGTGTGCAACTTGTGACCGTCCTTTCCGTCTCTTTAAGAAAACGACGCTTTTAACGTTGCATTTCTCAAGTGAAATCCGTCATGTCTTACAGATCAAATGAATGTGTGCTGGCACCGTCCAAGCCAAAAGAGTTCAGCCTTTATGTACATAACCTTCAGAATGTCAAGCAATGGGACAAGGAGGGTTTGCCATCTCTCAGCCGGTCCACGACGATGGTCTCATCACACGAGTAAACATCAACGGTGCAACACATGATCTGTGCCATCTTCCCACATATCAACGTCAAAGAAGAATTTGTCGTCAAATTCAATGTCCAGCCAAGAGAAGAGGATATCTTGGTGCCGGGGTCAGTGTGTCTCTCCCCCTCAGTGGGGTACGTTCACATTACACCTCTGTGTCTGACTAAATCATAGCACTCAATTTGTTCTGATTATTATCATTACTGCACGCACAGAAGGTCAAGAGCGTGGTTGCAAAAAGCAACATCCAGTGCTGGTACGTTAGTAGACCAAGATCTTTCTTTCCTTTTTTTTTTGTTATTTGTTCTGCTTTATTATTATTTTTTAATTGATAGCCATATTTCATAGTTTACAAGTGAAATGCAAACATGCACCTTGAATTTGATTTGAAATCTGAAAGGCACAATGATTTTAACAGGAATTGTATTCGCCAAAAGAATTAGGCATGTACAGTATTGTGTTTTTACGGCTACTAGTGAAACTAGATGTTGAAATGAGGGTCTTGGACATATGAATGTTCTGGGTAAACCAACATACCTGTGTACCTTGAAAGCACAGCCAGGCTAGCTTTTTCTCACCTTGTCATGTGCCATCAAGGCCATACAGCTAAAACCAGAGTGTTATCTCAGCAGTGTTATTTGTTTACCGAAGGTAAAAGTTTTGTATGGCTCTTTTTTTTTTTTTTGTATTGTTTTGTTTTCGAGTGTTTTTTTTTAACCTTTTTTTTTCATTTCTCTAATTAATCAGTTTTAGAAGTGGGGTTCTCGCCATTTTTTTTTTAATTTTGATGTTTGTTTTTTTCCCTTTAAAATCAAAAATGGAGGGTTTTTCTAAAGTTTGTCATACCTCTTTTCATAGACTAGTGTTGTTTTTTCGTTTGTTGGGATTACATTGTTGCTCAAGTCCCTTGACTCTAAAGCCTGGTGAAGTAGAGGGTGTAGCTTCAATTGACATTGCGTTACCTTGTTCCCCCCTCTTTAGAAGAGGGGCGACTCTAAAACTGTGTCTCCAAGAAGCACTGTTGAGCCATGTGTTGATGGGAATTTCAAACTATGGACTCTGAAGGTCTATTAGGTCATTTAAACCACATGTGCACTTGAGTGATTGTTTGTCTGATCACCCTGTTTTAATTTCACGACCCATCTCGAGCGAACTTTCACTTCTGCGGAAAGGCAGCGCGCTCGCGCCTCTGCATTTCCGAGCAGAACGCGAAGGTTCCCGTTCATTTTTAGATCTGACTACAGAAACCAAAGCACAGTTTTTCTCTCAATCGTATTCACAAAGGGTTTTAGAGCATCTCTCAAGAGGCTTAAACAATTAAGGAAACATCTTTGAGTCATCCGTCTGTTTTTTGATCACTTCCCTTTTCTGTTTTCACAGAGGTGTGTAGTGTGTCTTTACCGATTGTAATGTACCTAACAAAGCCTTAGATCACAATTAATGGGTCTGTGCCCAATCAAATGTACTTTCAATCACCATGCAGGTAAAGAACACCAATGATGTTTTATAGTTCTCTCACATGACGCTTATGATCTTTTTTGTTCTTTCTCTCTATGTAAAAGTAACAATTACTCTCTTAAATTTCATTGAACTTATGTGTTATGTACTACTTAAGGATTTGAATCTATTTGAGGTATGTAGTTGTAGATTTTTCTTTTTTTTGTTTTTGTTTTTTTGCCTTACTATATATTACTTGACAACATTGATATAGCCGTTGTAGATTTTGAGGTAGTATTCATAACTTTTTCAAACCATATAAATGATAATGTGTTGAGTCAGTTTTAAATATTCACTTCATTCATATAGCTGGATGTCTTTTTCAGTTGATGTTACATTATCAGTTAATTTTGTTGATGAAAGACTTTTTTGATACAAGGAATGAGATCAATTAATTTGCTGCCACTGCAGCATCTCTGAGTAGACAAAAAAAAAAAAAACTAATGTTTTAACCAACTTAAATTTTCCTTGTAACATGTCGAGATCATGTTTGAAAATATATTGTATTGAAATATAGATCCATGTTTTAGAGTAAAAATTATTTTCTACTGTATCCATTTCAAAAAGATATGTACTTTTGTTTTGAATATTTCTTAAGTTTGCCCTGAATGTCAGGCCAAAACGAGCAGTGAGATTGACGGGTGTTTGGATGTTTGGTGGATAGTGAGATTAGGAGTGAGAAAGCAAAGACTTTTCCGTACCGGAGAGGTCAGAAATGCTGCAGATGATGAGTTCTAACCTAAGGGACGAAGGTTGACTTTTTGCACTTCTGTATATAGTCAAATGAACAGAGAAAAAAATGTGTATCATATTGAGATATTATTTTGAATAAAAAAAGATCTATAATTATAAGGAATTTTGCTAGATTAATTTAAATTCTTAAATTAGAAGACCAGCTAAAAAAAAAATGCTTGCAAAGAAGGGCACTAGTTTCTTGGCCAATGCATTCAGAGAAAGCTATGCGCTTTTTGTCTTATTTTATCGGTGGCTAGTATTGCCAGGGAATGTTGTACGGGAATAAATACCCCCGTGTCATGCTAACTCCACCCCTCCTGTAGGATGACATATCCAGTAATGTCCATATATCATTTGTTGGACTTGGTCATGCAGTATTGCTGCTCCCATGGTACAGTTGACACATAAAACTATCAGAAATTTGTATTCTATTATAGTTTGATTTGACTGCATGTAAAAGTACAAACATGTAAACAAAAGAAACTGCGTAGTTATGTAAAGAAAGATAACACATTCAGATTACAGGATACACAATAATATGTTTTTGTTTTTTGGTTTTTCAAATTATACATACAGTAGATAACATCCACAGTGGGGAGAAATAATACTTCAAAAACAAGTCATCTTACTCTTGTGTGTTCAAATATTTGCCAAGCAAACATCTTATTTAAAGAATGGTAAAATATTAGCACTCATCCACCCCAGATACTTTCTCATAGCCATATAATTACAGTCGACACTGACTCACAGGATGATGTTCCTGCTATCATAGCTGTGCACTCAGCAGGTGAAGGCTCACCACACCAAATGCGTATTTGGCAAATTAGTCCTTGAAATGAATGTAACAGTCACCAGTCAACATGTTTCTGACTCGAGGCTGCTGTATAGTCACTACACAACCAAAGCACCATTTTCTTCAAACCAGATGTTCAGTCTCCCGGCTGCAACCAAGGTTTCGCTTCCCTGCTGAGGGCACATGTACGCTTTGACTGCTTTTTACTTGTAAGTGCAACCACCAATTACGTATTTGCTAACAATTGCCACACAATAATGTACTATTCTGTCTTCAGATTTGTTTATGCACATTTTATTGTTGCCATTATTGACTCTTGCTGTATGGATGAAAAAAATCTGAATAAAACAATATTTGATTTGCTCATGCAACACTTCTGTGGTCACTGCCTCTGCGTGTAATGGATGTGTGAGTCACTTCAGGACGTTTTAGTGAGGGCAACTTGATTGATTAACACGTAAAAATTGATGCCTGATATCTTTCGGGTCTACGTGCAACTGCAACGTGCAGTATATTTTGGCCCCATTCATACGTGATGAATATCTGAACTTCTGAACTTCAACCTCATGAACAATTATCGTCACCTTGAGGGTACGGTGGCAGCGAGACTGGAACGGCTCCGCAGAGACTGATACATGACAGATGTGCAAAGTTAAATTGATTGTGCTCAGGGCACATTTCATGAGCGCGTGTGCATTATCTGGGTCAGAACTGATTAGAAAAAAGTTGGATGAAGCCTATATGATCTCACAACGTGCCTCTTATTCTACTGTATATGAGTAGTGTGTATGTAACATTTTGACAGTGCCAAAATGAAACGACAACACTGAATTCCCTGCATTCAAAGCATTGCTTAAGTACGTATATTATCAGAAAAACCCCTTCAAAGCGTGAAAAGTACTGCAGTTGTTTAAGGATGAGCTCATTTTAGTCAGGTAAACGTACATGATTCGACCACCGAGATGTAGTGGAGAAAGTAAAGTTGCATAACATACTAAAGTTAAGTACCTAAAATTTCCACTTGGCATGCTTAGCACGTACTTCTCCACTGTGTTCTGATGAAATCAGGGGTTTTATTTCCCCTTTTTTTTCATCTTTTGAGAGAGCTGTAAGCTTCAGAGGGCATTTCCAATCCAGACAGTGAGATGTGTATTGTGTTTTACATCTGCACTCTGTACTGCAACGTGGTAAATAAAGTTCTGTCTTCAAATTCAGAATAAACTCAAAGACAACTTACAAGGATACAGGGGATCATTTTCTTATTTTGTATATAGACACTTCATTTACTGTGCTGCTCATTGTTACTTTGCTTTATTTATATATAAATACACCTATTCTCTGACATACCTGTGTACATAACAGTCCCGTCTATTCTTTTACATCATCCTCTCAGCTCTGTTCTTGGGTGTTATGCCTGTGTAAGTACACTGAGAACATATTCCTTGTACGTTCACATAGTTCAGATCCATAAAGCTGGTTATAGTTCAAATATAGCCTACTTAAGTACAGTACTTGAGTAAATCTACTCAGTTACTGTCCACCACTGTTAAAGGAGTACTTTCATACTGCAGCCTTGCTACAGAATCCCTTCTCATCGGAGATGTAAGTATGTAAATTGCATAATGAGTTAATGAATGACCTCATTAACATGTATAATCATAATTACAAGGGCAGAGGGTCGCTGGGAGAGCCTCTTGTTCGGGGGCAGTGACCGTGAGTGCGTGTGCGCACGGGGTCAGACGCGCACACGGCTGCAGTTCGTCGGCCCGGTCATCTGATCGCTGCGACCGAGGTTTCGGGTGTCGGCTCCTTTAAGAAAACGGAACTGAGCGTCGGCTTTTGACGCTGCTGAGGATGTGGGCAGGAAACGCCATGCAAGAGCAGAGAAACGATCACGCTTCCTAGCACCCGTTTGCACAATACAGTGTGATCATAGAGAGAGAAAAAAGAAAAAAGATATGCGCTTTAATTCAGCACGCTGATGTCCGGGAGCGCGTATTCTCCTCGGATCTCCGACCCCGCGGCCGCCACACAGCAGCCACACCGCAGACTTGGAGGATTTGCCGGCGTGGGATTTGAGTGCTACCCGAGCGAGAGGGCAGCGTTCCCAGCCTGCTCGGTTTGAAAACATCGGGGCTGGTCAGCGGGTGGGAGAGAGAGACAGACAGACACAGAGGGAGAGGGAGAGAGAGAGAGAGAGAGAGGCTTCGTCGCGGAAAAAAAGGAGGTGTCTGCCTTTTTTTTTTCTTTCCTCCCTTCTCCTTCTCCGTCTACCCCCCCACAGCCATGAGGGAGTACAAAGTGGTTGTTTTGGGGTCGGGTGGAGTCGGCAAATCCGCGCTGACGGTCCAGTTCGTGACGGGCTCCTTCATCGAGAAGTACGACCCCACGATAGAGGATTTCTACAGGAAGGAGATCGAGGTGGACTCGTCCCCGTCCGTGCTGGAGATCCTGGACACGGCGGGGACCGAGCAGTTCGCCTCCATGCGAGACCTGTACATCAAGAACGGGCAGGGCTTTATTTTGGTTTACAGCCTGGTGAACCAGCAGAGCTTTCAGGACATCAAGCCGATGAGAGACCAGATCATCCGGGTGAAGAGATACGAGAGGGTGCCCATGATCCTGGTGGGAAACAAGGTGGACCTGGAGGGGGAGAGAGAGGTGTCTTCCGGGGAAGGCAAGGCGCTGGCCCAGGACTGGAACTGCCCGTTTATGGAAACTTCAGCCAAAAATAAAGGATCAGTGGATGAACTGTTTGCAGAAATAGTCAGACAGATGAACTATTCAACTGTACCCAGCGGTGGAGACCAGTGTTGTTCATGCGTCCTGCTCTAAAGAAACACAGACACACGCACACAGGGACAGTGATTCCGGGCTGAATTTGAGCTTCTCAACTTGTTCTGCAGGCTTTTTTGTGCGAAAACTATTCTCTCTGCTCACACTGTTGTCTTACTGTTGCACACACACACGCAGGCACACACACACACACAAAAAAAGAAGAAATCGACGACGACAACAATCGATTATGTATTATAGTCTGGAAAAAGTGTTTACATGACAAAGTACTTGAATGTTTTGGGATTTTTTTTATAGCTTTGTATATGACACTTCTCTGGAAATGTGCCTCAATGGGAATGTCTTATTGTGAAACCTAAGAGACACCTGTTTTCTGGTTCTTTCTTTTTCTTTTTGTGGTTTTATTTTCATTTTCGCATTGTACTGTTGCATCCCGGGCTGGGTCCATCTGTCTTTCGAGAGTGGTGGTTGGTGGAAGGGATAAGGGGGGGTTATGCCAAATCCCAGGCAGAGCTAGGAATTGGACTTAAAAGTGCTTAAAAATCTTATCAATCACCACTCAAGCCTTGCACAGGTTACTCAAATCCAAAATCTCTACAATTATGGCCCCCCCCCCGCCCAAGTGTGATCCAAGAGCCGCAGACCCACCCACCCAAGATACTGTATTTGAAGCCGTGGTGGACCGTGGTGGAGTTGTTTTTACGCCTATGTATTTTTGTTTCTCTCCTCTCCAGTCTGGTGAAAAAGTGGATTTATCATGGAACTTGCACTTAGCTGACGGCGTCCCTGCTCAGTGTGCACAAACAAGGACCTTAGTGCATTGTTGTCGCTGCATGGGGAACGCCATGACCCCATGTCAAGTGCCTTCCTAAGAAAAGAAAAACAAAAAAAAACTCCTGTGACTGTGCCAACTGATGAGCCCTACTTCCTCTGCAGTGCGTCTTGATGGCAATCAGAACTTTTTTTTTTTAGCAGTTTTCGGTATACAGTCTAGCTTCATTTGGTGTTCAAGTGTGAAGCGCCGCTTCCTATCTTACTGTCAGGAAGCTAAGCTTGTAACAGACCTGCTGTTTCAGGGTCAGATTCAGGCCGTTTCTCGAGGTACTAAGTCCCGACAAGAACAACAAGAGTAACTTTAACCAACTAGCATTTTGGTTCAGTGAATGGCAAGCCATGTCTGTATTATCTAGAAAATGTTTTTCCTTTCTAAAAAATGTGACTTTTCTTCTTTTTTCTTTTTTTTTTTATTATTTGGACTTACCGTAATTGTAATTCTCCCTTTGGACAAATCTTCTGCCATCCACATGTGAGTTTAAAAAGACTTGTAATACAAAACGCATTTTACGTAACGCTGTGTGCTGTGCTTGTCTCTGCTGGTGACATAAAGTGTCTCAAGTTTTACTTCAAGACTTCTTGAATTTGATCGACCCCCGTAAACAGTTTTAGCGCAGGACCGAGACGTCGGATAATCGATGAGTGGACCAAATTTCAGGTTTTGATTTTGAAGTTCACAGCTATAGTAACATATAAGAGGAGAGAACCCAAAATGTTCTTTGTTCCAACTTCACTTATACACTAATCAATTTGTCTGAAAAATAGATAGCTTAACTGACAATGAAAATATTTAGCTGCAGTCATTCCTCTGTTTCACCTGAGCTGTGGCTTCCCTTGGTATGCAGATATATTGGAGATGTGGCACTAGATACCATATTTCACTTGTTTACAGGTTTTAAACGTTGACCGTTCGTATGAGGATCAGCGCCCAGTGAGTGTTATTAAGTAAGTGATCATGGCCATCGTGCCCCGCGTGAATAAAAAAACTTCTCAGTCCAGTTGTTTGGCTAGTGGGTAGGGTTTCCAGTAAGTGTGTTTAGCTGTGGAGAGCTGCTTCCCCTCTTCCCGCCGCATGTTTTCTAGGCTGCAGAGTGGAGGACAGAGAGGGCTTTTTGTGTCTGCAGCCAAGTTCAATCAGCCATACATACTGTAGGCTGGTATTTGGTAGGCCACTCCTTAGACCGGCCAATGAGCTGCTGCCTCAAGTGTCCCTCTGAACCACAGAGAGTCCAAGGTCAGGTTACCAAATTCAATCTGAGGACATGCTCAGGCCATTCACGTCATATGTAAAGAAAAGGGTCGCTTCAGTGAGCCTGGCAAAGCGACTAGTAACTGCAACTGTCAGGGCGTAGTAATCAAAGCTACAACTCTCAAAAGGGCTTTGCGGTAGTTCATAACTCATAGTCCTTTCATTAAACACTAATTTCATTTACTTCCAGCTACCACTGACTTTATTCATTACTGCGAATTACTTATTAAACTCCCAGATAGGTGCGTTTTGTTAATGTTTGTCTCGTACACATGAAAAAGCTAAATATTCAAAACTTTCCCAAATAATTTAGAAGGTCCAGCGTGTGAGATTTAGGGGGCTCTATTTGCAGAATCTGGAATAAATGTATTATTGTGTTAATATATATGCATCACTATGTTTTCAACTCGCCCTTGGTGTTCCCCTCCTTCTTGCCCAAAGTCAGCTGGGGTAGGCTCCACCGTGGTCCTTCCCCTGAAGAGAAGCGGTCCTTCCCCTGAAGAGAACAGATAACGGAACATTGTTTTCATGAGTGTATAATCACCTGAAAGTAACAGTTGTGATGTTTTTGTTACATTAGATAAGTCTTTTAAGACACAGCAGGTCACCGTGTTGAACCACTGTCTTCGTGGAGTATATGAGTACTGATAAACGCTGACTTTAGATGGGACTCTTTACGTTTGCGTTCTGTGGCCACGGTTGATTCTCCTAGCGTAGGGTGAGGCGAGGGCGTCGCATTCAGCAACTCCACAGTTAGATGCCACCATATGCTATCCTACAGGCTGAAGTTAGCAGAGTCACCACGGCAGACTTTCCCAAATGAATGAAAATGATCTCACTTCATGATGTGATGTAGTGCTTGCGTACAGAACGCCGCTATAACAGACGCGTGACTTATCTGCAAAAGAGTTGTAACACTCGGTGGCACTACGGGAAGTGTACTGTCAGCTTGGTGTATCAGGATCATATTGAGTGTGAAGAGGCAAAAGGGTCAGCAATAGTAAAGTGGTGCTTTCCTCACATAATATAATATCATAAATATGGTTTTCCAGCTGTGACTACATCTTTGGAGCTGGAGGTCTGCCAAAAATCTGACAGCACTTACAGCCACATTACCCAAATCCTACTGTTAAACGTGAATTTCAAATTATTGCACAACATAGCGCTTGCTTGCACGATATTGTCACTGCTTCGCTTGCAAATCTCTCAACAACAGCTCACTCACAAGAGCTCAGCTTCTTTCTAGTGTATGGAGGAACGGAAGGGTGGATGACAGGGCACTTCCTGTGTTGCGGTAACTTCACCTCAGATCTATGAAATGTTGAAACAGACACGCAGTTCCTCTTAACCATTTAGAAATAAATGGTTTGTATTGTCACAGAATATCCTCCCCTTGGGTGCCCCTGACACATGACATGACCCCAGCCGCGTAATGCTCAGAGAAGTATGCCCTTTATTCTTTCTCAATGTAAGCTAAACCTCACACACACACACACAAATATCAAAGTTTTTTTTTAGAAAATGATGGAGAAGGGCAGAAGAAAAGGATGAATATATTCCACCCGTGTGGCTGTTGTGCGTGCGACGGCTCCGTGTGATTTGATTTGAGCAAAGAACCCAGCGGGATCATATGACACTAATTTACAGTAGTTGACACGGCTGGTTATCTGTGAACTGTTTGGTTCAAATGAAATGGCTCCATTTAAAGAGATCAAAATAACTTCCCACAAAACACTTTCAACTGCTGCAGTCACCTCTTCCTTTTCACTGCAGACTATCGAAGGGCTTTCATGTATTTTTCTACTGTTAAACCACTAAAATCATATGAATTCAAACCAGTGTGACAGCCTGGAGAGCGCACACATTCAGGAAGTTAGAAGTTAGACGTATACCAGTCTTGTGTCTGTGCTTTAGAGCCATAGCTTGACATTTTTGGGAAATACACTTATTTGCGAAGAGTTAGACGCAGAGATTGATCACACACTCCAAAAAATGCTCCAGCCTCTTCCAAACAGTTGATCCGACCACTGAAGATTTCTGTGCAAAAACAGACAAAAGAGAGCAGAATGTCAGGCAACACATGGTTCACAGTGATTTGAAGCAGTAATCGGATTACTGAATCAGATTACTGATTACTGAAATAAAATAAATCTATCTATGCTCAATGTACAGAAGTCCAGAAAAAAGCCATGACCAAAAAATGTGCTTGAAAATGAACACTGAAGAGAACTAATTAAAACTCTGTCAACTAATGACTTAAAGTGTAGCCTCTCCAAAGTACAGCCCTTGCTCTGAATAACAATGAATGTGGATTGGCAATTTAATTTCCAAAATGGTGGGCAAAATGTCCAATGAAAAAGAAAATTTGCATCTGATTTACATTTATGTTATAAATTTAGCTCCTATCAAATGAAAATGCAATGGAGACTTGTATTTTTTTTTTTAATTATGACAGCCTTTTTCAGGCTGGAGCTCCTCTTGCACGAGCTCTTATCCCCAACACTTAACAACAATGAAGATAAAGCCAATTTACACTATTGAACAGCAAACATCAAGCACAAACAGATATTTTTCTCTTCTTTTTCTTGCTTTTCGAGCTTTATGTCGTTAACACAGGGGCTAACAAATGGCCAATAAAGGTGCTGTGGTTATTAATGTTACCAACATCCCCGTTTGTTTAGAGTACACCTGGTCTCCCACTTCAAGCTGTAGAGCCATGCGTGCCATTAGAGGCTGTCTTGTGGCTTCCATCTGGATGGCTGTACGCGCTAACCATCTGCAATCCATTCTTCATAAGTTGCAGTCACATTGGTCTGCTTGAAGAATTATGGACAGAGGAGCTGAAGTAATAGACTCCTTTGACTGGAGCAGTGAAAAAAAAAACCTGCTGATGATCGACAGAGATTAAATCACACACCACTTTAAATACAGTGGCTGCTGTTCTCTTCGTTTTTTCCAGATGAACCAAATACACGGCACCATGGTGAGTTTGCTGAAACTGATTTCAATCCATGAGTGTAATCGGATTTGTAACTCCTGGAAATATGTCATTAGAAGTCATCAGTTACAAGTCAGGCAGACTGGATGCCAGATTACAGTAACTATGGAAACAGATACATGAGCTGCTCAATCTGATGAATTTACAAGAATGTAGATGTGGCCCAAACCTGTGGGCACTGACTGATGCTTGACCTCCCTCACAGGGCCTGCTGTAGGCATGAAGTAGGTATACAGTTACAGTTGTTTAAGGCCACAACCACTAGAGGGGGCCACACGATCAGTCTGATCGTCTGTTATCTTATAGCATGATAACAATAAGCAAACATTCAGGTGGAGGATGCTGAAGACTTTCTTAATGATGTTTGATGGTGGTGAAAGGATATCTGTAGTCACAGCAGTCCATAGCTGTTGTTTTTGTACAACACTTCTTATTTATATACAATTTATTTGGAATATTTTTCACTGTTGGATTATATTTTGTTTTTATTGGTGTTTATTTGCCATTGTTTTAACTTTGGTGCTGCTTTTATAGTTTAAATAATTTATTAATAATTTATTAATATTATTATTATTTTTTTTGGGGGGGGGGGGGGTAACTGATCTCTCCAATTTTTTATATATATATTTTTTAGATTTTTGTATTAGATTCATCTCTCTTGTGTGGTAGCCGGACACTTCTAACCAATTCCAGTCAGGTCGACAATAAAATGCATCTTTTGTCCTCATGTTCATTACATCACAATCTTAGATGCAGGTTTTCCTTCGAATATCTGCAGAATGTCCTAATTTGTTTGTCTGCCTGGATTTACTACCTTTTTACAGACAAAGTGTTTCGCCTGGCATAGATGTCCACCATCAGCATCGGAAGCAGCATTATGTTTGATACTGATAGGTTTTTGTTCGATATGTTCCGACTTTGTTGTATTTGATTGTCTGCCCTCCCAGTTTGGGTGAATTAATCCCTTAAAGGTGCATTTTGTTTTGCACGACGGAGCCAATTTACAGTAAAAACAGCTTTATTAATATATATTTAGAAAAGCAAACATATCAACGAACAAGCATGTTTCAGTGTACACAATGATAGGCGTCCTTTTAGATGTATATTCACATTGATTTTCTGAGCTGTTATCAACATTTATCAACACAGTAAAGGCTCTGATAAACCCACTCTACATTATCTGCCCAGGACCAAAGGAAGCATCTAACCGTGTTAAGATCAAGATTCATGTTTCATTCATTCATGTTTCTCATGAATTAAAGGAATGTGCGTGCATCACTTAGACTGCAACTTTATATGACAGTGAAACAGCTGTTTTTTTTCTTTTCTTTTTAACATTACCACCACCTGCAGCAATAACAACCACCACCCATTACCTGGGTGTCATCTTTTTTTTTTTTTTTTTTTGCTTATTAACTTTGTCACTACAGAGGGAATAACAAATGGCCAATGAAGGTGCTGTGGTGATTGCTATTATCAAAAATCCAGGTGTTTGCTCGGAGCCTCATGTACACCTGGTCTCCCACTTCAAGCTGTAAAGTCATGCCATTGGTTGCGGTCTCGTGACGGTTTCCAGCTGGATGGTTGTATACAGTAACCATCTGCTCTCCATTCTTCATCAGTCGCAGTCCCATGGGTCTAGTAGATATATTATGGCCAGAGAAGCTGAAGTAATAGACTCCTTTGACTGGAGCAGTGAAAATACCTGTGGATGATCAACAGGGAGAATTGCATCATACACCAAGTCTGCATCCAAACACATCTCCATACAGAAATAGCAACAATTGATCCTCAAATGAAAATTTGTCTCTTTTCCCTCACCCTCATCATCTGTTATCCATAAATCCAAATAGAGAACTAAGACTTTTAGTGTGATTGGAGCCTATGAATACACACAGTTATGGCTTACCTGTTGCAGGGTTATAGGAGCCTGTGTTTGAGTAGACGTTCTTGTAGGTCAGTGTGATCTCTGTGTTGAATGGTCCAATATTTCCAACATTGCCGATATATGCTCCAAATGCCACCCGCTTACCTTGAAAGGTTACATGAACAGTTTTTCAACTGAGCGACACATACACAAAGACAGAAACAAAATCTATAACTTCGTTACGTCATGTCCTTACCTCGGACCTCTGCCCTCAGATCCTCCAGTTGTTTCTCAGTGTTTCTCAGTTTGGCTTCCAGTTCTCTTAAGATGAGGATTAGCTGGCAGTCGGTTTTCTGGCACCCTGTTATGTTATCAGCACAAACACGTGTTGGCTCAGTCTGGGAAAGCTTTGTGCTATTGAATTCTCCTTCTCTGTGATCCGGCTGTATCGACTGACCCTCAACCACACTAAAGTGGAAGAGGGATAAAGTCAGCAAAGCCACTGAGATCTTCATCTTTCTTACTTCTGTCTGCATTGATCAACTATCCCCACTCTGCTTTATATACCACACAAAGAAGGAAATACCTTTTAAATTTACCAGAAAATGACAATGTTTTCTTCTGATTAGAACAAACAGTCATATCTTATCAGGGATATGGTAATGAAGTAGCTATCCAAAGGTTTCTTTTATTGTCCACCACCTTAAATAGATAGATAGATTTCTCTCTTTATGTAGCTTGCTCTTGTTTTGGTGCATGACCACTAAAATAAATCTCCTACTGTTCTCTGAACTTTTATAGCATTTATGGTTTAGCTTTATGGTAGTTCAAGATAAGGCACAACAGAAAAACAAGTTATAAAACAAACGATACACAAGTACGCAAAGATAAGACTGTACACAAGGAACATGTTTGTTACAAAGTGAAGGCTGGTGCTTGATATTGAGTGCAGCATGTGATTTGTAAGTATACATATGGACAAAATGAAACAAAGATTTTCATGTTGGTCAACTTTTGGTTTAAATAATAAACATAGTTGTGCTAGAAATATGGAGGTTGGCAGTCATGCTCTTATTAAGTATTTTTTGGACACTAACTGGAAAAGTTCCAGGTTAGACACCAACTATTCTCACTGTTTTATTGAGTGGTCAGTTCTTCTAATAAGTTGCAACGCCAGTGTTGTCTCAGCGTGAAACTCTGTTGGCGGTCCTTGAGTTCGCTGCCCATCACAGTGGAAACAGTGACAGAGACGGTGGAGACAAACTGGGAGGCTGGAGTGGGCAGAGAGGGGACTGACACTGGCACAGGTTCTGCGTACAGGTCAGCCCAACACCTTTATGCTTCACCCTCCAAACACAGACTGACTGCCTCTTTTGTATAGAGTGCCTACTCAAATAATCATTTGCCGAGTTCCATAAATATTTACATAAAGCCCCTAACCGTAAATGTACAGTATTATATAACTGTATACATATCTTGCATAAATACACTTGCACAGTACAACTGGACTCCCCTCCATCCACTCATGAAACTAAGTGTTGTGTGGGCTCCCGGGAATTCTTTTGCCTGAACACCAGAGAAGGAAAACAGCCAGAGGTACGCTAGTGCATGAGAGAGAATATTATTTATTTATTTATTTATTTAGTATACTCTCAATTAGCAAACATTTTGCTACTGTCATAATCAGTACATTATTATCTCATTATTTGTTCATCCACATGTGAATATAAATGAAGCAGCCCTTGCTGTGAGAGCAAACCGTACACTCAATCCTCAAAAACATGTTAAAATATCTCGTTTATACACACGTGTACTCACATATGTCAAAGATTTACGTATTTTATTATGAATGCACATGATTAGCCATTTTCATCAAGTGCCAATATTTACCATTAACCAGAGTAAGAGCAACTTGTCATCATCTATGCAGTCAGAGAAGTCTCATTGCTTCCTGACTGAATTTTTCAAATACTTCTCTCCACAACCTCCCCCACACCTTACTTTTGTTCTGGGTCCTTTGAATTGAGAGTTAATGGCCTCCCCACAACATTTAACCAGATCTAGGTAAGTGGAACTTTTATTTACATTTTTTAAAAAGACCTCTGTTACCTCTGTTTGTGTTGATCAGCTCTCACATTACTGGTTTATATGACATACGAAGGAGGAAATGTTCCTGCATGTACCAAAGGGTAAAAACTGGTCTGTCCATCAGCTAAAAACATGTAAACAGGCCCTCGCTGTGAGAGTGAAATGCCATATACACTTAATCCTTCATTAAAATGCTGTGTGTGTTTATTTAAGCCGTGCACTCATTAAGATCATGCTCGGCAACCTTTCAAACCTCAGCGTGGAATTCACGAGGGCTGTCCTTCTAGCCCGCTTGTTTGGCAACTGGAGGGGCGTATCGAACTGGTTGCCCTTCTCTACGTCCATGTCGAAAGCATCAGTTCTGTTAAAATGATGATACTTAAGTTTCTGTATCTTTAACAATGCATCTCTTTTAATACCCAAGTCATTTTTAACTAACTCACTCATAACCTTTCGGTTTAAAGGTTTTTTGCCAACCTGCACACAAAGCAATTCGTCAAAAGTCTTGAAAGGGTTACAAAGCCATTTAATAAATGGACTAATAATTTGAAAACTGTATCTTTACTTAGGTTGACAGAAGTCAGTCATTTCCAGAAAGAAATGAATAATACAACATTTCAAGAATGGTACAGACAAGAAAGGTTTTTTTCAGATACTTTTTAAATTTTCAAACGGTTCAAAGAAATACAGTATAAACCCTTAAAATAATGGTATTGTTATGAGACCAGCCTACTATTCAGAACTGCCATTTTAATCATTTATAAAGTTGAAAGAAAAATCATTAATCGATTGTAAACGAATCACCAATCCTACACAAGTGATGAATGACAAAGTTTTAAGTAAAATAAAATCAAAGAAATCATTTTCAGTGACTGACAATGACCACAATGTGAAGGAAAGTTAAATTTTTTAATTTATACATATGTTAAGTGAAATTGATTTTTTTTCTTATGGCAACTGATTGACAAAAAATTATTCATTCAGCATTAAACACACAAAAGATATTTATTCTATCTTGATTATTTCATTTGTCTTTTATTGTAACATCACCACCAATACCTGTTTTTTTGTCTTTTGTTAAAGCCGGCTCTTTTTTTTTTAAACTCTGATTGACTTACAGAGCCGATATCAAAAAGCCAGTGAAGGTGGTGTGGTGACTGCCATTATCAAAAATCCAGGTGTTTTTCCAGAGTCTCATGTACACCTGGTCTCCCACTTCAAGCTGTAAAGTCATGCCATTGGTTGCGGTCTCCCCGTGGTGTCCAGCTGGATGGTTGTAAACCATAGTCGTCTGCTCTCCATTCTTCATCAGTTGCAGTCCCATGGGTCTCGTTGATACATTATGGCCAGAGAAGTTGAAGTAATAGACTCCTTTGACTGGAGCAGTGAAAATACCTGTGGATGATCAACAGAGAGAGTATCACTGTACAGTAGCTGTTTCTATTTTATCCAGATAAATCCATATATCTATGATTATGCATCATTATGGTTTACCTGTTCCAGGGTTGTATGAGCCTGTGTTTGAGAAGACAATCTTGTAGACCAGTGTGATGTCGGTGTTGAACGGTCCAACATTTCCAACATTGCCAAGAACTGCTCCAAATGCCACAGCGTAATCTTGAAAAGTTGCAAACAGGATCTTATTCAAGTGTTTATTTTATTTGCCTAAACATGGAACAACCTGAAAACAACACACACACACAAAGACAGAATCAAAATATACAGTATAGCTTATTTACATTTAACTCTTACCTTGAGAGATTCTTTTTCACTCCTGTATTGTGAACTGGCTGCTGGACCTCGGCTACAGCAACGCAGAAGAGAAAGAAAGTCAACAAAGCCACCAAGGTCTTCATTTCGGATAGCTTCTGCTTGTCTTGATCAGCTCTCCGAGCACGCCTTTATATGAATATACGCAGATGGTTTGTCCAGGAAGAAGGAAATGTTAAAGTATCAGTTACTGTCACACAAGATTGTTGTTTGTTTGTTTTTTGTGATCCAAAAAATACAAAAATCAAAACAAGGAGGATACTATTTGCCTTTAAATCTAAGCCATCCATCCACCCATCCATCATCCATCCATCCATTTTTTTTCTGCTTACTTGGGTCAGGTCATGGTAGCAGCAGGTTTAGCAGAGTGCTCCAGATGTCCTTCTCCCCAGCAACATCTAACACTGAGCCAGCCACTCGGCGGAAGAAGCTCATTTCTGCTGCTTGTATCCACTTTAAATCTGCCTTTAAAATAAAACCTATTTAAAGGTCTAGTGTGCAGGATTTAGCGGGCTCTAGTGCAGTAGTTGCAGCTTGCAACCCCTTCGTATCATCCTTTTCCTTTATAGCATGAAAAGATATGAAATGTGTTGGCCACGAGGCAGCATCTAGAGCTGTTGTTTAGTTTGTCCATTCTGGGCCACTGTAGTTCAACATGGCGGACTCCATGGAAAAGGTCCCGTGGCATCATCTACAATATAAAAGACTAATTCTAGGGCAACAAATGTGTAATTGTTCTTACTTTAATTTGATTCTATACAAATGAAAACATAGTTATGCATATTATATTCTACTTGTGTCGTGGTAATGGTAATATAACAACACAAAGCAAAAGAATGAGAAAAAAATAAAGCTCACGAGGAAGATAAGGATTTGAGCCAACAGTCATAAAGCTGCTCTTTGAGAGTAAGTCAAGACATGTGCATTATCTGATTTCTGATTTATTCTGATTTATCCAGAAGCGTTGCCTTGCTTCCTGCAGGAGTCAGATTGTGTACAAGTGTGGATGAGTCACTCTGGTCTTGGAGGGAACAGCGAAGAAAAGACCTCACATATCCACAGACTGAAATAGACTAAATGCTCTGCGTCTGCCTCTCTCATTGCACACTGAGTGGGAGGACACAGCAGACACACAGAGGTGCTCTCAGCTTCCACACATTCATCCAACGTCTTCTTTTAATTTTCAGCCCATGCATTCACACACTTGAGCCTGTGAATGAGGTGTGTGTGATGTGCGTGCATGCGTTCCATGTCCACGGTTGTTTCTGCCAGGCTTTGTGTTCCTTTCCTGGACAGGCAAAGCACAAGATGTACAAAGGCTGGATACAAAACTGAATTTTTCCTCCCGGATCTGTCTGCTGTATGTTTTCTGCTCACAAGAGGGCAGGCTGACCACGCTGACTGAGAGAGAACAGGCTATCCATATGTAAAATGTACTGTATGTAGATACTGATACATACATTTTGGGATCATATGATTTTTTACCAGTATAAATGACCTATACATAAAATCATGCAGATCAATACGAAATGTTATTAAATCTGATGATATGATACTTTAAAATCACAGCTATAAATCCTGGTCCTAGAAAGCTTTTTGAAAGTATTTCAATAATATGTTATTAATAAAAAATATATATAATATGAATACACTTTAAATGAGGAGCACAAAGCGCTCAACTGAAGACAGACATAATCTGTCTCTCTGATGAAAATGAGAAATGCACTCATAGGAAGACTCGATTTGACCCTGTTAAAATGAACTTGCAGACCCCTGAGGCCTCTCTGTAAAGAGTTAAAAGTTGAGTAATCACCTAGGATCTGGGGCCAAGATTTAAGATTTAAAAGCAAGATATGTACATTTTCTAGATCAAAAGTTGTATCAAAAGTTTGCAAACTTTTGTTACTTGTCAGACTCTTCCACACCAGCCTGTAAGATAATACCTGAACACAGCAAAAGACATTTAATACTGATAGCCTGTTGGCCAGGTGGACTCGGTGTGTTTCCAGTTACCTGGCTCAGTTGCCACATTATTAACAGTAACATTTAATAGTTTCCTGTAAATGGAATGTCACCGGGGCAGATTTTGTTCTCAGCTGCAACTTGAACACACAACAGAAGAAGATCAAGAAGATATTTCCGACGAGCAGACAGAAATATCCCCCTGGCTTTGTTCGGCTTGCCTCACAGACAGGCGGGCTTCTCTCACTGGAGCCACCAGGAGCTCAAACAAAAGCTGCCTTTGTCTTTTAAATTGTCAATCATCTAAGAATAAAGTTGACATCACAGGTATGGCCAGCTGAGCTATTTCTGTGCCCCTCTCTGTTTGATATTGTTAGTGTGTTAATTTCATTTCTATGCATCTCTGTTTGTCCTGTTGGCACATATGAACTTTGTTTGATATATCTATGGAAATTGTATCAGGGTATTACTCTAAATCACTCTGTTGTTCCTAGGCATGACAAGAACTCTCCAGCAAACCAATACGGATATCCTCTGCGGCCCCGCATGACCGGCATTGCATTGTACTTACATGGAGATGTTTTCAGGACAGATTCCTCTCCACAAGATGACTAAATATATTGAAAAGGATTTGCTAACAAAGAAAAGTGTCCCATCAGCCTGTGGGAGACGAGGTTGATCCAAACATGTATCTCAAGGCAGCCTGCAGTGAAATCCCCGTGCCCAGGCAGAGAGGGGGGCCGAGGCTGGAGCGTTGCCCCAGTTCCATCCAGCAGAGGCTGGGGACAGGAACCAGAGCGTACCCCTCAAGCCCAACCAGCTGCCTTCCAGGAGGCTTTGAACCGAGCAGACCTCGAGAGCGGCAGAGTTTGGAGGAGCTCCTACATGTACACAGCCATTTGTTTCAGGCGTCCGTCCAGCATAGTTCCAGCATGGTCTACAGGTAGGATAGAATTGTGCATGTACTTAGACGCATTTAGTCCATTCGTACCATGCAGCATTGTTGCATGCACTGTACTTAATGGGAGATTTATAGCACCCATATTTTAGATGTTGAATGAATGGCAACTTTTTTTTTTTTTTTTATCTGCTCAGGGGTAAACATGAATTTAGTCTAAACCAAATCAGGGTATCAGCAGCTTGTTTTTCAATTCATTTTTGATTTGTCTTATTTATAAACCACTGGAAGTAAGGATTAAAGTTTAACTCCGCTCAGCCTCCCTATCCTGTTAAATACCTAATGCTTTCATCATCTCCTGATAAGGAAGAGTCCTAGAAGCACCGGCGTTAATTCCCCTCCGCAATTAGACTTGACGTTTAAGGCACATGCCATCGTAACACACACAGCTATGTCTTCAGTGGCTCTGGCAGGTTTCAGTTTGTGTCTGAGGATTTGAATAAGTAACAAAGTGCAGGACTAACGTTTGATTGTCACAGCAAAGCAGAAAGAGAGTGGGCAGTCAGCAGTGATGATCTGTTGAATGGAGCCGAATCTTTTAGAATTTCTGTGTGTTGTTTTGGAAATGTTTGGACAATTTTTTTCAGAAATATCATGTGTCACAGTCCAGTGACATTGATGCTCTGCTGGGTTGACAATATATTGCATATGATACCAAATCAAAATGTGGCATGAAGAATATTACTATATCACTCCACATTTCAAGATACTTTAAGCCTCACTAAGCTCATGGTTACCCTTTGTACTGTATATACAGTAGTTTATCATCCGTATAGCAAATAAGACTGTTAATATGTCATGCCCCAATTGTAATTTTATTAAAGCGTAAAGTAATTTTATTTATTTTACTGTGAACTGAATCTTTTCCCCAGCGTGTTTAAGACGAGCTGTTACCCTAGGCAAGTTTTGTCTTAATGACGCAATGCATAAAGGTTAAAACACAAGTTAGCTCGTAAGCCATTTATCGCGTGTTCTTCTTTATTTGTTGGATCCATATTTGCTGGGTCCTCAAGCACAGATAGTCTTCCTGACGTCTTCAAGGTTGAAATTCTGCAGGTACACAAACACTTAATCAATACTGAATCCACGAGTGCTTCGCCGTTTGAAACAAGCAGCTGTGCATCCACTTCCTTCTGTCATGCAGCATGCCCACCACGAGATCATATGCCTGCTGGGGCAGACACATAAGGTCAGTAGGCATCTGCAGGGGTTGTCACAATAAAGATGTCAGCTTTCATCAGGGTCACTATGTTCAGCGGTTTCAAAATGAGATGAAGTCATGGCAGGAGCTGGCCTGATAATGGCGGCGATGGCGGTTAACGGAAATGTCATCACGGCAGCGAAAAAATGATTATGATATGACGTCACAATAAGCGGGTGACAAAATTGATGGCTTCGGTGCTGATGATGAAGCACAGACTTGGCGTTGGTGGTGATGACCTTGCATTTTCATGCAGGGTCCCTCTCATAATATCCCCTCCGCCTCAGTATTTCATGCACGTTTGCTGGCTCGGAGTAAAAATTTGTAACACTTGATAGTTGTAACCGTTTTGCATACACCGAGTCAGTAGCACCCTATTAAGGCGAGATTAAACAACCAATTCTTCTTCTGTGGTGTTGGACGCGCAGTGCATCACAATGATTTGCGCTCACAGGTCTAATCTGCAGCACGGGGGGTGGGGTGGGGGGGGGACACTCACCGTGGAGTGAGGCAGGGTGTCATGTTAAACGATTATTTAGAAAGGAGAGACGGGAGAGGCGGGTGGAGGGGAAGGCGGTAAGAGACAGGCAGAAAATGTGAGCAACAGGGGAATGCAGGGAGAATTTGCACACGGAGGATGCAATGATCAGGCAGCGAGCGGGGCGAGAGTGGGACTGCTGCAGCAGTGACGTCACAGACAGCTTGGAAAGGTTTTCCCCATCATTATCTCTCATTTTCTCAACAGGAGGCTGGTGCTGATAAGCAAAACTATCTATTAGACACCGAGCAGCCCTTTGAACATGAGAGTAAAATGGGCAACACAAAAATCTTTTATAGGGCTGTGATTATTTGACGTGGAATCTCGTGTTGCTGGGAGCTTTATTTAGATGGCAGCGGCTATTATGTGCTCCGCGTAAATAGATGCAGTGTTTTGGAGGAACAAAAGGCAGCACTATCAAGCTAACGCACTGTGGGAAATCCAGGGTTAGGTTAGAGATGCCCTGACCGCGGTCCCTCGTCCGTTTCAACATCTGCACACTCACCGTATGGAGGCTTGCGTCTCGGCAACAAAGTTTCAGCACTCTATATTAGGGTCCTCGCTGGAGCAATTAAAGCAGAGCGATTTGCCTCGAGGCAACAACGTTATCGCCCCTTTGGGGATTCCAGCCGAGAATGTAAGATCTAGTTGACGCTTTTGACTGACATACTTTTAAATGGGATCGACGGGGAGGAAGTTGTAGCCTTGGAGGTGCTGGTGACATTAGAGGGATGTTTTTGCAACTTTGTCCAACGGCGCAGCTACCTCTCTCCAGAGCATCAGAGAACGACATGGTCAAGCCAAAACAGGCTTTGCCGGCAGGCAACGAGCGATGCAGAAACAGCATCACAGTAGAGCTTACATGGAAAGATTTTCTAAAAGGTTTTAAGATTTTAAGGTGGACTCGAGGTGCTGATTTCTCTGACTGATGCGAGAATGACTTGAAGTTTACTCGATGAGGCAGTCCTGCGGGGGCTGTAAAAACAGTTGTATGGTTGTGTGATGTCTTCTGCGGTTCTGGAGGGAAATTTCCAAAGTATGCAAAAATAACTCCAATGATGTCATCTGGGTTATTTTTGCATACTTTGGAAATTTCAGCTTAGACTTTGAGACCTCAAATCCCTAACAGAAATCCTTTATAACTCAGAGCAGGAGTTTAAGAGACAAAGGCATTTACCAACCCTTCATAGTCTGTTTTTGAATCTCGACTCATGCTCGGGACTACAAGCGAGAGTACCTCAGCCTATGTTGTGTTGATACATTAGATTTCATGACACTACATGTATTTTTCTTTTCTATAGAAACCTGACCAACCATTCCGACCATTCTCACCCTGCAACTGCTCCTGCCAACCCAGAAGCAAACCTTGGCGTCGAAAAATGCAGTGGGCACCGCTGAACTGATCTTTACAAGTGCCGGCTGCTATCAGACACAATCACAAGGATATAAATAAAACTGCATTGGCCTCGAGGTTTGGGGATGTACAATGAACCATGAAGTCCTGCATTGTCACATTACTGTTCAGTGGGGGAGGAAAGATAAGATGCTGCGCTGCCTGAATGCTGGTTTATGGCTTTATTTCGCTGTTCCGCTTACGGTAACATCTGCTGCGAGATGTCAGCGTCCGTCTCTGTTGGTTCTTCTCTGAGACCTCAGCGAACCGCGGCGCAAAAAACACGAGTCGCTGTTATTCCGTTTATGCACGGGTCAAGGATCGGAAGTTAGCGCTCATTACGTGATTGTAAAGGTTACTGCAGCGTAAAGAGGGCACGCACTGTAATGGCAGACAACAGAAAGAAGGTGCAGCAAATAAAGTGAAGAGTGCCTGTGGTATTCACATGTAGGTTACTGTTATCAGGCGTCACATGTCACCACAGCACCCTGCCCGAGGTGGATTTCTTTAAGTAAATGAACACACACATCCCTTGACTTCCATTCAGAGTATACATCTATCTCTCTTCCTCCCTCTCTCTCTCTCTCTCTGAGTGTGTGGCGCCATAGTGGAAAACACTGCAGTTCTTTCAGCCCAGTCAGTCAGTCAGAGCCGGTAGCCTATACACACTGTCTCTCTGCCTCATTCAGCGCCTGGCTCACTCTCTCTACGCTCAACACTCGCTGCTTTTCGCCTCCTCACTGCATCTGTCCTCTTCTCCCCGAAGAGAGGTACCATGCATCCTCCCTTCTCCTCCTCTTCCTCCTCCTCCTCCTCCTCCTCTCCGCTTGTCTGTTACCATTCCAGGGTCCCTTTATCAAACAGAGCATTCTTGCTGCAAACCCGAGGACCATAAAAGCTGTTCTACTACCGCGCTCGAGGACTTTGGAGACGGGACAAGGCTGTTTGCCAGATCTGAGGACAGCTGGTGAGGACGCTGCTGATGCTCCTGTCGGGATGCGGATCTCCGCGGGACCTCTGCTCGCTGTGTGACACCACTTGATTCCTCCCAAAGTTGCAGGAGGACACACACGTCAGTCAAGAATTTCGTTTTTCCGCCTCGTTCGTTGTTTCTCAGAGAACGCTGACAGCAGTGTGTGTAAGAACACTTTCTGTTTCCGCAAAGATTTTGTTGTGAGTGTGCGTGTGTGCGATGTGAAGCGAAAGCGAACGCAGCTGTCCAGCTGCTCATTTCTGACTGTAGAGTATTTATTTGCTTCTCTGTGAAAGCATGTTCCCTATTTTCAAGACGTGCGACAGGAGTGCGAGGGTGTCTGTGATTATGTGTGCGTACGTGTGTCCGGTGTCGAAAGACACAGTGCGGTGGTGCAGTGTTACTCTCCTCACTCCAGGTGTTTGACTAAAAGGCTTAGCCGCGGTTGGAGGGTGAGAAAGACTCCCCAGACGCCCACAACACCTGGCTGCACGACAAAACCTCCCAGACAAGCTAAAGAGAAGCGCGTGAAAGAGGCATTAGAAGTAGACTTTGTAATCAGAAAAGGACAGAAATAAGCAAGATACCAAATTTGAGGTGGGAATGTAAAAGTGCACAATACTTTATAAGTGGGGAAGATGAAACAGGACAGACACAGAAACAGAAAAACGAGATAGAAAAAGAAGAAAAGCTACGGCAGGGTTGCTCTTTTGCAAATTGCCACGTCGAAGCAGCTTAGAGACGTGCCCAGAAGACGATAAACTTGAGAAAACTGGAAGGAAAATGAAAATTTTTTTTCTGGTTTAGCGGGACATTTGCCTTTTCGCCGCACACCTTTAACCCTCACCCCTCTAACAACAACACTCCCGCTCCTCAAGTGCTCTTCAGGTGGGCGACTCTTTCGGCGAACTCTCATTCAGTACCTCTTTTCCTTCATCCTTCCCCCTCCATCTCCACCCTTTCTTATACTTTCAGGTGGAGTCAGACTGGCGCGGGATCGACATCTCAGCTCCTTACGCACCGACCAGGACTGCGCCACTGTTATGTCCGATCTTGACGTGACACCACATTGAGATTCTTCTCCTGAAGGAAGCTGAACAATTTCATGCGCCCATCGTTCCTGCCTGTGTTTTCCATATGAGATTCAGCAGCACCAGGCAGAACTGGCCTGGACCACTGACTTTCAACTCCACATAAGAACAACAAGGACAAAATCAAAGTTCCACAGTCAGAAAAAAACTGTTCAGTGCTTTAAGGACACAAACAAAGCCTTGTTTGTCTTGGCTCTAGTGGCCTTTGCCGACGACCATGCAGGTGTCCTTTGCGTGTACGGACCACGGGCTCAAGGCCCCGCGTAACGGTGAGCACAGCAAGCAGAACGCCACCAGCCCCAACACGGCCAGCCAGGCCCGCGCCCGCTTCCGCACCGTGGCCCTGATAGCTCGCAGCCTGGGCTCCTTCACCCATCGCTACCACCACAACCTCAAGGAGTCCACTGCCAAGCTCACCGGCATGAAGTACCGGTACGTAGACTAATGGTGGAGGCTGTGTGAGGAAGTAGAGTGAAGGAAGTAAGGAGGACGCGTTCCTCTGCTCACTGCTAGGCTGTGAAAACCTGCCACAAGTTTGAGTGAAAGAAAAGAATGAAATGAATATGAATGACGAGATGGGAGAGAGAGAGAGTGAGAAGAAAAATAAATTAACAGAGCCCTGATGGAAACAATGACGACGTATGAGCAGTGGCAGGTGATGAGTGGGATTGTGTGTCTGTGTAAAGATACAATGCAGACATTATTACAGATTTATTGGCAACTCTACATCATTTTCCCACAAATTAATAGTGTGTGTGTGTGTGTGGTGAACTAGTATCTGGGACAGTTCAGGGTTCTTGGAGTGCTTAGAGTTTCAAATATAAAATTTAATTGCTTGCAAGTGCAATTTGTAGATCAGTTAGACCAGTTTCCAAAAAAAAAAAAAAAACAAACATTAATTTCACTTGTCTGTAATTATTTACTCACTGGAAATACTCATTATTCTATCACAAGATGAAAGGATGAGTAAGTATAAAAAATTACCAGTCTTTGTGACAAGTGTTTCCATACTTATATCATTAAAATAAGATAATACAATGAATTATAATAACAATGTAAGTCACATCACATGGTTTGATGCAGTCCCGTCAACACGTACAAAAAGCTCAATGAAGCGGACCGCTTAGTGATGCTGTGAGTAAAATGTGTGTGTGTGTGTGTGTGTATATATATATATATATATATATATATATATATATATATATACACACACACATATATATGCAGAAAAATGGAAGTTGAAGTTAAATTGAAATAATGTTACCAATGAAAACATATAACTGAGATTATAGTGCACTCCACATAACTCAAGAAATGACACAATACTTTTTTGTGCATCTACAGCGCAACGCCTCAGTCTATCACAGCTGAGTTTGATCTTTGAGATCTCTTGTTCCGTGCCACCAGGATCAGTCTAAGACTCCGAGCGAGCCGCGCGCAGCTCTCGATAAGCGGCTGCGACCATACCAGTACGTTCTGGAAAAGTGTGACGAGCAGAGCCGTGCAGTAGAGCTCTCCATGTGTGTCTGTGTGGGAGTTGTAACAAGGCTGGGCCAAGTAAACAATGCTCTCTTATCTCAGTGAGTGGGCTCTTAACCCAGACCACAGGAGCAAAATAGTAGCTTTCACCTCACACTGTTAACTTACTGGAGAGGGTGACATCATCGCTTACAGTATCGGGATCAAGAGAGAGACGCGGGGAGTGAGGCTGAGAGAAAGAGGGGATGAAAGATGAAAGATGAAGATGAAAGAAAGAACAAAAATAAGAAATAATTAGAGATCCAGAGAGAGAGAGAGAGATAGAAAAATTGGGGCACGCGGGTCAGTTCACGAAAAAGAGGCAATTAGTAGAATCTCAGCAGATTGGATGAGGAGCAGCTAAATGTGATAAGTGTCTGCTTGTCACACAATCTCATCTCGTTTCCATAACAACATTGAAATGGCCAACTTCAATCTGTTCCCCAGCACCAAACAAGCGTGGTGACTCCATTGTGCTAACAGCGTTTACAAAAGATCCTTTTTCTATTAACTGAGAAAATGTTGAAAAATCGATCGCATTTTTTCCAGTTCCACCTTTATTTATTCACTTCTTTCAGATTTAGAGTCACAGCTTCCCCGTTGTTACGCTTCTGCTCTCCTCAGTGAGGAATTGATGCAGGAATGTAGCAGCACGGATGCAGGAGTGATGCACGGTGCATGGCTTCTTAAATATGTTTAGTGTTTGTTTTGGTTTGCAACACGAGGATTTGCTCATCCTTGTAGATCCCTCTGAAAACAGGTGGAGGATATTAGCTGTAAAGCTTCCTCCGAGCCGACAGCAAATCCCCTATTTTTACCACAGAGACGCAAATATTGGATGAAAAATCTCATCTGTCACATTCCCTCTCTGCTCCCTGTCTGTCTGTCTGATGCTCCTTGTTCCTCCCTTCCTCCGTGCTCAATCCCTCTCTCCCTCTTTTTTCCAAACCTCTGACTCCACGTGTGTTTGGGTAAAGTTGATACTTGTGTTGCTCTGGGCGATATCTGACAGGGAATCTCTTCTCCTCCTGAGCCGAGGCAAAGTCTGCGGCTGAGAACGAGAACGCTGAAGTTCTCTGCGCGCGATCACAAATGAAAATGTCTCTTCACAAAGGCGAAAGCGCGCGCGTGTTTGTGGGCGTACGCGTTGGCTCGGCGCGTGACATACATGAGCGCACGTATGTATGGTAAATGTGTGCGGTGCCGAGGCTCCGCGGTGGGAACATCTGAAGGCGTAGCATGTTGAAGCAGAAGATGTAGTGTGCAGTGCGAGCGAGCGAGCATAAACTAATAATACCACGATACGCAGCATTTTGGTTGTCATGGTGATCCAAATATAGTATAGCTCTACTTGTGGTGTCCCCTAGTTGCCACCTTCCAAGTCTGTTTGACCTATAATAATGATAATAATACACAAAGCCACAAACTGCAGACGCACACAGGCCAAAATATTTAATATAACAAAACCTGCAGTTGTTGTCGGCTTCATAAATTCTGCTGCCTATTTTTAGATCCCGGTAGGGAGCCCCTGGTCACCTGCATTGAAGTTCATAATGGTCATTAGGCAGCAGAAGGCTTTTTGACAGTCCAGGAGGTTTGGGGAAGATTGCGCATGGTTGGTTCAGAGCTGTGCTGTAGCTGGGCATACCAAAAAAAAAAAAAAATCCCTTCTGTTGGTTCCTTCAGATGCAGCTTATCAGCGGCCTGCAGAGCGAGAGAGACACTCTCTGCTGTGTATACATCTGTGTGTCGACAGCGTGAGGAATGCATAATGCTGTCATATTAAGTGTGCTTTTGGAATAGCCAGGAAATGTGGTTAATCTCAAGGTGGTCCAGACATACACACAGTTGAGATGAATGAAAGTTTCGGAGGAAACTGCTGGGCTTTCCGTCCGATTTGCTGGGGTGAAGCAGCCATCGGAGCAAATGTCATCCTTGCATTCATGGATGACTCCGCTGTGCCTCTGGCTTGATCCTTTTAATTAAAAACCTTTTCCTCTTTTGAGTCCCTCGATTTAATAACCCAATGGGCTGTCAGTCCTTGCAGCAAACACAATGGTGTAAGTGAGTTTTCCTTAACGCTATCATTTCTCCTAATTCACCTAAATAATTAAAAGCAGAGGATTTCTTCTGCTCGGATCTCAGAAAGTCTGAAAATTAAATGCGACTGATGACGTACAGGATATGATTGTCTAACCCTAGAGAAGACAACACAGAACAGTTCAGCTAGCTTGTTAGCTTGTTTAGCAAGGTGTGCCTGAAGAAGACCCTTACGGGGTCGAAACGTCGCCCGCAATATTTTTATTTCATATTTTATTTTATTTTATTCTAAAAAAACAAAAGTTTATTTAAAAAATGTAAAAAAAAAATTAAAGAAGCCTTATTTTTTAATTCTCATTTTTTTATTCACATTTTTCCTTTCCTCATTTTGGGAAAGCGTTTTTTGTCCGATACGGAGGGTGCCGTTGCCGCAATCCGGAGCAGCCTTTCCGGGACTGGGGATACGGGAGGCCTACCGGGTGGAGGGCCAACGCACCCTCCCTCCGTACCGGAGGGAGTACTCCCCACACCGTAACCCTAAACTCAGCTTGGTCATGGACAATTCCAGCAGTTTGGTGGGGAATAACAATTATTTGTACATATTTGGCATGAAGTCAGCAAGAAATCTGCATTTTTATACACCTCGAATCACTAAGTGTGTTTAGACAAAGTGTTTGGAGGCTTTGGTGTAGATTGGTGAAGATTACACATATATTTCTGCATAGCCGTAGTGGTGGATGGCCATCGATAAACTTTGGCACTTCTCTTATGCACCATAATAATTTGCCAGTAAGTGTGTGCCTGTGCAGGTACCTGTGTGCACATCCATGAGCGTTTGGAAGTGTGCATCCAGCGCTCTGAGTTGCTGCTATGTTTCTTCATCATGTTATATATCAAAGCCTTCAATAAGACAGATGTATTTTATGTTCTACCATCACTTACAGCACTGCTGTGTAGTTTTAATAATACGATCCAGGGTGTAGTACACCCTGAAGGGGTAACTGCAGGGCAGAATATCAAATAATCAGATAACCGTTACCTGAAATCTGAAGCTTTAAGGACGTGTTAATATTTTCTTTTACCGTAATCAAACATAGATAGTTGTTATCTATGTGTGAGATGTCCAAAGCAACAATTTCATCAAGGCGTACCAGTAAAAAGGAACAACACCTGAAAACATACGGTGACATACTTTCTATCAGTGCCGTGTGAAGATTTTCCAGTTATCACGTTCTGATTTCATGATGCTGAGCTCTCTTTGAAATCGTTCTGAATCAACCACTTCAGATCTGCCCACATGTTTTTCAATACAGGATCAACCCACAGGCCACTAGCTTCAATCATGTGTCCCTGCCTAAAAAAAAAAAAAAAAAAAATACTGTTATTGTGTGAGCACTTTACCCATCAGTCACTTGGGTTTTCCTCACATGATGTTTAAAAATTACATTTTGGAGATAGAAATGTCCAAAATTTCCTGAATAGCCCTCCGCGGCAAAGTAAAAATAATATAGTGTGTAGATGCAAAAGACTGCCTGTGTGGGTCCGCGCTGCATAAAACATGAAAAAAAAGTCGAAACAATGTGGACTTTGGCCCTGCGGAAAAACAAAGCAGAAAGTTGTGTCCAGACTCCACACACCTACACCTACACACCTACACACACACACACCCGATATGAACATCCTCATTGTGCAGGGCCCTGTAGGGAGCCTGCTGTCATTCCCTATTTCCTATTCTGTGTCATATAGAATGCTGTATCTGTAGAGGTCTGTCTTTGATCTGCTGAGACTCGGGGCTTGGACTTGCAACTCTGCAAGCCTCGGTCTGTTGCCAGTGTCTCTTGGTTTCTGTCTCTCTTTCTTGCTCCATGCCGCTCTCGCTCTCTCTCCTCTCCATCTTTTTCCCTTCTTCTGTCATCGGTGAAGATTCGGCTTCAGCTTCATCACCGATCCCACCCACCACCCCCACAGCAACTCTGCCGGAGCTTGTCTTTCATTCTTAATCTTTTTTTCGCCCCCCCCACAAAGTGCTTGATTTAACTTCCCTACTTCCCACCTACTCAGGCCTCGGCTTTGATGTAGTTAGACTATGACCCGCCTCTCTCCCCTGCATTGAATTATTTCGATACCAACAGCATGGCTGGCATCAGGAGAATGATGGGAACCGAGAGGTGGGTGTTATCTAATCCCCTCCACCTATGAAGGTTGGCTTGTGTGGGTTTGCTTAGTCTACGGTAATCCCCATGCGAGCGAGGAGTTTCGTCCGTTTACTCGCAACCTTGACAAAAGTGTGAGCTGACAAATATCGATTTGAGAAATCCAATATCAGGAAACAAGTCATAGGAGATTCCCCCGGTGTGACTGCAGACAGCATAACCATGTAGGTGCTTTCGAGGGAGAAACAAAACGGCATCCTCCCACAGCAAACGGTCATTCATCTCAAGATTTAAACACAGTAACTCCAGATGTTCATTTCATATTTTTATTGCAAACGGGGATCCACTAATAATAGAACGGGATACGTGCGGTAGCAGCTCGCAGGATGTTCATAAGTGGTGACAGGTTTGTGTGAGGGGGCGTCTTCAAATGACTCATTTGTCATTTTACTTCAAGGCTTCTTTTGGGCACCATCCAAGCATGAGGGGCCGAGACACACTCACTGGCTTGCAAAATTGTTTATGTGCAAGTTTGTATGGGCAAGTTGTCCTTTCCTCTGTGTGTTCAGTTTACCAATTACAAGCGAATATACGTATAAGACGCTTGTGTCTCTGCATCCAGGCGGCCCTATTTTTCCACGCGCGAGCACCCGTTTTCTCTTAATACAAAGTTATTAAAGGTCTTTCCTTTGTTGTAAATGACATGCAGTAATTCCCTGAGTCATTAGCTTCCTTTGCAGCGTGCCTCTGCTGGCTCCCACTTCCGAGACCTGGACAGATCTATTATTGCACTGAGGCAGGCTGTGTGGTTAATAATCAGGTATGGCCGATGCTGCTGCTTCCTGGCTCTCCAGAAAACACCGGGGGCAGGAATACAGCAGCGGGGTGGCATCTCTGCCTGCTGGACACGAGCTTTTGTTTTTCCTCCCATCATTAAGACAGACTGGATGCATTTAAAGCACTGCAAATTTAGCATTTGGAAAAATCCCACCCCCCCCCCCCCCAAAAAACAAAAACAAAACAAAGTTAGCGGCTTTTCGAGGGACAGCCAGCTGCAGGCTTGTTTACTGCGGAGACGGCGTGCGTGAGTGAGCAACTCCATACGTAGCAGTAGTATTGATGAAGACCCAAGCCAAGCGTATATATAATTTAAGGCAAGAAAGGGCGCGATGAACATTCATCATCATCAGTGCGGGTTGTCCTCAGTAAACCCCCGCCCGACCGATCACACACGGATTCAGTCAGTATCGCGCGCTTCTAACCTACAGTACAGCCCTTCCCCCACACTTTCATGGATCAGAGCTCCCACTCTATAATACATCAGAGAGACGGAGGATACAATATCAAACTCCTCCACCGTATCAGAGACAAGAACGCATCCCACGATTGGTGACTGCAGAGAGATCTGTCTTCTGTTTTTTTTTCCCTCTCTCCTGTTGTGTTATTATCAGTGCTTTAATTGTGCGATACGTCAAAGAATTTACACACATTTATCAAATCACTCAAATCGTTTGTAGCTCTGTAAACACTTCCATTTGTATGTTTTCCTTCCTTTATCTTGCTGGCTCCGCCTGACTGATGCGTCCCCGTGTCGAACACCTAATCGAATTGGCTGAGGGCGCAGTGAGATAGCACGGGCTCGGATTAGTCTGCCTCCGTCTTGACGGGGCATGCGCTATTAGTTGTCAGACACGGGAAAACGTCTGCTGGCGTTTCTTTTTTACGACCTCATTTGTTGTAATGAGTGAACGCCTGCAAAGTAGACCGTTGTTTCTATGTCAAGAACTACATATTTGGACATGTTTCCCTCCTCTCGAGATTGACGGGTGTTCGCGATAGCCGGCTTTGTGCATGCATGTGGCCTTGACGGCCCTGTCAAAGAAATATTTCTCAATTTGTCAGCGTTTGCTCCGAATCATTTCCCCCATCGGATGACAGTGGCTGCCTTTGCACGGGCTGTCAATCCCCCTGTCGCAGTTTTCTTTCTCTCGCCGCGGGAGGACACCTGTGGTGGCGGCATGGAGAACAATCTGCTCTTTGAGTTTCCCTCTCAGCTGGACCTAATGTGACACAGATTGTAAAAACGAGGGAACTGAGACTTGAGAGTTGAGGGTGGCAAGAACTCGTGATGTCTCAGTTTATCTTCCACGGTGTTAATGAGAGTCGAAAGTGCCGTATTACATTGCCACAGATCAGCTGGATCTAAATTAACTGTTATTGAGGAGTTATATATCAGGAGGTGCACCGCTGCTCAGTTAATAAGGAGAGGGATGAATTAAGGAAGCGGAGAGAGAAAGAGCGAATGCATCAGGAGCTTCATGTGATGCACTCTCTGTGCTTGAGAGTGAGCATGGTTGTCTGCATCTTGTGGGGAAGTCAAATAACAGGGAAAAAATAAGCCTCAGGACTGAAGTGCTCCCTGCTGTAAACGGATGTTGAATGCTCTGAGTGTAGGAAGAGGTAACCGAGTGAGGGATGACAGGGGACGAAGGGCAAGGGTTGTCAAAAAGTAGACATCAAACTTCTCACTGCCGCAGGTTATGAGTCGCACATTTTTCAGGGTCCATCGAGGCCCTTCGTCTTTTTCTCTTCTCGGAGAAGGCGGAATAAATCAAACCGTCCTCCCCGCTGTAATCTCTCAATTCTGACTCATGATTGCAGGTGTTATAAAGGTGACCTTCATTTGCAGTGATTCCCCCGCTCGATCAAACGCGAGAAACTACCCAGCTGCTGTTATCATTACAGCCTGCGTACTGCAATTTGCAATTGCCAAATTTTTTTTTTGCCCATATTTACAAGCTCCACAACACAAAACAAAACCGCTGCATGTTGTTTTCGATTCATTCTCGACTGTAAAAAGGAGCCTCGTGTGTTCAGTCACATTTGACTGATGACATCTTGATCCTAAACAACACTGGTTTTGTTAATCATGATCTGTTTTTCTTCATAGGAACCTGGGGAAATCTGGGTTGCGCGTCTCCTGTCTCGGGCTCGGTGAGTACATTTAATTAGCAACAGAGGCAAACGCCTGATGATTTCATAAGCACACGAGTACAAAGTCAGCTCATCTGTGCATGCACGCGAAGCCGCAACAATAGCCAAGCAGGAGGGGATAACAATTTTATTATATTATTACACCCTGTTCCATACCTCATGCATCTTTCATACATATGGGGAGAGGCAACACAAAGCTGTTTGCAGAGTCTTAATACTTTCCCTGTTAATATTTAATCAATAGCAGTGGTTTCAGCAAACAAGTTGCTCAATTATCACGCATATCCAATGCACACCAGAGTGTAAACACGTTCATTCATCTTGATGGAGCTGATTCATTTATTAAATCTCTTGTGTGTGTGTGTGAGAGAGAGCGAAAGAGTGAGAGAGAGAGATCCTGAATGCATGCTGGCCATATCTTTTATGTGCATGTGTGTATGTACTGTGCTGCAGCATGTGTGTGCCAAGACACTTGAAGGGGGTGTGTCTCTGAAGACAAAGTAACTTGATAAAGCAAAAGAAGGAGGCGGCGCTGCCCAGCAGACACTGAAGCACATCTAATAATGGAAAATCCGTGAATGATTTGTTAATCATCTTTGTAGTGATTTTTAAAAAAAGATTTTGCCACAGCACATTCAGCAGCAGGGACGAATCGCATGCTTCAGCTTCAAGGAATTCGTTTTAGGCATTCGCGTTTCGCAAGCTGCAGCCCGTGCAGTTGTGCCCTTGAGCAAACATCGATTCCTCGCTCTGCTTCTCAGTAGAGGAGAGGAAAAACAAGAAGGCGATTTCATTGTGGGAACCAGGACAGGCTATTTTAGCGTTTTAATCTGTGTGGGTTTCTGTGTTTTATCATCTTCACTGCATAATCCAACTTTAAAGTAAGAGTCCAACATATCTTTATACTTTTATTTGCTTTCTTAAAACTTACACTATCACACTTAGTAAGGACTAGGGAGGAGTAAGTAAGTAAGGGCTAGCAGTGAGTTTGCTGAGCTTAACACAAACACTGTAAGCGGGGCAAACTGCCTAATTTAGTCAAATCCTCCTACTAGCACATTTAAAACTCGCTAATTACCATATTATATCTTATTTGTCTAATTTGTACAAGAACAAGTGTAAAAAGGACACGTTTTTGTGGTGGTTTATGTGTCATTTCTTAGCCGTGTGCAGTAGTTACTTACTGGTAGGTAACTCCAGATATGTCTTTCCACCTCTCTACATACAGACTGCACAAACATAAGCATAAGTTGTAACTGTAGTAGGTTTGTTTGCCACAGAAAGAGCTAGCTGTTTCCGGCCTTTATGCTAAGCTAGCTACTGTAGCTGCTGGTTCTACATATTACCGCATGACACTGGTATCAATCTTTCCATGTAACTCTTGGCAAGAAAGTGAAAGAGCACATTTCCCCAAACGTCAAACTATTCCCCTCAGACTGTGTAGAAGATAATAATTTTGAAGTAAATCCATTCAAATTGACCATTGCCTGCTCAGAAAACTCAAAAACACCAATTTACTCCCACTTCTGGTGCAGTTGGCTACAGATTTACCACCAGCTTCTGCATTATTTCTTATTAGCAGGAGACGACAACAAGCAGCATGTGACAGAATCAGGCAGCAGAAGACTGGCAGAAGAATATGAAAGTTTGAACCAAAAATCTACCCAGCCTGTACTGACACAAAGGCTTGCAACTGCTTCTTCCTATTTAAAGTTTAATAATTCAGTATATCATTGCAGACTGTGCATGTACGCGTATGCACACAGTATGTGTGTATTCACTCGTGCGTGGCAACTGTACCTTACATGACCTGAGACTAAATCTGACATCTGATACAGGGGTGTTTATTGATAGCTTCAGTGCTATTACTTGTCAAGTTTCTTTTAGCTTTAGACAGATGACAGGTGTTGTCTGCGTGTCTGCACAAAGTCATTTGTGGCTAGAAGAAGTGAATGAGGAAGTTGATCCGCAGGGTGAATCGGATCTTAAAAAATGTTGAGTAAGAAATTAGATAAAGAATAAAAACATGAACTTAAACCTAAGCTTCTGCCATCAGAGAGCTGCAGTGATGAATGCAGTGATTCCTGTCCTCCGTAGAGAGTGTCAAGGAAGCAGGATATCCATCAAAACTAGTGAATTTAACATTTGTTTCTATGTGGGTTTCTGTGTTTGATTTCCTCTACTGTATACTCACATTTTTAAGATTTGGCTGCAGATAATAATTTAAAACTACATTTTTTTTTTACTTGACCACTGCCAGGTTAGAAAAATATCAGGCTGAGCCAACACTGATCTGCTGCTACACTTCTGGTGCAATTGGCTACAGATTTAACACCAGCTTCTGCATTATTTCTTATTCGTGGGAGACGACAAAACGCAGCATGTGATTGAATCAGGCAACAGAAGACTGGCAGAAAAATATGAAAGTTCAAACAAAAACTGTGTTTAGCCTATGCTGTTTGAAGGAAGAACACAGGCTGGAAGAGCTCCTAGCTACTGTATATATGCAAGAATATTATACATCAGTTGAGTATGTGAATATTTATTTATTATATTGTCTTAATGTATTTGACAGAAACAACAGAAACAAAACTGTAATGTGGCTCGTTTAATGTAATGTGGCTGTTTAACATGTGCCAGAAGCACATAACATTTTAAAAAAGAAACACAACTCATACTTTAATGGCATGTTTATACAGTTTGGATGATTGATTATTCATAAAGGCACGCTGTTGGGACTCTAAATCAGATATTAATTCAACCTAACTTTTTGAATATTTTTAGTGTCAATCACTTACTGGTAGATTTTGCCCAAGTATCAATATTTCACAGCTGTTTTTAGGATCATAACTAGATTTTTGTTGTCTTTCTATCCACTTTTTAAATATGTTTAATAAGTTTTGAAGCAGTTGTTTGGTACAAACATCATAGTTTTTTATCATTAGCATATAAGCTAGATCTTTAAATTGGGACTGACTAAATAAAAAGTGTGCCCAGTGTAGATCCCTGTGGGACACACTTTGTGTTTTGACATTTAAATATGAATCTATACATTTGAAAGATTCTAGAGGACCAATAATAATAGCTTCAAAAGCTATTGCTAATAAAGCCTCTTTTAGCACCTGTATTGACTGATGACACAGTACGACAAATGATTGTGATAGAGGCCTGTGCAGTATGCTGGCTGTGCTGACACAATTTTACTCACTGAACACACAAAGCTGCTATGTGTAGAATTTTAAAATGTAAATCGATGGTACTTTGGCTAGTTTCTCCACACAAAACTGTGCTGTACATAGCAGGTTTAAACACTAGAAACTGCAAAACTGTGGATCTTTCCTCTTTCAACTTATCAACGCTCAACCTTGACATTTGGCTGTGATGGCTTAAGGAGGGGGCATTTGTCACATGTTGATGCAAAAATGTCAAAGTATCACTGCTTGACTAAAATGTCTTGCGAGTGTGGGTTTTTTGTTTGCACCAAAACTTAGATTTTTGCGTTTCCTTCAACAGGCACATGGGTAACATTTGGAGGTCAGATCTCTGATGAGGTAAGACATTATGTGAAATCTATTATTCAGCTGTCACAGCTCACGAGTAGATGTTGGCTTTGATTTTTTTACTCAGTGAGCAGCTGTAAAAGTTTACAACACCCAATTTGTAGAACCCATGGGAGCAATTTATTGCAACTGGATGTGAGTGTGAGCAGACCACAGCAATCAGTCCAACATCAAAGTCCCTGTTGGCTCTACCAAGGCCAAGTGGTCAGGTCTTATTCCACCCTGTCACAAGTTATTAAGTGGAAGACCTTTTTGAGTGCCTTGATCCAACCTTGAAGGGATAATAACACCAGATCGGGTAGAGCTACATCCCTGTCTAATGACAACTGGGACTAACTGACAAACAGAGACACAAACAACCTCACCAGAACAAAACAGGAGCCGAGAATAAAAAGAGAAAGTCATCAAGCCACAATTGGCATTCCCATGTATGGCTCTAAATAAACTGCAGGCACAGGAACTAGGTCAAAACAGTCTGGGAAATATATTGAGCAGTAAACAAACTTATTCAACAAGCAGCCTGTACAGATTTCCTGGCGATGTGTATTTGAGGTGCAAATAGATTTATTCCCTTTCAGTTTCTAGGGGGAATTTCCCAGCCCATTCTTTTTGAAGTGTAATTTGAGTAGTATTTATAGTAGTGTACTGTATTACACAGCACTGCAGCCGATGAGAGGACACCTTTTTTTTTTATGTCTGTGTCAGGTGGCAGAGCAGCTGATGACTATCGCCTACGAGAGCGGGGTCAACCTGTTCGACACGGCTGAAGTCTACTCCGGGGGGAAGTGAGTGGATGTCTCCCATTTTGTTATCTATCACACATCCAGAGAGCACTCTTCTACCCTTGTCAGCTGTTTTACACGTAGGACACAAGGTGTTAACGAGATTTAGCCCCAGACAAGAACTGGAAGAAAAAAAAAAGAAAGCCGTGACTCCAAAGTGATTTACATAATCTTATTCATCACTGGAGGCTCCCTGTAATGTTCACAGCTCAATCTAACTTTATAGGCCTGGACATTGTCTCAGTGAATAATGCGGGCGACGCTGTAGCTGTATGGGGATGAATATTAATTTCAAGGTTGCTGGTGAAATTCAGGCATACAATGCAAGGGCCCTTTCCCTTATCTTGTGCTCCTTTTGATGGTATTCATGCCGTAGATGTGTGGCAGATAACAGCCATTCTTACACGCTTTTTGAGAAATGGCAGCCTGAGATATAATCTTATCATCTCCTCGTGTGTTTTTTTTCTTTACAGAGCAGAGATAATCCTGGGAAACATCATCAAGAAAAAGTGCTGGAGGTAAATTACACCTTCTTGAGATTCTAAATGTGTTTCATGGATATAACGCATACTCTGCATGGCCGTAAGTGTACAGGCAAAAAAGATATGTACGCATACAGTATGTTAGCATCATGTTCCAAAGAGGCCTCCACTCATCTGGGACTGCCGTGAGGATTTACTTCTCTTCAGCTACAAGAGCATCACTAAGCTCGGGGCGATAAACGGTTGGCTCACAGTTGGCGTTCCAATTAATCCGAAAGGTGTTGGATGAGGTTGAGGTCAGGACTCTCAGCAAGTTCAGCCAGACAACCATTTATTTATGGACCACTGTCATGTTTGAGCAGGAAAGGAAATCGGTACCACAAACGTGCAAGCACCTTATGTTACTTACATGTCTGCTTTTAGGCATTGTACATGAATTGACGAGGTTGTGCAGTGGTGCAAGAAGGTTCCTGGGTCGAATCTTCTTTGTGTAGTTTGCACGTTCTCCCTGTGTGTGCATGGGTCTCTGGGTATTCTAGCTTCCTCCCACTGTCCATAAGACATTAATTTGGTGACTCCCGTAGGTGTGAGTGTGATTATGCTTATCTGTGTGCCCTGTGATAAGCTGAATCCAGACTTGTCCACGGCGTACCCTGCCTCTCGCCCAAAGTCAGCTGGGATAGGCTCCAGCCCCACCGTGACCCTGATGAGGATAAGCGGTTGCAGAAAATGGATGGATGGATGGATGGATGGATGGATGGATGGATGGATGGATGGATGGATGAAAGTGAGGAGGCGAAAGGCGCAAAACGTGTATCCCTCTCACCTATCTTAGCTGGAGGTTTATAAATGAGAGCTAATTAACCGACATCTTCTTACCTATCCATAAAATCAATTAATTATCTCAAATTTAACCTTGTAAAAACATGAACTTTCATTTTTTTATGTGTCTGTGGCTGACACGTGTTGGTGAGTGTGAGCTTGTATCTGCGCCAGTCAGTTTCATACACCCGCTGCATACTGCATGTGCTGCCACACTGCAGTGATAAGGCTCAGTTATGTTTTTCGCCCTTTCAAACAACTGGTGCCAGATCTCTGCTTGCCATTACCTCAGCTCCGGATCTCTGTGAATTATTGATCATTCAAGCATGGATTTTATAGTGAGGGAGATATCTTGTCAGTGTCCATAGAGAAAAAAAAAAAGTCTCGTTATCATGTATTAAAAAAGCCGCACAGCCCATCTGCCACTTTACACTGCAGGACGGAAGGTCACTGGAGGACATTATCATTATAAACAAAAGTATAATAGATACTCTTGCACACATGCCGACACGGCCGCACACACATCTTTTCGAGAAGAACTTTAAAGCACTTTTTTTTTTTTTTAATGGCCCTTTGATGTGTCTGTCTGTCGTCCCTCAGGAGATCCAGCCTGGTGATCACCACAAAGCTCTACTGGGGTGGAAAGTAAGTCTCTGTGCTTGTAACTGTGTGTGTGTGTCCTTTCCTCCTCAGATGTTTGGGCCATCTCACCAACAACAGGCTACACATTAGAACATTTGCTTCCAGCTACAAAGCGTGATATGGGATCAAACATTTTGGAAAACCTACAGGCGCACAGATATGGAGGACACACACAAAAAAAAAATGACAACACGGCCGTGTTCTCATGCCCTGCTTGCTTCCCTTCATACTCTTCCTCAGCCTCCTCACCACACTGCCAAGAGTCATATCTTCTTCTTCTGTCATGCCGAAGTATTCTGCTCTCAATCTGCATTAGTCACATTCCCTCTGTTTATTAAGTCTTCAGGCTTGTGCTGAGGGAAGAGGCTCCATAAGTACATCCATCATCTTCTTCTGGTTCCCGTTTTAAGCATCTGATGTAGATTAGTAGAGTAGGGCCCGGGTGCGATTGCGTAAATTTAATTTAAGCTCATCCTCTCAGACTCATCATCAAGGTACCAAATCAGTCTCCACGGCGGATGTATTTAGAGAACAACTACTTAACCCCCCGCTGAGCGAGCTGTGAGTGTGCCCGAGGCGCCTGTCAAGAACCATCATCCAAACATACACTAGATATTTTGCACACTTTACTCTCCGCTGCGCTTCCTTACCCTTTTTGCGCTAAAAGGTAAGAACATGTGACGATATGCAGAAGGGACAGCATGTTTCTGTGTTTGTTCATTATCATAACCCTGAGCAGACTGGAACGCCACAGGATGGAGGGAGGCAGAAAGGGAATGTGTGAAATGAAGCAAGGGCAAGACAAATAGCAGGCAGTGAACAAACAGCAGAAAGAAAAACAAAGGAACGAAACGTAAAAGAAAAATGCACGCGCTGGAAAAATCTGAAAGTGACACAGGTGACGCTACGGACAAGTCACCACTCACCGCTCACCGCTCTTATATGCATAATTTGCAGATGAATCGGCAGCTGCTTTTGGCAACAGCTGCACGCAACATGCTCAGCGCTACATGTCAGACAGACAATGTTACCAGCTAACTGGTAGAGCATTTAGCAGTAAATGAGCCAGCTATTTCCCTCGGGAGATAATGGAAACCAAAACAGATGTAAAAAAAAAGAGGGTGTATATCAGACAGGCAGCTCTTAAACACTCCAGACGAATGTTAATGTTGGTCTCTGCTGACATGATGTGTGACTGCCTCCAAGTAGATAGACGACCAATGAATCTCGGTAAAAGTAAATGTCAAAAATGCCACAGAGTCCTGCATTCAAAGCCGTATAGTTAAAAACAGAGAAGTACATATGCGCCAAAAGTAATGAATGGCTCCTTTCAGAGTGCTATAAATTACAGATACATTCATCTAAAGAAGGTATTGGTATTATGGTAAGGTATTATGTTGGAGATGGTCTAGGATGGCGTATCAAACTGTTATTATACCAGAAATATTGACAATTGAAGTGTTCTGAAGTGAAGTGGGAGTGATATGTTTTATTATCTTAATTATTAGCGTGTGTTTGATGTATTACTGATTTCTCTCTAAACGTCAGTGAAGTTGATTGAAAAACTGAAAAGGGAATTAATCAAGTCATAATCAAGTCCTTTATATATAAATGTAAACGTATTTTGATGCTTTCCAGCATTTTATTTTGAAGCTCTGTATGCATTCGGTCCAGTTTCGGCCAAAATATAATTTTCATCTGCAAATCACCACAGCCGTGCTAACTGGGAGGTCATTGGCAAATCATTGCAGTGACAAGTCTTGCCCACTGCACAGACACGCTGCACAGTTTGTTCTATAGCTGCGGGCACACTGCACAGCGTCGAGTGGGTGTATTTCTCTTCAGTGATTTGTAGGTAGTTTGTTATGCAGGCTCTTGTTAGGCCATGTTTAATGATCCGCTTCGATGCATTAGAGCCGTGTTGAATGCACATCACTATGTGTGTTTATATGCGGGTTGACATCCATGACATGTCTCCCTCTTGTTGCAGAGCAGAGACGGAAAGAGGCCTCAACAGAAAACACATCATCGAAGGTAACCAAGTCGATTTCCTCTCCTTCCACCCCATCACTCGGAGCCCTGCTGCACTCCTGTAATCTCCCTCTTTTATCTCCTTCCTCCCACATCTTTCTTGCTTCGTCTGTCTCATCTCTGCTCTTTGATTCTTCTCACCATGTGCAGCCGGCTGGATTTGAAAGTTGTATTAGCCAATGTTACATCAAACCTTGACAGATGTCTTGTCTTTTCTGTTGTAATACATTTACAGGTGTCTTTTCAGGAACCCGCACTTTCAAATATCCGTATACTCTCCTTTCCTTTCTTTTGGCTCTGTGCAGTCTTATAATGACACACCCTTTCAATGTCATTGGCTCAATCTACCCCGATTCCCAAACAACTCTGCATCCGGTCCGCAGCGCACTGCACCTCCAGCAGTGACTCAGCTCTCTCCCACGTTATTAACATTCACCGCAGCCTCTGTAACTTCCCCCCCTAAACAAGAGAAGGGGAATGCACTTAGAGAGGGCTGGAGGAAAAGGGCAGAGACTGAAAGTGGGAGAGAGAGAGCGGAAGGAAAGGAGGCACTGCCAATTAGCTAAAGCCAGTTTGGGCTGTCCAAATGATAGGTAGCATCCATGAGAGAAAGATGCAGTGTCCCCGTCTCAACTGGCGTGGCACATGTCACCACAGTCTAATTAACCGGCTGAGTCAAACATCTGCTGACACCATCGTGCTTACTGCTGGTTCTACAGCCCATCACGGACCCGTCATTTGATTGGTTAAGTGACATTTACTGCGTATGATGGTGTCAAAACTTAATGATCAAATGCACTGATGAACGTTGCGTTGACAGTGCAAGAAAATGTCAAAAGTCGTGTTTCAGCCTTTCCCCCCCGCATCACAGCGAGATTCCTTCTCAATTTCATCATTTCAAAGAGACTTTCGCGGAACACAATTAAAAATGCATTATTCATGGAGGGCGCCACTGGAATAGCTTTGTTGTTCAACGTCTTTTCTTAGTTCCAAAAATAGACTTCACAGCCGCTAAACTCCGGCTTATCCATGAGACAGCGCAAACTGCTGGTGATGACGGTGCAGGCTGCGATTAGGATCCATATAAGGGCTGTTTTTGGGATCGCGGGAGTACAGATGACAGAGGAAGGAATAAGTAGTTGGAACTACGGTGGGGAGAGCACAACGCTCAGCTGGGATTAGCGGCTGATGATGAAGCTTCTGGCACTAATCTGCCATGCACACTCACACATTCTCAAGAGCGCAAGAGTGCCTTTTGCCTTGTCTCTCAATTACTCTGCTGCCCTCCTTTGTGACTGTGTTCGTGTTTCATCTTTCATCTGGTCCTCTCCTCGTGTGAATGAGGGCTGATCTGCTCACAATACCTTTTTGTCGTCTCTTATCCTTCCCTCCGTGTTCCGCGTTTCACTTCAGCACTGAAAGCGGAGCGAGAGAGACAGAAATGAGCGTGACCTTTTTCCTGGTTCCCCGTCTTTGATTTGAGTTGGTTGGTACACAGCTGCTGAGCTCTTTCCACGCAGATCATCTTCCCACAAGAAAGTGGTGTCAACTAAGCTTGTGACAGTGATTAACCGGAAATTTGCCCTCTGTTTGATAAAGAAAAGGATACAAAGGGGACAAAATGGCACTTTCCATTTCATATTTTGAGTCATTTCTCGTATTTAAAAGGTTCAACCACATAAAAAAAGCAACACTATGTAACTTCTGCTAGGTGGAATAGTGTTAAATGCTAAACAAGTAGTTTAGCATCTACTCAGGATGTCAAGCTGTACAGTAACATGCTGTATAAGGGTGGCAAAGGAGCATAAAGTCAGAACACTGACTCAGTAAAGTCGGTTACTTGCTAACTGTTAGCTAACACGATAAGCTACTGGTCATACCAGTAACTGTAACAGTAAAACCTGAATGTATTCACGTGAGAAGTGTTTCATTGTTTTAAAGAAACAACAAATTATCGATCCATCTTCTATAACCGCTTATTCTTATCAGGGTGGCAGATCCCAGCTGACATTGCACTAGAGGCAGGACCTGGACACGTCGGCATTTCATCACAGGCTAACACATAGAAACAAACGACCTTTCTTGCTGACATTTACACCTACAGGCAATTTAGAGTCGCCAATTAACCTGCTAACCTTCATGTCTTTGGATTGTCTTACTACCCAGGGAGAATCACGGACACGGAGAGACAATGCAAGCGCCTCAGGCACCAGTGCAAACCACTGCACTGTGCTGCCCACAATAAATTATTATTATTATTATTATTATTATTAACACAATATAATAATTATACATTACGTCTTAACATGTGTCTTCTCTTAAAGGATAGCTAGTCTTGCTTTAATTGAAACAATTATTCCAGGTGTTTGAATCTCAGCAATTTTTAAATTTTTGGCACTAAAATTAAAATACGTTATGACGTGTCATATCAGGAAACACACAGCTGTAAATATTTCACATAAAAACTGGGTGAATTTAAATCGGGCATTCAGTTCCTGCTATTATACTCGCTGTGTCGTGACTTATTGGGACATTTGAATGCAAAGCCTTAATTAAGGTCATTATTTACACCTGTGCCACAGCAAGTCAAAATGTCTGCCGTGAAAAAGGTGCTGCTTTGTCTTAATGAACCATGTCTTCCAGCTTAGTAACTGCTTTCCCTTTGCTCATCATGAAGCCATTAAGAATTCTGTAATTAAACTTTACTACTTCAGAAACAAGCACTCAGTCAGCCATCAATTATTAAATTAAATTGTTAGAAAGAGCACATTACTTTTCAGCTGACATTAGAATAGTATCTGAGGGGACAGAGGCTGTATTTGCTTTGAAAACAATATAGCATATTACTGTTATTGACTATTGGGACTTCATAACCACAACCCCTACACCAGGCTGAATATGACAACCAAGATGCAAGCTGGATCAAAAGATGTGTCGGGCCAGACTCAGCTGGCAGGCCTTGAGTCACATGTGGTCAGCTGTCACTTTGCCACGTTTATTTTGACGCCTGGATCCAGTTCACCCCATTTTTCCTTTTCCTTATTCCACGGTTAAAGTATGAAAAGGAAAAGGAGTGCCTCTTCCTTCTACGTTAATGCTCTCTAATGCAGCAGGCAGCTGTTTACAGTGGAAAAGCTCCAGAAACACACGTTGCAGCATCATCCCGACTGAATTGCAGAGCTTAACTGGTGCATTTAGCGGCTACATAGACAGATATTTTTCTGAGGAGCTGCCAGAGACAAAGGTAGAGCTAAAAAAAAAAAAGATGAATATTGGACTCAATTGGTCGGTAGAAAAAATATTTGCTGGATGTGTACATTTTTCTAAGTTTTCTATAAAAAAAAAAATTCACCGTGTTGTGTTGCGTTTTCTACCTTGCATCTCTTCTCCCAAGTGTCCAAAATTTGTGTTTGCAGCTGCTCAAGCGTCCTGCAATCGATCTGGCTTTAGCGTGAAGTCATTATTGTAGCTCACCTCCAGGACAGTGTTAAATAAATAGCAAGGAGAATGGGAGGGAGTCACATGCACACAGTGATTATCACTCTTCCCCTGCAGATCCAGGCCAGCGTGTACATGTCCAAAGGTATCAAGGGACAAGATTTTGTACTTGCTAGTATATCTGAATGATACTGTAATAAGTCTCTTTGGTCCACTGGTATTAGTAGAGGTATTTATGAGTTTACTCAGCGCTTATCTGACTATGCTGAGTTTTTATTCCAAGTGTGTTAAACCATCCCCTTGGAAATTTGAAATATTTATTTATTTACGCTATGGATGTCAACCACAGTACGGTTGGTCAATTAGTTACTTAATGTACATCTTCCTTAATCCCTTCTTCTCTTCTCATCTAAGGTTTAAAGGGCTCCCTCCAGAGGATGCAACTTGAGTATGTGGATGTGGTTTTTGCCAACCGGCCAGACAGCAACACTCCCATGGAGGGTGAGTGACCCTCGGGGAGGGGGGGCGATGGACGCCCGGGGGCGAGGACAATGCATGTTGTTCTGTAACACGAGAAGGTGAGAAATACTGACAAGGCCGTTGCCCTCACCGGACCGACGACCTTTGCCTCGGACTAAAGCGGTTTGTCTTAGTGGCCTTGTGTGCATGTATGTGTGTCTCCCTCGGACACAAAGACACACACACACACACACACATATTTCAACTAATCTGACAATCTTGCCTCATCACTTGTCCTCTATTTTGGTCTACAAACTCTAACTCTCTCTTTTTTTTTTCACTCTGTCTCTGTGGGATCCACAGGGTCTCTGAGCTGCACCCGCTCCCAGCCCTCCCCGTTCTTCAGAAGCAGGATTATCTGCTCCCACCCCTCCACCCCCCACCCCCCCCAGGGGGGGAAAGCTGGTGTATTTTTGGGCTGGTCTCACTAGATACAAACCTTACTGCGCACTCTACTCCTTCAACACTCTAGTGTTGCCTTTCCCACACATCTACCTTATGTCACCTTTTTTTTTTTTTGTTTGTTTCTCTTTTGCATGCTTCCAGTTTCTTCCTGCTTCACTTCTCGCTTGTAATGTGGCTCCCACAGATACTTGGGCCCCTCTTCTGTACTGTGAGCCGACATCCACCGATGTGACAGTGTTTGGCCAAAAGGATGGAAGAAGTCTAACTGGGCACACTAAAATATTTTCCAGTCTGTCCCCTTTGCCCCCCCCCCCATGCTTCCTTCCCTATGAGCGAGCAGACTTTGGGGGTCCGATCTGTCATACTTATCATTGTTGTCACTAGTAGTACTGATGATTGACAAGCAGACCCCGGGGTATGCTCCGTCAAACCTTCTTGTAACCCCGTCTCTTCAAATAAAGTCACTTCACTATTGACAACTCATGTGGAGAAATCTAATCTGATTGACAGGATGATTGATTGAGAGTCTGACAGGATGGTAAAAAAAATGGAAAAGAGAGGGATGCGGACAGACAAATATAAAGACAGATAGATTGGATTGTGTTTTGCTTTCAACAGCTTTGCAACCAAGTCACACCCATTAATCAGTGTGGAACACTGCGCACGTTTCCTTCATCCTTCATTACAGTGGAGCAGAGCTAGTGCCATAAATCACTGCGACGATGGTTAGTCACTTTTAACAACTTAAGAGAGAATGGGACTTCATCCACGGACCCACGTAAAACTGTGGGTCCTCGTGCATTAGCGCTAGTAAAAGTGAGACTTCTACATCTCTGTGGGAATTTGAAGTTAGTTTTACATGTCAAGATCAAGATATTGATTTACACACCCACATGTTCCTCATTCTTACATGGATTGACAGCACTGTTGCAGTGCCTTGGAGAAGAATGCTAAGAGGTGAACAGGTGTGCTCACGTGCGTTTGTGTTGAATTTGTGTTTGTATTTTCGTTGCCGTGACTTTAACTGCTTTAGACTTTGTGTGAGACAGCATGTGATGCCACGGCTGCGGAGTCTGACTTTGTTACCGTCACCGTTTTCCTCCTCCCATCCACTCGTGCGCACAAGTTTTCCTCCGAGGTGTTAAAGCCCATGGACCGTTTCATCACACATGTTGCCAGATAGCGTAGTTCCTAGAGCGCTAACATTTTAGCAAATATGATGAGACGATGCCTCAAGGAGAAGCGTCTGTGCTACTGCGAACTCATTGTTTTAACAGGCGCCCCAAAGCCTGCAGAGTAAACTGCCCAAGTCTTGGCACAGTCTCGCCGTCCAGCATCATTTTTTGAAGTGACAAAGCAATATGCAGTAAATTGAATCCATTTAATCAAGTGAATATGGAAATCCCCCGGACAGAGTGAGTAAAGAATAGGATACAGAGACCAAGGAAAAAGAGCAGACATGGAATCAATAAATAGATTTTATTACAATCCCTCCAGCCAGGAATTTTTCACCGGAGCGCGAATTAAATGGTACTGTGACAGCATACTGAGCACATACCCAAAGCCATGCTCTCAGGACATTCCTTTAAGTGTCAAGATATTACCTCTGTATTAAAATGTTCAGCAATACAAGAGAAGCAAGCAGGGTGATCACACCCACTCAGTACCTCTGTACTTTCTTTCTTTTGGCTGCACATTTGCAACCTTCTTTCCCATAATCATACAAGGCCTTCGCCAGCCATTGAAAATCTCCGGTGGTGTGACATATTGATCACTGCCCCGAGCGTATGCATGAGGAGAATAACATTAGTTCCAGAATTAGAGTACCGCCTCCTTGTAAAGCAACTCTCACAAAGACTGCTAAACATCCACATATTGTCGACACCTGCCCAGATGAATATGGACATCAGTGTGTGCCGTACGCTTTCTTGCACGCTCCTCGCTGTGCTCTGCGGAAGGCCGCCATGGTACCTGCTGACTGGAGTTGACCAAATGTTCCCGACTCAGTGGCGTGTTGCTGCTGTCTCAAGGACAGGCTGGTGCTGGCTAGCAGCCAGGCAGTTTCCAAATATGCATGAGACCTTATGCATTTAAGACACAAAGAGGATACTACCCACATTTCAGGAATTTGCTGAACTTAAGTGATTGATTCCAAACAATTCAGAAAATATATCACCATAACATATTTATGTTTCAGCCTCTTCAGGAAAGCATAAGATGTTCATGTGCATATGGAATAAATAGTGAATTAAAGGAGTAGTTTGACATTTTGGAAAATAGGCACAGTCATTCCTGCTAATAGATAAATAAGAATATTGACACACACATATAACATTAATTACTGAGCTTTAGAGGTGCTGGTATACAGATTTTTTACCTTTAGAAAGAGGCAGACTGCCTAGTCTTTGTGCCCACTGCAGATAGCTGCCGGCTGTACTGTAACTACATGTTTAATGTACAGAGTGGTAGCAATCTTCTCATCTAAACTGTACACCAATTTCTGTGTGGATGTGCCCACACCTTCACCCACTTTATCCTCCTTGAAAAACTGCAGTGGGCTTTTATGTGAGTGGGGTGTTGAATGGTGCGCGCTGGATATCTCACCTGAGCACTACCCTCAGTGTGGCCTCTGCTTTCGGAATTCATGACTCACCGCGGCCTCGTGGAAAGTAACTTCACGCAAAGAGCGGCTCGTCGGTATGTGCGGATGTTGCTGTGAATCGACTCGTCACCCTCCTCGCCTGGCATTGATGCGGACTCACAAACTATTATGAATCGCGCGTTGCTCCGAGGCTCCTACTTGGTTCACAGTTTTCCCTTCTGTCCTTACATCCTTCCAAATCGCTCCCTCCTTCCCTTTTGGAGCAGATGTACTGTTATTCCTCTACCCTCGCATCTGCTTCACCCACACGCACACTTGCTCTCTGTCTCTCACTGAGCTACATTTTGGTCCAGAGAGACAACTACTGATGAAAAGGAATCACTCTTTTTTAATCACCCTCCGCCGTGGTCTCATCTCTTCATCCTCATTTTCAGTCTTCCCGCTTTTATCTCCAGAATTTGCACTGCGCTAATGTAGCAGACGTTTCATTAATACGTTTTAAGTGCTAATACAGACAAAAGAAATCACATATGTACTTTATTACTTTGTTGTTTTCTGCAGTAATTAGCACTTACAGCAGACACGCGTTCAAAACAAAAGCTGTATTTTCTCTTCATATTGGAGATGTTCTGGATCTAAAATCTCCTTTGAGAATGAACAGCAGTTTTATTAGTTAATACAACTAAAATGAAAAAAATATATATTTTACTTATTCACTATTCCACCCACCATTACTTCCTTGCTGCATCCTCTGGCACAAATACACAAACCACTAAAGGCCACTGTGGCTGACTTCAGCCCATACGGTTGTAACTTGTGATTTGTTCAACCACACAAGCAACATTCTGCCAAGGTTGGCTAAGTCTTTTCATTTAACCTCCTGCGGGCTGTTTTGCCACATTAAATTGTATGACCCTAGCAGAGACTGCCTGCTTACACATGAGTTTAAGAGCAGGCGAGCCTTTCTCACAAGCAGGCTGAATACATTTAAAGCATCATCTTTGTTTTTACTGGCAGCAAGGGGCCTTTAACCAAAGGCTTTTTTTTCTCAAATTTCTTATAGTCTCCGTTAAACTTTATTCAAGTCTTTCTTTTCAAGAATTTTATTATTCTCTGGTGAAAAATGACGTCTGAATCTAATTCTCTTGTAATGAAAATAACATAAGAAGTGTTGAAAATGAATGCAAGTTTAGTTTGATACAAATAAAAAAGGTCTTCCTTCAGGTTATATAAAAGTAGCTCTTGTGGCGCCATCCGCTGTTTGATTATTGACAATGTACGTGTCTGCTCTTTAATATTTTGTGTTTATAGAGATAGTGAGAGCGATGACACATGTCATCAACCAGGGGATGTCCATGTACTGGGGGACGTCCCGATGGTCCGCAATGGAGATTATGGTGAGTGGCGATGGAAAAAGCTTTTGTGCGTCTTATAACGAGCAACCAAAGAAACCTTCATATGACAAATAGTTCTTAACTAACTGGGCTCTATTTAGGACGCAGCAATATATTGATGTTTATGACTTTATGTCTTTCCCTGTAATCATATGGTGGGTTCGGTTTTTAAAAAAATTAATGAATATGTTGAAACACTAACATATACAAAAGGTCACTGTTTGCACGTTTCTTCCTATCATGAACATTTCTCTCCTTTCGTTTTATTCTCTCTTCACATTCACTTAGGAAGCATACTCTGTGGCCAGGCAGTTTAATTTAATTCCACCGGTGTGTGAGCAGGCAGAGTATCACTTCTTCCAGAGGGACAAAGTGGAGACTCAGCTGCCAGAGCTCTACCATAAAATAGGTGAGTTTACAGTCAGTTTCTCCTCAAGTGAAGCTTTTGAAAAAATAGATTAAGGGCTGTTGTGTCCTGTTTACTCATTGGTCTGTGATATCTCAGGCGTGGGAGTGGTCTCTTGGTCCCCGTTGGCCTGTGGAATCATCACTGGGAAGTACGAGAATGGCGTCCCAGAATCCTCCAGGGCCTCAATGAAGGTCTGTATGTCTACATGTTTCAGTCTTTTACTCTTATGCAGTGACAGACTCATTCTGTTTAATGGACAGGAGCAGGAAAAAAAATATAAAGGGCAGCATCTATGCTGTGGGGCACCAGTGTGCAGAAAGATGTGATGCATCGTTGGGAATGTGGTTTATTCATGGTTAGAGAGGGTAAGCACCCTAGAGGGCACTTCATCATGTTCCAATCCAAGAGGGCAACACCACGTTCTTTGGCGCCATGCGTTTCAACCATGGGAAATGAAGGGGTGATGGCCTCTGAGTCCACCAGTGCTCATACTTTTTGTCTTACTGCACACACAGCCATACCAGTGGTTGAGGGAGAAAATAATGAGTGAGGATGGGAGGAAACAACAAGCCAAGCTGAAGGAACTGGCTCACATCGCGGAGAAGCTCGGATGTACTTTGCCGCAGCTAGCCATAGGTAAGGGAAACGCAAGACCCACTTCAAATCCTGTGAAAGCAACTATACACACAATGTATCTCTGCATATTGTCTGATTTCTTGATATCACAATCACATCTTTAGCCTGGTGCCTGAGGAATGAGGGAGTGAGCTCAGTGCTGCTGGGCTCCTCCAATCCAAGCCAGCTAACAGAGAACCTGGGAGCCATTCAGGTAGAAAGTCCATCTTCTAAGCCTGAGTAATACTGAATAACTATTTCAGGATTTGGTCAATTGATTATACGCTCTTTCTTTCGTTTGGTGCATCACAGGTAATTCCAAAGATGACAGCAGGCATCGCCACAGAAGTGGATCATATACTAGGAAACCGTCCTCACAGTAAAAAGGACTACCACCATTAGGATGCAGCCTGTTTTAGTGAACTATGCTTGAAAAGCTTATCAAAGCTCACTTCTCACAGCCATGGCACCATAAGTGCGTGCCCAACTTTGCTTGTGTGCGCGTATGACTGTATGTTTGACTGTGCTCTGCTTGGCTCCTCGTCCGTATGAAGATCAACCAGTACTCATTACTGTAAAGTGAGCTACTTGACAAAAAACATGCATGTCACAGCTATAGCAGTCAGCCGCTGGACAGAACAACAGTTAGAAGATGCGGGGAGATGATTTTCTGGAGTGAAATTCTTCTCCGCTCCAGCAAAACTGTGCAGAAACTTCTGAATCACAAATTTAGAGAAGCCAAAAGATTTGATCACGGAGAAATAATTTACCGCACGGTCAAGCTCAAGCTGATTGACACTAGCATGAGCCAGTTAGTGAACTATGTCCACAAAGTATCACATAAGCTCATGAAAGTGCAGTAAACACATGACAGATGTATCTTACCTTAGATGTTTGTGATGTAAAAAAAGAGCTAGAGCTCATGTTGACCTGTCAACGTGATGAATCGTTTCAATACTGGATGAACTGAAATTCTGCTCACAGTGTTATTGCTAATACCAAGAGAGCTAAGTGAAACTACAATGCATTTCCCAACATCTGTACTGACTGTTATCTATTTCCACTTAAGCAGCTATGTCAGAATGAGCTTTTCATTTCTTTGTGTTGTATTTCTTTTTTCTTTTTCTTTTTCACTTATGCAAAAGTACAGCATAGTGTACTTTCCTACTACACCCCTCCAACCTCTTGGACTATGCCAGACTTTCTGTCAGTAACAATAACGTCTGATTCATTTAATTTCAGTCTGTGTTGTGGCTAAAATGTTCGTCTAGTTGAAGTTGGGAAGGTGATCCTCCTCAGGGGGGAGCTTGTGGAATTCAAAACAAAGCCATGTAGCTAATGAAGAGACTTACTAAATAAATAAATAAAACCATATGGATCCCTGCAGTCATTGCACCTGGACCACACTAACTCTTACCCAACTTCTCCCAGACGCCGGTTCTACATAATTGGATGATCTCTGTTATGTTCTGTCTGTTCAAACGTATATTCCAGTGTTGTTCTTTAGATTTGTACATACAAATAAAGAGCTTATAATTCTCATGTGATATGTTTTAAAGACCTACATTAATTTTCTATCAATGTTATGGATGCCTAAAGTTTTACCTAAATGCCTAATATTTTGCCACTCATGAATTCAAACAACAAAGCTTGAGTAGACTTATTGTTTGCTGAGTTACATTGTAAACCGCAGTTTAAAACGAAAAAGACAAAAAACCTGTGACTTGAAAAAAAAACTCTGGGGTAGTTAACGCTGTTTGCTGTTAAGGTTCATCTGTGTCTTCCTGTTTTCTAATAAAATAATGTGTGAATTTGTAAAAGTATAAACGCCTTTGAGACGTTTTCCTCTTTTAACAAGTTGTATTTAACGCTTTGTCGCGTGGTTTCCATGGAAGCAGCAGGGGCGGGCGTTTCCGTCGTGAATTGGCCAATGAGCTGCTCTCGTTTAGAAGCGTGACATTTGATTGGCTTAGCGGCACTTCCTCGAATCTCCTCGGCTGAAGCTCGAAGCCCGCGGTTTATAAAAAAAAACTATCACTGGACAAAGTGAAATAGCAGCGTTAAAATCTTTTTCTCTCTACCTAAGCTGCTAGAATCGTGGCAGTGGTGTCAGTGGTACTGTCAACGTCAACTCGGTATAAAGTCGTTCAACATTGCTGTAGCAAACCTACTATTTCAGAACCAAACAAGCACGGGAGCGCTTTGTTGTTTGTAGCATCGACGTTAGCAAATGGCTAGTTAGCGAGATAGCGCGAGGGAGGTAACGTTACCTTGTCAACTGGCGTCAACTGAAACTGTTGTGCCCATACAGGTAGGAAACACAAGCCGAGCGCGTCCTTTCTTGAGGTGAGTGTTGTGTCCTAATAAATGTTATCGATAAAATATTCGCATCTTAGCTTAAACTTCAGCTGGCTAACTTACCAGGGTACACTATTGTTGACAAAAATGCAATCCCTGAAATCTCTATTTGGGTCAATCCCTGTCAATCCCAGCTGGATCAACAACAGCAATGTCCTCCGAGGCTCGTTTTGGGGTGAGCCAAAGCAGCAGGAGTAAAGGAGACACTATTTGTGTGGTGCCCGACCTGTCCTCCGATCTCCTGGAGGATGACTTCGACCTGAATAAGTCCTATCCATGTACTCAGAGACCGCTGTACAAGAAGAGCATCTTTGCATTGCAACGTCGTTATTATCCAGGATCCCTGACAGGTGAGTGTAACAGATTTTGGTTGTAATTTTGACTCGAGATTAGATGATTCAACACAATTAATCCGCAACAACAATGAGCAAAGTTTAGATTTGCTATTTTTGCTACAAGCAATTGGACTACATATGTTTTTGGGTCAAGACTAACTATTTAAAGATGTATTCTTAATATAAACATCATTGTTAGTTGCAGCCCTGATTATGAGGTTTGTGGGTGATTCTTTTAAAAATATCTGTCCTCAATTTTTGCATACAGATGGACATTGGGATGCTTGCAGTTCTGTTGCAGCAAGAAACTGCCAGATCTCTAGCTTGCATCCTGGCTCCCAAGTTTCTGCCGAGTCCTTGCCACACGTGCCTACCGTGTCAGAGACGGAGGAAAGCCTGTTCAGTCAGGTGATCTCCGGAGATTTCGCCCTGTCGGGATCTCCGTCTGCCCTCAACCCAAACAAAGCCATTCTTACCTTCGACCATAAAACCAGAGAGGTAATGTATGTACACTTAATGTGAGCTCTGGAGGCTGTGCGGGATTGGTCAAACCGTACGGAGACTACAGCACACCCCGTTAATGTGTTTTCTTTTCATTTTTCAGATTTTGTCAGCAAATGAACAGGCATGTAAGCTGTTTGAGTGCCCCACCAGTGAGCTAATTGGAAAAAAGCTGCCCTGTATCTTGAAGAAAACCAGTCAGGTCCTGGAAAAAGCACTGGAAGAAGATTTTCCACTTGTGGATGGAACTGTAGCGGTTGTCTCTGGAAAAGTGGTATGAAATATGCTGACTTAAATACTTTAATATGAAAAAAAAAAAACTATGTATTGAATTCTTGAATTTCCTCAGAACATGATTAAAGTAAACTTGTGTTCAGTCAAATGTCTTTTGCTGTCTGTATTTTTTTAATTAGTTTTGTTTTTTTTAATATGCTGCTTTTTCTGTAGGTGGATGTTGTGACGTTATCTGGAGAGGTGCCAGTGGTGGTGTGTACATACAGACAGGCACAAAATGAGGAGCACTGGCTTGTCATGATGGAAAATGTGGAAAGGGTGTCAGCCTTTCTGTCCTTTTCACAAGATGTAAGTACATCATTGTTTTCATTATTTAGCAGCCCTTAATGTGACATTTCTTTCTTTCCTTTTTCTTGTCAAATGTTTAATGAGACTTTCCAGCCTTTAAATGTTGTCACGACTCAGAGTGATTGCCAGCTTCTAATAATGCTGCTGGGTAAGCTGTTACAATTTTCTAGTCCATTAATATCATTTTTCATGACACTTTTTATGTCATTTGTAGGGTATTGTCCTAACCTGTGACTTGGCATTTGCTCATCTCCATGGATACCACCACCCTGACGAGTTAAAAGGAGTGTCTGTTAAGGAGCTAATCCCTTCTTTACAAATCCCCCTCCACAGTAATGTATTGCCAAAAGTAAGCATTCCTTACAACCAAAACTGAGCTAAGGAAAGAATCCTTTTCTTAAGCTTTGCTTTTGGGTTTCTGTTTACCGCCGTGCTTCTTAGACAGTTCAGAAACACAGAAAATAAATTATATATTTATATTATTTCTGTTCTGTTTTCTTCTATTTCTGTGTCTTTTCAGATGCTGAGGGTTCAGAGAGTATGTGGTAAAAGTAGAAGTGGTGCATCAGTCCCGCTGTGTATCAAACTTCAGGGAGCAGTGGTATGTGGCAGGCCCCAACACCAGAACAATGGGACTGGTTGTGCCTGCCCAACAGAGAGTCTTGAAAGATCAGAAGCACAGGACAAGCAGCCATGCTCTCCTCTCACCTTCTCTGTGTGCAAATCTGTTGGCTCAAACTCTGGACATAGTGAGCAACCTCATGGAAAAAAGCCATCCTCTGGTAAAGTCTTAATTTGTTTTTTTAAAGACAAGGCAGGCACATAATACTTAGTCAGAGAAGTTAAAACACAGAATACACAGAAGCTAGACAAGATAATGTAAACCCCTGATGGAAAAGTAATGGAAAAGAAACTGGCAAGCACTGATTACAAAAAAGTTGTTTTTGTTTTTAATTTAAATGACAGTTATCAAAGTTAAGAAATGTATTTAATGTTAACAGACGAGGCCCCAAATCACGGCAAGATGTGCCCAAAACAAAAGATCCGTCAACAAAGGGCGAGAAGTCTAGATGAAACCAACAAACAGGAATATAAAAGACAAAAACAGAATTGTCACTGTCCAACCAAAAAAACATGTATCTTTAAATTTGGTCCTTTTTATAAAGATAAAGTGAAGAATTAACATGCTCCACAACATGCAAAAATTCTCGTTAATCCAAATAAACAATTTAAAAGCTGCATTATCACAATGCATGACCGTTTGGAGATGCATGGTGTGTGTGACCCATTCTTCATCCGATCTCCATCAGTTTCCACAAAGTAGTTGCTGGTCTTCCACATGGTCCACACAAAAACAACAATAATAATATAACAATTTATAGTCACACCGGATCAATCAGAAACCACCATATAAGTCTAACTGATCACACATGGTACTTGCAATGGTCGCTTAGCAACTTTTAGTTAATGTCATTTTTCATGAAATGTTTTCATGTCTACCATATCTGCAGTGTGACAATCTGATGTTTAGTTGTTTAATACATCCAATGTGCAAATTAGTCACTATAGATTAAAACTATATAAATTCACCTGAAACAATGTTATTCATCATATTATAATCTAGTAGACTTACTGTTTGCACATCTTCAACTTGGGTCTCAACTCTTACAGAAGTGGACAGCATGGTCCTCTCCCCCAGCCCTGAACTGGAATACTCTGGAACAGTTTGGGTGTTTGCTCCCCTCAGTGGTCTCCTCCTGCTCCACCCTGATGGCTCAATCTACAGCATCCACAACCACCTGGCCCTCAGTCTGTTTGGCTACAACAAGGACGAGCTGCTGAGAAAGGTTAGCCAACATGACCAGCAGAACAAGGCTGTTTGGATCGATGACCTTGCCAACTCTCACTTCTGTCACTGCTGCTTTGTCATCAACAGAGTGTCACTTTTCTGATGCCCGGTTTCTACGGATGGATGTCTGACTCCGACAGTAAAAACGGCTCCTTTTCTGATTCTCAAGCAGAGGCTGGTAAAAGTGCAGCCTCATCCAAAATGTCAAGAAAATCTGGTGAGCGTTTGTGTGTGTGTTTGTGATGATGAGGACAAGATGGTAGCTTTTCCGCAGCCCACTTGCTGTGATTAATCTGAAGCCAGCGGTTTTCAAACTGTGATGTGAGAGAGTTGAAAGGCAGGTACCGAGGGAGAGCAGAAAATACTGTGTGAGGTTAAAGAGACAGATGCATAGCGGTGTTCTAAAAGCAACAGGAAGTTTCGGGGTCATAATCCACATATTTTTAGTTCCAGTGTGACTTACCGCTTAGAAATCATAGAAAATAGATGCTCCTTATAACTTGCCTGACAGTGATCATGTGTTCTTTCTTCTGAATCAAAGCTATCCAGGGATAGTTATCTATTAATATCTATTAAATTGTACATTGCAAACGTTGCGCTGTACTCTGAATTCATTCCTGTTGTGTACTTTTATTTTGTCTTGTTAATGAGTACTATGCCCCCCCCCCCCCCCGTAATCTCTGTGATGTAATCATTTTCATTATCCTAGACCCTTCATCACTGGTGGCCGGTGACATGGCCACGGTGCAGCACGCCGCCCTCGGAAGAACCTCCACAGGTAGAGGCAGGATCTTCACTGGAACCAGCACCAGGCTGGAGAAACAGGGCAGCGCTCTGTCTACCCTTTCTCCTCCTGCCGTTACCTCCACACGTGTGGTTATGTAAGTAGCTATTCCTATGCGTTATAAATTTAAAGGATTATAAACATCTTAAATATACCTGTGTTATGTTTACAGACATTTACATCCCATCAGACATTAAAATTAAAAAGATGATCTGTTTTGCGTTTCCACAAAAAAAAAAAGAACAGACAAATGCAGGCACCTAAAGGCAGCAGACTGCATGTATATTTGATGTGTCTGACTCTGAAAGCACAGCTTTACCTGAGGTGTATCTAGCCAGCCATGAGACACCAAAACACTTGACTTTACAGCGTGTTACTGTTTATCTCTGTGTTGTTTCTTTGTATGTTTGTTGTAAATCTTTCGTCTGGACCAGGCTCGTTAAGATGTGGCATCATTGCGGTTTCACAAATTCTGGTTCAGTGTTTCTTAACATTAACAGATCAAATAATTCTGACTGTGATTCTGGAGGAAGAAGATTTCAGTATTTTAATGCCCCTCTCTTTTGCCATCTGTTGGACAAATTATGTCACAACATGCTTGGTCAAAAAATACATACAGATTAACAGGATTTGTGTTCCCACCTAAAAATACTTGATGGAGCAGATCTGTAGAGAAGTATTTATATGGTATTGTTGTAGAGTTATACTTTCCTCATTTCAGTCATTTAGTCAGTTAATCAGTCAATCAGTCAGTTAATATTCCCGTCATATAATACTCTCTAGTGTTTGTGCATTTTTATGATGATGCTACTACTATTACAAGTCCTCAACTCATTTATTATTGGTTATATTATTATTATTTATTATTAATAATAAGATTGACTACACTGTAACATTTTTTATGGGCCTATTACAGCTAAACACAACAGCTACAGCCTCCAGGCAAGAACATCATAAATTTTAGTTCCTTGGGAAACACTGTCAGCTATAAAAATGCACTCCTGCCACTTCATATCACCTTTTACAGTTATGCTTGCCAAAGAACTATATTCATTGATTTTTTTTTCTATTTATACAATGTCATACACATTCATATTCATACACTGAGGTTGCCATACAGGGTGTCAACTGATTGATGGTCTTGCACTCTTATCTAAAGGATAATCAGTTCATCAGTACACCCGATTGAGGGACTCACTCAGATACAGGTACCAAGACTTCAGCTTAAAGCAGAAAACTTTCTATAATGCTTACTATTACTCGTTACTTAAACATTTTGATAGCGTATTCTGGAAAAACGGTGACAAGTAGAACCGTGCATTTGTCAACTCACACCACCCTGTTAACGTAGAATCTGTAAAATGCTAGAGCAGTTTCTTAACATGTATGTACATTATTTTTTTATTGTCAGTATTAATCACTTTCATCTTTTTCACCAAATAAATAATACCATTTTTTTATCGATTTCATTTCCCCCCATTATTTTGCCTTTTAAATTATGACAGTTACAATACTTGGATTAAAATACATCTGTTCTTCTCACAGGGGCGATGACACTACAGAGCTGATTGCGGAGGCAGCCCGGGTTGCCCTTTGCCACAGCCAGCTAGACAGTGCAGATACCACTCAGGCACTCCTCAGGACATTTGCTTGGGTGGAACCTCCAGATGAAGACACCTTCTGCCTGGTGTCCACTGGGTCACCCCACCATAACCAAGAACAGCAGCTCAGCAGTAGGGTTGACGAAAACGATCGACCTGCCACGAAGACTGTCCCAGGTACGATGCATCAGAGCTTATGAAGTTCTCGGTTTTTGTTTAAAAGAAAATATTTGCAGTTCTTCAGTGTTTTTTTTGTCTTTTTAGAAACGCGTGCTCAGAATGGACATGCTGTTGACATGGTGAGTGGAACCTGCCCAGATGTAGGCAAAGACTGCCGCTCGTGTGCCTCTGTCCTCCAAGATTCCAGCTTTGAAGTAATTTCACTGGAGAGCAGGTAAGCATAGCAGTTGCAGTTCAATGAATTCACCACATTTTAGCACCAAAATATACAATTGGATTCAACCTTATTTTCATGTAATTCCCAATTCTAATCTCATTATTGAAGACATTCAAATCTTTTCATTATCTATTTTATTTCTTCACTTCAAATAGCTTAGGCTGAAATTGACCCCTGTGAAACATCTAGTGCCATCAGTTATTGTTCTGTGTCACTGGTTTAATGAAACTCAATTTCCCAGGTCTTCCTCTGGCTTCTGTGAAAAGTTTGCTGGCAATGGTGCTTCTGATCCAGGCCAGATGGAAGACTCTCGCTCAGCACACATAGTGGACTCAGCCAGCTGTTTCCTGGACCTTAACAGCAATGGTGATTTAGTGACCCGGGCCCTGGCTGACCTAGATCTGAGTGGCAGTATAGAGCTGCTCAGTGGCGGAGGGTACAGTGATGATAACCAGCACTCCATGACGTCCTGCGATACAGCTGAGCTTCTCCGTACGCCCTCCCCATGCGTGGTAGCGTCTGACCAGGAAGCAGAGCCTGTCGGTGCTGGGAATACTGGTGCAGAGGCGAGAGACGGCACAAGCGAGGAGCAAGAAGAAAAACAACAGAGCGAGCAGAGTCAGTGGGCAGCTATCTCTTCAATTCATAAAGACAAGAGCCAAGAGTCATGTGTGAACGGTGGGATTCAGTCAATGACGGACATTCCTGCCACATCCACTCCAAAGAAACAGAAGGTGAATGGACACATGCTGTCCTCAGGCGGTGCACAAATACTGGAGGGGCGATATGAAGGAAGTGGGTACCACAGAGATGGCACCAGAGTAGGTTGGTACTTCTACAACTTAATATTTTACCCTCAAAAAAAAAAACAATCAACAGGTGGGGTTACATAAAGCAAACAGACTTTAACCAGTACCTTATTTCCTGTCAAGACGTGCAGTGTGACGTGTGCAGAACTAACCTCCCTGACGGAAGCTCCATGTTCTGCGTGTGGATAAGCAGGCCTGGACAACAGGGGGCACTGATGCAAATAGATCGATCACTACACAACCAATCAGAAACCAGTCTAGGAGAGGTCAGTGGCAGGAAAGAGCCTCGTATGGCGCGTAATAGTTTAATCTGAAAACATACAAAGTGGTGTTCTGCTGTTCAGCTCCTCATTCCTGATCCCCTTTTACTCCTTTTCAGAGGATTGGTGAAGCCAGTCATGGGGAGGCATTACGCTCCACCATGGACCTGGAGCACTCTCGAGCCTGTGATGGGCAGTTTGAAGAAGAGTACCAGCCTCTTAAAGCTGTGGGTAAAGGAGCCTTTGGTTTTGTCTGGAAGGCAATAAGACGCACTGACGGACAAGAAGTAAGAAAGCATTTTCGTTTATGCAGAAAAGCTAAACAGGCACATGCATAGTATGCAGCAGGTTATATGTAGAAAGATTTTACATCAGCTGTTTTCATATGAAAAACAAGATAAACCATGAGATTTGCCGGGGCTGTATGATCGGTGTGACCTGTATTTTTTTTTTTTTTAATTTGCAGGTGATAGTAAAGTTCATTAGCAAGGCCAGGATAGTGAGTGACTGTTGGGTAGATGACCCTATGCTGGGACGAGTCAGCCAGGAGATTGCTATACTGACACGAGTACAGCACCACAACATCGTCAAGGTAACTGGGTTATTGTAACAAAAAATTTCATTTATTATTACTAAATTATTTTTTAACTCATCCTCTATGTGTGTGCTTGCCATAAGGTGCTGGAGGTGTTTGAGAATGGGAGTTACTTCCAGATGGTGATGGAGAAACATGGAGATGGCTTGGACCTTTTTGAATTTATAGACATGCAGCCAAGGCTGGATGAGCCCTTGGCCAGCTACATCTTTAGACAGGTATCTACATCGCCAAGAAAATACACGTGACAGGAGAAAGGAGTGTGATGTGTTCATCTGTTAAACTGGAGCTACTTTCTCTTCCCAGCTGGTGGCCGCTGTCTTCTATTTGAGGACGAAGAGCATCCTTCACAGGGACATAAAAGATGAGAACATCATCATTGACAAATGTTTCCACATTCGACTGATAGACTTTGGCTCTGCTGCCATGATGGCTCCCAACAAGCTCTTTTACAATTTCTGTGGCACACTGGAGTACTGCTCCCCGGAGGTGCTTCAGGGAAATCCGTACGTACATACCAAGAATGACAGATGATATTTGTTCCTTTTCATATAAAACGATTTAGGTCAAAGGGTCCTTGTTTTCACAGAGCTCATTTAAAGCGTTAACCCTGACACCAGAATCTAGATCAGAGCACCATTTTCTTCTAAAATGCTGCCATGTTTTCCCTGTTGTCGTGTGTATGCTCATTTTACTTAGCGTTTGTCTCCTTGTTGGGGTTCTGTTTTAGCTATCAAGGTCCAGAGCTGGAGATGTGGTCTCTTGGTGTGTTGCTCTACACCCTGCTCTTCAGTGAGAACCCTTTCTGCGGTGTGGAGGAGATTCTCAATGCCAAACTAAAGCCCCCGTTCTCCCTCTCCCCAGGTATTCTGCAAATATGTAGTTTTAATTGAAACATGGAAATTCAGTTTCCAAGGGTTTTTTGTTGTTTTTCAGTCAAGTCGAGTCAGAGCTGAAAATGAAAATTTCTTAATGTGCACTCAGAGCTGCATGGTGTGCTGTGTGGACTGCTGCAACCCGATCCAGCTCAGAGAATGACTCTGGATCAGCTGCTGCTAGAGTCCTGGATCAGTCAGCCCATTTCCCTGGCAGAGTACAGCTGGGCAGAGGTGGTCCCTGCAACTCAAAACTACTGTGAGTACTCTTTAACACTAGGGTTAGACTTCAGATATGAGGTGCCAACTGCAATTCAGTATCATTTTTTCAGGCCACCCTTTCTTTGTGCAGAAGTTAACGTAGATGATCCATAATCCATAGCCTCAGCTGTGTGAAGATCGCAATCTTCTTTTAACAGGTTCACCGCAGTACCAGGAGTCCAGTCCTAAAGTGTATCTTGGGCAAGGCTTGTTCCCAGATCAGTGTGATGACACTCTTCCCGATGATGAGGAAGAAGATGAGGATGACAGGTTGTCAATGCAGGCCCTGGAAACAGAGCTTCAGAAGTATCTCCACGAGGATTGAAGACTGAATTTAAAGGGAGTGGAGCCCAACCATCCGTCCAACATTTAGTCTGCAGCAGTGCAAACTAAAGAAGAAAAAGGGAAGCTTGGCCACCATCAAACACTACTTTTTAGAGATGAGCTGTTTATTGCTGGTCAAAATGTGCTTGTTGACTTATTATGGGTTCCTGGGTGCAACACAGGAAAGCAAGGGCATCATCAAGTACCAACATTTTTTGCTTTTATTTAATCTATCTTTTATTTATTCTTTGAATTTAGGGAGAAATTTGAACATTACAATCACAGTGATGCTTCATGGAGATCCAGCTTTGCTGCAAAAACCACACGTGATCAATTTTACCTCAGAGAAATCACACAAAGAACTTTGATTGAAGTTGAAGGGAGATGAATAAATGTTTTTATGTTGATGATTTTAATATGTAATCATTTAATTAAAAAATGTAAGTGTATTTACAGTATTTTATCTATTTATTTTTATACATTAATAAATATTTTACCACAAACACTTCCTTTTTTATGTTTTCAGGAGTTTCCTGTTAATCACAACTGTAGGATTATGCAAACATTGTAGATTTTTTGTATTGTATCTTCTTTATGTAGCCAGTGAACACAAAACATTAAATATCAGTGCAATTAAATTTCTTTTGTCATTGCAGTTTCTAACATTTGTTAACACATCAGATCGTCACAATGGACTGTGATTCTAACTCTGGATTTCCTAAACAAGACGCTGAGTTCAAGGAAATAAAAAAAAATCATTAATATTCGATTATGTAAATTACAGACAGTCACATATAGATGAGATTAATTTATATAAGTAGAATATTTTTTGTATTTTTCAGTTCAGAATAGTATAAGTTTAGGTTTAAAAGAAAAAAAGCAACAAGAAAAAGACTCATTCTAGACAAATTCTACACTTTAATCCAAAATATCATCTGGATTTGTCAGATAGTAAACTGTGACTTCTTTCTTTTCTGGTAAAACTCTAAGTAATGATCAGTATCCGTCTGAAGAGAAATCTTGATTTATACTCTTGCTGTGCGCCCTCTTACTACGCACACTTTTGTCACGCAAGCAGCACATAGCGGAACCTTTGTCCTCCACACCTTGGGTTGAAGTTTAAACACGGAGGTATATATATGACGGAGAAGCATGGGTACCCGAGTTGCTGCGAGTCAGGTGAATCAGAATGCTACAAACATGCTAACTTTGACATTTCTTCAAATTAATATAAAGTTAAAACTTTGTAAAAACATTTAATTTAATGAGCCGCGTGCTTTAAACGTGTCATAGAAACGACTGACAGCCGAACGCTTCACGTAACCTTCATGTTTGCTAACAGGCTAATGATAGCATTGCTCTGTTCCCCATATGCACGGAATCGTTTGTGTCTCATCGCCATGGTTTCTTTTCCTCAGCTTCTCAGGTGGACTGTGAGGAAAGCCACCTCCTCCTATGCATCCAGTCCAGCTCGGTTTGGGAGCTCCCTCTTCCAGCCTCAGTACACCAGGCGCAGCTTGTTGTGTTCCTCCACCAGCCAGAGCACTCTGCAGTCAGCCCAACACGACCATGGAACCAGTCCCCCATCTGGGGAGCCAGCCACAGAGCTGTCCCTTCACTCTTTGGTTGATTTAGGATTCACAGACAGCCAGGCACAGACGATCTACGACGCCGTGTCCAGTGGCAGGCGAAGAAGTGCAGCCAAACATGCTCTGACGACTCTCACAGCTCTGTTTGGCTTGGGCCTCAATCCTTCCACTGTGCTGAAAATACTGGAGAAATGTCCTGAACTTTATACTGTCAAGGAAGCGCAGCTTAAGCAGCGCATAGGCAACTTGCGGAAACTGGGTTTGGTTGAAGGTGAGATCGTGATTGCTTCAGGTGGACGTACTCGGTATTGATGAGTTGCTCTGCGTGAGAATCAAACTGCCATTTTTCCTTGTATCCTCCTTTAGGCAGTCTTCAGAGACTGGTGGCCTATTACCCTCTGATCCTGACTGTGCCTGTGAAGACAGTAAAACAAGTGGTGGTGCTCCTCAAAGAGAAGTGCCTCTTTACCATCCGGCAGGTCACGGAGATCCTCAGAGATAGTCCGGCTATAGTAGTGGAAAGCTTGGATCGTCTGCAATACAAATTTCAGGTCAGCATGTAACTGAAGAGCGTTTTACAAAAAATGTGATCATTTTTTAGAATTGATGATTAATCTACAAATCAAAACAAATGAGGTATTATTAGTTTCAGGCTAAAGTGTTGTTCTCATGGTAGACTGCAGATTTATTGACTTCCTCAAAACTTGATCAAACATCCTATCTGAGGCCGCCACAGTTGTAAAAGCAGCATACTTTATTGTTTTGCACTGACAGCAAATGACACAAGACTAGATGACTGCAAATATTTGTTCTTGTAGCTGTTCCGCCACCTTCCATAATTCTTTTAATTAATCCAGCTGTGATTATCTCACCCATTTCCTTGCATTATGGGACAGCAGTGTCCACCAACAGCACATTTAAAACTGAGGATTTTTTTGTATGCATACTAACTTTCCGGATTACACTTTGTTGCTTTTCCAGTATCAACACACTACATTCAATGAACCTGCTCAGTTGTGTGGATTTGGACACTGTCGTAGGGCTCCCCCCGGTGGCTATAATTGAACTCCACATGTTTTGGGAAACAGTGCCTGTGACTGGATCACAGCGGCGTTTTTAAGTGGTGTAAGACTTATGGGATTATTAGTGGCTAAATGATCAGGGTAAAAGTAGCACAAAACCTGAAATGTTCCATTTTGCTGAGATAGCTGTGTGCCATATAGCTCAATATATTATGTGAGGTTATCGGCTGTGTGTTTTTTTTGTCATTCCAAACTGGAAAATGTTTGCTGTTTCTAACATTTAACCTATCTCTCTGCAGTACGTGTACTTCCGAATGGGCGTCAAACAGGCGGAGATGGTGAAGTCCAAGCTGTTTAGTTTCGCTCTGGACGAGGTGCGTCATCGACACTGTTTTCTCGAGCGCAGGGGCCTGTATCAAACCCCAGACAAGAAAGGACAGACGGCCATCATCAACCCCACACTGGATAGCGTCCTTTGCGTCGACGAGGACACCTTCCTCGCAAACGTTGCCATGGCGTCATCGGAGGAGTATGAGATATTTAAGAGACTGATGGAAAGAGAATGGCAGGAAGAGGAGCTTGGGCAGGGCAGCATTGAAGCTGATAGTGACAATGAGGAAGAGGAGGAGGAGGATGATTATGATGAAGAAGATGAAGAGACTGGAGGAAAAAGTGGATACAGGAAGAGGAGAAAGAAGTGACATTGGAGAAGGCAATGAGAGCTCATTAAAAGAGGAAATTGCATGATGACACAAAATGATGTCTGACGATCAATAAAATGTTTCCTTTTAACTTTGTTTGAACTCAGGTTTGTCATTAAGTTCTTTAGAAAACTCTTATCTAAACCAAACATGGAAACATGATATTGCGGACATCATTATGTAGCTAGTTCCCTTTTGAATGCACGCATGATGACAGCAACAGATTAGACTGGGTGAATAAACGGAAACTGAAAGAATTAGTACCCTGTATGAATGAATACATTTGTTTTGATATCAAAAAGGTTTTTCTTTAGCCGCTTGGTGCAGTGAGGTTAAGAACAAATTAGATTTTTTTTTTTTTTTTTTTTAGTTCTCCAAAGTTTGAAGTTTCCAAATTAGAACGTCTGGTAGAAAACGCTGAAAAGAGCAACAGTATGAGGAGGAGTGGAGAGGATAAAAGTACCGCCCTGTTACTATGTGACAGGCGAGTGGCCATGGCGTTCTCTATGCCTGTACTACCTGAATAAGTCAACAAAGACTACATCAGATAAGGCAAGCGGCGGTGACGAGTCGTACAAAACACCCATTGATTTTTATAGAGGCGTCCGCCTTAATGGATGTGCAATACTGAGAGGTTTTTCTGGTCTGGACATCGGGTAAGAAAACGTACCTTTGCTCAATCAATATTTTGTCGATAGCCTGTCAGTGCAAAGTTTGGACTGAAGCAAGCGATTTTCTGTTTTTGTCTGTTTGTGTATTTGTAAGCATTTAAAGAGAGTGGCAACATAATTATGTTTGCATCAATCCTTAAATAACAATACCAAAAAACTTCATTTTATATCACATATTGATGCTCCATCTGGAAGTGTTTGGCAAATGTGTATATTAAAATACATACAAATTTAATTTACGCCAACTGTAAAGACAGTCAGTCAGTTGTCTATTATTATTTTATTTGCATCTGTCTTCATTTGCGATACAAAACCCTCGAGAGTTACTTATTTTACTACACTCTTATTTCCTTTCGCAGGAAGTTAGTGGAGGAAGTTCACCATCAAATACAAAATGACGACATCAACAGCGATTGCAAACTTCACTCAGAACTGGGTGGACATCCTGCAAAGGTGGCATCTAGAATTGTTTTTCATCCCTACCACAGTCCTCACCCTGGCCACCCTGATAACCAACACACTTCTCCTAGTGTGCATTTTTCTGTCCCGCGCCTTGCGTCAGGAGACGCGTTACCTGCTGGTGGCCAACACCCTGGTGGCAGACATACTCTTTCTCATCCTCAACCTGATCACAATAATCTGCAACACTATGAGAGTCCAGTTGCCCTGGCTGGTTTGTGAGCTGGTCACGGCCGTTTCTGTCACCACCTACTGCTGTGCCATCCTCACTGTCACCCTCATGGTGGCGGACACCTACGCTGCGGTTCGCTGGCCTCTCCATTACCACGAACGTCTCCCGCCTGCCCGCACCCACCACATTCTGGTCGGTGTGTGGTTGCTGGCGGCCGTGTACCCTTTCACCCTGGTGATCATAATGGAGGTTCAGGGGAGAATAGGTGCAGAAGAGGTAACTGTGTGTCTGGTCCTCATCTCCCTTGGCTTCTTCTCTAATTTCCAGAATCCGGTGGGGATCAGCATCTACTTCTTTGTAGCTGCACTCATCTGTGCCACGCTCATTTTTTACTGCTATATTCGGCTCTACATGGTGACAAAGACCCAGGGCATATGGCAGAGCCGCTTCTCCAGGGCTCGGGTCACCTTGCTGGCTCATGGGGTTCTGCTTCTGCTGTACTTTCTCCCTGGCTTTGTCTTTACCACGGAGCTCTTACTGTTCTTTAGGACAGACATAAGCCTAGATGTTCGTGTGTGGGTCAGCACAGTCAATATGAGTATTTTAATGTTGCTGCCCAGGGCCTTTGCTCCATACCTGTATGGGCTGAGGTACAGGGAGATCTCTGATACACTTATGCAGCTGCTGCACCAGCAGAAGAGAATGAGCCAGGTCACAGCTTCATAAAGATGAATTGTCTATACACACATTTTTCTATCGTGGAATTACTTGTGATTTAAACATTTGTCATGCTTTCTCACTTGTCGTCAAAAACAAATAAAGATGCAGCTACAAGGGTGGTACCCAGATTAGATTAGATTTTCCCTAACCACCGAAAATACTGGACATTTTTCACATTTTCTGTATTGATTGAAAATATGTTTGTTTGTGTATGTTTGTGTACATGAGCTGTTTTAAAATGCCCTCTGTAACACTAATGATGTAATTATGGCAGAACATCTCTTTATTTTTTAAAGCCCACAGCAGTAAAATTTAAGATGTGTAATTTGTCTGTAAATATAAAACATAAGCTCTAAAACTGAGGCATGCCATGTGTGTTCTCAGTAATAGATACAGCCCTGAATGCTGCATGCTTCGCATAATGTGCCGTTTACTCTACCCCACACACACACACTCTGTCATTCTTGTCCTAAAGGATACCTGTAATGACTATCTTTGCTGTTTTGCGTATCTATCTTTTGTCTATCTATCTATTTACAGGATTCGATCACTCTTTTCCTGTTCATGTCTCATTGTTGAGGCCTCCTCAATACCATTTTTTTCAAATAAACTGTACAACCCAAATATGTATTTTTTAAATAATCATTATGTAACATAAAAGCCATGTTAGAACCTGACACTTTTTACGACCATAGCTACAATGCACTTATGTCCATTTGCCCTCAAAGCTGTGCTTATCTAAAACTGGATGTCCGAGAAGAACATTAACAAATGACTCACCGCCTTGGCAATTTAAGGCACTTAAGGAAGGTGTGCTGGATAGTGATGAGTCATGACAAGACACCCTGGCTGCAGGGACTTTTTTTCTGTGCCATCTCTAACAGGTACAACAACTCAACAGCAGAGGGACGTGTTTGCCTGTCCGCTGGGCTGTGTCACTGCCACAAAGTAGATGTGTTTGTTTGGTGTCAGTAAGGCCCTGCTCCCTTCGCACATGCTCCGAACACCTGCTCCTCGTGCTCACTGCCGACCTCTCGACGCCTGCAGGTGGACCAGACGCTCACAAATCACTATTGTTTGCCATTTTTGTATCAGTTTCCATCGCCCCAATGTGATCTGCTTCATTTCTGCTCTGATTGATTTATCTGTTTTTCATGAACAGCTTAGCTCTTGGCAGTGATTCTTGCTATATCTTTCCTGATGGTGCTCTCTGATTACATTGTATTGTTCTGGTGAACTCTTGCACCAGGCACCTGAGGGTCGAAACAGCGTTCCACTGTTCCGCACCTGAGCCGATTTAGTGTGTTTCCTGAAGTTGAATGTTGAATTGCAGATGTGTTGTCAACTGTCACACCTAACTGCCAGTTAATGTCTTTTGTTATTGGTGACTCATTACTACCTGAACGAGTTCAAAGATAGAGACCTGTGACTGGTGATTAGTGTGCAATATTGGTGCGTAAAAGGCCAACAGGACTGTGTGTCTCTACTAACTATCTCTCCTCTTTCTGAGTCATGAATATATATAGACGTGTGTAACTTTAACTTACAGAGGTACAGTGTGTGCAGCACGTTGTTCAAACCAGTGTAAACTGGATCAACATGGTGATCTCTTCCACGTATCTCAGTTGGGAGCTCTCAGAAATATTTTTCAACAGAATAAGGAAGTTGTGACTTTCTTTGTTCCAGCTTAGCTCCTCCTCCTTCCTCACCTGAAAAAAAAAAAGCAGGGCACGCTCGATTGCATCCTCACTTCACGTGTCCATACGATCACATTACAGCCTTATTGTTTTGTTGGACACATTAATATGACTTGTATGTTTTTGTTTGGCCTTGAATGTCTATATGTCATCTATAAAAGTATACGTTAAGGTTAGGTCTGTTTAATGACGTTTTACTATATTATTTACGGTAAATACTGCCTTGCTAACTATCCCCTAAACGTTCACACGAGTAACGCCATGAATGTGGTGTTATTTTGCGTGTATTGCTCAACCCGCTGTCACTTCTTGTTATGAACTTTTTCGCCAGTAAAAAAAAAAGTTTGTTTGCAAACAAAGGCAGCCACATGGAGAAAAGGAGACTCATGGGAAGTGTAGTTTATAACCGAGAAAAAAGTAAGCGTCAACACTGTGGATTGAACTCAATTACCCACGATGCACCCGGGACGGAACCAGCTGAGTGGATGCAAGTGGGTTGGATTTTTTTTTTTTTTTTTGGCTGACAAGTATATATGGAGTTCTGTGTTTACTGTTAGCTAGTTAGAGCGCTTTGTTTTTGTTGTCACCTGAAAGTCAAAATGTCCCGGCGGTATATCAGCCTACACCGTTTGCCATAAATACTCGAAGGCAGATATTGTAAAAGATACTGATAAACTCTTTAAGGGTACAGATACATTTTTTCCTCCATACTTTTTTTTTGTTTTTGTTTTTTTCGTCCACTCTTAACTGAAGAGGAAGCTTCTTGGACACTTCTTGGACAAGGTAAACAACTTTTTACTAGCTATAACAAAGGACGTTGTCAAAGTTGATGTGAATTTGGATTAAATTTGTCACATTATATTGAAAACACTAACGGCTCGGACACTTTAAAAAAAAAAAAAAAGTGTGTTGTCAAGGGCTAACGGTCGGCACGAGGCAAGTCTCCTTTGTCCGGTAAACCGAAGCACGCATGTTGTTTTCCGCCTGTTTAGCCACCTGGCTGTATTACAGCATATTAAAGAAGTATATTTGTGTATATTAAACATAAATACATTTCACTCGGTTGTGTTTAATCTATATTTAAATATTTAGATACAAAATCATTTTTAACACTTTTTTGAAATAGCATAAATCACTAAATGATGAGTGTATTATTTTGTCATAAGCATCAGCAAATTTAAAACTGTCTCTATTTCACCTGGACAACAGCAAACAATAAGACAATTTTATTTCATTTCAATAAAATCTTTTCTTTTTTTCCCTCTCCATTGTTTGTTATTTGTTGTGTTCTACGTCATTTTAATTTATTCCCCCTCAGTAGATATTAGTCACTGAGTCAATATGAAGTGCGTCAGACACCTCTGGATAAACCTGTCCTCAAGTCTACATGACTCCAAGGAGGTGCTGCTGCTGCTGCTGCTGCTGCTGCTGCGTGTAAATAACGCACGTGAACAGGTTGAGACTGCTGAGCCTGAGCCAAAGTTTAAAAATAACCTCAGATAAATGACCTCATAGGAGCAAAGGCTAGACCCACTGCCACCGACGCATGGCCATAGATAATAATGTTGTTGTTAATGTTTTGAGCAAATATCTACAAGAACTTGAGATTTGGTGTTCAAATTCATGGAGCACCTTTGTTGTTGTTGTTGTTTCTTTCAGAGAGAGACAAATGTCTTGTGACGACATAACTAAAACAAGACAAATATGACTCAAGGTCATCTATAGCACTGACTCTGCACTTACTGATTGAACCTTGCTTGTGTCTGATAGCATCCCTGCCCCCACTCTCTTTCAAAACAAACCTGACTGACATGTAGGTTTCGCCTTCCAACCGTTGCTCAACCTCTCTTCCCGCCTGTGCCTCTTTGTCATCTTCCATCTCTCGCAGTTCATTGTGCTGCAGGGCACAACTGTTTCGCAGGAGTGATAATGTATGAGTAGCTCAGATTTCATTCCTTGAAACATTTTTTTTTCACACCATGATGCAAGACATTTTAGCAGTAAAAAAAAAAAAAAAAAAAACATGTGACTCCCGCAAACAAAGCCCATGAGGAAGTGAATGAAGTTGCTCATGGAAAAGAAATTATTTTTCATTTTCTTAAACCCATGAAGTAATGCTTGAGAGAAATGTTTGCGGGAGTCACTTGTTTTCTCAACACACTTCTTGCACAAGAAGGCTTTTGCTTTGTTTGTCTGTAGTGAATGTTTTTAATTTGTACTACAGTGGTATAAATATGTTGCCATTGAATTCATGACCTCATAACTACTCCCTTACCACATCTGATAGGATGCCATGATAATAGTCAAATATAAAAGCGTCACACTTCCTGCTCTCCACCCTTAGGACATCCTTAAGTTGAAGGTGGTGGAAGATGGTGTTGATTCTGGGCAGAAGGATGAACAGAGAGGACTCTGGGATCAGAGACTCACCAGCTGTCAAACGCAAGGTGCTGTTAAAGAAACATACATTTTTCTATGTTTTCTGTCTTGCAGCTTCTCTTACCTGACTAAAGTCACAATTTTTCTATTTTTTTTATACATGTTGTTGTCCCATAAGGTGTTTGAGGTTGAATCCAAAACTTTAGCCAGTCAGGATGTCTTGGACTTCTGCTCCGGCTCGTCCCACTCAGATGGCATCCTGCAGGTCTTCAATGAGTTTCGCGACTGCCGCCTCTTCACCGATGTTGTCATCAGCGTGCAGGGCCGCGAGTTCCCCTGTCACCGTGCTGTGCTCTCCGCCTGCTCTTCCTACTTCAGAGCCATGTTCTGCAACGATCACCGCGAGAGCCGCGAGATGCTGGTCGAGATCAATGGTATCCTGGCTGAAGCTATGGACTCCTTCCTCACCTATGTTTACACCGGCCGTGCCAAGATCACCACAGAGAACGTCCAGTTCCTCTTTGAGACCTCCAGCCTCTTCCAGATCACCACACTGCGCGATGCGTGTGCCAAGTTCCTGGAGGACCAGCTGGATCCGTGCAACTGCCTGGGCATCCAACGCTTCGCAGAAGCCCACTCCCTGAAGCAGTTAGCCAGCCGCTGTCGCAGTTACGCCCTTGCCAACTTCTCAGAGGTGGCTCAGCATGAGGAGTTCCTCGACCTACGCAAGGAAGAGCTGGAAGAGTACACTGGCAGTGATGAGCTGTCCATTGGTAAGGAGGAGGTGGTGTTTGAGGCGGTGATGAGATGGGTGTACAACAATGTGGAGCACAGAAAACCCATGCTGAAGGCCCTGCTTCAAAACGTGCGCCTGCCCCTTCTGCACCCCAACTACTTTGTCCAGACAGTGGAGGGAGACCAGCTCATCCAAAATGCTCCAGAGTGCTACCAACTTCTCCACGAGGCCAGGCGCTACCACGTGCTTGGAAATGAAATGATGTCACCCAGAACTCGTCCACGCAGGTAAATAAAATGTTGACTAGTTATGAGGAAGGCCACAGTCAGATAATATAACTGAATGTTATCTACAAAAAAGTACATCAATCAAGTTTATCAGGTCACGTTTGGCTTGTGAATGTAGTATGACCTGTTAGTCTGATTAAATGCTTATAGTGTATGCTGTGCTGTAGTCACGTGATTAATTAATTGATTGTTATCTGTGCTTTGTTGTGTGCCAGATCTTTTGTGATTAAAAGAAAACCGATTTAGCTTTTGATCCTTTCTTTTCTGGCTTAAAACACATAAGCCACTCCGAGGACAGAGGTCAGTGTAAGATAAGAAAACATGTCAGCAGTAAGTCGATCTTTTATCCCACATTGTATAGCCAGAGGTTACAACCTGCGCATGAACCTGGTGCCCCTGGCATTGCTGTTGTTGTCTGTGCGTGTGAACGTGTGTGTTGCGTGCGTGTGAGTGAGAGAAAGATAGGGAGTGTTATTGTGCCGAACAGACAAGTGTGTCATTGACTGAGCCGTGTTTTGTAACCTATTTTGAAATGGAAATGATAATGACGGAGGCAGGGCATGTCTGTACACAGACTGGTTAGATGGAAGGATACAAGACGATGTGATGCAAGAAATGTCAATCATGAAATGCGAGGTCTTGTTATCATACCAGCAGTTTAACTCACCTTGCTGGTGTGGATATAAAGTCAGCAGGCGTGTCTGCCCACCTGTTCACTTCTTACCTATTTACAAAATGGTGTCTTATTTCATGAGTTTTTTTTTTGTTTGTTTGAAGACGAGGACAAAGGTTGGCACTGACTGAAACCTTATGAATGAGACACAGAACTGACCATATGGTAGCCTGCTGTACAGCAAACAACAGTGCAGCTGCTCTTGTACGTTAGGCCTGCTGTAAGGGTTAAACTGCTTGCGAGCAGTTGTCGGTTATTAAGGCTGTGTGACGCGTGTTTTAGGTGTACCGTGTCAGTATCCAGGCAGATCTGTCCAGATCAGCAAGCCAATCAGGCAGTTAACGTTTGCACTGTCTGCTTCGTTTGCCCTGAGGGCCAAATCTGCTCCTGCTCGCAACAGATGCCTGGTTCTCCCCTTTCTGTGTCTTCAGCTGGGTTTCTTTTCTCTCTGGAAGCCTTTAGAATCTATTTAATCACACTGCATGAACAGGCACATGCATATAAGGCTAAACCGCTCCTGGGCTTGACTGTCTCTGATGTATAGCTTGTGAAATCACTTACCTGCGTCTGATCCACATAAGCCGACAGGGAAATGTAGGGCAAAGGCAAAGAAACATTTGTGCCACGTTTGTACTTAGAGTGGTATCCAAAATACACTGGATTTCACCTCTGGTACCTCTAGTAGTCTTTACATGGCATTAGTATTTTTCAAATTGTAAAAGAAAAGAAAAGAAGCTGTTGTTAGTGAGCTCCCCCATAGGAAATGCAGTCATATTCATGGCATGTTATGAACAGCCAACAATAAGAGAGCTTTGTAATCATGGAAAGTCAGATTAAGTCCAGCCCCATGTGTGTTTTGTTGGATACTAGATTGATGTCTTCATTGTAACCTTTATAAGCTTGCCTTGAAGATAAGTTAAAAAAAATATTCCTGGGGAAACAACCACTCTGGTTGACAAATGTCTGCCGTCTGTAATTAGAAAAGTGTTGACATGGAGGTGTTTATGTGCTTAATTCATTTTGTACAGGGCTACAGATATATAGTATTTTAATGAGATACCATGTCTGTATTATAAACATATGTTGTTATTCCCCCATCCATCTCTAAATCTTCCGCATCTTTCCCTCTGCCTTACCCTTCCTGCTTACTTCTGTGCAGGTCAACTGGCTACTCTGAGGTGATCGTGGTTGTGGGGGGTTGCGAGAGAGTGGGCGGCTTCAACCTGCCCTACACCGAATGCTATGATCCAGTCACAGGAGAGTGGAAATCACTGGCCAAACTACCGGAGTTCACTAAGTCAGAGTATGCTGTCTGCGCCCTCCGCAATGACATCCTGGTGTCAGGTAAGATCTCGCTGCATCTGTGACAAACAGATTTAACAGAATTGTGCACTTAACGGACACGGTCAGTGTCTGTCCATGCGTGGCTTGCCATGTAATTCCCCAGTGGAGTGGCAGGAAAGGCCGTGGTGGATGTTTGCCCTGTGTTATTTTTACAGCCACAGCCTGCTTGAGTATAGGAAAATATGAGAGCAACATCTGGATGCACACTCCAGGCTCAGTGCTGAGAGAGGCCTTCATTGGCCAGCTCAGTCTCTCTGTCTTCCTGTTGGCCAATCATCAGGGTCATCATTTTTCTATCGGTTCAGCGGTTTTCTAGGATCTCCTTGATGTAATGATCTAACATCCCTTTTTGATTTCATGCTGCACCAATTGATTGTGAAATACAAACTCTAAGATATTATACTTCTCATTACTTCCTGGCAAGGCTGTTACATTTTTGGAACTTGAGCATGAGCCAAGTGTGGCGTAAGCCTCCTTTGGTGGAAGAAAAAAAAAAGATCTAGATTAAACGAGACATTAATATGACATCATTCATCTTAACTGGCGAGGTCAAGATGAAGGTAGATTCTAAAGCCAAACACTGATATGAATTGAAAACATGGAGCTTGAGAGTTTTTCTTTTTTTTTTTAGTAGTTTCCTAGAAAATGCATAGAGAGAAGTTCCAATGTGGCTGCCGGCACTGCTCGTGTTCAAACATGCTTCATGCGAGCTGCAAAACACTACCGGACAAAAACAGGCGCAGAAAGATCGAGAGAAGGGAGGAAAAAAAACCTAGATGGGGGGGAAAAAAAGAATGTTCTCCCCTTCGGCAAGGAGTGTGCAGTGTTTATGATTTCATATGCTCTCACTGTGCCTCACGTGTTCGCTATCAATCTACCCTCAAGCGCTGCCTGGAAAAGTCAACATAACAGCCCCCCAACCCCCCTCTCCTACACACACACACTCCTCGTTTCTCCGTGTCTCACACATACATACAACCTACTACTCTACAATATAGCATATTACCATCTTTATTAAATTATCTCGCTCCATTTAACCCACTTTTCTTAACTTTATTTCGCACCCTTTTGATTACATTCCCACACATACCTGCATTCTTTCTGTGCGTCCCTCTCCCTCACTGGGAGCTGGCGTGAATACCTTGGAGGGCCTCCAGTCTCTAGCACAGCTGCAGTTAGCTGTGGTCTTAAATGGGACATGGCTCAATTGAGTATACAAAGGCTCTTAGGTTTTGTACAGGGACATGGACTCAGGCCACTTTCCCACATCGGCCTCTTTGTCAGCTCAAGGGTGAGCATGCTGACTCCACTGTAGAAAATTCAACTCATTTTGGATGTTATTGCTGCAAAACACATATCATTGTGTCACACATTACAGAGAGGCATGTCATAGTGCCATTAGCAATAGATCTGTCAGCAATGCGTTGCTGTCACACAAATCATTGTGGGATCCCCCGAAGTCAGTGCCTCTTGTTCCTTAAGAACAGTGATTAGCAGCATTGGCCGTCCCCATGTGGGCTGGTGGGACTCGAGCAACTTGAGTTTTTGGTGAGAAAAGACCCCCTTCTGAAGGTAGCAATTCTTTTTAACAGGTTCCTATGTTTACAAGGCTTTCTTTGAAGTGTTGCGGCTCCGTCAACACGTTTCATGCAAATCTTTCCAAACAGGAGCCCCAAGGGCAGCAGACTGTCTGGCTCTTCCTCTATCCAGCAGATTATTGAGCAGACACAAGCTGCAACTAACTTCCTTCCTGTGCCTCATTTCGTCTGTGCACTACGGTTAATTAAAAAGGACGGAACATTAATTACCCCCCCCAAGTGAAAAGCAGAAGAGGTAGACATGTGTAGCCACTGGTTTATTTAATTAAATGATCTATCAAGGATGTGGTTTGTATTTATTATTAGGACTAAACACAAGTCTAATATGTATAGCCACCTGTCTGTCTGTCAGTTGGATGGATTGTTTTCATGTGAATACAGAAGCGGCTTAGACGCCTTTGTTTGTAGTGGCAGGTTTCTTTATGCCTTTATCATTGCTTCATATAACCACCCACATGTCTCAGTCTAAAGAAAACACCCAGCAGCAAATTGCTGACACTCTTCTCTAAAGGGAGAGGCATGATTTGAAGCCGTTCTTATTTATTTCCATAATCTGTGTTTTATTAACTGATATCACCACTGTGTGTTCAATTTACGTCCCGGTGTGAAATAACACAGATTGTCACAGGCCCTTTCCGTTTATATCGTTGAGTCTTACTGGTATCTATGCTGTGCCCGTACTGCTGCACCATGCTTCTTTTGATCTTACTGTCGGAGCAGATGACTGCTGCCAAATTTAATCACACAAAAATTCACCTAGTTTTTCGTAGAACTTTAAAATAATATCACATTTCTCCTCTTCAGTTTAAACCTGACATTGGTTTCTCCTGGTTGTGACACATCTTGTCTTTGTTCTCCATCCTAAAAAGCTCATTTGTGCTACCCACTGTATTTTTTAAAAGATCAGAGAGGTTTTTCCCTCACTCTGTGGAGAAAAAAAGGACAGGTGTGTGTGTGTGTGTGTGTGTGTGTGTGTTTGGTGGTGGAGGAGTGGTGGCGGGGGGGGGGTAATGAGGGCATGTGTCAGGGCTTGTTAGATACTGTAGCCAGATCGTGTGACTGTTATTATTCTCTACTCTTAAAATGTATGTTTGCCTAGTAACAACAGATAAGACATACAGTCATACTGTAGCTCTGTTAGCTGTGTGTGTTTTCTACAAGATACTACGTGTGTGTGTGTGCGCATATATTTAAATAGTGAAGCTGCCTCAGATAAAACACGAATCAGATAAAATCCAAATCCAGCTGTTCACAGAGTGCTTATTTCATATCAGATCACCTGGACTAAAACAAACACTGATCTAGTTTTACTTTAAGCCTCTTCCGAACCCAAAATTGTCTTGAATGTTAACTGTTACGTGACGTTGTTATTTTTAGGTGGTCGCATCAACAGCAGGGACGTGTGGATGTACAACTCCCAGCTCAACCTTTGGATCAGAGTGGCTTCTCTTAACAAAGGCCGCTGGAGACACAAGATGGGCGTCCTATTGGGCAAGGTAAGGATAGGGGCCTCAAGCCAGATGTGCGCACCACCTGATTTATTGTCCCATAGTTACATTTTTAAAGTAATACATGTCCCCTACATGTGTAACTCTGTTGCTACAACTGTAGCCTCCTAGTACAAAAGTACAAATCCAGCATGTATACTTTCAATAACGCAACAGTTGGTGATGTATGTTTACTAAAATTTGAGTGAGGGTGCCTCAGAGGTGTAGAAAGGCAATGTGGTGCTGATTACACCTTCACCTAACCCTCCTTCCATTAAAAAAATATACCTTTCAAAATAATGTGTCTCTTTCCAGTGTTACACAATACACACTGTCTTTCCTGCAGGCTTGAAAGAATTTTAAACATAGGCTTTGCATACTTAGTGATGATTGACGTTAAGTATCTCGTCTTAGACCCGTGTTACTCATCACTGGGAGACACGATGGAATTCCAGCCACATATTTCTTTAGCTTGCTATCCTCCGTATGGATCCCCATGAAAGCACTTTATGACAAGGAATGAAATTATGTACTTTTTTTGTTTGTTTTTTGTTTGACTCATCCAGTTTGTTGCCTCAGGGTTTGTAAATGACTGATGCCAGCTCATGTCTCACATCCTGGAAACACAGGAGCAGTGTTAACAGAGAGAAAAACACACACAGAGAGAGAGAGAAGTTTATCTTTATTTAAAAGCAGCATATAAACAAGTACCTCTGCTGCTGGAGCAGGGCAGCTGATTCACCCATTCAACACCCCACACACACCATAGTTCAACCGTCACTTGAAATAATCCGTATGAAAAAAAATCCTCTCTATTTTATATCTCTGTCACTTATTTCATATGCCATATTCTACATTTAATATTTACACGTGAGCTGATCACGAATCCTCGACCACTGCCTCTGCTCTTGAGCTGTTACTATTTACACATTCTATTACAAGGCTAGGTGGACTTTCTGGATTGAGGACAGTGGGAGTTTAATGGACTCGTGCCAGCACCTCACACTTCCAAGTTAAGCACTAGCTTAGTCAACCTGCCCATATCATGTTTCATGTGTCTCTGCTCAATCACATAAGCCTGAAGTGGCCTTACATGGCTCCCTGATAAGCCTGTAAACACACACTGATGTTTGCATATGTAGGCATTATTTATCGCACTCGGCCTGTAAATATATACAGTACAGGGCTGTTCATGTTCCTATGGTATGCTGCATTCTACTTACAAGAATTATCATTAGATTTTAATGGATTTGTTTAACAGGGACAAAACACGAAGGCATTGCAACATTCAAATAAAATGCAAACAATGCAGACTATATAGGACTTCCAGTTGTAGCTGATTTGCAGTCTTTGTCCCAAGTTAGGCTTTTAAACTGAAATAACTACCATATAAAATGTTCGTAATCATAATCACATGTTGTTGTGTTTTGAAATGTTCTTAAACCAGACAGTCAAGTCCATCTTCATTTCATAGCATCAACAGTGTTAGTATTTGTGGTTGTCTTTATTCAAAACAATGATTGACCACCTGTAAGACAATGGCACGAGAACTATAATTATGTGTCAAGAAGAACAGCCGTTGATTGTCGCGGTTGAAGCAGACAGAGCATAAACAGAGGTGACTCAGGCTATCACACCACAACTCACAAATATGTCGTGTGCGCTTTGGCCGTCATGTGTACAAATGAACACATAAAGAAGATAGACACAAGTGCAAGTATTCTTGGTACGCTTTGGGCTAAAACAGCACTTTGTTTACTTTTACAGAAAGGATGACTCATGGATGGGGAGTTCTTGTCATCTCAAGCAATTTTTCAAACATAATTTTTTTGGTGGGGGAAGTTCTTCTGGTGGAGAATCTGTATTGAATTTTCTAGGACTTCCAAACAACACCCAAAGTGCTTAGCTGCCACAAACAACAAACACACATGCGTGCATTTAAACTACACAAAGGTCCTCCACAACAGTGAGGTAATCAGCTGGATGGTCACACCGTGGCTATAAAAGTCAGTAATTAACTCTGAGCTGAGTCATGTATCAAGGTACGGTGAAAACAAGACGTGCTGACACGGCTGCCATTTAACTTGACTCTAATACCCAGTTATGGAGCATTAATGGAAATTTAAACTGATCTGCAGCTGACTTAACACTCTCATGCACAAATTATTTGATGCTAAAATTAGAATACATAGTAGAAGTATTTTGTGGTGTATTTAAGTCCAAAGCGTACAGCTTAAGAGTTAAACTGGTCAGGCATCACACATAACATATCCGAGGCAATGGTTGGTATATAGTGCTTCATGATGTATAAGCTTAAACGCACATTTTTTCACCCGTTCTTGAAAAACACATTCCTTGGACATGTTAAATCCCAGGAGAGGCTCTGGTCTCCAACCACTTCCTGTATCTGTGGCACACATGTGGATCTGTCTTCTTTTTTGTCCTCCCCGTCTCATGTTTTCTTCCTTCTTTTTATTTCACAGACTCTCGAGAGTCTCGACTCGAGTCGGCTTCGTCCTTTCTGATGCTTTTTGTTAGTTTCTACCCACTGGACTACACACACTAATGATATTGCCTGTCTAAGTTTATCTTAACTACATTGAATCTTCGGTGCTTATTTGTTTTGACATTTTTCTGTCATTCTGTCTAATCCCCCCCCCCCCCCCCCCCATCCTCACCTTTGTACTGTAATTATATGATTTCCTTTCAACAAACACACTTTCATCAGGAATAACCTTTCCAGTGAATCTTTTTGTTACGTCTTCACTCCAGATTCCAGAGTAATCTGAATCTAATCAGTATGTGAGACATACAGTCACGTTGACTTTATGTCTTTCCTCAGAATTCAGTTCCCCCCTCCTCCTGTGTTGCTTCCTCTTTCAGTCTGTAATTTCCCCCTTTTGATGTGCAGCAGTTTAGGTTTTTGGGAAACATGGCTGGATGTAAACAAGCCTCTATAATGAGCACGTATGCAAGTTCGTGCTTTCAACAGCTTGCAACAATCTCAACCCTGACTTCCTCCTCCTACACCACCACCACCATTCTAACAATTTGCATATTCAGTTGATAAATCAAATACTTGTTGATTTGCACACATAGGAACATCCTCATTACAATGCGCACACCCTCCGTTTACTATGTCCTTTCACTTACTTCCAAAGCTGGCTCTTACATGGATATGAGTACAAGAACCCACACAAGCGTCTCAGTGTCCTGCAATCTGCGATGTCCTGTTGGACTGGTCTTGTTACCATAGAGTAAAAGCAAAAATAGGTCACCAGTTGTTTTCCTCTCCCTGTTATGGCTGCACTTGGTGACGGCTGTTCTCATCTATCATAATGTTTCACTCTCAGCGTTTCTTCTCTGGAACTCTCTTTCTCTCTCTTTCTTTGTTTGTTTCTCTGCCAGTCAATCTCTCATATAATTTTCCTCCTTAATCCACTCTCTCAGTCTCTGCATCTGGGTCACTACCTCTGAGTTGTCTGCAGGCTAAGGAAACAGTTAATCATTCAGCCATTCCAAGTGTTTGAACCTGGTTATAAAATAAGACGTGGATGCTTGTTCAGTGGTTAGCAAGTGTGTCCACAGAGGGTCATGAATCATGTTTGGCTTAGCGTTTATGTGATGGCCACATACTTCATGTCGGTACAGAGTATGTGTTAACATCATCGAGCTAATGTGGAATGCGCTTATATTCATATACATACACTTTCACGGTGCATCGAAACCATGAGGGGTGTTTTATTGAGCGAATGCCGAGTGGCGAGGGTGAGAAGAAAAGAACGATCCAGGGGCCCTAGCGCCTCACCAGCACCTCCTTCTTCAAACAAGCTGGCGAGATGCCCTCAGTGGATCCTTAAAGGGTTGGTTCACCCAAATTATGAAGCACATCATTTTCTCATTCTAATTTCTCAGTTTCTTCATTAGACTGAGTGATCCACAGCCCTCAATGACAACAGTTTTTATAGGATTTTTTCTTTTTCTTCTAAGAAATGGTTCAGATGGACTTTCAGACAATAAATCTTGGCAAATAATACCTGTATGACTTAAAATCATGTGAAACTAACGCTTCAAATCTCTCACTTTTCTTACTCTCCTTCATGGCATGATTATTTAGCTAATTACGAATGTGGCAGCTGCCCTCCGCCAAATAGTTTAGTCTAGTTTGATGTTGCTGTGATTAACGACACATGGAGACAGCAGTACTACTTTGAAACGAGTACATAAAGAGGACGTAAGGAGTTGTTTTTGCTGTCTATCAAGTTTTCAGTTAAATGGCCGTGATGTTATCAATTAGCCCAGGTGTGGAATGCAAATTTTCCTGCGAACCATCCACTTCCTTATTTTTTTTTTCATTCTTTTTGTTTCCTCATTTTTCCCTCCATATTTTCTTTGTCTCTTTGTCTCTCTCTCTCTCTCCCTCCCTCTCTTTGCCCTCTGTACTTGTTTATGCATCAGGTTTTGTGGCGAGGCAGGAACTGCCCGAAGGTTTTCTGTTGTATAAGACCTGCATGTTAATGAGCGCATAACCAGTAACACTGCTCATTGTGTATTCTCGACATGTTATCTCCTTCCAAAGAATATCGATGAAATAGAAACTAATCATGAATGTCTACCATGTTTTTTTAAAACTCTTTTTCCTTGTTAGAGTGTGTATTGTATGTCAACGCTATTCACCAGCTTGTAATGCTTTGCCTTCCAGTTTGTGGTTCTGATTCAGTTATCCCAAAAAAACAAAATGTGGCTTCTGCTTAAAAATATCCAGCGGGAATTAAACCAGATTATGATGACACCACGTGACAAAACGCTGGTTCACAAACCGCTGGTTCACAAACCGCTGTTGTTGTGGCTCAATATATTGTTACGTATTTACTGACGGTTGACAGAGGTCAAGGTTAGCACACGCACATGTGCCTGCGGGAACCCAGGGTAGTGTTTACGTATAAAAGAGCAACAGGGACAGGTATGATGGGGCTTGTTCAGAAGCTGTCTGTCACCTTTTTTGCTTCACCCGATAGACCGGTTCTCTAAGTGCTGACGTAGACGTAAGTATTGTTCATACTGATGAACAAGAAAGCTTGAATACAAATGCGTTTCTGTGCACATAGTGTGTGTAGGAACATATTTATCACTAATAATTTCCCACTCCCTATAATTTAACTCTCAGTTTCATATCTTGTTTGTGTGTCTGCCCTCAGGTCTACGCTGTAGGTGGCTACGATGGGCAGAGCCGCTTGAGCAGCGTGGAGTGTTATGACTGCTTCTCCAACCGCTGGACAGAGGTGGCTCCCATGAAAGAGGCTGTTAGCTCTCCGGCCGTGGCCAGCTGTGCCGGCAAGCTCTTCGTCATAGGAGGAGGGCCAGACGACGACACTTGTTCAGACAAGGTGGGAAAGAGATGTGTGCACCCCCTAACTACATATTTAAGCACATAGTGATGACAGCTGAGGCGCTTTTGTCTCAGATAGTTTAAAGTGGGTTGTTTCCAGTGGGTTGTAACTCAACTTGTTGGTGTCAGGAGTGCTATATATTTAAATTAGGCTGTGTTATATAGGCTAAATAAGCTTATATAGAGTTATTATACATTAATAGGGGCTACTTATGTGCCGCTCTCCTGGGAACTAAAGAGACAAAGTAAGCCTAGTGGACTGTTACGGTCTCAGAGAATTGTTAATCCTCTGTAACAAGGCCAGAGAAAATGATTACAGTGTATAAAACTTCCTGTCAAACATCACTGATTGTCAGTTTATCTGATGTGATAACACCCACATCCTGGATATCCTGGTCAGTCTGGTTGATCCTGATTACGCTTGTTTTATTCTGTGGTAACGAGTTTCAAATCAAGTTCATCATTAATCATTCAAAGAAATGTAACAACTTAATGAGGACATTGACATGCTTTGACATGATGCTGTTGGAAACAGAGAGCGGTACAGGAAGAAAGCAAAGAGGGTAAGGCAGTTCGACCATTTTTGTAATTTAATGGAATAGATTATTTTCTGACTGACAAGAAGGAGAGCGCTATTATCTTTTCTCCATGTAATAACTGCCGTGTTTGTTTATGTCTGTGCAGGAAAGCAAACATCCACAGACAAATAGGCATACTAAGAAGTAGACAACAATCTGATTTAATTTCTCCAGCCGCATGGCCCACTATTTGTACCTGGCTCTACGTGACCGAGAGGGACTAGAGTCTGAGTTCCTTCGAACTGCTTATCTCTTGAGCTTCCTAACAACGCCATTCAAATCATTCCCAGCGGTCTTCGGAGAGAGATGTTGTGTTGTTTGCGTTAGCCGCCAGCAGAGACAGCACTGTTTGGAAGAAGGTCATTTTAAAGAGACGTGGGCGAGAGAATGCTTGGATTGTACGCGAAACCCACAAGTCCAACTTGAGTCGGCCCTCAAACAGTCACAGAATGAGCTTTGCATCTGTTTGAGTTTTTTCATTCTATTTCCCCGCACATGGCATATATTGAAGAGAGCATGTCTTTATTTCTCTTTTACTAAAAAAACAAAACGGTAATTAAATATAACTTTAATCACAGGTCCAGTGCTATGATCCAGAGACGGACACTTGGTTACTACGGGCCAACATCCCCATCGCCAAGCGCTGCATCACAGCAGTGTCCCTCAACAACCTGATCTATGTGTGCGGTGGGCTGACCAAGTCCATATTCTGCTACGACCCTGCAGAGGACTACTGGATACATGTGGTCCACACCTTCAACAAACAGGTAATAGATTAAACACAGATGCAGATGCTGTAGAGCACAGCTGCAAGATGGGTTTGTATACTGTGAAGCTGCAATCTGTAATTTGCCGCCCTGCAGGAGAGCTGTGGCATGTCGGTGTGCAACGGTAAGATCTTCATCCTTGGTGGCAGAGGGGAAAGCGGTGAAGCAACGGACACCATCCTGTGCTACGACCCGTCAACAGGCATCATCACAGGGGTGGCGGCCATGCCTCGGCCGATCTCCTACCATGGCTGTGTCACCATCCACCGCTACAATGACAAGTACCACAGGCTCTGACCATAACAACCATGCAGACAACACACACACACAAACTCTTCAAGTTGAACCTTTGTACAGCACAAACAGAAAAGCACACTTCTTTGTAACAGGCACATTCAGTAGTTCAGTCGACAGTACTGTTGAGCTAATTTATTTTCCTGCAGCATCATGTAGCAGTACTGATTTTGGCACTCTGAATCTTTTGCTGTTCTACACTATAGTTATAGTCCTCCCATGGAAATGCTCAGTGGTTGATAATGCTGATGATTTGTCTGTAACCTGAGCTAAAGTGGAGTCAGATCAACATGGCAGATGTTCCTTGTACATAATTAAAGAAAACGGATGGTGATGGTGGTAATCAATCAGATATTTGGGGCAGGAAAAAGTATGATTACTTCTTGCATTACCAAACACAAATACTGTAATCATGTTGATGTAATTTGAGCGGAGGGATTAATTTTTAACCTGAGGATCGTGTATCTGCAACATAATCTAAACTCAAGGTTCACTTAACTTTTCTGAGCTTTCAACCATAACCCATCATGTGACTTAAACGCAGTACTTATGTCTTGTCTTGACCCCCGAGGAAGTTTCATCAGCCTGAGATTGCATGATCGTATGTGATTGAAAGCTCCAGGAAAAGCTAAGTTAACATTTTATCAAAGAAAACATTTTTGTGGAAATTTTAAAAGAAAATTGAACACTGAAATTTCTAAATGAATTTGCTTATCTAACCTAACTTACCCAACTGAATAATTTATGGCTAAATCTCCTAATAACTCCTCATTAGTGAGTTTTGATAAATTGATATTAAAATGCTATTGATTACAAGCAGGTTAATCAGTTTGAAAGTGAACCTCCCACCAGTGATTTTAATACTGTGCAAAGTAACATCACCCTGTTGATGAGCTGAAATGATCACAGATAGGCAATCAGTCATGTCCACACAAGGAAGGGCCAAGAATGATCTGTCAGCCGAAGAAATGTATTTTTGACTGACAGACGAGCAGCCAGGTCAGATTGCACTCCACGCATATATAGTATCCATACAGTACAGTACTGGTATAATATTCAAAAGTACTGTCCTCTGTTTGCTTTTCCTTGATACCACAAGTGACCTAAAAAGGGGGTGAAACAGTCAGCCAGCTGTTTTCCCACATTATCAATGGTCATAAATTCAAGCTGGTCTCATGCATTGACCCAGAGCGAGCTTAGGAGAAGAGATAAAGAGCGGAGATGCTGCAAAAATATTGAAAAATTGCCGGTGTTAGCTTTGCTCCCTTCTTTCCTTTTTCCTTCGCATATCCTCGATTCACTTCCCGTGAACGTTTCCTTTTTCCTGCTCCAGCTGTGTCATCGCCTCACATTTTCTGATCTACAGTGATATCTTCCTTTTTAAGCCTTATTTTGCTCCATTCTAAATATTATTATTATTATTACACTCATTACTGACATTTTTTATTTTTTTAAGTTATACTTTGTCTTTTTTTATATATATATATATATATATAATTGAATGTTCATTGTGTTATACATTGCCTTAGCGTGTCTGTTCCATATCAATGTTAGTTGATTGGTGTACTGGGCTTGTGGGTGGTTTTATAAATTTGAGAAGCCTTTGTAGATCAAACTTCGAAGACTGCTCTGAATAAGTGGTGTGCATGTTTGGTATGTGTGCATGTACGTGACTTTTATGACTCGGTCTGGTCTACGTGATGGAGCCTAGGAGGTTTTATCGGAGAGCGGTAGTGTAAGCGTTGCATTACTGCTAGCCTCTGTCAATAGAACTTTTCACACTGACGCACCTCTCACATGTGCACTCGCACGTAAACGTAAGTAACTCGGGGTAACCGTAGATACCTCCAGGTGTGTTTGTGTGTATGTGTCTTTACCGGTCAGCTAAAGGTGTGCGGAGGTGCAGCACTCACACAGGGAGGGAGTTCTGAATGACAAGGATTATGGATGATGTGGCTCACGGTCAGTAAAGGTCACCTTTTACTACAATTGGTGTTGATAGACTAGAGATATTGCTGTGAATATAACTTTAATATGTTTTCTTTGTTTAACTTGTATTTAAATATATCTCTTTCTTGGTTGTTATGTTTTTTTTCTGTATCTGAGAGCCCCAATTGTGCACTTTGACAGAATCCTGTTAAATGTAGAATAATATGACGATGATTTCCTTTTTTTTTTACTGTATCAGTAAATGTTCTTTGCTTTCATGTGACGTATGGGAGAGACAATAGAAGGGCCTATCAGCTTCTCCTGTTGGCTGCTACCTGCTGATATTTTAACAAAAACAACTAACCCTCTGACAAGAGAACACGCAAGATCAGTAGAGCGTGTTTTTCTGTCTCATTCACAACAATGGTTGGAAGAATTACAGCTTAAACCATCCTCCAGGCATTTTCGTAGAAAGACAGGGTTGGTGGCAGTTCTAGTAGTACAGAAAAACGAGAAAAGAAAACATCCTCAGGCTGACCCAGAGACCTTTGCGGAATAACATACTTGGGTAACTCAGGAGGCCAACAGGAGGACGCTGAGGGGCAAGAAAGTGGCAAAGCAAAAAAAGAGTGGGAGTTAGATAAATACTGAGAGAGAGAGAGAGAGAGAGAGAGAGAGAGAGTTTGAGTGTGTGTGCGTCTATCTAATGTTGATTTATTGATTTTCATTAATGGCTATATAGAGGCTTGCATACTTTGTTTACTTTGATAAGATTGTTCTTGTTTGTTGATTTTTTTGCTTTGTTGTGTGTGTGTGTTGTGGTGAGTAGTGGGACTGTTTGTTGACAACATATTTTTGTATATGTATATTTTTTTTCCCAAAAAAAGAAGAGCTGAGGGTTGAATAAGAATACAGACGTAAGCCAAAGAGGATTTGATTCAATCCCAAAGGAGACTTTTGTTGAATGGGTAAACTGTGCTTACATGCAAGATGGGGGCTTTAACCTGTTGCAGAACGCTGCCCTATGTGCCTTTAAATTACAAAAAAAAAAAAGAAAAAAAAAGAATGAAGTGGGGAATTAATTCATAAACCATTTTGATATAAATTGTTCTTATCGTATGCCTGATGTGATGTTTTAACACTTTCTCCTTAGATGCTCTTTAGCTGCGAGAAAGTTTTGGATTTTTGTAAACTGCAGTATGTTGAAATGTAACGGTTGACTTGTGTAAGAGAAACATCAATAAAGTTTTTCTTTCTTTACACTTCACACGTGTGTGTCCCGTCTCATCTGTACAAACTGTTTAAGGATGAAATAATACAGAAAAATGTCACAAATTAACAAGTTAACCCAGGAATGTCTCACCAAGTTCTGTACTGTATCTTTCTCTCTATATGACAGCACTGTCATATATTCGTGATGTGAAAATATGCTCTGGATCATCCTCAGCGCAACTTTTGATCTAAAATATTCTTTTTCAACCAAGATTTTGAGTTTCCACTCAACACGAAAGAAATCAGAAGATTGAGATGAAAAGCAGCTGGACGTGATAGATGAGCTGGATATTCTCATTTCAATTAGCATCACCACATTGGTCTTCACACGAGCGTCTTCAGACCATAAAAATGTGAAAGACAGAGCAGGGGTGATTATATAAATTATTGCACCCGCAGCTGTTGTCACCAGCAGCGCCGCAGGTTTTAATGAAGACTCCACAGATTTCTATCGCAACGACCAACAGCAAGAAATATAAATATGAGATCTTATTAAACGGCCTGCAATCTGCTCCATATGGCTGCTCCTCTTCTTTTATTTCATCAAGGGATGAATCAGTCATACCAACGACAAGTTAATGAGCCATTGTGTTGAACAAGAAAACACTATATAAAAAACCAGCCGCACTGCTTCAAGCTAGGATTGAGCAACCCATGCTGCAATAAACACCCATGAGGCTCTTTCTGTTGTGTCTCATGTTGTGATTTATATACTCCATATTATGGTTTGGTTCATCAAAACCACAAGCATTCTTCTCATAGATTATCAAGGGCGCATTGTATTTATATTCGCATGAAACAATGCACAAAGAATTCACATACACATTATTTACACGCACTCACAGACCAGAAAACACTGTATATCACAGCTCATGTCAGCGCTTGCTTATGAGACATTTGGTACTGTCACCTCAAGCCCACACGTTTCCTGGTGAAGACCCATAATGGAGCATAAATTAATGACCCACTCTGGTACTGTGGTAGACGTGATTGTTCTGGCCCTAATAAAAAGGACAGATTTAACTAAATGCTGTCTTATGTCGTGATGTTCAACAGACAAGGAAACTATGTGGTGCCTGTAAAGTATCTCTTGGCAAATGAGCTGCTTTTATACATGTTGCCAAACTAAACACTGCTGCGACAGAGGACTTTTTTTTTTTTTTTTACTTTTTTACTACAGGAGGAGGTTGAGTTGAAAAGGTCACAGAGTTAGGAGCTCTTGAGAGGTTGATTCATTGCGAGGTAATAGTCAGAGTTACGCATAATTACAAAACCCTCTAATTTTGATGCCTTTGTGCAGCAAAACTGAAATACTGTCACACAATTATGATGCACCAGGAAGCTTGACGATAATAAGGTGTGCGTAACTGATTCCTGATCATCACAAACTGGTTCCCTCTTCCTGTCGCATGTTGGCTCCCTGCTGCCAACCTTAAACATATAAGATTAATAGTAGTAACATATATATTGCCATAGCTGCTGCCCTGGCTTTAAAGCAAGCACATGCAGAAATCACTGACAGATGGTGGTCACAACTCTGCCATACAATGAACTTCCATTGAATCGGTCAGTATTAACTCACGCCAAGGGCTAAATATTTAAAGAGTTATATCATGAGAGCACGCATGTATGAATGTGGTGCTGTTATAATCACATTTCCGTTGAACAGATACAAATATTGATGAATATTGCGCTCCTCGGTGAGTAGTATCATCTATTCTGTAGAATAGCGGCGCCTGCTGGCTGTTTTTCTGAAGTGCGCGGCTAGCTCTCCACCTTTTAGCCTACTTGTCCACCTCGAGATTTTAGCCATTCGCTAAACACAAGTGAAGTAAAATTAATATAGCATAACGCCAAGGACATGCTCTCACTGAATTAAAACACACGCCTCACAAAGAAACGTTGTTCCGCAGCACAAGGCCACTCCAGTAAGTTTGCATTTCAGACAGACTGAGTCGCTTGTCTACAAATGAGTGCTAACGTTAGCTGCGTTAGCAAACAAGGATAGCCGTTGCTAACGTTACAAGCGCTACCCCGGCTGCACGAGCTTTAGAGGTACGGATTTCTCCGACACGGAGCTCGCGGGACACACTCCGGTGGCGCAACGTTAAATGTTTTTGTCCAAGTGAGCGTCATTGGAGGTTGTGGTTTTCTCAAATAATGTACCAACAGTGAGAAACAGTGAGGGTTTGCTAACCTACATTAGCATAACCAGCTAGCTAGTCAGTGCTAAAGTTAGGTGTGTGTGCCAGCTCCTTTGCTAGCCGGCTAATTCGATGCTAATCACAAGTGGCCATAGGAGCGTGGATGTGACTGGCTAACGCTAGCTGTTTTGATTATTTTCCTATTCTCCTCTACAGGCAGCTATGTCGGGGGTTAAAAGGAAAATAGAAGGCAATGATCCCGACTATGAGGACATTTCTTTGGTGCAAAATAGCAAGAGAAACAAAGCGGCTGAACATAATGGTAAGTTCACGCTCTGAACCGTGAGACAGTACACCTGCTTTACATGTTGTGACAGTTAACTGCTAACTGTACTGTCTTTAATGTAACCCTGTGTCCCTTTACGCTGTTTCAGCCCGAGAAGCGGCAGTGCAGAAGATTGAAACCATCATCAGAGAGCAGTTTTCTTTGGAGATGAAGAACAAAGAGCATGAGATAGATGTGATAAGTCAGGTATCTGGATGACAGCTGGACTATATAATACTATATTTAACTTTCAGTAAAAAGAAAAAAAGTGAATAAATACAGAAAGAAACTTAGTAAACTTTGCTGTATCTTTACAGTATAAAACATAATATTTTAGTTGTTCTGTCATTTTGCAGCGACTCAATGAAGCCCGGAGGATGATGGACAAGCTGAGGGCATGCATAGTGGCCAATTACTACGCCAATGCAGGAATGACGAGGCTCACAGAGGTGAATTCCAATATATTCAAACGCTGTCAGTGACCACCACCACCACCACAGTATCATCAACCACAGTTTCTTCTGTGTCCTAGCATGCCTCAAAGAGCGACCCGGCTGTGCTGAACCACCCAGCCATCCGTCGGTTCCTGGAGTCCCCGTCGCGCTCCTCTTCCCCGCTCAACCAGGGCTCTGAGACGCCTTCTCTGGCCCACTCTGAGTCCGAGTCCCTCTCGCAGCAAGGAGAGGGTGTTGAGAGGGATGGTGAGGGAGCATGGCGAGAGGACGGCAGCAGGCAGGAGCGCAGGCCTGGACGCAACACGGGCAAAGTGAGTTCAGCTGCCAGAGACGACAGGGTCATGGATTATTTGATGAATGCAAAGCAGGTACCCGCATTAATCTCGCATCGGTTTGTCTGTCATCAAGCCTGTTATGTTTTCTTCATTGTTTGTCATAGGACACATTTGGTGTGCCATTGTCCATTGGAGCAGAGCAGAGGGTGACATACCACACTACTGGAAATGAGGCCTCTAGACTCTATGCAAAGAAGACAATCGTAGTGGGGAATGTGTCCAAGTACGTAAACAAACTAAGAAAAAGTTTTACTCATATTTTTGAATTGGTGTGTTGTAGAGCAGGTCTTTTTCAATTTAAGGCTTACGCGCCTCTCAGGGAAGCCGTGAGACCTTTTATGATAGAGAACGCATCGATTTTCCTGTTTTCTCCTTTTTATATGAACTATTGAATAGGTCTAGATCGCAAGTAGGCATTCCTTTATTTTAGTGCGTCACAAGTCTGAAACACAACCATGCGATAATAACATCAAAGTTTGTATTTTCATCAGTCTCTCTCAAACATCCAAATTTCCCACTGTTAAAAACTCGAATGGTCTGTGTAGTCATAGAAATGGAAGTAATTTGAAGTACAGAGTAGCCAGGTGTTTTTCTCAGCTCTTCACAAAGGAATTTGAGAATAGGTGAGACCTACGAATAAGTTACAAGCCGCTGAAGCTTTGGATGCGTTGTTGCCCTAGAGGTGGTGTCGTATGCTTTTAAACATCACAGTCAAGAAATCAATCAAAACAAAACTCAGTGGGTGTAAAATATTTTGGCTGAACACTGAATATGTTTGTTAATATATATAGTTAAATAAAAAAAAAAGTCAGAACCGTGCACCAGAGGATTTGTTTTCCACTGCCTCTTGAAAACAGGCCCGTCGTAGTGTTTTCAAAGCGCAGCCTCATGGTTGGATTTGTCTTGTTTTTGTGCTCTGAAGAGCTGAGCTGATAGTTCGGTTCCGCTACAAGCCCAGTCTTGATGCATTTTCATTTGTTTTCCCTCTGGGCACGAGCTGTCGGATAACTGGCGGTTCCTGGAAAACACTTGCTTCTTCGTAATACGTGGTTCGTGTTCACTTTTGGACGCTTGATTGACAAAGCACGTGTGTCATATACATGAAATGTCTCAGAGGGCTAAATGCTATGGATTTCTCATGTGCTACAGTGCATAGTTGTACATAACAAGGCTTAAAGGGCCAGTGTGTAAGATTTGGCTTTATTTATTTACAGAATCTGGCAGAAATTGAATATAATATGTATAAGTATAGTTTCATTAGTGTATAATAAAAAATAAAAAATATGCGATCGTGCAGGGCTTTTTTCTAATAATCTATCTGCTTTTAAATTAAGCTTAGATGTCTCAAATCGTCTGATCACTATACAGCATCTCTCTTAAGTTTACTGGTGCTAATTCTTTATTCCGGTTGGTTGTTCTTCCTCTTTGTCTCTCACCCTCAGGTACATTCCCCCAGATAAGCGGGAAGAAAACGACCAGTCGACCCATAAATGGATGGTATACGTCAGAGGCTCCAGGAGGGAGCCCAGCATCGACCACTTTGTAAAGAAAGTCTGGTTCTTCTTGCATCCCAGCTACAAACCCAACGACCTGGTCGAAGTCAGGTTCGTGCCTGTTTTTCTACATATTTCACACAGAGAAATGTGACTCTGTGTGTGTGTGTGTGTGTGTGTGTGTGTGTGTGTGTGTGTGTGTGTTCCACAGTCACATTTTCTGATTCATGCAGGGCTCCATATTAACACTTGGGTGTCGCTTTATGTAGTTACCAGTTCAGAGAGAGAGAGAAGGAGACAAACTTCTTTTATTAAGATTTGCCCTCACAATGTTTTGTTGCCCATAGACACAGTGTTTACCTTTTGAATATTATTATTTTTCCAGATCAATCAGTAGTTTGCCGCACCTCTTTCCATGCACCAGTTGCCAAGCTGAAGGCAGTGAGGAAACTGTTTTGGTGTTTTGACATGGCACCTGGATGTATAAGAGACTGTCCTTGTCGTCAGCTGGTGTTTGTTTCAGTACACTATTTAGATGAGCCACTAAATGCAAAACAGCCTGCTGATATTCACATTTTGTGACAAAAACACCACGCTAAACAGAATAAAAACCCTTAAATATACAATGCCACCTTGTGGATATTTGATAACGCAGCTCATCCAGTATCGTGCCCCATCACTCATAGCCTCAAGTGGAAAAAAACAACATTTGTCTCTCTGAGTGATTCTTAATCCAGCAAAATCTTGACTGTGGATAATATTTATCCCAGCTAAAAATACGTATTTATATTATGCTTTGATTGTACACACACATCGTTAGGTAAGGTCTGTGACGCATTTAGCTCATCATGAGTCAGATTAGAAGTCAACATGAACATGACTAATAGAGGGCACACCTAAATCATACACACGGAGCAGTGAAATGTGCGTGTTTGCCTTAGCCTGAAGCGTTGACTTTGTAGACCGGTACGGTTCATTTAGGAATAACTTTAGGAAGACTTCAAGTTCTGTAAGTTCTGTGGTTAAGTTGTCTGCCACTTTTAGAGGATGAAATCTTAAAATCAAAGGGTTCAGCTTTATCCATGGCTTTTGAATAAATGATCTCTCATCAGTCAGCAGCCCTGAGCTGTGGCGTCCTGGATGTTTCAGCTGACAAGGCACTCGCACTGCTCATACTGTAAGCTCCCCCCTGACTGACTCGAGTCTTCATTCCGAGTGAGCTCCACACAGGCTGCTGCTTCTCAGCACAGTCTGAATGCAGATGAAGGGATGAATGTAAAGCAAAGGAAAAACAAAAGTTCCATCAGTCTCTCACTTAAAAAGACATAATATACGTTCACATACTCGTCAGTGAAGGCAGTCAGGTCAGTTTCTGTCAGGTGGAGATGAAACCTGAAGCTTCAAAGGAGAAGAAGAAGAAGAAGAAGGAGAGGGCCCTTCAAGTCATTGATTTTAAGAGATTATTAACTCAGTCTGAGTCAGAACTCTTCAACCCTACAAAGGTTCAGAGGCTTAGTACATGTATATATTTTTTTCAAAGTCGTCCTGATGCACCCTCTCGAGGTTTTTTGCCTCCAGATTTGTATTTTGATGAGATTACATAAGGTTTTCTCTGTCTGTTCTCAGTGAGCCTCCCTTTCATTTAACACGTCGCGGTTGGGGTGAGTTTCCCGTGAGGATCCAGATCCACTTCAAAGACCCCCGCAACAAACGCATTGACATCATCCACCAACTAAAGGTCAGCCCAGATCATCGACCACATCATCATCACTCAACTTGTTTTTCTCCTCAGACTGATGCACAGTATTTTTCCACGTGAAGCTTTAACTCATTCTTTTATAGACGTCCTTTGTTTTTATGATGGCTTCTATACTGCCTCTGGTAAACTGCCAATTAGATACTAATAAACATTTATTGTCCTTTAAGTGTTTCATACTTTGACCTGCTTAGCTTATGTATATCTCAAACTGGATCCTATTTTCCCAGCGGGAAAAACGGGCTGTAATGTGCCGTCGTGGTAACGTACCACAGTTACGTTACGTTATGCCAACGACAGGCTCAGAATGTTTTCGACTTCAGTGAGTTTGAACTAACGCGATAAAACGCCAAAGTTGCACAAAAACATAGACAAGCTAACTGATCTAGGTAACGGCAGACAAACTCCTGTGTTTTGTGGCGTAAAATTACAGTTTTTTTTACAGCGTCTGGTGAACAGAGTGACATAATAGATGTTTATGTTTAGACAAAAACGACTGATGTGATGTGAAGAAGACTGTCTGTCTCTGCTGCCGTCTGCTATTTCAGTGGCAAAAAGAGGCACCTTGTAGTTTGATGCACATCGACGGTGCGCAATTACCCGAAAGGATTACACGTTGTGGCCCATTTCATGGCTGGCAGCTGCATTGCTCTCACTCAATACTGGACCGACTGATGTGGACACATAAGCACACATTTGAACAATATATGAGTCAAAACAACAACTTATTTTAAAAAAAAGTCATTCATTCAGCCTTCCTAAAAGTCTTTATTTTGACCTCTTTTCTTTTCCTACAGCTGGACAGGACGTACACTGGGCTGCAGACACTTGGGGCAGAAACTGTAAGTTATAAATGTTCACTTTGTTTCCTGCTGTAACTTTTTTTTTTTTTTCTCAGAACTTTACTTTGACGGTGAACTATATTTGTTCCAGGTGGTTGATGTGGAGCTCCATAGGAACTCTCTTGGGGAGGACTACATCCCCCAGCCTTCTTCCTCCAAGGTCACTCACAGAGCAGCAAGCCCCATGTTGGCCAGCTCCCTGCCTCAAAGTTATGGACGCTCCAGTTCCCCCATCTTGCACGATCCCAGTGTAGACAAAGGTACACACACACACATTTATCATTTTAAATAAGATCACTTCATACTGTAAAATTTTCTTCCCTGGAACCAGCTTGGATCAGGTTTCCATGGAGTCACATTATCTCTCGAATCTTTTGTATTTTTACATCCGTGACTGTCACTTGAAACACACTCGCCTCGTTTCCTTCTAGGCTTCGTCAAAGCAGAGATGGGTAGGTCTGCAGGTGGCCATAGCTCCGGCCTCACCGCTGGTGAACGCACCCCAACCCGACCGAAAGTCAGTGACAGGATCACTCTGGGTTCCCATGGCAACTCCGCCTTCCAGCCCATCACGGCAAGCTGTAAGATTGTCCCACAGGGTCAGCCGCCCAGCCCCGCCGAGTCTCCTGGGAAATCGTTCCAACCAATCACCATGAGCTGTAAAATAGTTTCAGGTAAATGTCTCCATCCAGTGGCCATTTCAGAGTTTCTGAAGAATTTCGCATTTCTTCATCAGTAATACCGTTTGTCACTCAAATATCAAATTTCCCTTTCATCTAATAATTTTGTTTAGCAGCCCACTTTAAAACTCTTGATTTGTGTTGGTGAAATATGCAAACACCAAGAAATACTGACAGCAACTTGATTAAACTTTGGCAGAGTTCTAATATTCACACTATTGTTCTGTCCTAGGTATTTTGCACACTTTGTTCTTTGCCATTGGCACTCATTCTTCACTCGGTGTAATTATTTAAAATGCAGCCATTGTTGGGAATGTGCTGTACTGCCCAGGAGGAAGCAAGACTCATGAGTTCAAGCACGTATTTGCTGTTTGGTGCAAAAATCGTAGGAATAGCTTGTGCAGAAATGTTAAAGATGTGTCCACCTCATCTGAGTTCTCTACATCTGCATCCCAGATAATTTTCTGTGGGAAAAACTTGTATTAAATTTGTATTAATGTCTACTTGACAAGCAGTGATGGGAATTACATCTCTGGTGGCATAAAAGCCATCAAGATGGGAAATATGGCGATCTTTTTGCGTGACATCAAGACAGTTTTTCATCTAATAGCCCGTGCACTTTCTCCACAACAGGGTCTCCCATCTCCACCCCGAGCCACTCCCCGCTGCCTCGCACGCCCACCACCTCCACCCCTGTCCACAGCAAGCAGAGCTCTTCGTCAGTGCTCAATAACCCTTACATCATTGTTGACAAGCCAAGCCAGGTGATCGGCATGGCTTCCTCATCTGCCGCCTCCACAGGTACACATCTCCTACTCTGTGTCAAAGTGCTGCTCGAAATCGGAAGTGGACCGGCAACAAAATCGAGAAACAGCGTCTGAGCCGCCCACATAGGATATAAAAATGACTGTGAGGATTGTTCTCTGTAGAGGAACAGACGATGAACAATCCCCTCTAGACTCTTTCTTTTTCTCTATTTTGGTACTTTTTTTCTTGCTCGTCCTCTTTTTTACCTCCTTGTACTTTCTTATCGAGCTCTTTGTACTCCCTCTCCTCTGTTTTTTTTCCTCTGTGTGTCTCTCTGCCCCTGTCTTCTCCTTTGTCCTGATTTTGCACTCATACAGTATGACGTGTCGTGAGCCAGCAGGATCGTTGCTGGATGAGAGGTTGCCATGGTGACTGAGCTGCTGTGTTTCATAGCCAGATTAGGCGGATGAGACCTTGTGCTCAAGTTGTGTGTGCGTGCATGCGTGCGTGTGTGTAGTTCCCCATAAACAAGGTGTATGTGGAAAGATGATAGTCCAGCATCAGGTGAAGTGAGTGTGTACTTCATGTGTGCGTCACCCCATCATGGAGCACAGTCGCCTTGCATCATCAAGGCTGCTGCATTGACTTCCTCACATCAGCAGCGACTGTTCATATTCCACTCAGGGGCTCATTCCTTTAGATTGTTCACTCTCACTCATCCACTCAGCCACTCCCACACTTTCTCCACAAATGTACAGCACAGCCAGATCTGGCAGCAGGGCTGGAGTGCTATTAAGTGATGTTTTATCAAGCTGGATGAGATTGATGTGGGTGTTGTGTGATTCACCGGTCCCGGATGAAACAACATTTTAATGCAGTAGCTAAAGGAACAAAACTTTAGCAACGCTTGGCTCTGTGAGTAAACGCAACAGCCAACACACCCACGCCAGTTACCCTGGCATGAAACTGTCACCTTGCACCATAATGGCCTTGATGTTTGTGGAATAGGATGGCAGGAACTGCAATGAGTCACCTTCTCTGTGACTTATCGTGTTTTTTTTTTTTGTTTTTGTAAATTACTCCACAGGAAGCCCCTCTGCCAAACAGTCTGCTGCTCAAGGTGCCCGCTCACCAGCCCCTAAAGTTCACACTGGCACCTTCCTCTCCTCGGGGGTGAAGGTGAGTTGGAAGAGTCTTAACAGTGTCACCCTTTTTAACATGAAATCTTAGGAGCGATCGCTTTCTACTGATCTCTTCGCACAATTGTAAAGATAGCCTGTCCCTGTAGTATCTGTATCTTTAACAAAGCAGGGTGGTATTAATAGTAGGCCAGGGTGCTATCTTCAGCAGATGTGAGTGCCTTGGCAAGCTTTTTAAGTGGGACATCACTCTGAAGAGAGTAGGGGGTGCGGGGAGCTTTGCAGAGAGAAAATTGCATGGTTTCTTTTTCACTCAGTGTCAATAACCCACTGTATAATCCTCCCACTCCCACGTGCTCATCATCGCACAATTCTCCATAAAGAATAAAACATGAATTCTCTTATAATTTCTTTTTCATGACAGTGGTACTCTCATTGGCTCGTATATACAGTTGTTTCTGTTGTAGGCTGCTGGCATCAGCTGTAGTACAAAAGGCCAGGGCGGGTGGGGACAGATGGGGAATATAAAAACATCTCCTTGATGAATAAATGATGATGCTTATTTCCGAAAAATCTGTTTTTGAGCAGCAGATCTCTTCTCGCTGCTGTGCTGTCTGTAGCCTGATTTGGGGGGGTGAACAAAAAAAAGATGAATGTAATTACGCGGTCAAAATGCATCATGTTAATGACTAAATTATGCGTTTTTAATTAGAAAGTCAAATTTGCAGCAATAGTAACTACTGCAATATTTACAACCTGTTGTGCTTTCGAGGCAGTGTGGCCCTTCTGGTAAAGCCGTTCTCTCCATGTGCACTCGCTTCATGTGCAGGTTATTATCAAGCAGGAGCCTGGGGAAGTTTCAACACAGCAGCAGCAGCAGATGGTTTCCACAGTAACCAGCCAGCAGCAACCCTCCGCTACAGCAGCGCACCAGTTTGTCGCAGTGAAGGGAGGTCACATGATCTCCATGTCGGCACAGAAACAGGCAGGAGGGGCCACAGGGGCCACAAGTGGCAAGGTCAGTCTCTCATGCTTATGCCCACACACCGTTTGACAGAAGCACATCAGTCATTTTCAGGTTAGCAGTGATGAGACTCCATGTGCTGGCAAAAGTTTCTCAAAATGACATTTGCCTCTCTCATTTCTAGATGTTGGGCATTCCTGTTAGCTCGACGCTTCAGTCTGCAGTCAAACAGGTGGCTATCAGCAGTGGACAGATTCTGGTTGCCAAGGGCAACCCTTCTGTCTCCAAGGTGATGGGTGGGAAGCAGGTTTTGGCTCAGGGAGTCGCTAAAGCCATCGTCAGTGGAGCCAGTGGCATCTCTGGGCAGCAGGCAACTGTCAAGGCAGCCGGTGGTTCAAGTGGCAAGAGTGGAGGTCAGAGTTCACACACATAATGCACAGGGTCATGTGACACCACAGCACGAGTCAGTGTACAGTTACTATGATAAAACATTCAGTGTGATTTGCACATTTAGGTTCTGTATTTAGGTACTATTGTTGAACCGAGGAAAGTAACAGAACAACTTTCTTTGTATGTCCTTTAGTGATGGCTACTCTTCAGCTGCCAGCCAACAACCTGGCCAATCTGGCTAATTTGCCTCCAGGCACTAAGCTCTACCTGACCACCAACAGTAAGAATCCTTCGGGGAAGGGCAAGCTGCTCCTCATCCCACAGGGAGCTATCCTCCGAGCCTCCAGTGCAAGTAAGACACGCTACATCCTTTTTAAATACATAAACGCTCCCCTTCTTCATACCGAGGTTCAGTTGAGACACTCCTGTCAAGCTAGAGTTTCTTTGATTGTTTACAGTATTTTTGGCAGCAAGATGCATAATATGATCCAGCAGATAACTTCTTGGTGTTGAGTTTGGGTTTCCTGTACACTTATCATATCACATCATGTAGCAGATACACCTTGGACAGCAACGCTGAGGCTACAAGCAACCCCGGAACAATGAAAGCTATTCAGTTAATTCAAGCTGTTGTTGTGAATATATAAATATCAAGTATCATATAAAATATAATACAACCTCCACTCCTCCAGAGCGTTGCCAGGAAACAAAACATTGTCTACACTTTGGGCCTGTTATTAGAATTACAATAACGTTCGAATTTAAAGTTCAAGTGCATCTTTTATTGCCGTGTATTCTGAGGTTTTATGAATGTAATTTGTTTCCTCTTACATGGACAGCGGAGATAGCTTTAGGAATCCTTAGCCACTAACTTGAACTAATACACACGTGTGTGTGTGTGTGTGTGTGTGTATATTGACTCAGTATCCGGGGTTAGTGTCCCAGCCGAACGACTTTCACCGTCACATTTCCTCCATGCCTCTGGCTATAGACAGCATTAAAAATGTTGTTGCTCTGAGCTGATCATGAGGTTTGGGGAAAAAGTAAGGAAGCCACTTCTCAAGTGATTTTTGGCTGCTACACTGCCTTCTGGACAGTAAGTCAGTCCTTGTCATCTATTCTCGTCTGCAGTTTATTCAGCGTGCGCTCAGAGCTAGAATCCCTCACGCAGCACACTTCCTGTCGAATAAAGAGATTTAGCAGCATCCTGATCTAAAAATACACATCCCATAGCAATAAACCAATATTATTCTGTATAGCCTCAGAATCATCAGTCTAAGTAAAATATGCTTTTTCTGAAATGACTGAACTCAACATGTTGAAGATAAGCTATCATTGTGGATGACGAATAAAAGGATTGTTTAACAGATTTAACACCGATACATGGCTGTCTGTAATTTAGGTCAGCAGTCCCAGAGCAGCTCGTCGGCAGGCGCCGGGGGCTCTCAGACCTCTTCCTCCTCGTCTTCCTCTTCCAGCAGTCTGCCTTCCAACCTCTCCTACACGTCCTATATCCTTAAACAGACACCACAGGTGGGTAGAAACACAGATACGCTATAAACCACAGAGGCATGCGTACTGTAGTACAAAAGAAAATCTCTTTGATGTCTTTTATGTCGATGGCATATTTTGGAAGCGTTTGAAGAAGCCTGCAGGAAACTGTGTTTTTAATATTTTCTGTTTAATTCTCATCACCACGGTTACCAAAAACAAAACTGATTTTAGCTTTTATTCCCTCGTAGCATGGCAGGACTTACATGCACCGTCTTTTTTTTGTTTTCCTTGGTGTATCTGAGGTTTTGGTATTCTCGCAGAGCGTTGGAGCCCGGTGTGCTCTTAATTAGACACATTCATTATAGCAGCATTGATCCTGCAGTCAGCTTTGGAGCAGTGCTGTCTGTGCATTTAATCAACAGCATAATGAAGTTGTCTGCAGAGGTTTCCACCTCCATTTAAAGTAAGGACCCGGGCTGTGTTTCCTTTATAATAATCAATCCTCAAGGCTGAGTGTGATTTTTACAAATGTGCGTAATGTGTGGTGCGTATATCTCTTTAAACAGCCGAGGAGCTAGTGTGCCGAAGGAGGATAAATTAATTTTCAAGCGGGATAATTGAATTCTAAGTAAGCTCTTAGGACATTTAAAAGATAAAACAGTTGATGTAATAGACACATTTTAGAAGCCCACAGCATAATATGGGTTATGTCTTAAGCTCTGTTGTAAGTTGGCTTAAAAGGGGAACTGCACCCTATTAGTAATTTTATGTGGTTTACCTAACTGATTAAATTCAACGTCAGTGGAATTGCTCTGATCTAAATTCAAGCTGATTTGTTGGTGGAGCCCTCCCCGATCCCTAACCCTGCTTGTCCATTTCACCCAGGGCACATTTCTGGTTGGCCAGCCAGCGCAGGGTTCAGGGAAGCAGGGAGGTTCTAGTTCGTCAGGACATGCGGCATCATCTCCAGCAGCTGTTACCCAGCAGGCCATTCGGGTGACAGCTGGACAGAAGGCGGCCATCCTGGCTCAGGTCAGTGCAGAGACTGAAGGCGGGACTTTACTGCATGCTCTACAGCTGCTGTAGTTACTACTGGTTTCACAGGCACCACCAGCCCAGTTTTGACACAGTTAAGAGCTGAGTGTACTGTTTGATATTACCTGTCTTGTCTTTGGGGGGATAAATTACTTCTCAATGACCAGTACAGATCTGAGACACACTTGAAGACCTTCTGTGTAGCGCCTGTACTGGTTAGTCTTCTCACTGAAATATTGATTTTTTTCCTTCTTCTTGAACGCCATGCTTTCTCACCGCTTCAGCCCACTTCTCTTCTAATCTGTGTTGAGCGTTGTCTTAACTTTGACATGAATGTGACCTCATTATGTTTCCAGTTTTATACGACAGCCCTGTCTGATCTCAGAGTTTACAGGTTGATCTATTTAATGATGTTTGTGGCTAGAATAGTGCCTTGGCGTGATCATAGCGAGCCTTATTAGATAGTATCTTCTTGATGACAAAATTTCACAACTAAACCGTTTGTATTAAAAGCATAAGTCTTGTAAGTATGGAATTCAAGAAAGGAGAAAAGTAACATTGGAGGAGGGCTGTGAGAAAGCATCATGTGCTCTGTGCAAAGATGTTTTTGCACCTGCACTGGCAGACCTGCCTGATCTCCCACTAGCCAGTTTTTCAGCCTTAATTTAGCTGCCCTACCGTTTGATGGGTTCTGTAAGCACACCCCATGGTCATATTACAACTACTGAGTATGCGTTTGGCAGAGATCAGAGTCAATAAATAAATTCACCTCATTCATAAAATGATGTACTTACTTCCCCCTGTCAGAAAAATTGAGTTCTCTTATCTCATTTATTTCTGGAGAAAGTCAATTCCTGACAACATGAAGTGAATAGTTTATCTCATACTGTTAAATCTGTTTGACTTCACATAACAAGTTTGTACTCATGAATTTATACTGTGGCTACAGATTTGGTATTAGCTGTAGGAAAATGATTGAACTCTCTTTTGTACTTTTCTGTGTTCATTTTCGTGCTTATTAATGTTCTTCCACCATATTGAAGTATGTTCATATTGATTATTGTTCTAATTGAGTGCTTGCTCATAGTTTCTGAGCCTAAATTCAACTCTGTGATTCCCAACTCTGTGACAGGTGGTGGGCGGCTCCCAGGGCGCACAGGTGAAGCTGTCTGATGGCTCTGTTAAGACGGTAACAGCGGCGGCAGGAGGCCACTTGTCCAAGCCGGGGACGACCACATTGAGGATGACGGGCGGAGTCATCACTGCTGCTAGCTCCACCCCGAGCTCCATCAGCACTGCAGCAGCCAGCCAACAACAGGCTAGTTTCACAGACTGCATATTTTTATTCATTGTTATATTCTACATGACTGTGAATGAGCGAACAACTAACTAGTTAAATTTCCACAAAGTGCACTCGGTTATAAAAACTGTATTTTCATATTTTCCTAATTACAAATAATCACTTTGAATGTATTTTTAAGTGAGGGTTATCTTTATTGTGGAATTAGATACTGCATTGTTTTTACACTTTTGTGCAAGTGGGATAATTGTTGGTGATTTGCAACTGCAGCATAAGTACGTGGAAAATGGGATAAATGCATTAGCAAGGTTAGTGTTGTATTTATCAGAGAGAGCAGAGAGTTTAGATGGTGTGTGAAGAGCCCTAAGCACTTCATCAGCAGATGTCTAGGTTCGGGTGATTACAGCTTCAGATTCAGTGGCCAGGCCTCATTAACTGGAGAAATGGAAACACACAGAAATACTTCCTAGAGGCTCCAGCACGCAAAAAAACAAATATGTATACAGTATGTAACAGAGGAAAACACTTACTGCTGGTGGAGATGTTGACGCAAACACAAAGGGGGAATACATCACTGCTTTTCCGAGTTGGGAAAAACGGCCCTTTCAGCACTGTTAATTAAATCACGAGGAGAAATTGACTCTTTTGTCTTTGAGAATTCCATAAAAGCAGTGACCTGATCGGCATGTCTCACTCTGGGAGTTGCACGGCACCAGAAAAACAAACGTGACTAGAACACTCGACACAAACTCTTGTCACGTCCTGCCACAGTGAATTCCATTTTCTCCTTTCTAAACACCCACGTTTATTTTTACATGGATTTGTCACATAAATATGTCATGTCATTAGCACATTCACCATCGTGTAACTGCAGCAGAGGTGAGATGTGTCGTCCCATTTTAAAAAAAACAAACATTTTTTTCTACACCTTGCCTCATAAAGTGTTTAAAAATAATGAAAGTTGCCACCTGTTATTTAGAAATAAATTTGACTTATTTCTTGACTAGCAGCTATATTTCTGTGCGCTCCCCGCAGGCTGGCGATGCTGGGAAGTCTGCCTCTCAGCACCACTCGCTCCTGGTGGCAGCCAACCAAGCAGCAGTAATCAGTGCCGCCAAGAGCGCCAGTGCTGCAGCTGGAGGCAGTCTGTCAAAGGCGGCTGTGGCCACGTTAGTCAAGGGTGCCGGCAGCTCTGCCACAATGACAAAGAGCGCCGCGGGTTCAACCGGAGCCGTCGTAACAGTCGCCAAAGGCATCACCAACATGCCCGTCGTCAGCATGTCCAAAGGTGCAGGGACTATGGGGACTGTGGTGGGTGTGCCCAAAAGCAGCGGCACGTCGTTGGTCTCCGCAGCTTCGTTAGTCAGCGGAGTGGCAGCAGGTGGAGGAAAGACAGGTGCTACTCTCTCAGGTATGCAGTGAGGAACATGACGCAGCGTTTATCACCTGGTTTTAGTGTGTAAAGTTAGCTGGAACGTGTTGTGTTTTCTCTCCAGGTATGCTGAAGATCCACTCTGGAGGTTCGAGCTCCCAGCAGACAGTCCTAACCATCCCTGCCAACCAGCTCAAGCAGCTGGGGGTTGGCACCGGGTCTGGAGGTCTGCAGACCATACTCATGCCAGTTGGGAAAGGTAAGTATGCTCGAGACAGCCCATAAACACATCGAAGTGTATTTTATAACACCACCCCAAACCCGACAATTGCACTCCATTCCTGTGTAGTCGACCTCAAAACACTTCTTAAAGCAGATAAAAGGCAGCAAGTGCATTTGAATAAAACATGAAGCAGTATTGACTTTGATTGCTTTGTTGGTGTTGCACAAGTTTCTGAAGGAGAAATGCTGAAAGAAAGCCTGTTGCTCTCTCGTGATTCTAAGTTTTTAGTTGCAGCTTTATCCATTTTGTCTTTTATGAAGTTTATTTAGCTAAGCTGTGGGACCGCATCGTGTGATTTATTTGAGACAGATGATCAATGTGCTGTAGATCCTCCTCTCTGTGTAGTAAAACATCTTCCTCCTCTCATTTTTCATCTTACTGTTAAGCCTATTTATCTAATGGGCCATTGATCCATTGTGTGTGTGTGTGTGTGTGTGTGTGTGTGTGTGTGTGTGTGTGTGTGTGTGTGTGTAGTAGTGTCTAAAGGCCCAGCTTCCACTACTCCTTCCTCCACCTCCTCCTCCACCACCCCTGGAGCAGCTGGAGCTGGAGCCTCCCCAAGTCCTGCCAACCTGGCATCCCCCTCCCTTGCCCTGCCTCTGGCGCAAGGTGAGAGGGGTCCATCCACACTCCACCCACTCTTCTCTCAGTCTTTCACTCTTCGATTCCCAGGCTCCATTTTCTTCCCTTCTAGATTTTTTTTCCTCCAAACAATCTTTAGTTTAACCTGAACAATCTTTCTCTCTCTCGTCCACTTTTCTGCCGCCACAGTGAAGACAGAGCCATGTGCTGGCACAGCTGTCACAGCTGGTCCATCACCCCCGGTGACTGCCCCCGTTCCCCCTTCGGTCCATGTTGCCTCTGCAGCCACCACTGTCAAGCAGGAGCAAGGGGCAGATAACTCTGCACACGACTTCATCAAGTAAGAACAAGTCACGGTGCTACTTTAACATACAGCGCAGAGGATGATTTTTAGATCATTTGCTGTCCGTTCAGAGGAATATTAAAGCTATCACATAGCTAGCAGTATATTAATGAGGGGTCTTAAAAACGCTTTGTCCTCCTGGCAGCCATTTCACTGAATATTCTCTGTTAGTCCACCTGACAGTCGTGATTCCCTCCGCAGCACCGAGCACATAGAGACCATGATGCAGCTGCTGACCGCCGTGGTGAAGAAGTTCCCTCTGATTGTGCCAGATAAGAGTGAGTGAGCGTGCTCTCCGTTGGTGCCTAAAAATCAACTCCCTATATTAAAACAGACTGAAAGCTGATACGCCGGGTTTTGTCAAACAATTTAATTCTCCGTTTGTTTGTTTGTTTGTTTGTTTAGCCGAGGACTCCCCTCCATTCTGTGCCTCTTCAACGGAACAGTATTATTCCTGGAATATTGGCAAGCGCAGAGCAGCAGAGGTGACTCTTTGTTGGTTTATTTGTTTGTGTGTGTGCGCTTGATGTTGAATAGTTTACCTCTTTCTCTGAGTGACTATAACTACAGTGGGCGTATTAAAAGCAAAAGACCCCATCTAGAATCAGTGTTTAGTTTGTCACTTCTGGGCTACTGTAGAAACATTTGTTCATTTTCTGTCTCTAATGTCATAATATACAAATACATGAACATATTTGGCTTTTAGAGTGTTGGGGACAACATATTGGGCTTTAGGAGATCATGATTATTTTACCCACTAGTTTCTGGCATGTTACAGACTGAAAAATTAACTGTTCTAATAGCCCTTAATGTGAATATTTTAATGCACTTCCCGCCTTTGTTAGACATTACTGGCTGTCTCTTTGCTGCGCTTCAAAAGGAGAAAGGAGGGTCACTTGTTTACCCAGTGTTCAGAGCAATTTCCGTTAATAAAGGTTTAATTTAACCTTTAACCTTTAATATCTCACACTAACAGCCCCCACTTACTAGCAGTTACTCTCCAGGTTCCAGGGTAGGGGCGTCTATAATGTCAGCGATAATTTGCAATGTTTGCAGTTTTGTTTGTGGAATCTATCTTTGCGCTTGTTCCCCTGACTCAGCAAGCTTTCTGCTTGCCTCATGTCTCCCTATCTCTTTGGTCAGATGTGTATCCCTGCCTGGTTGTTTCCTCTCATATATTCCTAATGGGTTCATCGATAGCTCATACAGACCAGCCCATGTCTTAGCTGTCTGTTCTCTTTTTCTACTGCTATAAAAGGCTCTCACACGAGCCCAGACGTGGATATTTATATCTACAGGTCACTGATTTACTTAGGGGACAAGAGACTTAGAGCACATCAGCCGACAGTGCGAGATAAGGAGAGGGTAGGCTGCGAGTCAACCTAAACTGGACCGGAGAGATTGTAGGAGCCCAAATTTATGCACATCAGGTCACAAAATGTTAATGAATGTCAAGCTTTGGATTGATGCCAAATGTACAGTTTTACATAATAGATTTTGGCGCCTCTCTGTGCAGCTTCAACGAGCGGTAGCGGTAAAGCGAGTCGTCCAGGATGTGTTGGACCGCTCCCCGCGGCTGCAGGCCCTCACCCCCCCAAAGACCAGAGAGGTGGCACAGTGGTGCCGGCAGAGGGGCTACACACCACCCGACCTCGAGCCCCAACGCAAGAATGACGACGAGTCCATCGAGGACATCCTCACGCAGATCGACAACGAGCCCGGTGAGTCTGTGTGCAGAAACAATGTTTACTTTGGCCTGTTTTTTTTTGCAAATCCTTGGTCTCTTGCTCTTTTCTGTTTTCAGCCGCTCAAAGTCGATCAATATTTTCCCTTCAGTGTTGTCTGTGTGGGTGTCGTTCTCCTGCAGCTACCAGTTTGTCCAATAATGTTTTTGCGGTCCAGCAGTGTGTGAGGGCGGCTAGTGTTTTTGTTCGGCCATGTTGATTTATTCGCAGTGAGTTCTCGTTAATTCTGCCTTTTATCTTTAAAGGGTGAGAGGCGAGGCTGCGCAGCTCCGTGAGTCACACACTCACCTGAGCTACACAATATGATAATCTGCGTTTGTGTTCTCGTCACTCCCTCTTGCACAAACATCTTGATTAATAATTGTTGGATTGTTGAAATGCTAAAACGAGCCAATCATTTACAAGAGAAAATCTCTGTGATATTTTCTCATCTTTCCTTTTTCAACTCACAGCGGCTTGATTTGCGGCTGAGCGCTGATGCATTCAGTGTTTCGTCTCTGCTCGGATGCTTGTCAAACAGTGCGTTAAACGTAGACGTCGATGTGTCCGCAGAGTGCCCGACGACTCTGAGTAGCTACGAGGAGCTGGTGCTGCGGCTGGAGCAGATGCAAGCTCTGCTGAAGACTGAGCCAGAGGAGGCCGACAACGAAATAGTCGACATCGTCACTGTGACCCCACCCTGCCAGAAACTGAAGGTCAAAGAGGAGGAGCAAGAGGCTGACGCCGAGCCCAAGTTCTTCCTGGGTCCCTGCATGTCCACCCAGTTTGTCAGTGAAACAGCCCAGCAGGTCAGGAGCTGAGAGTGAAAATGAAGGAATCATACCGTTATTGTGCTGCAGCTGAATTTTGACCCAGAACAAGCTGCACCTCTTCCTCCATTTTTTTTTTTTTTCATATGATGACCTCTCTCTCTCTCTCTGTCTCTCAGATCGGGGTAACCTTCCAGCCAGTCGAGGTGGAGAAGAACGTGTTCGCTCCGGTGGTGGAAGCTATGATTCTGAAGGTCGGTCACTCTACAGGCCAGAACAGGGGAACAAAGAAAAGCTGGCCATTTACAGTAGCTCATCATTACGTCAGCATACCCTTGACTAGAATGATGAATATACAGTGTGTAAAAAAAAAAAAAAAAGTACATCCGCACAGTATTGCGTGTTTCACCTTGTACTGTGCGAGAGGGTGAGTTACTTTGTGACTAATGGTGTGTGTGTGTGTGTCTGTGTGTGTGTGCGCACTGCAGGCAACCGAACAGTTTGCCAGTGACATCCTGAGAGAAGCTCTGGCTGGGGCCTACGCCAAATCCCCTCAGAACAGGTCAGCCATTGTTTGTGTGTTTTCCTCTAACATGCAACCTGCTTAGCGCTTCACTTTTCACCTCATTCGATACATCTAAAGGTTCGTCCAGTTCGACAAGAAAAATCCAGACAATAAAAAGTTTCAATAATGTCAGAATAATATTTTACTTTGCTGTATTTGTTAGAATACAGTACAGGGACCATGGGGGCCACGTGTCTCGCATATTTGTTGATGGCTTGTTGGCAAGCCGGAGTCATTTTTGTATGCAGAGCTTCATGTATCTCATTCCTCACTGTTGTCCACAAACTTTTAAAACACGTCAGTGAGTGGTAGCATTTCACTGGGTGACATCCTCATTATGGTGAACATGCCAAAGCTTCACGTGTATGAATCCGCAGAGGAAAATAGTCCCAAAAAGGAAATGTTCTAGCTAAAGCTTTACATCTTCACAAGAAGCAAATGTTCTTGGAGTAACCTTAAAATATTTAGATACAGACTCTGTGTGATTTTAAAGTAATTACGATTGCAATTTCACTGGTTTCTATTATTAGCAGTAGTTAAAAAATGACTACTCCAAGTTAGAGTCATTGAGAAGCATTTTCCAAACACAGCAGTATGTTTTGCACTCTAATATAAATGTGCAAATACCGGTAACATCTGCCATCTTGAGGACCAGCTTACCTAAGCATTAGCATGCAAAAACCACGTTTGTTTGTCATTATATGCTTTGGTTGGCCATCAGTACGTCCTACTGTCTGTGCCTGCACAGGATTTAGTTTAATGTGTGTTATGACTTGAACTGATGTGACTTGATTCAGCACAAGCGGTGATGCCCCGGACGGACTGAACACTCACTGTGTAACATATTATGTTTGCAGGGCTCCGCGAGAGATCACAGCCATGAACATCCACCAGGCAGTCAGCAGCGTCCCCACCTGTGACTTCCTCACCAACACACACATGGGTTACCTGTCTAAGGACAACTGAGGCACGAGAATGACACTGACTGGTAACTGACACACACACACGGACGTGAGGACCGTCTGAGCTGCTGGTCGATGACTGAGAAACCCTGAGCTGACAGCTCTGCTGTGTGAAGATCCACACCTGGACACAGTCCTGTTGCCTCAGGTTGCGGAGTAATAAGTCATGTACTGTGTTCATTAACTTGACCATAGAAGGGCTCAGCTTGCTTCTCACGGCAGCCGCACAGCAGCGGAATAACAAATGTTTCTAATACTCTGGGTATATTGTAACATTTAAGTCGTAATGCATCGAGAGAAGCGGCATTGCGGGACTCCGCGTTATTTGATTTCGAGAGGCTGACGTGCTCTCGCTTACCTCACAACAAGATTATTTTAATGATGAAGTGTTTCCTGCCAGACAGTCAGCTAGTCATCAGGGAAACGGAGCCGGGAACGTACTTGCCGGCTAAATAATAACATCAGACTGATGTCGCCTCCGTCATTCTTCATCCTGCTGTCGCGTCGCCTGGTCTGGGAACAAGCTTCGGATTACCAGCAGAGGATAACAGCAAGTTGGAAACACTAATGAACATCTGAGTATTCCAGTCCTCTATCCATCACGTTGATAGTAATGTCTGCCGGGTACTTTGAGCAAAGCAAACAGAGCGATTCTTCCAAAAGTGCCATTGCCATGGCAACCAGCGATCCATCATGACAAACACCTTTTTGATGTGTTTCAGTGTGACCTGGCAGAGGTAATTGTGGCTCTCGCAACACAGCTGTTTTCTAAAGCTTTTCAGAAGAGGTGACCGGTCCACGCGTTTGATCCGTTACTGTCACAGATTCAAGGACGCCCCTCTCGATATTTATCTCCGCTCCTTCAAGAGCCAGGCTGAAAGTTGCTTTTAAGTGTTCTGTTCGACAGCCATGATGTATCAATCATGTGATGTACACAGTGTATATGACCAATATGAAATAGATGTTTTCAAATCCTGTTTTATTTTTTTAATCCAATAACTGCGAACAGTAATGCCCTAACTGTAGTGAGCGTGTGCGTGCGTGTATGTGGATAGTGAATGTAGTCATCACGAAAGGTTATTGAATTTGACGGGGAAGCGAGTGCCCGCGTGCGTTTCCTCGGCTGAGTGTCGTGTCGGTAATTCTGTCTCGTGTGGAGCTTCGCATTATGTTATTGCGTGGACGACTGGATGACTGGACGCGTTTGGCCCGTTTGAGTGGTTGCGATGCCCGTTCAACCAAATTAGATTAGAAGGCACCCAAACGTTGTATTTTCATGTTTCAGTGCAAACCAAAAAAAACATAATCAATATTCTTGTAATAAACAAAGAAAAAAAACTCGAATTGTGTCACGTTTCATTTTGTTTTTTGATAACCATAACCTGCAGTGTCTCTAATCATCATTATCATTATTACTTTAGTATTAGTCTGGATAATTATCAGGCCTCAGCGTGAACTACTTTCTACAGAAGAAATGATCCCCATGAAAACAGTTTACAGGGAGGTTTGTGAATCATTTGGAGTAGTTAAGTGTTGTTGCCTGCTAGCCACCACTACCAAAGGTAAAACAAAATATACCTTTTTGCTACCCGCTAACACGAGCACCGAACATAAAGAGAACAACCTGAGCAGGAGAACAGTATCCAGTTATTCCCCTAATTACACTTTTCACATTTTTAATTATCTACCCTCACATTAGCTGACCGGTATAACAGCAGGTTGTAATGAGTGCTCCATTCATACAAACCTCTAAACGAATAATAACTGTGTGCTACAAAAAGAGCCAAATGACATCTGATAGAAAGTGCTAAGAACCTAATATCCTTTTATTATAATTTCACTTACATCGTATATTTGCTCTTTTTCTTTAACAATAGATTTACAAAATAATAGACCGAACGATACTTTCTCAAAATGCCAAACTAATTGGATACCGAGGAAATAAATAACATGTTTTCAAGCAGATTTCTAGCAACACCAAAGGGGGCAACATGGTACTCTGCAAGCATACGCACCTGACGACCAATCGTGTCATCCATTGCTGGAGCAGACTCAACGTTATGTACAACAGGGGGACAAATCACACACACACACACACAAACACGCACAGATCAGCCAGTTTCTTGTGCATCTATAACTGCAAAAAAAACTTATTTTAAAACTATTTTCTTACATGCATATTCGTTTCCATAGCAACAGGGGCAGGGAGGGGCGTAAAGGGGTGGTTGGGTACGGGAGTGGGGAGGCGTCTGTCTATCTATCTGTCTCCTCGCGGGGTACTGACGCCGCAGCTCCACGGGCTTCAACAACAATACATTCCCTTGCATAGATTCTTGTGTTGTGGAATGGACTGAGATCATTCCCCTGTTGATTCCTTTAAAACTGAAACCGATCAAAGTGGTTGGAATGGTCGGAAAGATTGGCGCAGCCGTCAGATGTTGAAGACCCTCGATCCGCTTTGAAAGACAGCCGAAGGGTTCGGGGGGAGCTTGGTCCTCACCAGATGTTCCTGACACGAGGGAGGGAGAGAGAGAGAGAGAGAGAAGTTTAACAGGAGCTTTTAAGGGGATCACACAGATAAAAACCAGAGACGGCAGCAGCTGTGGGTGTCACACTTGGACCCATGAAATGAAAGGAGACTGGTTGGGCCGAGCTGTCAGGAAGTATCAGGTCTGCTGTCAGAGCGCCGACAGCCCGCACTGTACTGCTGCTTCCTGCTTAGCTCTGCTCTGTTCTGCTGATGGCAGCTGTTCTCAGAGCCTGACCACAATCTATCTGGGCTGTGGCAAATAAATAAAAGCCGGCCATATTCTATTCTGTCCGGCAATTATTGGATCTGTCGATGAAAATGGGGCCGCCCTGTCGCAATTTACCCGCGTAGCTGTGGTGTGCGGCAGCATTTTTATCAGAGAGAAGTCTTCGGAGAGATTGACGGCCTGCTGTCCCGGCAACACTTTGAATGTGGCTGTGCGGCGCTGTGGGTGGCAGGGAAGGCAGTACATGTTGTTCAGCAAGTCAGATTGGTGTCTGAGTGTATTCACCTCCTCCTCCACCCTCCCACACACACACACACGCACACACACTGGCTTTTATGCTCTGTGTAGCAGCCAGGTCTGCCTCTCTCCGAAATTAGATTGGTGCCAAAGAAGACTGCAACCCGGTGCAACATCGCACTTTAACAGATAATCCATCAAATGGTGCTCACTAACCCCTCCTCCGCTCCTCTCCCATTCTCTATTACACGCTGTATCTCATTTCTCTCTCTCTCGCTCTCTCCTCATCTTTTTTCCCTCCCATCATCAACCTTCTTTTGCCTTCTCGCTGCTCTTAATACAATCCTCTCCTCCCTGCCAGAGTCCTGCCAACTTGGCACAGGACTCTGCCTCTGTAGTCCTAGGCAGCGTGGGAAAAGGGAAGAGGTCCAAGGGGAAGAAAAGGTGAGAGAAAAGCTGGGAGAAAGCTCGGTTTGGGGGGGGTGTAAGACGAAATGGGGAAGGAAAGAGAAGGATGGGTTTAGAAGAGTTCTTTGAGAAGAAGCGGGCACATTAATGCTTCTGTCATTTATTCTGTGTAATAAATGAACGCCAAACAACCCAATAACTTTGAATGTTATTAAATTGTTAGCTATATTAAATATGAATTCTTCTAATTTAAAATATTAGCTGGGCCTGGAAGCAGTAGGTGTGCATGCTTTGAGGTGTATTCCACGAATCCAGGACAGTTTCCTCCTATAGAAGACAATAAAGTAACCTGAACTGTGATTCTAATGAACCAACTACCTATCACCTTCTGACTCCGGTAAAGGGGTCACCACTCTGACCCCGCCTCTGGGTGAACGGAGAGAGGCAAAGTAGGTGAAAGGAAAGCAGATTTTTTAGGTTGCATTGTTCCTGCAGACTTTCCATCTTCTTCATGCAGTCTTGTATCTATGTCACCGGCATGCGAAAAACACGCAGCGCCGTCGTCCGTCGTGTTCGGGAAGTTAAGCAGGGTTGCCTGTGAGCTCTGAGAGCACGATCCCAGATCCCAGGGGAAGGAGCTGCTGCCTTTTAAGCTGACTTGAAAACAACCAAGAATTTGTCATAACAAGACTTTCCTGCTGAGGTTTCCACTCCGCATGCTAAATGTATTCCCCATTCAGCGGTTTTGTCTTGCTCATCCCTGACACACACTCCGGATTATACAGCCCCAGCCTTGCAAATCTGTTCGCCTTGTGTTGCAGTTCCTATGCCTGATTCCTAGCACACACATACACACACACACATTGTGCTGGGAGATCAGGGCTGCGCACATTTTACCCGGACAAGTGAGACAGTCCAGGTTTCAGGTCTGACAGAGGTTCGTTCTCCCATCTGACAGCTTGTAACATCCTCTTGCTGGGACGTCTTAAATTATGTTTGCGGGTTCATTGGGTTCAAGAAGGCGCGTCTCTCTCACAATGAAAGGCATCGGTGGTTCAGTTGCTCAATTGTCTGCTGTGTGTCATGCAATTAGAGACATCTTTTATCTGTTGAGATGGATTTGATCCGTTAGGGGTGGGGGAGCACACAATTTGACAGATTGATTTGAGCGATAATGAGAATTTCATGGCTGCCAAATTCCTTTATCACCAGGAGCGGATTGATTTTGATTATCAGCAGCTTATTTGGGACCTAAGCGTTAAGTATTTTAATGAATAGATCTGCTCTGCTCCCCGCTTTGTCTGCTGGTGATAACACATTTTGGCGTAGTCATGAATTTTACAGTGAGACTGGCATCGCAAACTGAGAATGCCCTCAAAGACAAATACCAGCAGAGTGGCCACAGTGTAATGCATGCTGGAGTGGGATGTGTAATACTTGGTCAGACACCTCTGCAGGGGGCCGGTGAGTCAATAATGAGTTGGCAGTGAGTGGGCCAGCAGTGACCGAGGTGGATTATCTAAGATCAACTTGATTTAGTGCCAGACTGCTTTGGGTCGCACTGGCAGATTGTGGTATAACTGGAAAAACTGCACGGTGATCATGCATATGTGTGTGTGTGTGTGTGTGTGTGTGTGTGTGTGAATAATATCGACTGGAGTGTTCAGTCCCACAGCCGAGCACACTGCCAGCTCCACATCCCTCCTTAATGTGCCGTGAACTCTCACTCCAACTGGGCCAGCGTTATTAATAGAGTCCACGTCCTGCCATTGACATCTCTCACTTCGACCTCCATCACCGTCACACGGCACACTGAGGGACATGACGGCTTAATGGGGCAGTCATTATTCAGAAAATTATGCAAATAACCAGAACGCATTAATCACTTTTTTGCTTAACCTCTAAAGTTGCGGGATTGAGGGCAAAAAAAAAAAAAAAAAAAAGACGCAGGGCCGTAGAAATACTGAGCTCATAAGTGCAGGTCCATGCTCCCCTTGTAAAATTTTACACCAAAAAATTAGACCCATTTTTTTATAAAATGTCTTTCTTCTCATTCATTTCAGTTAATTTCAGTTATATCATCTGCAAACTGTATTTCCCAACAGGAACGTCTATGAAAACCAAAATGTCCTCACGAGTTAAGAAAAACAGCCATATTTGATGATGATGCATTTTTTTAGATGATAATTTTTTTCTTTAATGTGTAAATTTAACCTAAGAAGTAGGAAATTCAGATTTCCTTACAAAAAAACTAAATTTGGAGATAAATGTTTTGATTCTGCACTGCCGGGATTAAATTCTGATTGGTCGCTGCAACCCTACAACCACAGCAATCTGGTCTGGACAATCCCAGCCCAGGCCAGGCCAGCCCAGCTCAGTACCAGCTCGCTGCTGGCAGATGCTATCAGGAGGTGTGGGCAGGGGAAGAGGGATGGCACTAAACCTCTGGAGATTCCCAAAAAACTGTCACACAACAGCTGACCTGAGCAGCGGCACAAGCGGGGAGGGGCCGGAGGAAATATGTCCTTTCACCGAGTTTATCCCACGATAATCTTGACCTGAGAAAATCCTCTCTGGGATGTTGCTCCTCAGGCAACAGGAAACCTTTTCAACCTTCACCCCTCCCAGGAAGGGTGGAGGAAGGATATTTACTAGGTTTTTTTTAGTAATAGTAGTAGTATTGTACCTAATGAAGGACTTGTAATGTGATGTGACAATTTTGGCGCCCAATAAAATGACAAGAACGGTGAAGTAATCAAGTTTTTCGGGTCATGTTTGACATTAATATATGCGTCTACAACTTTGTTTTATTTTCTGCCCAAAATGGACCACAGTTTTACTTTTTTTTTGTTCTCATCAAGCCTGCTCTATTCAGGTCAAAGTAATGAGTGTAGCACCAGCAGTGTTACCTAACACAGTACATGGCCTGTTTTAAACAGCTGGGTCACTTTGAGCTGCTTTGGGATAGAATGCTGTATCACTTTTCTGAGGCGCTCCAACAGCAACAGGCCACCGGGGAGACGAGCGAAGATGACTTTCATGCGCAGCATGCTGCAATTTAAACCTGTAGCTCTTCCAATGGACTCCTCCAGATGAACCTGCAGCTGGTTCGCTCGTGTACGTTACACCTCCAGATGACCGACAGACATCAGTACTGCCCGTGCTTACCTCCGCCTTGGTCGTTCCGGTGATCTCGGTCCTCTCGGGCGGGACGCTCTGCTGGAGGATGGAGGGGCTTGGTGGGATGGGCTGGGGCACAGCAGCAGGTTGTATATTGGTGCTGGCAGACGGGATGATGTGCTCCCCCTGATGTAACCCTATGGACCTTTGGCCATCCGCGCTGTAGGCTGCCTGGTAGCTGGTCTCACGTGGGACTTGGGTGGCCTCTGTCCCTGGGCTGGAGTACTGAGCTGGAGGATTTCTCCTCGCACTTTTGGCTGGTTTTGCCCCCGTCCACGGCCTGTACTCTTGCCTGGAGGAAGACAGATGCATCAGCGGACTGACCGGCCTCATGTGGATTACACTCAGGGTGGGCCAGGAACAAGTTTCTAGGCTTGATTTTGAAGTGCTGCCTTGGGAGTACTGTGGATGGTTTATGCTTATCACAATGGTGATGACTGCTACTACCAGCAAAAACTAATTTAAAGGGGGATTAAACACCTTCTGTGTTCTTAGGAGAGAGCTTCTAAAAATACCTGATGACGGCATTAGGGTTATCTCCAACCTGGATGTAAAGTTTGGATATAAGAGACTATTGAGTTGTATTATTTGACTTGTAATTAAAAGTCCAGATAGCTGAGCCTCCTCTGCATGTGTCCTTAACACCTAAATCACCAGAATACTTTTACATTATGTTAATGACTCTACCTGGAGATCTGGACTGCCCATAAGGTCAAAAAGTTAGATTTAAATGATCTTTTTCTCAAATTTTTGTGAAACTGGACTTCTTCAGGGCACTAAAATGTATTCACATCAATCAATCTATGAAAGGAACATCACTCTTTGGTCGCACTGGTTATAATTCATCGAAAACTGCACGATAGGAGATTTGTAAGTCAACATTTCTTCTCTTTGAAGGCTCACGAGGCAAACGGATTGAGAACCACGTCCTCCCCGCACACATACCTAAAACAAATCAATTATTCATATTTGAGTTCTTCCTTATATGAATATGAGATGTGTAAGAGAATTATTGATGACCTCTAACTCCATGCAGGCTTTATGGCTCTTATCTTATCTGGAAGCCAATGAACTATTGATAGAACACATCTAATTAAGCGTCAAAGCAGGAATCATCAGCACCAGTGACTGCTCCAGTGGTCAGATGGAGTGGACAGCGACAGGTGCTGAAACGTGTGTGACATGTCTCACCTGTAGGAGCTGGTCTTTCTCTCCTCCATCCCCTGCTGCTCCCCCCACCTCTGCCCCCTGCCCCGCTCCTCTCTCTCCCCCCGGCTCTCTCCGGGTTGTGCCTGGCTGTGGTAACTGTTCACCGGGCTGTCCAAAACACTGTCCGCCCTGCTGCCCCCGTTACTAATCCAAGGGAAATTCTCCTTCCTGGGAATGGGCCACGGTTTGAAATCCTGCTTGTACTGCGTAACGCTGGGGAAAGGCACTCCGGGCGGGTGGTAGTCCTCCCGGGGCTTATAACTGGGCTCCCTCCGTGCCCTGAAAGATCCTCGGGTCCCCAGGCCATCGGTGTGCGTCTGAGGGGAGCCGGCGGTACGCGGGTCCGGGGTTGAGTAGTCATTCCCAGGTGCGCGCTCCGAGGCTGAGACCTGTTTGGTGACAGACCGCACCTCCTGCTCGGCGATGTCCGAGTAGTTCTGGATGGTGAGCGGGACGGAGAGGTCCGATTTGTCGAACTGGTTCCAAAAGCGAGCCAGGCAACACACTCTGCTGATGCACGGCCAAGCCATACCCCCCCTGTTCCTCTAAAAACTGTTTGACTTGTGGAGGAGAGATGAAGATGAAGGAGAAGAAGAAAAAGCAAAGAAAAAGAACAGAAAAAAAGAAGCGTAAAAGGACCAAAGGTTACATTCAGACGGAGCGGCGCCCTCCCTCCGCGTCTGTTTGTGGGGAACTGAGAAAACACAGTGTCCAAGAGTCCATGTCAGCAGCAGAGGAGTACCAGCAGAGATGAACCGGTCTGTCGGGGACCGTCATTGAATATTCCCCTCACGTGGTCTGTTGTAGTGCCTCCACTATGCAGAGGAATCCGTGGCAAATAATTCTCCGCATCTCCTGAGCGTCCGCATTGATCTCACGCGACTCCAAATCAAAGAAACGTTGCACGTGCATGCGCAATCGCGAGCTTCAGCCGGAGATCTTTTGCGGCTCCTCCACTTGCCGTCACTGATACCGCTGCTCCTTAACTGTTGCCAGTATGCTGATGGTGATGGTTACATAATTATGATGCAGTGTATTCAGAGGTTGGCTGGTAGAGAGGTATGTTGAACTTTTCTCTCTTTTTTTGCCATGTGTTGCATCAACATGAGGACACCTTGATATGGCACAGTAGGAAAAGTACAGGTGTAATAAATAATAGAGTGATGGCTGCATTCCACGTGGGCTCTGTAGGGTTTGCTGCTTGTAGGGCCCATGTCCATGATTCCTCATGTAGGTTAGCCCATTATGCAATATTTAGTAAAACATATATATATATATATATATATATATATATATATATATATATATATATATATATATATATATATATATTAAAACTTAAATATGACAAATAAACCCAAAGCTTGAAACTTGGTGCTCAGAGCATTGTTACATTTTGGGATCCCATTTAAACAGATTTAAATCATGTTTAGTGCTGAAACAGAAGTGTAGCCCTTTTGTAACACGAGAAAGGACTCCTGACTTTGACAGCACAGTGTTGACAGGTCATAGACAGATAGACTGTTTTGCAGGCCTGGGCAAATGATGTGTTTGGCTGCTGAGGTTTGAGCACTTATTCATTTCCTCCTGTGGCTCCAAGAGTCTGTTGATTCACACATGCTTTGGCTTACCGCAGTCAGTCCTTCCGTTATCAGCATCAAGCAGACAAAGAAGTGGCCCAAAGAAGGAGAGAGAAAATTCAAATTAATGGACTCGGAAGTTGAGCACATTGTATTTTACCACACTGACCAAATCATCCTCCAATATGCATCTCTTTTAGAAGCAAGTGGGGTCTTCCTTTCAAGTGGTATTAGAAATGGATCAAGGGACTCTGAAGTGCTCTGGTTCTTGTGAGATAACCGATTATTTATCCATAATGGCGGATTGGCAATAAAAGAGAGACTGCAGATGAGAAAAAGTTCTTACTGGCCCTGTTTATGTAGAGAATTACAGTTGCTTGCAGTTCAGCAAGTGTGAAATGACGGAATATGGATTAAGTTGACAGAATTGGCACTTTGATGCACCGAAGGCAGGAGAACTTCCCTCTGTGAACTGTTCACTGAGAAGGAGGAGAGATTAATCTTTCGAAGGGAGGCAGCAGAGCCGTTTCAGAGCCACTTAGGATGGTTTAGGACAGAAAAAGCAACTCTCATCGATGAAGATAAACGGGCACTGTTCAGGATCTGTCTCTCTGCTCTTGTTCATACTTTCAATAGGTTTTGTAGCGACTGTCAGTGTGAGCCAGAAACATTTCCTGCAGACAACTTTCCAGATGACCGCTGTTATTAACTGATAGTGGCTAATAAACATTACCCAGGAAGTAAAAGTTTTGGACACTAGAAGTGTGATGCTACCATCTGCAGGAGGAAACATGGCATTGCACTGTGAAGTGAACTTTGTTATTTGTACATGAAATATGTGTAGGCTATATTTCTTATGCATTATGTCCAAAAAGATAGACGTATATAAGATGTTTTACCAACATAAAAGTCATGCATTCAACACCCAGAAGTATCTACAGCAGCAAAAAAGTAAAAGTAATAATTGTCCAGCATGTGTAGCTACAAGCAGGGAAGGACTGACTACAGATCTGCATTGAGAAGACAGTATGCCATTCAAAACAGTGAATCAGTGTCACACAACTACCTGTGCCAGGCCCATTACATATACTACAGTTTCCCATTAGCTAACAGCTGATTTATTTTAGACACCAGATGAATGGAAAAAGCACTACGGAGAATTACACACTCAGCTTCTATGACATTAGTGTGCCAGCATGCCGGTGAACTTCCAGACACAGAGCACGTTTCAGCCAGTGAGTCGATCCAGAACAAATAAAGGGAAACACTTTTATACAGGAAACAGCCGTGATCCCACATTATGTAAATGAGAAGGGAACAATAGGTAAGAGAAGGTCGGGTAAGGGGTAGGTATCAATGTAAATGACATAGAAACCTGGAGGTTGAGCCAAACAAATAAGAGGGTAGAAGTCAGGAAAAACACGCATTTCAAAGACTGTCTGACTCCATAAAAGACTAACCTCAAACAGAGAATGCATTTAGGTGAGAGGCTCTGGACATCGATGTATACCATAAGGAATAAAAGGAGTGCGTTGTCCTGTGTGTAGGCCTGTCAATGAACATATTTGATTGAATTGTCTGCATTCTAAATATGCTGCTGTAAAAGTTTAGCACTTCTGCAGCAGTGGGAGGAGAGCAGAGCCGGCAGTCCCACCTCTGAGGTAGGTGAGAATAAGATCACTAGAAGGCTCATCCGGAGGCAGCATTAAAAGATTTCACCTGCTCAGTCGTTAATCCCAGATATGGAAAGTTTACGAGGAGAATTTGTCAATAGAATAAACAGTCAAAGTGAAGAGGGCCATGTGCCTGCTGTTACTTTACATACATACTGTACAGATTGTCTGAAATCCATCAAGGACTGGCTCCCGGTGGACTACAAAAATGAAGTAATTCAACTTTTCAAAATTGCAGGACCTGTGGTAAGTATTATATTGGACACAAACATGAAAATGTATGCTTTAAAAAAAAACAGAAAATTGAACTGTTTTAGTCTTATTATTTCATTTTAGTTTTTTTTTGTTAGTTTGGTTTACTTTCCACATTAGCAAAACAAACCACCTCTAAATTTTGGATGCCTTCCTAGACTGCACATGAGAATACTGCACAGCATATAGTCTCTCTGTAGATTATGCTTAATGGCTCTGCGTTCAGTCAAAGGAGACATGCTTGAACTTTGAAACTCGAATAACATCCTGGTTTCATGAATTTGCTTGAACAAGCATAAACTTATAAACACATGAAATTTAGCAACGTTTATTTGGTGACTTGTTTATTTAGACAAATCTGTGATTGAATTTGTTTTTCTGGCATTTTCAGTTTATTTCACACCTGATGATCTTTCTCATCGGATTTGTAAGTGCGATGTTCTGTGGTCACCTGGGGAAAACTGAGCTTGCAGGTGTTACACTGGCAATCTCGGTGAGAAAACACGACTTTCAGCCTTTTTCACTCTCTCTCTCTTCTTAAACTCTGAACCCATGCACCTTTCGCCTTTGTGACCCCTTACTTCTGTTGCAAGTAAAAAATGTGCTTCAAATATAGTACTTACTAAAGCTAGAATGCACTCTGTCATTGTTACATTATTATATGTTATAATATTAGATTAATTTTCATGCAGTACGTAATGTGTAACCAGCTTTTTATTGTTGTAGCTGGCTGCAGTAGATCTAATTTTTACTAAGAAAGCAGTGGAGTAAAAACATTATATATAAGCAATTCTTAAGTACAGTACTTAAGTAAATCTACTTTCCACTACTGCTATACATATATATACAGCATAAATCAGATTAATTCATATTTTTTTTTTTGGATGCAGGTTATTAATGTGACTGGTATTTCAGTGGCTGCTGGTTTGGCATCAGCCTGTGATACACTCATATCCCAGGTACAATGGTCAGAGCTCATTTTTCGATCCAAAGCCCTACCCGTTATTGTTCTGTCTGCTTGTAGATTGATACAAGATATTCTCTCTCACTTTGATAGGTCTTTTCTTACAGTATTCATGTGCCCACGTGTTTTCTTTTTTTTTGTCTAGACTTATGGGAGTGGAAACCTAAATCGCGTGGGTGTCATTCTCCAAAGAGGTGTTCTGATTCTGCTCCTTGCTTGCTTCCCCTGCTGGGCTATCCTCATAAACACAGAGCCCATCCTACTTGCTGTCAAACAAAGCCCAGAGGTCGCAAGGTCAGCGTTCGTTCACCAACAAAAAAACATGCAAACTCTACCCGTCTGACAAGAGTGAATAACATGACGACAGGGTCAGATTAACATTCTAGGGAGCCGAAATGTATCATGTCCCCCCATTATTCCCAGCCAATAAAGTGCTACAATATATGCACATGCACAATAAAGAAGAAAAGAGAAATAATGATCCTTAATAGTAGATTTTGTTTTTGATGGAGCCACAAGTTTCAGTGCAACAACTTGTCAAGTGGCGTTTAAAGGGAGCACATAGCAGAAATGTCTATCTGGGGTTAACTAACGCTAACTAGTATAAGCTACTGGTCATACTGTAAATGTCAACCCTGAGTGTACTGAACTGATCACGTTGTGTGATTTGTAAAGGGAATAATCTACCATTTATTTATTCATTTTTTAAAGTCCCATAATTGAGCTTTAAGGCCATTGACATTTTACTGCCACACAGTTAGCCTGGTGCCTTCAGGCTCCCCATGGATCTGGGCGCTGGGGTAGTTGACTTGATTTGCTCCAGTTGTCACATTATCATGCATTGTGTGTATTTTTATTTATTTTTTAGAGCAATTTGATTCAGTTTTATATATGATACACACTTGCCTGTTTTCTGTACACAGACTTTCCCAGCTGTATGTGAATATCTTCATGCCTGCCTTGCCGGTGAGTTCAGTCTACACTAAGACACAATATCCCCTACGTCCCTTTTTACTTTTATTTACTCACATCCACCGTCCTGTCTGCAGGCTGCTTTCATGTACCAGCTGCAGGGAAGGTATCTGCAGAACCAGGTACGGTGCACATCTACGGAAACGCAATGACCGCTGAAGAACTGCTATTAAGGTCGACACTGAGTCCATGTTGTGCTTGAATTGGCAGGGTATAATCTGGCCTCAGGTGATTACTGGAGTAATTGGAAATGTTCTTAATGTAACTGTCAACTACATCCTCCTCTACGTGCTGGATCTGGGTATTGTGTAAGTGTACAAAAAAACACCACCATTGCTCTGATACTGTTACTGCTTGTACTTTGTAATGAGTTACTGTGCAGACCAAGCAAACTAGTGTGTATATATATCAGCCTTTCATTAACGGCCTGTTCTTTTTAACTCTGTTGTAAATGCTCTTGAACTACAGGGGATCTGCAGCAGCAAACGCCATCTCACAGTTATCTCTGACTCTGATCTTGTACATTTATACCCGCTGGATGGGTTTACACAAGGACACATGGTCTGGTGAGTTTTCCCTTTTTGAGAAATGTTGACTGCGAATAGGATTTATTTCTAATCCTGTGCTGTGATAGCAGAACATCTCGGCGTATGACCTTTGGAAAAAGGAAGCTCAAGACAAAATTTCTTCACTTTGTCAAACCCTTCTCCTTAGGTTGGTCACTGGACTGTCTGCAGGAATGGGGCCTGTTCACCCAGGTGGCCATCCCCAGCATGCTCATGCTCTGTCTCGAGTGGTGGACTTTTGAGATCGGAGGGTTCTTGGCTGGTGTGATCAGTCAGGTTGAGCTGGGCGCTCAGGCGGTTGTTTATCAGATGGTCACCATTGCGTTCACGGTAACTCTGGTGCTGTTGATGTAATTAGACCTGCAAATTATTTTAGTAGTTTTGTTCTGTGCAGATATTTCCTATTTTTTCTCTAATTTCTAAACCGTGTTAGAAGATCTTGATTCATGACCAGATGTTATAGACGTTTATTGGTTGCGAGGCAGCTGTACAGTAACTAATCCATGATGCTAAAAATGAAACTTTAATGCAATAAATATATAATATAAAAGACAATGGATCATTTGACAACAGCCCAACTGTTTATATAGACTTTTCAGTATTAACATTAAGCCTACATAATTCACCTTCACTACTTTTGAAGGTGGTTCAAGCCTCTGATATCACATTTGTAGTTTGAAAACTGTCCCTTTTTAAAACGACACATAATATTTTTCCTACAGTTCCCAATGGGACTCGGGGCAGCTGCAAGTGTGCGGGTCGGGAATGCTCTTGGTGCTGGGAACGCTGAACAGGCCACAACATCTGGAAAGGTCTCCATCATCTGTGTTTGTAAGAAATGGGTTGGGCTTAAACAAAATGTACGCGCGTTGAAGGGACACTCCACTGATATTAAATATGAAGACCAGTTAACCCGTCTTAAGAACTATTACTGAGATGTAAAAATAGTTGCATCATGCAGCTTCTGTGGCTCTGCAGAGAGTCTGGAAAAGACGCTACTGAAATGCACCAAAACTAGAAATTAGCTTTGCTGTTTGGACAGAAAGTGGAGTGGGGATACCTAGAAGGAGGAGCCTTCGACCAGACGACCCCAGAGGGCTCGGCTTGGTCCCACCCCAAACCTGCACCAGCCACATCAGATACACTGCAGAATATCAACTTACCCCGTAACCCATAATCACAGTGACATGGCATTTTCAAAATGAACAGTTCACCAGGCTAATCATGGTGCTTGCCAGGCAGGATTTTATTTATAAAAAGGGATCGGTAAGCAGAAGACTGTTACAGTAAGTTAGTTGTACTGTGCATCCACCAGATGCCTCTAAGTCTTACACACTGGACCTTTAATCTTTGTAAATCTTTAATCTTTAAAATACATCACCCAGATTTGTTCAGAGCTGACATTTATGTTCTTCATTCCAGTGGCAGTCTCATGCTGCGTTGGAATTATTCTTGCATTAAGTAAGGATGTGATTGGTTACATCTTTACAACAGAGAAGTGAGTATGGACTACTTACGGTGTATTTTCTATCTATCTAATGTGAGGATTGACTAGACTAGAACCATAGCCACCTGAAGATAGTGCACTACTCTTAACATTACAAAAGCTCAAAAACTATGTGCACAAATTATGCATTTCTCCTCCTAATGTCAATCTTTGTTTACATCTTTTAGAGAAATAGTTCAGCGGGTTGCTGATGCTATGATCATATACGCCTTTTTCTATCCTGCAGATGCCATGGCGGTAAGGGAGTACTTTAAAGAAATGATCATCATGTCAAAACTAAGCACAGAACCTTGGAGCTGTATCTGTTTTGTGCAGGGTGTTACGGGGGGAATTATACGTGGAACGGGGAAACCAAGGATTGGGGCTATCTGTAACGTGGTGGGTTATTACTGCGTCGGCATTCCTATTGGACTGTCCCTGATGTTTGCTGCCAAAATGGGCATCGTTGGTGAGATTAACGGAGATACTGACACTGATACATAGCTTTAAAGTCTTGTTTGAAGCACGTTCGAGTGACTTTTCTTCTCTGTTACAGGACTGTCTCTGGGGCTTCTTGTTTGTGTCACTATGCAGTCTACATTCTTTAGCATTGTCTTGTGGAAACTAAATTGGAGAAAGGCAGCTGACGAAGTGAGTGACCACATGTTAAAACTGCATGCTGCATAAGAGGGAAGTTCAGGGTTTTATTACCATTTAACTGAGAGTGCAACCTAAAGAACAATTTGGAACTAGGTTTGGAAGCTGGCCTCATTTTTAATATGCCCAGAATAATGTACTGTACATAATTTTATTTTTCTTAGACTAATATTTAGTTAGTCTAAGAAAAATAGTTAAATAATCCATCACTGGGTGTCGTTTAGCTGAGTAGGTGGAGCATCAGCCCCATGTACAAAGGCTCAGTCCTTGCCATGGTGGCCCAGGGTTCCAATCTGACCTGAGGCTCTCTCCCGCATGTCATTCCCCATCTCTCTCCCCACATTTCCTGTCACTCTTCAAGCTGTCTCTGTCAAATAAAGCTAAAAAATTGAACTGAACTGAATTTATCAGAGCGAAACCACCTCTTTTACACATTAAGTTTAGCTTTCTTGCCATGAGGAGGACTATTCAGCCTGTGAAAACAGTTGCATAATGACTCCCGAGGCTCTGCAGGGAGCTTTTTTCTTTAAAGCCTGGCAAAATAACCTAATGTGTCTTTGGAGTTATCACAGCTCAGGCTCGGCCCTACCATAAAGCTTGCATAACAAAATGAATGTGTGAGGTTTGAAAGACGTCACCATGATTGCACTGTGGGGAATTTCTTGTGGGGTGCAAGTAATGGAGTTATGTTTATGTGGTTTGCATTTACCTAAGTGAGTAATTAAGTAAAAAATAATTTGTAGAGAAAATTAGGCCAAAACCAGCAGAACCACCTGTGTGAGTAACCTGTCTACACACTCCCTGGTCTTTTCTGTCCTCTACAGTCAAAAGTAGGAAATTACAACAATTTATGTAATAATTCATACGATCTTGTAATCTCATTTTAAAAGGTAACTGCTCTGATTTCAGTGTAATGTTTATGTGTATATGAACAATATGTATGTAATTCTGATATGTATTACAAACTGCTGTCATAACTGTGCATGAGCAGGCAATGGTGAGAGCAGGAGTCCTGACCGCAGAAAACAAAGGAGTGCTGGCAATGGAAGGAAAGGGTAAATAAATGCTCACATCACTTTAACTTTTTTAACTGTCCTCCAGAAACATGTCTGTGCACAATATACACGACTAACCTGTCTCCCCTCTCTGATTAGAACATGCCTGTTCAGAGTCCCAGATCAGCATCATTTCATCTAGCATCCTGAACCGTGAGGCGTGGAGCACAGACCTGCAGGCGCTCTGTCCAGGCCGTGATCAGACAGCTGGCACAGCAGCTCCACGGCCTCTGTTGGTCAGGCAGCTGGTCTTACGTCGTGGCCTGACTGTGCTGGTCATGGTGCTCATCCTGGTAACTGGGGTACTAACCCGTAAAATGCTTCTCAGGCTGCTGAAGTGACCAATACTATACTGATTGCTTGCCGTGTGGTTACATATGGTGCTTTTGTTGTTGTTGCTTTGTTTCTCTATTTTCCTTAAAAAGGTTCCGTGTGTAACTTCTAGGAGGATATTTTGTCAAATCTAAAAATAAAAATTGTTCTGGATATTGGCTTTTGTGTGTGTGTGTGTGTGTGTGTGTGTGTGTTTTTTTTTTTTTTTTGCAAGTTTCATGGCCAACACAGTTCTCATACTAAATCAACACTGGACCTTTAAAAGTCCCCTTAATATAAATTACATGACATACATGACATTACATGATTACAATACTATATATATATATATATATATATATATATATATATATATATATATATATATATATATATATATATGACTGAGCTCTTAGCTTAGGACTCACTAAGGTTTCCTGTGTTGTAGGTGTGTCTGTCCGGAGCACTGTAGCTTTAAACGCTGTGAAACTACAACACGTGGATTTCTTCACCGTTTCAAACCGGCGTTTTTACCAGAGCCACTGTCGTTAACGAATAATTGGTGAGTAGGTAATTAAATATGACAAAGTACAAGGTCTGTTGTGTCTAAGGTGTGTTATAGTCTAAGTATTAAGTACGTATTTGATACTGAACCAGCTGCAACAGCTGGACAGCGTTCGGCTCAAAATACACTTATCCACGCATGCGCTGTGCACAACGAGGGGAGCATTCAATAACACCACACAACACTAAAAAATGAGTTTTAATGTGTTTATTGTGTATTTAATTCATAAAACGGATGTGTAAATGGCTCACGTGTGCCCGTTTCCACTAACGTTACACTCACGTTACCGTTAGCACCGCGGCTTAGAGGACTCGTGTCACCTCTTAGCTACGTTAGCGGCTAACGTGTTGTTGGTTAACCAGTTGTTAACTGTGAAATGTAAAGCCATGCTGAAGAGAAGCTTGACGAGCAAAGCCGCTCTCGGCCGGTTTTTGAATAATAAATACGATTTAGTGCTACATTACAGCTGTCGAGTCACAACCAGTGGTTACAACTTCCTACCGGTGTTACGTCGTGCTTGGTGACCCTTCAGTTTCTGTGACCTGCCGTAACTCGAGGCAGTTAAACATCTTAAACACAAGATACATTAAACATGTTGAAACATGCAGTAAACACTATGTGTCAGACAAAACAACAACAAACGACGACAGAGCAGCAGCAACACTTTTATTATTGAATCATTCAGTCAAAAATGTTTAGTCTATAAAATGTTAGCAGAGAGTTAATAAACGACCATCATCAAAGTTGGCCCAAAAAAGAGATGTGTGTCTATATGTTCATGTGTTGTTGTCTTATTTATTCATTTATTTGTCTGATTGTTTTTATATATATAGTATCATGTTTTTTTGCAATCACTTTATCTTTCATTGACTACCATGTTGGAATAAAAGCTTAAAATTAAGTAAGTAAGTAATAAGTAAGTATTAATAAATGACCACAGTCGTCTCTGGTCAGTCGAGTAATTGACTAATAATTGAAGCTTTACAGAACACTATGATAGCGGTGAAATCATATATTGATTTTGAATTTGGAAAAGCATCCAGTCAGAACTGTTGACAAACAGCACAGAGAGATGTGTCTCATCACAGAGCAGGGTGAACTTTGTCACTGAGAAAACAGATCAGCTGATCCCCGGTCACCTCAACAACCAGCTGTAAAAGGCAGTAGTGTTTCTGGTACTGAGCAGTCGCCTGGAATCCTGATAGGTCACTAGAAGTTTTATTTCTCTCTGAGTTTGTATGATGAACATTCTTGTGTTACCAAACCTGAGCTCTGACTGTCTGAAATTGATAGACCATAATACAAATGCTTTGTTCATTCCTGGATCAGAGCTAATAAATAACTATATCAACAATTGAAAGTGTTATTGTCCAAAACAGATAATATCATAATGTTTTTCTTATATGTCACAGAAATTATGGACTACCTTCCGGATGACAACTCCAGGTACAAAGACATTGACTACTGGGATGAAAGATACAAGACAGAGCAGTCATACGACTGGTTGGGCAGCTACTGCAAATTCCAGCACCTTCTGGAAAAACATGTCGGCAAAGACGACTCGATCCTGATACTTGGTTAGTACTTTTGTTGTTCTGATTTCATTTGCATCGTAGCCGGAAGCCTCTTTTGTCACCTTTTCACCACACAGCGCTGTGTAAACAAAAAAAAGACAGACACAAAGTCTGCTATTCAGCATCACTCTTTGTCACCATTTGGGGACGTCTTGGTAAATTAGGGATCGCCCAGATTGAGTCCAGCCAATCAGTCCTCCCCTGTCTTCCCCGTCCTTCTCTCATCTCTCTACCTTCTGGTGTCAAGATCCCTGTCACCATTTGTCACTATGAGTGTCAGATACCATCATCATGGCTGTCAGTGTTGTCATTAGCCTCATTTATACGCCTTATACGTTTTCCTAGGCAGCCATTTGTTTAGAGTTAGCGTGGTGGAAGTGAAGTCTTTATATAAAGACATTCATGGATTTGACACCTGGATGTGCAGATGCTGCATCACAGGTTGTTACATTAACTCTGAAGTAGAGCCAGATCTCGAGTCCTTGTTGGATATTTTCCCCTGTTGAATGGAAACATGCTTTTGTACAAACCACACTTGAGGTTAAATAACCACCTCTACTCTTTATGTTTTAATAGTAATGTGGATTTTGGTCACTTTAGCGACATGCATGATGCCTTGAAGAAAGATCTTGTTGGCTTTGTGTGGAATATGTCACACTACTACTACCGTACTGCTGCATTCTCACTGTGAAGGACATAGAAGAGTCGTGTTTGCCATACTTTTTTTTATTTTTTGTTAGAAACAACATTTCATTACTCAGGATAGTTGAATCGCTGGGTCACAGAGTGACATCTCTGCAAACATCCACAAGATGTCACTGTTCCCTTAAGATATATCCAATTTTCCTGCACTCAGCACTGCCTGCAGTACCTGTTTTTAAATGGCCCTGCAGCTCTGTAAAACCTGCTACAAAAGCATTTAAAGCAAGCACATTGTGTTTGTGGCTGCTGAACACACATTAGGCCTGTATGTGAATTGGAGCTGCACAAAATATGATAACAGATAACAAAAAAAAAACAAAACAAAAATGTATATACAAATCTTCTTTGGATTGCTTTTAGTTTAATATTTATTTAAAGCCAAGCCGCTTGTGACTTGTCTACTAAAGCTGATAGAGTGTCCAGCTCTAGACCTGGGCCTTACAGTGGTTCTGAATTTGTTTGTTTCATCAATGTAATCGTGAATAAAACAACCATTTCCCCCCCCAAGAGTTAAACAACGTCTCCTTGTACTTTGATGTAGTCATTTCTGACAGGATGCAATAAGTTACATCACTGAAAAGGACTCCTATTGGGTAATTCTGGCTGTAAAGAAGTTGTTTTTGGACGAGTTGGTTCTAGGCAGACACCATTATGCTGGCATGCCAGCATTAAAGTCTTTTGTTGTTAGACTGCTATACCTCCACAGAAGCATAGAGGGCTACGGTGGTCTATAGGTTTCTGCTGCAAGCCTTGTTTATGCATGCTCAGTGGTGTTTGCGTGTGTGTTTGTGTGTGTCGTTGTTAAAATTGTGTCAGGGAGTGACAGCAGCTTCTGCTGTGTGTGTGTGTGTGTGTGTGTGTGTGTAAAGGGGAGGGGGGGGGGGTCATCAGAAGTTGGCTATTCTTTGCTCAACAAAAATCTCTGTAATTTCTACAAGAGTACAGTGCCAGTACACAGACAACTTTTTTTGTCTCATACATGTATTATTATTATATATTTTTTTTTATGTAGGCGATGATAGTCTGGCGCCCTGCTCATTTAAAAAAAAAGTGCATTTGCAGCATATTTCAAAGTGAGAATATTGACAGACAGATAGTATGCAGCCTCACTTTTTCAGTGTGCGTCATAGACACACCTACAGCAGAGGCGTTAGTGGGCTCTGGAGTCTGATATATAAAATATCTTCTCTTGCCTCTCTCCTGCGTTACCACTGCAGCAGGCAACACCAGGGCTGACCACTTTCTGCACGCTGATTTAAACCCAAAAGGAGAGCCATTCTATCGCTTAAGAGCTCTCATCTTGGAGGGCATCTCTCTCTTTTTCTACCCCCCCCTCTCTCTCTACCTCTCTCTCTCTCCCTCTCTCTACCTCTCTCCTCTTGCCAGATCGTGAAATCACACGTTTCTGTCACTAGCACGTGTTGATGTCTTCTTCAGCAGCACACACGCGAAAACAGGGGAGCTATATAGAGAAGCCTTCTGTGAAGATGTGTTAACCCTCACGTGTTGTGAAGACATGAAGAGCCCTTAAAAGCACTTAAAATATCACCACGCTTGGACAAACCGCCTGCCGCGGCCGTACACATCTCCCGGCTACCCTCGCTTGTCAAGTCTGTAAAACCAGGGAGACCATTGGCTCGGATGAAATGACACAATAAATTATCGTCACGATAGGGGGGCCAGGGCATAACTTGGCAGAGAGGAGGGAAGACGTTAAAGGAAGACTCGGGGCGCCACGGGGCTGTTTTGTGTGTATGCGATGGGTTGATAAAAGAAAGAGAGAGATGGAAGGAAGGCAAATAACTAATCAGGTTTGGGCCACTCAGCTGTCTCAGACGGAGGTCATTTCCATTATGATAATCTGTACAGCACGCAGAGAAAGCTACAAAGGAGGGAGGGGAGCGTAGATGAGAGGAACTGGAACATTTTGCTGCATGCTGATGACAGTTTTAACGTCTTTGTCCTTCGTCATTTCGCCCATGCACTTTGTTTCAGTCTGCGTCCTCTGTTTATCTGTACGGTTGCATTTTGCTGACTCTCTCTCCGCCTCTCTCCTTCCCTCCACTTCTTTCCACCTGCTTTTCTATGCTGCCTCCCCCATCATGCTGTTGTTGTCGTTCCCCACTTTCTTGGTAACCCACTTCTGCCTTTCTTTATTATTCTTTCTTTGTCCCGAACGCCTGCTCAGCAGTATCCGTCCTTGTGTCTAGACTGTAACCACACACAAAGCTATTACTGTACGTCACTGGGTTTGAAACCAGTTAACATAAGCAGGCATGAGCAAACATTACTGTGATCTCTTGATCAATACTGATTCGATGGACATGGATTGTTTTTAATAACCAATTTATCAACTTTATACTGGCAGTAGGATCCTAATAGTTCTACTTGGTGATTATCTATATTTTTCTAATCGTCAATAAATCCACTGGAAAGATAAAATCCAACCTTTAAGTGCTCCCACAAGTATTATTTGTGTATCTAAAACCTGATTATTCCCCTGCACCGCAGACCTCCATTGTTGTCCAAAAACACGTAATTGAGCAACACAGTTGCTCATGTTTCTTCATTACGATAAACTTGGGAATTGTAGTTTATTTTCAGCCAGTCTCACGTACACCACCCTGCTGCTGTAAAAATTTACTAGTGCATCAAAGCCCGAGCAGAAATTAGTCCCCGAATGCTAAACTATTTACAGCTATTTGTGTTACGGTCGCTAAAAGCGGTGCCCAGCTGAGACAACTGAGCTTTTAAAAAGCTAAAAATAAAATGAAAGCGTAACACGTGTTCTTGTTAACATGAATCTTTTTTTTTCTTGGCACGTGAAAAATGGTATAGATGGTAAATAGGCCGCACTTATAACACTTTTCTACCTCAAAGGACGAAGCCCTTCACAATTTTGCCTCGCATTCACTCTCAAACACTGAAGGCGACGGAGCTGCAGAGAAAGGTGCCTGGCCATCTGGAGCAAATTTTGGGTTCAGCGTCTCGCTCAAGGACACCAGAGATCAAACCACCCCTGTGATCAGTCAACTACACACGCCTCCTCCTGAGCCTCCTGGATGGATTTTTTTCGAAAGTAGATACAGTATTGATCCTCAGGTCGAGGTGGTAAAATCATTCATAATAACAAATCCTGGTTTAGAAGCTGCCCACTGCCCACTCAGACACCCACCTCAACAACAGTGACACGAGGTTAGTGTTGGTTCTGCGTTAAAATGATTCACAAAGTTGCTCATTTAGAGTTCGCTAACATTTCAAGGAGAACAGCATGTAAAACATGGTCTACAGGTATGAAGCAAAAACAAACTTTCCAGTTTTTTAAAGCGATTGTAAACTCCGGCCTTGATGATAATGACGAACATTCTTTTTAAAAAAGCATCGTGCGGCCTCATAATGTGACATAACTCTGCTCATTACCGCTCCGGCTGCATGGTAAACTGAGGGCCAGAGGTGGTGTGTGTCACAGCATTGCGTCAAACAGTCCCTGACCCCTCCACCTGACCCGTATGTGTGCTCGCAACATTACCGAGCATTAGCAATGATCAGCTCGCACACGGTCCAGTTCCCGCCCGCCGCACAGCCACAGCTCCTTCTTTTATGGCTTGCTCTGGGCTGCTGCCAGTGATGTAATGACCCCACGTCTCCCAGTGGTCAGCGCTCTTGCCTCGCTCCCCCGAGGTGAGTGGTGATGATGCAATGGCTCTGATCTCCAACAGTGAGTGGGGCTTGACGTGTGTGTGTGTATGTGTGTGTGTGTGTGTGAAGATTGTATCCTGGGAGTAGCTATCTACCTTCCAGGTTTTCTACATGTTAACATCAGTACACCCGGTATAAATGGCATGACGCAAAATCTCCTCAGGGCTGCTAAAACATGTGTAGGTGTGTACTAGACGCGCACTGCTCTGTACAGTTTGTGCATTTTCAGTGTTTTACTTCTAACCACTGATGATTTATCTGTAGGTTTTGTTAACGTTTGCTGATTTAAGGCTTATTTTTTCAAGCAACGATGCATTTGCCGGTAGCAGCCGCTGAAATGTGACATTGCTGCTTTTTCCTGTGAAGCAGGTGAATGTCTTCGCGTCTGAAAATGTATTCTTGACCTTTTAAAAATAGTAGGTAAATGATTCCCACTCACTAGCTTTTTCTGGAGCTTTCAGCTCCAGCTCACCGTCTTCTTCAGTAGATGATGTATGAGCAAACTTAGTTTGCCGGTGAAGAGTTTGAGGCTTCTCTTTGTTGTCAAAACTAGCGATTTGATGACGCCATTTGGGGTTCCTTACTGAGCATTTTCCTCTATTTTCTGACATTTAATACAAGCAGTCAAGAGTTTAATCAGCAGATTAATTAATAATGAAAGTCATTTTTAGTGCCTCCTCACTGTGCATGAAACACACTTATAGGCTATGATTTACCCACTAAACATCTTGCAGTGCTCCCTCTTTTTAGTTCACCTACTGACGTCATTCTCCTGTCACTTTCTGGGTTCCTTCAGCTCCTCGGGGTGATGTAAGCAGTGTTTATTGGCAGAGGAATAGTAGAAGGCCGTGACTGTGGCTGTTCACTCAGCTATTTCGCGACTATGTATAGCCCTGTGCCACGACTACAATGACATTATTGCGGCGGCCCTGAGAGCTCAGTACACTGCAACTTAAGAAAGAGGCAAAGCACGCGCAAATTAAGTAAAGATTATCGGCCTCCTGCTTGCCCCATCTTGCTTATTCACTCCTCACCCCAGTCCCCTTCTCTCAGCCTCCATCACCTCTTTCTATCACCTCCTGACGCCTCTTCCATTTCCTCCTCGCTGTCTGACATCTCTTGGTCCTTGTCGACCAGATCAGGCCTCACTCATACCTCCCCGCCCCCTCTCCTTTGCCTGTTTGGTATCAAAGATATTCACCTGTGTGCCCGAAACCTGTCAGCCTATATATAACCGGAGCAGAGGTGTTTACGACATTGTCGAGAGCTGTGGGAGCTTTTCTCAGGAGACTCTTAACTAACTGTCGGTGGGCTATTATGTTGTGCTACGACTCATTCAGAAATCAGCATCCCACATTTCTTGGGTAGCTGTCAGTCAGTGTTGCTGTTTGATCCTTGCTGAAATCTGTAGTATTTTATCCCAAAATTCAATGTGATTATTGTTAGATGTATCTGTGCTGCTGGCTAAAGGAAGATTCTGCCTGCAGGTCAGACACCCAATACAGTGTCCTCATCACTACGTGCAGTGGGAAGAAGCTATGCACGTAAGAATGTACTGATAGTTTGTGAACCTATGCAGAACTCGTCGGGCAGGAGGAACATTATAGGCTGAGCAGGAGGATTTTATTTCGGTATTAACAGGGAGATCTTAGGTGACAGTCCTCTCACGTCCCTTTTTTTTTCCGCAGTGTTAGAAATTCACACGTGTGCGTACGCGCGCGCACACCGGCACAAAATGCTGATGGGATGGAAAGTCACTGGCGACACAGAGAGTGAGGGGTGTGTGTGTGCGCGCGTGTGAAAGAGATTTGAAGTCAGGAGTTATGTCTTAGCAGCTGTCAGAAGAGCCAGCTGATATCAGATATGCCGTTGCTCATGGGGACTTCAAACCTCATTTCTACATTTTTTCCATGTAACCTTTCCCTCCCTTTTCCCCCTTATTGGTATCTCTCACCCTTTTATTTTCTTTCCTTCACCCCTCTCCTCCATCATAACCATACTCCTCCATCTTTTTCACCCCCCCCCTCTCATTTTCTCCTCCCGTCTCTTCCTTCCCTCATATCTCTCACTCTCCGCACAGACAAGCACATGCATGCACACACACCTCCTCCTCCCCCCCTAACAACGGCAGCAGCAGCAAGGCTGTGAGGAACAGGCACCTTTCAGAGGAATAATGGAACCGAGAGAAGACAGGCCTTGGCCATTTCGCGCTTGCCCTTCCTTTTATTGATTGCAGCCCTTCCTTCCTCTGGTGGCTGAAGGCGGAGCACGTCAGATAGGCTTGTCTCAGCTCTGTCCTCCCCTGTCGCTGCCCTAGTTTGCGCCGGCAGTTTCCTTCTAGCTTATTCAGAGCTGGAATTCAAGGAATATTTTGGTTTTTTAACGGTGGCTTTAAGCAAGTCTGATTACAGGATATCTCAGACAGGTTTTTATGTTAACTAGACCGATGTCACGGTCTTGCACTGATGTTGCGTGTCTTATTTGGCAATAATGAGCAGCAGTGAGGGAGTGAGATTGCGTTGGGTTGTTCTCGGTTTGAATAGTTTGTCGGGAACACGGTAACGCAGTGATGAATGGAGCTGCCCAACAAACAAAGGCAGCGGAGGTTGTTTACTCTGCAGTGTCCTCTGGCCTCAACTGGAGGGAAAACACACACGCGCGCACACACGAACAAACATGCACATACTGTCCACAAAACTCAGTGTGCACGGACAGTACGAATTCTTCACCGCACTGTGTAAAACATCTGCAGCAGATACAAAACTGCAGCAGATGAGGTGTGAATGGAGGGTGGGTTGAATGAACGAATGAATGAATGGCTGTAGGGATGAATGGATGACAGAGGAGGTGGAGAAGGGTGTAGTTTTAGCCAGTTGTAGTCTTACCCCCCCCCCCCCCAACCCCTATCCATGTCACTGTCTCCCTCCCTCTCTCGCCTCCCTACCCTCCCCTCTCTACAGCATCCGGATTGGCTGCCTTCAGTTTTCAGGGAGCCCTCACCATGCAGCAGTCAGTAAGTCAGTAGGGGCAACCCTTCCTCCATCCCGCCCCTCCCTCCTCCTCTGCCCCCCCCTCTGCCCTCCCTCCCCTTCCCACTTTTTTTGCCGCTGTAAGGAGTGGTGGTGTTTATGAATGAGCCGCAGAGCCGCAGAATGTGAATGAAAAATAAGAGAGGGAGCCGGCAGATAAGGGGGGTGGTGGGGGGCTGAATGAAATGCAGCAAAGCAGGGAAGGAAAAATGGAGGAAGGAAGCTGAATGGAAATCACAAGGGTGGGATGGAGCGGAGGAGGCGAGGCGGCGTGGTGGTGGGCAATAGAAATGAGGAGAGATGTGAAATTTTATTGGCGAGATAGCCATGCTTCAATTGCAGTCGCCCTTTAGCGCTGTCACTTTGTGTGTGTGTGTGTGTGTGTGTGTCTGTGTGTGTGTGTGTGGGGTAATGTCCACCCTCATAGGTATGCAGATCAGGGAGGATGCCTGAACCGGTGGCCGCTTTGCCTATGAGCCAATGGGAATCTCCACTACCTAACTAACACTCGCACACTTGCACACCTACACACATACACACAGCTTTCTCTGCGAGCTGGTGCTCCGTGCTTTGAATAATAACGGGGTTACCCGGGCAACCAGGCTAGGATGATCGATGGGCCTGGCCCTGATAAACAGAGCACAGAGGGAGTGCGCTTGTGTGTGTCTGTGTGTCACCGGGTTTCTGATGTCGCAGTGGGAGTTCTTTGAAATTAGAAGATATCTTATTATCAAATCTCTTCTCACCTGTGATTATATGTGTGTGTGCGTGTGCATACACAGACTGCACACAATGATGCAGGGCTCACAGGATGTTTGTTAGCAGCAGTAGGTGTGTTTGCTGTTTGTGTGCAGACGTGGAGGTTTCGTGAAATCACTCTGTTCTCAATGACACTGAACGCCCTTGGTAAGAGGGCTTGTGCGGGCGGACCATGGGGGTGACCACACACACACACAATTCTGATTCACTCACTTATGGTAATAATATGACCGCTTGAAGGAGAGAGGCTGCGTGGCCGTTACTCACCTCTTCACAAAGCGCAAATTATACAGCTAGCCAGTGGGTTCGACTGGCTACTTGATTTGATTAAATGCATGCAGCATGCATAAGTGCTATTGTTGTGAGGGTCAACTAGCATGTTAGAAAACATAAAATGGATTGGATGAACGTGGACAACAAAGATGTGATGTGAGGATGGTGAAGCTGCTGATACATTTTCAATCTGTATAAAAAGGTATTAGACAGATGATATACAGTATGTTCACTACAGTACCACATCTGATGAGTAATTCTTAATTATGGCTGTATTAAAGCTTTTTTAAATTACAAATGACTATTATAGTAATAGTCATTACTATAATAGACTAATAGTCATTAGTCATTAATAGTATAGTATATTATAGTAACTATTTAGTTGATGATAGTAATATAATGGAGATACTGACAATGGATCGATAGCTTGCAGTTGACACGGGCGGCTGTGGCTCGGAGGTAGAGTGGGTTGTACACCAATCAGAAGATTGATCCCTGGTTCGATCCCCTCCAGTCTGCATGTCAAAGTGTCCGTGGGCAAGATACTGAACCCCATATTGCACTTGAAGGCTGCGCCATGTGTGTGAATGTGTATGAATGGTTAGCTCCTCAAACTGATGAGCCTTGCATGGCAGCCAATGTCATCAGTGTGAGATTTGTGCTGTAAAGCACTTTGAGTGGTCAGAAGACTAGAAAGCCGTCATCTAAGTATAGTCCATTTACCATTTTGAGTTTTTTTAAATCATTGTCAGCATTGACTTCATTTACTTCCATTGTTTTGGGATGGTGGTAGAAATCTCAGAGATGGACGTCTCCATGGCTACGTATCATTTTGACTATCGTAAAGCCGCAGTACAGTGCACAGCTTCCTTCTGACCAGAGTCCGAATACAACACTTTCATTTCAAATGCAGCCCAGCTCAAGTGCCTGCAGATGTGTTGTGGTGTCAGAGTGTGTTCCTGTGGGCTGTTGGTGTGTGTGCCCACCTTCTCATGTCTGCAACTAAACACAACACATTCATAAATCTGACACATTCAATTGGATTTGTACAGTATTTGAGAATAAATTATCTTGATCTAACAAACCTCTTGGAAATTCATTGGTTTTCTGTTGCAAGCACAATGTCATAACAAAACCGTGTGTGTGTGTTTGTAGAGCCTGGGGAATGTATATCTGTGATTGGCGTTCACACTCCCTCCTCTGTCTGCACTGCACACTTCTGCATCTCATTACCCTACCTCTCCTCTCTCTCACCTCCTCTTCTCTTCCTCCCTACCCCAGCAGAGAGGAGGAGGAGGAGGAGGAGGAAGGAAGAGTAGCTGCTGAGAGGTGCATCTGCAGCCAAAGTCGCCTCTTAAGAGCTGAAGTGTCATCCTGGAGCTCGCTGTGCATTTCTCCTCACAAAGACATTATGTCGACCTCAAAGGACGGTCATCTGAGTGCATTCAATGTCGCGCTGCTCTTTTGTCATGAATACCAAGAGACAAGCTCCCCTCGCTGTGACAGTCGCTGTATGTCGCAGCACAAAAGGTCACTTCTCTGTGACCTTGTACACATAGATCTCTGAGTCCAACGACAGGCTCAGTCCTAAAAAAATCAACATGTTAGACATTAAAATGATAGCCAGGACTCTGCGTAAAGACTGATGAAGCCTTCGGAGACTTGCCTGATTTTGCTGTGCTCATAGAGAGCTGAACAAGCGGCAAAACGAACAATACAGATGTGCACGATACATTGAAGCATATGTCAGAATCAAGATGATGCCTCGAGAATGAAACAAGTATAAATCATCAAGAAATGTCATTGTTTGCGATTGTTTCCTCATATTTGCAATTGGTAGCTCAAGATAAGGCACAACATATTGAGGATACACAGGCATATAACACAGCAAAGCTCACAGTCACAGCTGAATAACCTGTGTCCAACAGCTCAGATAAGCGTGTACTCCAGGCAAGGTACTAAACAGCCACTGCAGTGTCAGCATCACTTATTATGCTGTTAGATAGATCGGAAGCTGGAAATCACACAAATGACCAAACATAATCACACACGCGTTTAATGATACTGTTTGCTAATAGGTTGTTAAACTGTACGGATACAGCACGATCAAGAGTGTCCTTTAGAGTCCCCCGTCCAAGAGAGAGCGTACGTAGATGCTGTGTTCTGATCCTCAATGTCGTCACCAACCTGTCATCACATAGCTCTGAGCAGGGAAAGCCCCGTCAGCTAGGTAATGGCACTGTGTGTGTGCGTCACTGATGTCCCGATTTATTCAGCCCTCTGCAGTGACGTGGTAATGTGGAGTTACACAGTTCAGTCACGTTTAGATAGGTGTGGTGATGCGGTCGCGCATTTTGGGGTCTGTGAGTGAATCCTTTCGCGTGACAATCAGCAGCAGGCTCACTGTTGCTCTCCTATCTCTGAATTAACACAGTCACATAGATGTTCAGAGTCAGACACATAGATGGTGAATACTATATATAGTAGTTTGACCGATGTCGTGAACAACCAGCACAACAACTGTGCTGTTATTTCATTTTACATACATATTTGCTACAGTATGTGGTATCAGCTAAAATGTTTTTGCAGTTAGTACAAAATAATGCTGCTGGGAGGAGTAGGAAATGACAATGTGCACCAAAGGACATCAATCATCCCACAAGGAGAAAGAAAATCGTTTTTCCGAATACTTAAAACTTCCTTAATTACAATGTTTATACTGACAACAAATGACTGTGTATGTGAATGCTGTTGCTTTTAGTAACAAACTCGATGTTGCATTTGCCCTCAGCTCTAAAGAGCGTTTTAGCATCTTTCAGCTCATTGTTTCAGTTTCACGGCCTGCAACTTTTCTGTTTTCTGCTCTCATCAACCTCCTTTCCAACCACAGCAGAGTGATGGCTGGAGATGGACAGGGAGAGAGTAGGGATGGCGTACAGCAAAGGGTCTAGCATCGGAAGTGAACCGATGAATTGTGCGAGCGCTCTGCCCAAGCAGCAACCTCCGTCCGCCTCAGGTCCACCGATGATCCACATCTTTGCCAATTTTTAGATTACCCAGGAGGAGGCAGAGGCAGGACTGCCAAGATGGCCAGAGCCACCACATTCTGAGCTTCATAATGGCCTGTAACGTCAAAGATACAACATCCATTATTTACACTGTCTATTTACACTGTCTATGGCACCCCACTTTTTACATGATAATATGCATTTTTTTCCGACCATGGGCATCTGATTGTTTTTACATTTTTCCTGCTGTAAGTTGCTCCTTGATATTCTCTGTCGTCGGTATTAACAGAATCCTGACATACGTCATCAGTAAATGCACAGATATTGTTAATAACATTACTGTTGCATTCCACTGTGTATACATGCTCTCTGACGTGGCTTAAAAAAACACTAATACAGGACGGAGCCATTATTAATGTTGTTGATTATAGCCGTGTCTTTTTGGGTACAACATTTAAAACGTCTGCTGTGAGAGTATCCCATTTAATAAAATCCATACCCTCCTCAGCATTTGGACTGTATGCAGCATGGCACATAGTTTAGCTTCCAAGTCTAAACTACCACAATCATCGTAGCTGTATGAAAACATCACCTTGGCCTCTGTCTCTTTCCGTTCACCTCATCAGGCTGTTATCTTTCACTAGAACCTTCCATTTCCGTGTCCTCCACATATGTCTCTAAATCCCCTCGTCATCCTCCTCTGTAAGACCATTACTGCAGCTAAGTCGTTAAATACATTTTTTTTTTTTTTTTGTGCGTGTTTGTGTCCAATAGGATTTTTAGGAGCGCGCTGGCTTTGTGCAAGGCGGTCCCCTCTTACATAATGCTGCTTGTAATGCTGCAGGCACAGACTAACAGACCTGCACCTCCACCTCTGCATCTTCGTGTCAGCCTACATGTCTTTCTGTCTCACCCAGCCTGTGTCAGTGCATCTGTCTGTTTGTTGCTCTCCCTCCTAGCTATGTGCTTAAACATCCACCAACACATCCGCACTAACTACTAACATTTTTTTGTCTGTCCGTCTGCGTTTGTGCCTTATTAACTGGCAGATTTACTCCCCGAGTCTCTGTTTGTCTGCTGCTAATTCTGTCTGTCTCCTCGCTCTCGTTTGTTGGCATAACTCAGTGTCAGTCTTTGCTTTATTTTCTGGTTGTCCGTGCATCTCATCTCTCACTTCTGATACGGCATGCATAACAGAGTTAGTTCAGCTCGGTTGTGATATTCTTATGTAACTCTGCACTCTTGCTCCCTTGAAAGATGACATCCAACTCTGATTCTGGCTGAAAAAAGAGAGTCATAGTTTTATTCTTTGTTTCACTAACATTACAGTTATCTCTCACTTTCTTTAGGCGAAACCGTTTTTAATAAACTAATCTCTGTGTGTATAGGATAGTTTGTCATGTGTTGCGATCTGTGACATCAGAGTTTTTCAGATATCTGTATATATTGTATTTTGTGGTGACTCTTCATGTAGTTGTTTGCTGAATAATCGCGGCGTTGCTGTGCAGCGCTGCAACAATTTCTCACCACCACTAACAGGGTTTTCTTGATTGAGACCCTTTTTCTTCCGTTTCTTTTTGTTCCTCTGAGGCTTTTTTTTCATCGTGTTACTCTTCTGCTTCTCTCTAACAAACCTTAGATTTGTTTTCATCTCTGCCACCTCTTCCCGTGCACAGGCCATCACATGATGTGGCGCAGCATTGTCATTTGTTGATAAGAAGTTAGACCACTTGGAACAGATCTCGCTGCTTGAGATACTGCAGGATGAGATTGCATTAAGGTAGATATCGTAGTTATCTTGCAGCTCTAATATATAGATGTGGCAGAAACTTTCTTTGACCCTTCCTCCTAACACCGCTATACTGATGTAGAGAGTCAGAGAAATGTGACACCTCCTGAATCAAACGCCTCCAATCCTTGATCAGGTTCTTAATGTATGTCAAGGCTGTGTTGTGTGCAAATGCCCGTTGGGTATTGTGTCAATGCTGACACGTGCCGGGCACTAGTCTAAGTCAACATGATGCAATGAATATATTCAATTTCACCATAGATTTTTGTTAGACATGACAAAGGTCAAACAGACAGCACAGACCGAACGTAGACCAAGCAAAGTGTTAAATCTAATAAAACAGGGGCTAATTGGAAGTAGTGTTTACTGTAAATGATGGAATTATAGCCAATAGATGAATTCATTTCCTTCAGAATGAGGCGGTTAATAATTTTACAGCCGTTATTATGTACTGATTGAGTTCTTATCAGTAGGAGAATAAAAGGCTCCATGTAAATGCCATGCTGGATAAGAATTCATGAACAAGTAGAAATGAAACTAATATAGATCCTACTGATGCTTTTCTCTCGAGGACAATTGCTTTTAGTCCCTCTTCGCTGCATTGTCTGTATATATTACTGTGGGTACTGGTGCTTGGATGAACTGACCAGAAAGCAAATGAGGGTGCTCAGTGAGACAAGTTAAAGAGTACAGAGAGGTGTGTGTGTGTGTGTGTGTGAGAGAGAGAGAGAGAGAGAGAGAGAGAGAGAGAGAGAGAGTGAGAGAGAGAGTGTGAGAAAGAGATTGAATTGATTAATGGTGGAAACCACTCAGCGCGGACTCTGGCTCGCTGAAAGCCACCTGTCCCCTCAGTTTTATCACTGCACATCACCGACTCTCTGTGCCGCTGTGCTCGAACTGTGTCATTACCATACCAACAGAAAACGTATGATATCATCAGCTGCTATGTTTAATACAATATAGATGTTTGTTTTAAAATGCCCAGCTTCTTAAATGCGATTATTTGCTGGTTTTCTTTGACTTCTATGATTGTAAGCTGAATATCTTTGGGGTTTAAAGAATTAGCCTGCGGGACTTAGTGGTATGTAGCAGTGTAGCAGTCTCGCCCTCCCATTCCCATTCCAAGTGTGATGGAGAAACTACGATGGCCATTAAACATGTAAAAAAAAAAAAAAAACACACAAAAGAACCTAGATGTAGATGTAGAAACATTGTGGTGGTTTCTGAAATCACAAAAACACAAGAATTCTTATTTTTAGGTGACTATATACTATGAAAAATTTGGTTGCTTTTCATGGCTCCACACCACAATTGCATGTCAGAGAGAGACAGCACATAAACAAAAGTTAACTGGAGTGAGGAATATTGGATTTTCTCTGTTAAGAGTGGAACACAGAAATCGAAGGGGTCAGGGAACGATCCCCATCAGCTCTACCGCTTGCCGTGATCAAATTGCATTGAATGTCCACTTTTGTGGCATTAACGTGTGTCCGTGTTGCCTTGCACAAAACTGCGAATAGAAGCAAGAAGGAGAATTTCAGCACATCATTACTGCTGGTCTGCTGTGCTCTCTGCTGACAGTCCTTTTAAAGTTGCATGCTTCACTGTGGCTGAGTTTAAGCAGGATACCGCTAAAGGATAATGATGCAGCGATGAGTGCAAAAGGTATTTTGAGGAGGAGTCTCACGTTCGGATGGAGGATTTTGTTGTCCAGTGGTGCTAGGATTAACTAGCGCCATTAGAGCATAACAAACAACTGTGTGCATGCATGGCCTATATTGGCCTGTACAGGGAATCAGAGAGCAGATGGTCCGCCATGCTCTGTTCACTTAACCTGCAAACAGGGGCTTTGCAATACCTCCTGCCATCCCTAACACACACACACACACACAAACGAAAGAAACGAAGAGGGTGAGGCAGTTCTGTTTAGTCAACTGAGACGGAGAGCAACAAACCCATGAGGCTTGAGTCCAGTCTTCTGTTTAATGCAACACACTTAATCAAGACAATCCCTCCCATCCCTACAGTATTAAAAAATCACGTTGGAGTGTGTGAGAGTACCGAGACACAAACCCAAACCACCATCGCAGTCAGTTCCTCTGCCTGTTGCCATGGCTACCTACTCCCTAAGACAATATTTATTTAAAAACACATTGTAATGCATTAATTTTACTGTAATATGAAGACGGTGTCCTTTTGTTTCTATGTGTGAGCTTAATGAGTGGGAGAGCCTCTGTGGATCACAGCCATGTCATATGCTGTTAGTGCACTGTACTGATGCCACAGGGAGATGAAGGAATTTATAAAGCATTGCCATTCAGATGACCATCCGCTAAGCTCCGCCTGCCTTGGTTACTGTTGCTATGACGGTCAAGATTTCCCTTTTGGGATGGCACGTATGCAGTGTACAATAGCCGCATTACCATAAATGTATTTTGATGCACATAATGCGTTTGAAAAGTTCGATGGAATCGAAACCATTTGAGAAAAACCTCCTCAAAAAGTTCCCAAAGTGTCCTGAGCTAAAAGTCTGCATATCGCCAGTTGATGATCCTTGCAGAAGACATAATGCCAAATAAAGACAATGTATTATTCTTGCACTGCAGTGTGGAGCTCGTTAGTCCAAGCTCCATGTTTCACTTCTAAGACTCAGACAAGACACGAGGCATTTAATATGAAGCCTAACTGATGTGTTTGGTGCTTTCTTCCCCAGCTTAAACTTCCCCAAATCCAATAAAGATCAGGTGCCTAGTTACGGTTGCTAAGCTTTGAGAGGTTTAAGGGGACAGTCAATTTACCTGTTATTGGGTTCATTGAAGAAAAAAAAGAGTAAAAAGGAAGACAGGAATGAAGAAAGTAAGATTAGGAGGAAAGAATGAGTTGAGCTGCAGATTTTCACAAATCCCACTGTTGGGAGTCTTTCCAGACCTCGTGTTCGCGTGCAGATTAAATCCCACACAGAATACACATAAACCATGTCACCCATCAACACACATAAACCCGAACTGGGCAGAGAGTGCCGTGCGTTACGACGCATGCTGTCGCACTCTCTTTGTCCGTACTTGTGCCCCAGCCGATGAGGGTTTATTTCTTTTCAGTCCCTGAAACAAGACATAGCTCTTAGTTTAAAGAGGCCAAGTCCCATTCGCCTGCCGTGCATTGTGCTTGAATGATAAATGCAGTTCCTGTCACAGTACGCTGCTTATGGAGCTGTGTGAAAGCTGATGAGTGCCTGCTCCATGACTGTTTGATGACGAGAGAGTCTGAGAGTCTCTTTGGGTTTTATACTGTACAGATACATTATAAAACATTGACACATCCACCACGTCGAAATATTTTTCTTTTTATTCCCTAACCCTTCTCCAATTCTCCTCCCAACTAGACCTCAGTATTATTTCCCTTTGCATGCCTCCTTTTCCTGCTTGCTCGCAGTTCTTAAACTGCTTTTTGACGCGTCTCCTTCAACTCTGTCTCTTTCTCCTTTTCAGCTTCTGCCTCCTCTTTATTTTTTTTTTATTTTTTAAGAAGCTCCTCACGACTCATGGCAACTGCTCTCATGCCTCACATCTCTGTCTCTTTCTTTCCTCCTGTGCATGCTCTGTGTTCAGGTCTGTTTCTATGCCTGTCTACATGTATCTGTCTTTCTGTCTCTACCTCTTGCACGCAGCCTTTTCTTGCTTTTCATCCCTGGCAACCTCCCTCTCCTCTGGAGTCTGTAGCTCAGGTTACATAATATACATTAGAGAGAGGTGTAGGGAGGAATGGTAGAAGTAAAAGAAGAGAGAGTGGAGGAGGGGAGGGAAGATGCCCCGCTGCTCAGCTGAAAAGTCTAATGTTCTCATCTGTCTGAGCAATTGATGCGTTTTAGTCTCGTCTGTAAATGCAGCTTTTCTGGACGCGTGCCCTGCGCTTACTTATGTTTGTTTCATTTTTATGGTGTTGAAATGAGTCTCATTTCCCCCCTCACATTTCTTTTAAGCATGCTGCTGCTGTCAAGCTCATTTTCATCTTCAGGAGCTGGCATCTGGTCTGCCCGTTCTCTCCTCCCTCTTCCACCCCCTCCTGCTCATCCCCTCATCATCTCATCTCTATCATGATTACACTCTGCCTTGCTGACCTGCAGTGATATAACCACTTTTTGGCAGCAGACTTTACCCTCGCCAAGCATTATATTCACTCACCTCTCCGAGAATTCCCCCCCCTTTCACAGTCTCTGCCTCCCGCTCTTCCCGTTCAGCCCATTTTAAGGTCTAAATCTTGTTCCTAATGCATTTCCCAGCAATAGCTAAATGGGGGTGAGGGGTGGGGTGAATGAGATTGATGGGGAGAGAGAATTTGGGAATGCTCCCCGATGATTTGGTGCTCCAGTTGTATGACTGAGTGCTTTAAAACGAGAAGGGAGAAGTTCTGCGGGTCATGGACGTTGCTCTTGTTAAGTAATGAGTAATTGGACGGTGGCTAATGGCACCTAGCAGCCTCCAGCATCAGCCTATTGGGGCATCAAACATTGTCTTCTCCCCTGGCATCATCTTCTTTGTGATAATTAGGAGCGTTTTTTGAGTCCGCTTGTCATATATGCCTAACCCACTTGGCAGCCCACATCTCAGATTTGTTTTTCAAAGAGGTCTTGTGTTGTGACGACAGTTTGGCCCAGGTTAGAGTAGAAAACGATTACACACTTGGCTGTTCTAGCTTAACCTTTTGTCATTTACATTTAACTACACCGCTCATTACTCATGTGAAGCAAATATCACCGTGTAACAAAATATTATTTGATTCTGTTTGCGTCATCCGGTTTTGTGTAGATATTCCATTTTATTTGTCAAAGTCAAGTGGAGGGTATTATTGAGAGACAGTGAAGATCAGTGTAACGCTGATAGATTAAGGCCCGTCAGAGACAGTATATTCTGTGGCATATCACAAGATTCAAAGTTGTATTTTCCCACTAACTTTGAGATCTGGTCTCCAATGTCACCCCTTATTAAAACATGAATTATACATGATGTACAAAGTGTTATGAATACTTATCAGTGACACTGTTTAGCCCAAAGGGAACAAAGGTGTACATGCTGCTCTCTTCACTTTGAAACTAAAAGAAATATCTCGTACACTCCATACTCCACTGAGTTTATAATCTTCTCGGCTTTTCATTGGCTTTTCCATCACAGAAAGGAAGCTATCATTCCTTTGAGGACACACTCCCTGTTGTCACTGTAATTCTAACCCCCCCAGCAGTCTAAACCTTAACCTGAGACAGACTCTGGGCAGGTGTGAGCGTTGTCATAGATCAGCCTCCCGGGCCAGGAAATGAGGTCCCATGTCATCAGAGGACTCTCTGCACGTTAACCTCCTCACCAGGACACAGCGGCATGACGTCATTGTCTGAACACACATGCTGGCTCAGTTTACTATTCAGGTTTGAATCTGATTGTCATTGACTGAGGCGCCTCTTGGCCTTGGCGAATCATAGTCTTTGCACACGTACTCATGAACGACGGACTGACTGCAGAGAGAACATTTTACGTCAAGGCCGTTCAGCTGTTCATCCACCAACAGCATTTTAATCTGCGTCCAGTTATTTGTGTGTGTGTGTGTGTGTGTGTGTGTGTGTGTGTGTGTGTGTGTGGGTGTGTGTGTGTGTGTGTGTGTGTGTGTGTGTGTGTGCGTGTGTGTGTAATGATTGTATTATTTGTTATTTTGAGGGCAGGGTGGGACAGGAGGGGATAGGCTGCTGCTATGCTCTGTTTTGAAGACGGGACTGGTTATTATAAAGTAAAGCTGTTTAATCTACAGTCTCACGCTCCACTGTGTGTGACAAATGTCAGAGACTTGCTTTATTTTTGCCTGTAATGTGAAAAATCCCCGAGCTAGTATGATTCATTGTTGTAATTAAGTAAAAAGTATTTTCTACATACTGATGTGCAAAATGTTCAACAATAGCAGACAAAGGAAGAAACAAAGTATAATGATGGTTTACTTGTTGGTGTGTCAGTCAGCCTAGTGCTTTGGTACAGACTGAAATATCTCTACAACTATTAGATCGATTGCCAGATATTCATGGTCTCAAGAGGATGAGATCTGTTGACTTTGGTGACCTTTGGATCTCGAACCACCAGCAGGTTGACATTTTAATTTGTCCAGTGGTTTGCTTCATGATGAAACACCTGCAAAACGAAAGACTAGCTGCACATCTAGGCCGTGCGCTCATGAAATATCAAGTATTTGGGCGTCAGCAAGTGTCTGCTCCCCAGAAATGTCAGATTTCTGAGGTGTGGGCATTGGTGGGGCAATAAGCTTACATCAAGTGTGCACATTTCCTTATCCTCTTATTTGTTTGTAAGCTAACAGAATAAAGAATAGTTATTTTCTTAGCTACTACATTTATCTATCACTCCAAAGTACATACATAAGCTGTGTTGTTCGCATTTATATAAAAACTGACGCAAATATTTTTTTCAGCATTTTTTTTATGCAGCTTGAACAGTAGTGGGCAGTGTTAGAATATAGTAACCAAGTGACAAGTACAAGTGTCCATCAAGCTACAATATGAATGAATCATATTGTTTGCACCTGGCCTGCTACCTCCCACATGTGTGCAGAACGTGTGTTTGTATGTATCTGTTGCTGCATCACTTCTGTTAAGCTAGCTGTACTTGTGTGCTCCTACATGCATGATGGAAGTGGGCGTTTTTTTTTTTTTTTTTTTGTATTTTAATTGGTATTGTGTGTTTCTTTTCTTCAATACAGCTGCAATAAACTTAATAAATAAATATTTCATAGCTGCTGAAAAGTGAAAAGTGTAACCCCTCTTGTAACCTGCTGTCTCTAGTGTGTGTGAGGCAGTGGGTTCAGAATTGGTGCCAGACTTAGCGCTTAGCCTGGCACTGCCTTATCAAACTGTGTGTGTATGTGTGTGTTTGTGTGTGTGTGTGTGTGTGTGTGTGTGTGTGTGTTGAGACTTGGGACCTGTGCTGGCTCTCTCATCAAGTATGCAGTTGGAGTCGACGCTGCAGCAGAGATGCCTAATAGAGAAAGCAGCAACAGAGAGAAGAGAGAGTTGGAGAAAGACTCTGAATACGTCATACCACCCGCTCACTTCCAGCTTCCACTTCTCCCCTCTTTTATCATCGCACTTGCCAATTACTCCTTTTCACACTCATCTATCTCAGCCTGCTCTTCTTCCGCATCTCTTCCCTTTTCACTCTCTACCCCGCCCACTAAATTCCTCCACTCGAATCCCCATTCACAGTCCCGGCCATTCACATCCCTCGCTCTCCCGTTTCCATAAAAATTGTTTGTCATTCATACCTCCCTCTCAATCCCCTGCAGCCTGGAAAGTAGAGCTGTTGAGAGTCTCAGCAGCACCTCCTCACACTGCAGGTAGCCTCCGAGCTACTACAGCGACTTTCACAGCCCCTCTCGCGGCTCCTGCTCCCATGACCATATAAGTACTTCCTCCTGGCTGAGTGATTGACATCACAGTGTTGATCTGACATGAGCAGGAAGCCCCAGTGAAAGGTCAGCCTTCTTTTTTCCCCCTCAAAAGATATAGATTGGTGTTTAAAGGGAGCTTGCTGGGAGACACCAACTACATAACTTTTGTGTGTCACACACACACACACCTTCTCACCTCCTCCACTTCTTGTTTCTTGCTTTTCTCATGGATGAAGAACAACCAGTTCCTGCCAAACAGGAAGTGGTCATGATTCAGTGAGAACAGACTATCGTGTGTGTTTTAGGTTGTGTGTATCTCCTGTTGTACAGTCCAGGCCGGTCCATTTCTCAGTCACTGCAGCAGATGCTTGCAGGATGACCTTACTTTACCCATGCTCCAGACTGAAATGGCTTATGCAGACAACCGAAAGAAACAAAGATAAATAACGTGTTCCTTACATATCAGACAAGCAGCTGTAGGACTGCATGAATCAAAGTGTGTGTGTGTGTGTGTGTCTGTCAGAGAGCGATGGAGAGTAGCGATGAGGCATTGGCACACTGCATGTAGCAGCAGACCAAAGGAGTGGATGGAGCATGCAGCATTAATCACCATCTTCATCCACCAGGCTGTCTCTGAGGCTGACTCACTCTTCATTAGCAACTTCACTGCTGTCAGCTGTTCACTGGTGGCCTGAAAGCAGACCAAACCAGACTATCATGTCAGTACAAACCACAGTAACTATTTTGGTGCACGGCCAGAAAGTCTTCATATTTGAAAGGATTGAAGCAACTGAACTGTGTTTTTTGTTTGTTTTTTTTAAGACTAAATGTAGGACAATGTAGAATCTGCACACCGCTAGTATTGTATTCAGAAGTGCCGTTTCCACCTGGTGTGTACAGGCAATTATTATGACAAACAAGTGTTTTTATGTCGTGTCATAAATTATCAGCACCTGCACCGTTTTAATACAGAGGCAGACAGCAGGTTTAGCCGGTTAGCTAGCTGGCACAGATGTTAAAAGTCTATCAATAAAAGGTCCTTTAACAACTTCCTTTTATGCACTCCCTCTCTATATAAATGAGAAAGTGATGCTTAATAGAGCTGGCAGTTTAAATTTTAACAGGAAATGTTTTCCAGAGCTAAATGTTAATGCGCTCATTGACTGGCCTACCTATCAGAGTTTGGTATTTGGTATATAGCGCAGGGCAAGCCACATCTTAGAGGACATTTTCTCCTTTCTGGGACTTATTCGAGTCATAAAATCCCAACTTTAGCCAAAGAGGGGTGAGCCTCGGTGGGCTACTATGATGACACCTGTTACCTGGCAATTTTCTGTCAGCTGTGGCTCCTTAAAGTTGCTTGTGTGCCTGACCAAACTAATTAAACCTAATTAAACTCTTAGATTATACACTTCTTCACGCTAGCGTCTGTACTCTACAGTAGATCAAAGACTGGTCGAGAAAGAAACCCTGCACTGCTTTTCTGACGTTGGGCTGACTTGTTCTTTGCTGTTCAGACAGAGCAACAGAGATAAAAATAGATGAGGATTTCTCTTGATATGAAAGAGATTGTACACATAGCTAGAGTTTAATTAAGAGCAACCTATATTTGCATTAGTATACCTTTTTAAATCAAATAATTTTTTAGTAGATTAACAGCTATAATTTGCGATGAGCCGTTTAATGATGATGTGCATTATGCAGTTCATTGCAGTGTCCCGAGTGAGCCGTTGTCATGGCGCCCCACAAATTTCTACCAGCACGCCTGATTCAGACCTCTGATTCAGATTAGACGATGACACAATGACACTGCAGAGAGACATGCTATTTCCTCTTGCAGGGATCAATATGCTTGGTCAGCCATAAAGCTCACACACTGGGGCGGCTCTCATCTGTTAAAACCTGATCCATACTGCATAATCACACCAAGGTCAGGCAATAGAGCCATTTACATATAAGCGCAGGCACCTTGAACTGACAGACTCGCCTGCCAACCAGGCAGAAAATTAACCAGTCAACAGAGCCTCTGTTTCTGTGTGTGTATGTGTGTTGAAACTTGAGAATACCTGTGCTGTTTCGGCCATTTCATTTTGTCACAGACGTGGTCTTGGTAGGTGGCTAATTGAAAATGCCTATACTGCTGTTACCTTCTCTTCTCCCCTCTACGCAACAATGCGCGCGTGTGTGTCTGTGCGTGCGTGTTTGTTTGTGTACTTGTGTTCTTGTTCACAGCATGTGTCAGACTATCCACCAACTCACTCACACTCACTGAGACACTGAGATTGAGAAGTTTTGGCCTCATTTAAATCTTACTGCACGCACACACACACACACACACACACACACACACTTAGAAGAAAAAAGCTGAAACCTCAAAGTTTTTGAGGCAGTAAAACATCCTTTTTACATCCGTCTTGTGCTAATTGTCGCAAAATCTCTGCAGAATCTTTGTCAGCTCGTCTCTGTGCCTTCCAACTTCTAATTTCACACACGTTATCTCCTTGACTTTGGCTAATCTGCACTCTTATAATGTCCTGTGCGTTACTGCTTAAGCAGGCTGCTCTGAATCCTCACTGCATGCAAATACAAGCACCTGACAGTGACGGTGATGTCTCCGTGTGTCTTGCGTCGTATAGCTTTGGACAGAATGTTAGTGCGGAGTGTTAACAACTAACTTTATCGATGTACAACATCGCGCACATTCACACGCTCACGGTTTCTTGCTGAATCATGACCTTCATCTCTGCTGCTCCACCACGGACTGACTGACAGGTTAAAACACTAGCCAGTCAAAAAGAACAAACAGTACAGTTTGTGGTCACACAAACACACACACGTACGCACACAGGCATGTACTTTCTTGCTAGAATAGCCTGATGGAAAAATAAATATTGGTACCTCGGCATCTGACTCAGCGTGGCTATAATGAATATCAAGGGGAATGAGAGGGGAAAGCTGTTGACAGACACAGCTGTTAACTCAACCGTGCGAGCAAACAGCCGTCGACAAGCTCCTCCGGTTCACTCTTACTCATGTAGGTAGTATGACCTGACAAAGACTGTGACGATGTTGATATTTTCACTGTCGAGATAAGGCAGCACACTTGGATTACTGAAACTAGTCAAGAGAGCCGTTTGTTTTCATGATGTCAGTGCCTCGCGTGCCAAATGTATCATACAGTTGGGATACGTGCTGTAACATATTGCGAGCAACTACGATCAGAGCCTGTGATGTGACTGTCAATACGACAGGTGTGGTACAATGACGGGTGTCACTTTGGTCTTTAGCCAAACTGTGTCAATAGACTGTAATTAAGCTCTAAACAAACAGACTGGTGACGTGGTGAAATAAAGGAAAACCCTGAATAGATAAGTGGAGAAGGATATTAAACGAGTCCACCGTGTGCCATTTATTTTCAGAAGAGATAACGTTAACGGTAAGTTACTGGTATCTGGAGCACTTTTTAAGGCTTTCAGAGGTTCTGGTTGAATCATTAGTACAAACAATGAACAACTGTGCTTGAAAATCTACTTCTTAAATAAAAAAAAAGTCTTTCTACATAAAAACCTGTAAAGAAAAACTCCCAAGCTGTGCATTGATGATGAACATCCAGTAAATTAGCGTATAATTATAAAGTAAAACTAAAGAATAAACTTCTTAGAAACACTGATTATGTAATCCGCAGCTTAAATGACTTCACTGACAGAATCTGGGGCCATTTTGAATTCATTTGGCATCTACGGCACCTTGTTTTGTTCCCTTCTGTAATTATGAATCATTTTGAATTCATTACATCTGTGTGCCATTTGGCAACTTCCGTGCCAAACTGACAGATTTCACACAAACAAAGCTGAAATAATTCAAACTAATGCCCATAACATGAAGCTTATAATTACATTATGTGAGAGAGCCCTGTGTTTGTTTGCCGAGGAGCATTGAGGATATTAAAAGAAGACTTGGAGTCATGCTAGCAGCTGTGTGAGGCTGTTCTTAAGCACGTCTGCGCTTTTAGTTAAATGCTAAACATTGGCATGCTAACATGCTCACAATGACGATGCTAGCATGCTGATGTTTAGCAAGTAGAATTGTTTCTACATCAAAGATTAGCATGTTAGCATGCTAACTGGTGCTGAACATGAAGGACAGCTGAGGCTAAAGCAAATATCATTAGTGTTAATGATGTGACTTATTCTGATTCATCCTGAGGGGACCATGAATGTTGTGACAAACGAATGAGGAGTGACTGAAACGCTAATGAGTGTAAAAACAGAAGTTGTGGTATTTGCTGTCATCAGATCCTGCTCTGATATCTGTTGAACACCATCAAACGAGTCCGGGTTTCATCCCTCCAGAGGAGATCCAGACATTTCTAATCCGTCAGCCATCTGTACACAAAAGAAAAAGATGCGATGATGATACTTGTGCCGCATCGGGTGTTGATGGATCTAATGAGAGTTTTGTGGAGCGACTTCCGTGGGAGGGGAAGAAAGAGATGGACACAATAGCTTCTAGACATGCCGCGTTGATAGTTGATCGTCATTATGCTTGTCTCCATTACTGTTTTGAGGATGTTTTGTTGTTGTTTCTGGAAGTATAACAGGCCACGACATCGTTCTTTACATGGGCCTGACCTGCACACCTGACTCTGATGCTGTACTTACGTACGTGTGTGTGTGTGTGTGTGTGTGTGTGTGTGTGTGTGTGCCAACACTAGCTCTTCAGTTACACAGCAAGGGCAGATCAGATTGCATTATTTTGGCTCTCTACCACACTCTTTCGGTCTCTCTCTCTCTCTCTCTCTCTCTCTCTCTCTCTCAGTATTTGACTCCCACTCTTTGTCACCCCCTGTTGCCCTCATCTCGCCCACTTTGTCTCACAGCTGCCCACCCCTCGTGTCAGCGCCTCATCCATTGTTTGTGATCTCCAGACGTTTTCACCACAGCACAGTGGCCCTTGTTTGACCCGACTAAGGACAGAGAGGGCTTTAAATGCAATAGTTCTGCAGCTTCCACATATGAGTGGTTTTCATTTAGCAGACAGCGAAAGTGTAAAAGCACTCAGGCATCCAGTTTTCGCAAAATTATACAGTATGTGCAGCAAATTCTTGACTGGCGGTATTGTATGAATTCTGGCAGGGACGGAAACAAGGCATAAATAGTAATATAAAGAGGGATGTGGGTGGCTTTCAATAACAGTTAGTTCTGGCTAAAAAGAGAGAGAAAAGATGGCTCTCTCATTGCCATTTGCAAAGCCTCCATTCTTGGTGCCTGTTGGTGTTTTGGATGTGAGAGAAGCTTTAGGCTCCATGCCACAGCAGAGAGGCAGATTCATATAATGGAGTCCTTCCAAAAGTCCTCCATCACTCATACACACACACAGAGGCTCACACTCCATCAAACAGTCACACTGTCACGGGCACACGCTTAATTATTCAGTCACTAATTATCTCGTATACCCGGTTACGTAACCGAGGTTGCTTTTGTGAGTGGAGGAGGGAAGAAGAGCCTTGTGAGGAGTAACTTGCCGGAAGAGGCAAGTTTTTTGAGAGAATTTCATCTGGCCTCGGTGCTGATGCAACTTCTCTGGAGCATCTGAAACTGCTTGAAAAACATTGAAATAAAGAAATATCTATATCTGGCGTAGATGCAAAGATGAGGCTGTGTTCAGATCAACCAAAATCCGCACGCTCACTGAAAAACACATCGATTCTGACTTAAAGACACTGGTTGCTTGTCCTCTCCGTCCTTTTCTCCCTCATCTTCATTCTTCCCCTGCCATACTTTTTTAGTGATCCTTCTTCAGCCTCTTTGCTTTCCCTCCTTCCTTCCATGACTTCTCTGCTGCTTTATTTTCATTGCTCCATGTGTACTCTGGTGTCTTATCTTCCTCCCATTCTTTCCACCTCTTGCCTCCCCTCCATCCTTCCTTCCTTCCGTCCTTTCCGAATCTTCTCCTCTCTCACTCCTCCATCTCAGTGTGAGGCCCGAACAAGCTGCGAGGCTGTTTCAGTCAGCACAGCACCTGAAAGTTGTGCATTTTTATCCGGGAAGTCAGCTGAAATTTTCAAAACAGATTAATAAAGAGGTCAGTGCACTCAGAACAAACAAGCACGCCCGATTCTCGAGCTCTTTTTTCCATTCTTCTGTCACTGTTTCTGTAAAGGAGTGCAACATCACAAATGCCTTCAAGGTGAGACTGTCCGAAATCTATCTTCATAACTTTCTCTATGTACTTGTATACTTTTTGCCAGGCTGGACGGACGACATGCCATTTAAAAACTTTGCTTCAAGCGCAACCCAACCTTAAGAATCAATGCAGGCCGAGTAACTCGGTGAACATTTTTGCGCGTCCGCGATTGCGTGCAGACGCCAGCAAATGCTTGTCACGTAAACGTTAATGCTCGATTAATCAGTTAAGGGTGGGCTCTTAACGTAGAAGGAAGATAACGAGAGATAATTGGTTAAAACAAGGCTCAGTGTGACGCTGTCTACTATCATCGCTGTCGCGGTGACCTCAGACGACCCACTTGACCACACACCGTGTACCGTGCTGCACCGGCTTCACATCTGCTCACATGATAGAAAATCTATTTCAAGCAGTTTAATGTAAGTAATTAAATATTAGACTCCAGTTAGACTCCAGTTATTTTTTTGTCTAAGACACTAAACTATATACTGTACACACACAGACACAATCACACGCAAAGACAAATGCTCCACTCGGTCACTTTCTAATATGTCGACATTTATAGTAGCTGTAGCTGAACTTTGAAGCATCACCGTGGCATCAGTTTACCCCAGGGCTAGCCCAGAGCCTGCAGGGTGCACTGGGGTGGCGGTGGTGGCGGCCGGAGGGGCTCCATGTTGTTGCACAGGCCACAACCCCCCCCCACCCCAACCCTTAATGTGTCGAAACCGATCCGGGATGTGAATGAATACCCCGCATGTCTCTGACATCATGGAGTTTCCACTGCTGCGCTCGTCTCACCTCAGAGATAGCAGCTTTGATATTTCACACCGCTGGCGCTCTCACAGGGGTTCCCCACCCACCACCCCTCCTGACCATACATGGATGGTTTATGTGGAGAGAGGTCATCTGATAGCCCAAAGGTCAAATCTCCAACGGTTCATGTTGAGTAAGAGTCGAGGAGCTTGGCTGTCGACGAATGAAAAAACTATGAAAGAACCATAAATCTTTATTTGGGGTCCAAATTTGGATGCAATTATGTCATTTTTGGACATTTCTGGAACTTCAAGATGCAAAAACAAGTTTTGCAAACGTTTTATGCAGTCATTAAAGTGCTGTCCTTAGGTTACATTGACCAGTTGACACTCTCCTTTAACGCTAGCCTATGTGCTGGTGCTATAAATGAGGTGAGCCAGCTTGATGATTCGCCGTAGCGTTGAAATGAGTTCTCTGTGGAAAATCATCGAGACATCAGCAGGTGGCAGTTACACTTTTAAAACTCTGATTTGTCTCATAGGAGTTCTCATGTTTGCAACATCCTCCCTTCTGCTTGCGTCTTTTTGAAAATGACATGAGGCAGCTTGACCCTTCAGCTTGTGTGAGGAAATGATACTCTAACGGTGTCGTTTCGGGAAGTACTTTATCTAGTTGTGTGGCTCTTTTTTCCTGGTAAGCTGACCGCGTGCGTGCAGCACAGGAATGCTGCGTTATTCCAGCGGATCACCTCAGAGGTTTCCTTTCCTGTGGTGCATCTCCGCTGCTGTGAGAGTCACATGTCAAGCTTATTTTTCTTGAATATCCAAAGGGTTTGCCGGGTCAGTCATGCAACCAGAGACCATTGTTGGGCCCGAGCATCTCTGAGTCTGCAAGAAGGAACCACCTCCATGTTTGGCTAACATTGGTCTCTGTGCCAGCAGCTGATTTACTTCTTCTGTTTTTGGAAGAAAAAACCTTGTTTGTGCAGAATTTCCTGTATAAATGGACACAGAGAGGCAAACATGACATAACAAAATGCAAACAGTTTACACATGTCACAAGCGGATGACAGATGCTCACCACAGTTTGTTTTTTGCTGATTTGTTATGAGTGGTATGATGCTTTTTAAGACCAGGACTCAGATTTTCCATCACATACACACACACACATTCACACAGCCAGCAGAACGAGGTGATATGACACCTCTAACTTTAGTCTCCCTCTCTGCCGCTCTAGATAATCCAGTTAGGATGCGCTCTCTGGCTATCAGGAGGTTTTTTAGCTGTCACGCTTCCAGCTGGAGGAAAAACAGAATCCAGGCTCCAGACTGGCCTGGACCGGTATCCTGAATAGACCTTTATCACATGAACACACATAACACATACACTCCAGGATCCCCCACCCCACACACACACACACACACACACACATATACTGATACAAATGCAATAGACCCTCTACCTTGGCAGTGTGTGTGCGGGTAAGTTGGTGATCCTGTGTGTGTGTATAAAGGTCAGAGGTTTGCGGGGGGCACCAGCTGATGTCATGGACCCAAAATGAGAGTAGTGTCCTTGGTGACAGCCTAGCAACTATAATTGTCGTGACAACCCCTAGGAATGAGCCGTCATGTGACACCCCTTCTTCAGAGCCGAGTGCATGGAAAAAGAAAACACACACACACACACACACACGTAGCTGTGTCAGCGGGGGGAACCCTTTGGAAACAATGTCTGGCATGCTTGGGGATTCGAGAGGGGAGTGCAGGAGTGCCTTAACCCACTCTGCAGAGCACCAAATCTGGGCATAAAACGAGGCCGCAGACCTTCGTTTTTTCACCATAAACTGAAGCGTTTGTCCTTGTTTCCATAAAGGATGATGCCACCATTTTTTAATGGTGTTTCTGACCCTTTTTTCAGTTCTTATAAATCATATCATGTTTGTCAGTTTGCCTCCTCAGGCGCGCAAAACCTGTTTTCCAAAACTGTTGCTTGTTTTTGGCACACATAAAGCAAGATTAAACTTTTCTAAAATAACCTGTTGAGCCTGTGTAATTCAAGCCTTACATATTCTCTCATATTCCAACCATCCATAAAGAAAGCGTTCAACTATTTGAGTGTGACAAGCAGCGCTGACATATTTCCTCCCTTGTTTTGAAGCCAGCGTCACGGGGAGAGCCATCAGGGGACGGCACGGCTCCAGCCTTCAGATGTCTGCAACACACACACACACACACACACACACACACAAACACACACACAGAAACATTTGCGTGCACAAGCAGGTAACACACTCTGAGTATTTGGCACAAGCTTCTCATGCGACGTTCTTGACGGTTCCACTCGCCTGCTTCTTTTTTTCGTCGTTCCTATCACGTTTGCTGCCCCACGTTTGTTCATGCATGTCTATATGCGCGAAAGAAGACCTACAACAGGTTTCTACATTTACTGCGCGCACACACATACACCTAAATAGGTTACAAATGTGTTGTTTGGTGTGTGAATCAGTCTTACATGCTCACGCACACACTCATACACACATGGAGCTTTTGGAGGCTGGTAATGAGTTGAAGCAGTAAGGTGATAACAAGCGCCAGCCACACGTTTGCAACAGAGGTGTCAATGCCAACGTGCTGCCGGAAGTCACAGCCCCACCTATCACGCTCCTCTCCCGCCTTCCCAGGCGGATACCCTTAAACACATACTGTATGTACAAACACAGACTTTTAAAGGACAAGATAACGTGACCATTTCCAAGGCTAACACACACGAGCTTCACCTTTTACTGAGACAGAATATGTGCATCAGTGTAGTGTATATCACTCCCCCCCATGTCCTCCTCCTACTGCTCCTTCCCCTATTTTTTCTTTTGCCTGTCCTCTCCGCCCACTCCTCCTCCGCCATCTACACGATCTATGAGTCATCTGATCCAAAAGGTGAGATGCCGCATAGACTAGATTATTTTCATCTCGTCTTGCCAAATGAGAGGCTATCTTAACTTTTCCTTTTGTTCTATTTTATTGCCCTCCCTGGCGGCTCTTCATCCATCTGTCACCTGGTGATGAGCTACAAGCTGAAACCTTGTTGCTTGTGACGAATGGTGTGCAATGAGGTCATGCCAGAAAAGTCTTATCCACCTGAACGCATGTTATATGAGTCCAATATTGTCCTCTAGAGTGGGCGCTGTCTGTCTCTGCTTGCTCATGAATAACGGGAGAGCTGGTCGCAGTCATAGCAGCCTCTGAACTTGTTCTTTAATCACTTGTTGAGCTAAAAACACTCTCCTCTCTCCGTTTCCTCTCCTGTTTCTTCTGTTTCTTTCCTTCAGGTTGTGGAAACAGCAGTATGAGTAGTGACATGTACATTGCTGGCTACCACTCGATCACCAACATAGACTACTCCTCAGTGTGCATCAGTACAATGAGTGCCAGACACAGCGACTGCCCGGGTATGACTTGGCACGAGATGGATATCCGTCAGCTTTCCTTTCCTGATGCAACCTTCGATGTCGTCCTAGAGAAGGCCACGTTGGATGCCATCATGGTGGAAGAAAAGACACCTTGGGAGGTGTCTCCTCAGACGGCCTGTTTCATTCACAAGGCACTCACAGAGGTATTGCTAAAAATCTTTGAATCCTCATAGAGGTTGAATGTTTCTTGAATTGAGATCTTGAGTTTTATTGGAAACTCTTGCGAAACTTGATTCAATTTTCTATAAAAACAACTGACGACAAACGACTAGTTAAATAAAATTATTAGGGTAATGTAGGTGGATCAAGTCTTGAGCTGCAGCAGTTTTTAGTTCAATGCTGATAATGACAGCGTATAGTTCAGGTGTGTCCCAGAATTTTAGAATAGGTGTGTACAAAATCTGTGTATGAAAACTGTAGGCTGTTCAACAAGTGGCCTAATCAGCCACGCAGGGTTTAATAATAGTCAGACGTATTTAAACTGCTGTGGTAAAAGGGGGCAAACAAAAGGTTATTGGCATTCTGATTTGTTTGTTATTTTTCATTATAATTATCTACAGTTCTGTTTAAGATTAAACATTTGTTGTGAAAAAAAGATATTTTCCTGGAAAGTAACATTCAGCCACAATCTTCATCTACTGCACCAACCTCATGCCATAGTTCATCTGCTAACTGTACCATTTTAGGTACTTTAGGCAAGTGGTTGTTAAGTAATGGCAAAAATCTCATTGATGAAAGCTGAAATCATCTCTTTCCTTTCATAAATCTGTATATATCAGTGAAATTAAAAAGCTTGTGTAAATCCCTGACATCTAATATTGAAAGTCTTTGAGAGGAACGATGAATTGCGAATGGGAAATATTACATTTGAATTCTGATAAAATCCTAGAACAAAGTTTTTTAAATTTGTGTTATTCCTAAATGAATAAACCAAGAAAGTACATTGAACATAGAGGCCTGTGTTTCCACCAAGCCTGTAAAGAGCTGCTGTGCAGGGAAAAACTGTCCATTCGTTGAGCCTCATGGCTGGTCCCAGCTGTAGGCCTTCATCCCTGTCCTAAAACAGGCCTGAGAATATTTTAAACAAGCCAATTATCTCTCAGTGATTTAGTTCAGATTTATGAGAAAGACCCAAGAACCTGCAGTTAATATGACCCAATTTCGTTGAGGTTCCAGCATCTACAGTTGAGAATAGCTAAACAAACGTTGCCTCCAATGTGTTTCAGGCACATCTGTTACTTTGTCTTCCAGATATACAGTCGTTCTTCTAAACAGTATTTGGGACAATCTGTGGTTAAAAACAAAAAGTTTAGCTCCTCAGCCACTCTCATAGCCTGATTCTAGGACTACTTCCTGGCGTGGTAGTGATAGACATAACAAAAAGATTGGTCCAATTTTTACTCAGCCTTCCTCTACCTGTCAGTATCGTACAAGCCACAAGAGTCTTCACAGGCTTACTGTATGATGATTTGAACGCTCCGCCACAATAAAAGTTTATCCATAAATGATTTCTAAATGACAGCACAAATCGGTAATGGTAGCACTTTACATTTCCACTCCATCTCTACAGCCCATCAGTTGACTTAAACGTCACGTTGAGTGCCCTTCAGCTGCTGGCTGCCGCACTAACCGCCAGTGTGTCAGTGTGACAATGACAGTGTTGTGGTCATTAGCCATGCTTGACCTTGACACACTAAGACAAGAGAACGCTGCTATCAACTGGAGTAGGTGACTCCCGAACTCTGAATGGGGAAGAATCACTCATGATGTACTCATTGCTGCGTTCAGAGCACTGCTAAACGAGTTATAATACAAAGTTTAGTTTGTAATTACAGGTATCGTTTATAGTATTACAGGAAATGCAACAGTGGAAAAGGTTGAATAGTGTGAATCATTTTAATAAAAGCAGGAAGAGAGGACTAAGTGCAAGTAATGTTAATGCAGATTTCTGAAATGATACATAAATGAAAATATCATGGTGGCTTTCGCTTGAATATTCCACTAATGTAGTGAATTAGTGCTGAAAATAATTGCAAGAATTAGAATAAAAATTTCTTACAATTTCGATAATTTCAATTCACATCCTGCTGTTTGTTTGACTTCGATCGACTGTTAATGGTGGTGACGCTGAAAGAAAGGAAAGAAGAAGACCACAAGCACACAAACATGGCTGTAAACAGTGCACGATCTAAAATATTTAAAGAATTGGAAATGTTTTATGAGACCGTGAATGCACTTGTCATGAAGGATAACTTTGTGTGCTTACATTGCATTACACTGTTTGGTGACCTTGTAAAATGCAACAGCAGCAAAAAAAAAAGGTGAGTGTAAAAACAGAGCTACAAAAGTTACATGTGTGCTGACACAAAAAAGGTGTTAAAAGCGTAAACTGTGGAAGCCACAGTAGGATCAGACTTTATTTATCAAACTGTTACTTTATGTTCAGGAGCCAAGCTTTGTCCTTCCATCTTTGCATTTGAGCCACCATTACGATACTTAGTTGTAAATTCTTACCATTTACCGACGGAGAGGTCAATGCTGCGCCTTAAAGTGACCGCACAGTTCGTAATCAAGGTTTGAACTTTTACTTTTTGAAAGGTGACAGTCCTAATTGATAGATTTCTGTGCACTCGCCAGTTAAAATATGTATCTCTCTCTCCATTGCAAGCATTTCTTGTCTGGTTCATTCCAATGAGCATCCATCCCAGAGAGAAGATAATGGCTGAACAAATGCTATCAGACTGAAGTATTTAAAGGATCTTTAGATCACCTCAAATCACCCAGAGACAAGTTTGACTCAGGAGGTAAACAAAGGCTTATAATGTGCTGTATATGGGGCAAGGTTTTAAGGACAGCATCTGACAGCACCAACACACATGGACATAAACACACATGCATCAATCAAAAGGCACGTCCTGGGTGTTTTCGTCTAGCAGAGGGAAGTATTAAAGAAGGATCAGTGCGTGCGTTTGGGGGACAGACGGGAGGATTTAATTTGAGTTGAACTCACAAAGCAGCCCCGTTTGCGAGCCATTACAGTAAGAAAGCCGAGATCTTCTCACGCGCCGTCGCCTGCTTCCCTTCGCACCATCCCTTCTTCTCACTTCTGCCTCTCACTCCGTTTCTCCCCTCATTTCCACTTTCGTTTCTCTCACCTGCCTTTATGCTCAAGACTGAGGAGATGTGGAGAGAATGTGTGATTTGTGCTCGTGTTGTCTTTCTGCAGTGCTCCGAGCATCTTCGTGTGTGCAAATACTGGCGCGTGTGCGTTATCACAGAGAAGTCGATAGTCCTCTGCGCTGGTATATTTTTTGCTCTCTCACTCTTGGCTTGTATGGGTACAGCAGTCACGATTCCAGTTTGTTTGTGTTTTGCAGGAATGTGGGTGGCGGGTTCATAGCCTAGTTTAATTTCTTACAAAAAGCATTCTCAGAAAACAGGGACAGGTGGAGAGAGAGAGAGGGAGACGAGAAAGGCGAGAGGAGGAAATAGAGAAACAGCTCTGAAGAAGCAGAGAAATGGCCTAAGTGGTGAAAAGGGAGGAGTCTTTTGTTGAATACACACACAACTAAAGAGTTTGAAGGGAAAAAGGAGAAAAAGGGGAAAGGGAAAACGGCATGACAGCAGAGGAGGTAGAGTAAAAGAAAAAAAAACACAAGGAGCAGGAGACAGAAACCGAGACTGACAGAAAGCTAATGAGCAGTGCGCCAGTGTGAAACTGATGGGAAGAAGGAGGGAGCAAACAAGAGGGAGAAAGAAGGGGAAGGAAAAGAGTGGAGCACACTTTAATCTAAACTGTTCTTTGAGCGCGTTTCCTAACAAAAGCAATCAAGTTGAGGTAAAAACCAAAAATAAAACTACAGAAATATACTGCTGACAATCAACAATCCTCATTGCTGCCATGATAACAAAGCATGCAAATACATATTTCATATTTCCCAGAACAAACAGATCAAATGCACCAAAAAAAATCTACAAAACATCCACACACAGTCATCACTGATCTATATCAAAGATACATGTATACTGTATCATGGTACAAGAGGTGTAACCACAAATACAGCGTTATTTTTGTTGCTAACATGCACACACACACACACACACACTAAATCTCGCAGTACAGGCCGTGGTGCACTGAGGTGTGAAATTTATTTCACAGCCTGACATGCTCTGTGAATCACTCTTACTGTTGCTATGGAGACTCTTTCGTTGGATATCATCTCAGACTAACACTTTTAATTGCTAACCTTTAGTTCTGTTTAAAGAGGTAAAGACTAGTCCTTGGGCTTGTTCAAAGAGGTAAGAGCGAGTTTTTAAGTCGTCCTAAAAACTGTTTTTCCAGTCCCGTTTAAAGAAGTAAGCATAAATCTTCGGTTTAGGTGAACATTATGATGATGAGGAAGGTTTTTTTTTTTTTCATGCACGTAGAGATTTTTTTTTTTTTTTCCTTTTTTTCGTCCTTCACTGGGCAGTCAGAGTGCAAAGTCAGCTGAAGAACAGCATCCCCGGAGTCACTTGGTGCTTTTTTTAATTTATTTATTTTGCTCAAGGGCACTGACGTGGACTTTTGTTGATAATGCAAGGTCTATAATTTTAGACAAGTTTTCAAGTTTTATAATTGCATGGAGTTGGTATATAGTGAGATAATCTGAATTAAATGAAAGTCATTACTGTGTTCAGCAGATAAGTGGAAAAGTTGAAGAGATTTTTTTTTTTTTTATGTTTTTGTCCGGCAGAAATGAAGACTTAACTAACAACAGCTTGTGTGTGTGTGTGTGTGTGTGTGTGTGTGTGTGTGTGTATAGGTGTGTGTGTGTGGGACTGTAAGTTGATGTTTAAACGTTTCCAAGTTCAGGGGGTCATCAAAAGTTTCATGATACAGCAGCAAGACATTTGACTGTTAATGGTGACCTGCTTGCAAATCATTTGTCGTGACCAATTCAGGGTCATAGTCAGGCTTTAAGTCATGCAGTTTGCCCCTGGCTTGAAGGATGCAACGTTCAGCGTAACCGTCCGTGATGTGTTGACATCCTGCTGTCAAAGCTCCCCTGAAACACACACACAGTGTGGCAGAATTAAAAATTATTTCACATTGTAGACATTTTGACTTGTCATAGCGGCAAACAGCTGTAACTACCAACATTAATGATGGCCATGTTTGCTTTATTAGTTACACTTTTGTTTGACATATTTCATACTAGGTCTATTCACATCATTTCAAAATATGGCATCATTTTTTGTGCAAGCCTAACTAGGACTGTACACTTAAACTGAGCTTTTGGGACAGTTTTTACATCATGCAAAAATCTCCAAGAAGGCATTTTAAGACTTTAATTATTTTCTTTAACTGAATTTAAAATAGAAATTTAAACATTTCAAAGCAAAAACTTTTACAATCTTGAGCAACAACAACAGACCTTTTTAAATCTTTGTATTCAACTTCAACTTCAACACAGTTTTTGGTTGTTTGAATTGTTAGAATAATTAATTGGTTAATAGTTGCATTTGATGTTGCCGTCATTTCCCCGGCTGTGACTGGCTTCACAATCTGCTTTCTTCTCGATTCAATGAAGTGCAGGCTTTACAGCCACATTTTCAAAACGTCAGGGCGGTGTCGATGGATGACTTTATCAGGCCTGTGATGGTTTTACAACAGTGTCGCTAGAGCATCACTTTTTACATCGTGCCATGCCCTTTCCTTCTGTTGTTTTCATCAAGACTGAGGGTGGTTTAAGGGTGAGAGGTGGAGATGGAATCCCCACCTCCACTTGGCTAATGTTTTGGAAAACATGTGACTGTGTACCCACCCACCCATCAGTGGTGAAGAGGCTCATGTCATGACATCATCCAGAGACATTCATTGACATTGATTGGTTGTCCCTGGCTCCTGCTGTGGAGAGTTCTCCCCTGCTCCATTACCGGGAAGCTTGGACGCCTGCCGGGAAGACGGCCCCAGGAGAACATTCATCTTAGGACACACACACACACACCGCACACACATTGGCTTTCGTCTTATTTCTGAGAGTTTGTGAAGTGTATTCTTGTAGTGCTCAAGTAACGCTGAACACTGAGTGTGTATATGTGTCTATGTTTTCATCTGCGGCCCTTTGCTGCATATATATATATAATTTATAAAGGCATGATCATGACAAAGAGTCAACTGTTCTTTGCAATGTAAGCAGTGTCACTGAAATAGTCCATAGTACTGTAATATGAAAGGTGTTACATGTGAAAGGCAAATGCGGCTACGAAGGTGCAATTTTGAAGTACAGACGAAATGCCAGAAGGAGCTACTTTCATATCGAATTTGAATCCATTTGAACACACCACAGCATGTACCACCTCATCGTGGTGAAGGCAGAGTGCGTTAGCCACAGAGTTAGCAAATAGTCACAGGTGATCACCAAATTGACTTGAACTCAGTGACACTGCTGCATCATATTCCCAAACATTATTTTCAAGGACTGTGTTAGAGTTAGCAGAGCCACGACAGCAGTCTTTCTTTGATTTGCAGAATGATTATGATCTAAGTTTGTGGACCATGGTTCCTGTAATGCTTTAGGAGATGTAAAGTGTTGCTTAGCATTAGTTGGCAGCATTAAAAGTATGCCAGCCTTTTTGCAGTTCCTGTTTGCATTGATGCTGAAGAAATCTAATGATTCACAGGGAAGTTCTGGAGACGTTTGTTTTTTATGACTGCTAAGTTGATTTATGGATGATTAACCCACGATAGACACGGGCTATTCTCAGAAAGTGTTAGTCACACTGAATCTGAAATCTCATGTCATGTCTGTGTGCTCTGACTCTGAGTGCAAAAAGATGTGGTTCCTCAGGGTTTTAAATGAACTTATTTACACCTCACCAGTATGTTTGCCTCAAATCACGGCTGTCCCACCACGTCCCCCTCCAACTTACCAGCTCCTCTCAGGTTGAAGAGGAGCGTCTGTCTTGGATAAAAATTTATCTGGACTCTGTGGGTCTATAAAAGTTTATAAGGGAAGAAGTCCCAGCAGCCAAAGTGACGGAGTCAGCAAGTCAGTAGATTTTAAAATCTGATTAATGTCGAGAGCAGCTGCTTGTGTGTTCATCTCGGCCTTTTCTTCCCACATATTTTTAGCATTGAGATGCTGTTATATGTGTGTGTACATATCTTAAAATGCAGATTCTCATGCGTGTTCTACTGTGCATGTATGCTTTTGTGTATTTTATTGAGTGTGCCTGCAAGGCACACTATATGTTATTCATTGTTCATTATTACCATGCCGTGTGTGTTGTGTGTGTGTGTGTGTGAGAGAGAGGGGGCTGGCCCGATGAACCCTCTCTTCTCCGGCTCCGTTGGAGGGAAAGTAGAGCAGTGGAGCACACGTGAGGGAGAGGGAGCATGGGTAATTGCAATTCTGGTTGCGCATGTGTAGAGATGTGAGGACGGGATCAAAGACAGAGTGCGTTTGGGTATGCTTGCAGAGCATCTTTTCATTTATTTATTTATTTTGGAGGTTGTTCGTCCATGCGCTTCTGTGTGGGTGTACAAAACAGTCGACATAGTCATCTACACGAGTCCTTACATGTGTTTGAATGTGCGTGTGTGTCAGGGGATGCTCCGCTGAGCCGAGGCCCCCCGGCTCTCCAGAGATTTTCACACTGGTCAGGCATGATTTTATGCACGTGCTCAGTCATACACTCGTCTTTCATCACACTGGCAGATGGCCTACTCCACGTACACAAACACACACCACGAAAACAACATACACATGTGTTGGATAATGTATTTATTGTATTCCATATTTAATATATATGTTGGTGTTCTTCCTGTGGGATCTGCCATCAGCTGCAGCCAGCCTGCTTCTTTTTTTTTGTGCTCAGCCTGTGTGGAATGATTTTTAAAAGACATTTGTGAATAGCACATTTTCTTTTTCCTCTTGTTAATGAGGGGAAATGATTAAAGTGACAAACACAGATGCACTTAGCGGTCTCAGGATCACAGTCGATACTTCCTTCTCTTCATACACGTATTCCCTCTTCTGTCCCAGTTTCTACCTAAGTCCTCGCTGCACAGTTCACTTTATGCTCGCTCTTTCTATCCGTGGATACTTTTTTTAATCCAGCGCTAAGGTTTGGCCCAGCTGTGAACAGGGAAGCCCCCCAGAGCCAGAAGCAATCTCTCTGTTCCCTTCTCACACACACACACAAGCACAATCACCCACACAAAGACCGCTTCAGGTTTCCAACACTGTCGACACAGATATATCGGGTCCTGTGATGCACTGACACGGGTTGGCAGATGCAAGTTAAACACGAGCCATTACTAAATCTCATAAACGTGACTGTATGCTTAAATGAACACTTGATGCATTTACACACACTTTGTGCACACACACACACACACGATAATGTTTGCTCAATCCTGCAGTTCTTGTCATGTCATCTGTGCACCCAATTGCAGTATTACTGTAGGAGATTTTGTGCAGCTAGATTTTTTTTTATCCCTCTTAACTACACATTAAATAAAATCTGTACGGAGGACAGAGATTATAATCCACGGGGACTACCCTTAGTAGCGTGTGTGTGTGTGTGTGAGTGTGTGTGAGAGAGAGAGAGAGAGAGAGAGGGAGTATGATGGTACATATGTGCACATTACTGAGGGACAAAGTTTAAAGAGAACAGTGAGGGGCCAACAACACGATAGCCAGTGTTGCAGAACGGAAGAACAAAATGTCTGTGCAGGCTGGTCGAATATCTTTTAAAGGAAACTAAAGCCAGTGATGTTCCCCGTAAAGATGAGGGTGGATTAGGTGTTTCCGCCCACCCTCACTATCTGGGGTCTGACAAGGATCCTCATGCACAGTGAGGGGTTTAGTCCCAGGTCCTTCAGCTTTTTGACGACCCAGGAAGGAAGTAGTCAGTGAATTAATGTAAGCTATGGCGTCTTCTGTTGATCGGTTGGTATGCTAAGCAACAATAGTGGGTCCAGTGTGTTGGGTGGTGGGGCAGATGTAATCTTTGGCGAGCCCCTCAGCCACTGCATGATTACAGAGGTGAGTGCCACTGGGCAATAATCATTCAGGCATGCTAAACTTGTTTTCTTGGGCACAAGGGCGATGCTGGACTTTTTAAAAGTATGTGGGTATAACAGCCTGAGCCAGGGATAGGTTTAATGTCGCCGTGAACACCGGTGTTAGTTGGTCTGCACAAAGTTTGAGGACTCGCCCACTGATACCATCTGGTCCTGCTGCCTTCCTGGTGTTCAAATGCTCGAAAGCCCTCCTGACATGATGCTCAGAAAGAGTGATAGATGTGGAAGTAAAGAAAACTTTGAATTTGTCTGACAGAAAGTCCTAAAAGAACGTACCTTTATCGCTGCAAGGGGAGCAAGCCCAAATCAGGTACACACGTGACATGTGAACACGCGCATTAACACATTCACACGCACACACGCGCACACACAAACTGTCCTGCCCAGCTCACTGTTGCCTTGGCGACTGTCATCGACTACAGAGCACTGTTCCTATGGAAACAACGGATGCCTAAAGGAGGAGGATCACTAATTGGAATAACAGAATATAGGAGAGAGGTATGAGGAAGACTAGAGACAAGGGACAGGGAGGGAGGATAATGAGGCAAAGTGTAGCTCGGCAGAAGTGTTGAGAAACTTTGAAGTGATTCCCAAGGTTTATCATCGTGTTTCCTGTCCGTTTTTTCTGTGTATTTGTTTGTTTATCCAGAAGACATGAGGTGAACATAACTTGACAGGGAGTAAAAAGGAGGGAAAATCCATATTTTAGAGAGGATGTTTGGAAAATCACAGTAAAGTGGAGTGGAGCACACCCCTTGAAGAAGGTTAGTAGACTACACAAACGTCCCAGGAGAGTGTGTGTGTAAGTGCAAGGATGTTTTTTTTTATATTCCTGAGCCTAGCACACCTCAGTCGTACCCCCGCAGCCCTGTCAGATCACTTCAAGTAACTCTTCATCAACACCACGTGTTGTGTTGTATCATTTATTTCAAACTGGATGTTATTTGACACTGTTGATTAAAAGGATATATTTACAGCCAATTTTTTAAAATCATACAAGACGTAGTCCCCTTGAAATTATCAATGTTAAGTCTGTTTTCTTCTTTTTGTTCCAAATCTACTGAGTCAAGTTTGTTTCCTCCTGCCATTAGTTGGATGTTTATCAGTTACCATGCCCAAAATACATGGCAGTGATAAAGAATTTCCTGGAATCTCCACTGATTGTCGTTTTTACACTTTGAACATGTTTATTAGTGAACCTTAGAGGTGTTGGTTTGTTTCCTTTACAAAGACTTAACTTCCTAACTTTGTGCTAACCTAAGCTAACCAGCTGCTAGCTTTAGCCTTATTATTCACAAACAATGTGGTGTCAGGCTTCTCACCTACCTCTCAAGTGAGCAAATAGGCATATTTCCCCAAATCCCTTTAACACAATTATATTCCTCTCAAAGTCATGAATTATTGTAAGTGCAGTTGTCATGGTTTAGCTTTCATGGACTGCAGAAATGGATAGAAATAAAATAATGTGATAAGTTAAAAAGAACTGCATCTTTCTTACTTGTTTGGCCCTCCTACAGTAGTTCCTCATCATTATTCCCGCGTTATTAAAAACAGTGACACACATACAGTACTGTAAATCACAGCTATAAGCACTTAAATAAAAACTGCCCCCACTGTAACGCTTACAATTTTGTATTATTCATACTGGTGCACTGTTCCTTAGTTGGCTGCAGTGTCTAGAAGCTTCTTCAATAGGATGCACTCTCCCTCTCCCTCTCCCTCCTCGCCTCCGTCCCCGTCTTTCCTCTTTTGTTCTTCGATCACAGAGTGTTAGAAAGCAGGAGAATCGATACAGACACTTTTCTCTCATTAAGGCCAGTCGGGAGGGGACATAACAGGGTCAAAGATTTTGTTTTTTCTCCTGTACGTTATGTGTATGTTTGCATATCTGGGGAATCCGATATGCATCAGTGTGCATGTCAGAGAAATCATCTGTTTGTTTATTTGTCTTTGCATTGGCATGTGTTCATGCATGTGTTTGCAGGAGCGAGCATTCAAGTGTGTGCGTGTGTGTGTGTTTATGTGTGTGTGTGAGGTGTTTCTGGATAGATAGGACCTAGCCAACTGTGAAAACAACATTCTTCCACACAGCAAATCAATCAAGCCTGCAGTTGGGTCACTTTCTCTCCTCTGCTGCACTCTATGTTTTTCTCTCTCTCTCTCTCTCTCTCTCTCTCTCGCTCCTCTGCCTGAACCTTTCACTGTCCACTGAAAGCTGGCCCAGGTCGATTGCTGAGCCTTGTGATCCTCTATCTTCCCGCACTCTGGTCCCACAGCAGGGACAGGGAGCCTCACAAGAAACAGATTTTTTTCTGCTTGGCAGAGGTCCATGCAACATAATGCTAGTTCCATCTCAGGTGACCAAAATGACCCCCCTCTCTTTTGAGCTAATGGAGCAGAGCAGGCAGCTAAGGTAACAGCTATTTGACGTTTTAAGGGAGCGGTTGAAGCAGGCAGAGGGTGCTGATTTGGACTCTTGAGAATTGACCCTCTTGACAGAAATAGACCTGTTTCCTGCAGCTACAAACAGATCATGCAACTCATCAATTGTCAGCTGTGGAGACCATTTTGGCTGTGCTTTTGCTGAAGCAGAATAAAAGATGCTCTGCAGTGTCCCGCAGACACTCGTTAGTTATATAAGTGTGTTGTTTTACTCAACATAAACGTAACATTTCCTGACGGTTTTTGCGTGGTTTGGGAGTTGATTTGGATTCAGATTTTAGCTCAAGGGTTCCTGGATCACTTTTACCATCAGATCATTTTGCACAGTGAAGTTTAAACATTCAGGTTCACGATATACTGTGTGTGCCTTTAAAGTGGCTAAAATCAATATTTCTATAATAATAACGTATCAAATGACAATGTCAGTGTGAAAGGGGTTGCCTGTAGTGATGATGCTACAGAGAATTACACTCCCCTCAGCTTACAGAGCTTTGTAGTGAGTTTCAACTAAAAAGAGAAACAAATATTTGACTTTCACCAAGTACGTATTTTGGCCAGAAATCAGTTAAAAAAAACATTATTGGTAGTTTAAAGAGTAACTAAGTCCCAAAATTCTGCGAGCTCACCCTCTCCCAGCAAATTTAAAAAGCAGAGCACGATCACTATAGGGCCCGTGGACTCATGGCTATGTTGTGTGCGATGCGAGAGGAAATGCCGGTCACAGTGATGGACTGACCACAACTCAGTGACGCAGAAATACAGCTGCCGCTAACAGCTACGAGCAGCTGCTGTAAGTCCCTCCGTATCTTTGCTGGACATACCGAAGCTTTGACATCCACTGGAAGCACTTTGACAGCGTTTTATAAAAGTTTCTGTGCCGCAAATGTGCTATATTGTTAGCTAAGCTAGTAACTCAGAGAGTCTACCTAAGACTGGTAGCTGTCAGCACATAAACTGGTTGAAAAAGTGATTTGAGAGTTTAGTTCACATTTTGTTGAGACTATAATTGGTATTTTTTTCTTTTAAATGTTTCTGATTGGATAGGGTAACTATAACTAACTCTAACTATTCTTACCACGAATGAATCTACAGCTCAGCAGATTGACTCTGATTGCACAACTGCACACCATGCAGTCAGCTGCGAAACATGGGGAACTCATCTGTTTGTGCATGTCTGCTTTGATACCTCTACAAGATTTTTGGCAGAAGTGATAATATAAAAAAGACAGGACCAAAGGTGATCTTTTTTTTCACCTTTACAGCATCTAGGCTAGACAACACACTGTATTTTTGTGTCACCTGAACGTGTAAACAGAGCTCAGAGAGAGAGTGTTCAGAGCATAAGTGTATCCAAGTTGTTTCCTCATCTCTCTCAAGCACAGCTCGTCTCCAGGTGACTAATTGAATATCTGCTTATTTTCATCTCATTTTCGGAAGCTAGATCTATCTTTTCATCTTCTCAACCCTTCTGTCACCTCCCCTTTATCTTTAAGCTTATCTCCTCCCTTCCCTTCTTCCCATCCCCCGCATTATTGCTGTATTGTCCTCGCAGCACGCTGCCAGATGTGCAGGGATCCCACTGATCCAACAGCTGGACACCGCTGCTAAAGACACACATATACGCTTGGACATATAAAAGCAGCATGTACAACAGCGCACGCACACGCAGAGACAATAAATAAATGTATTTTGGTGCACACGCGACACAGATGTGCCCTCCAGTGTTTCAGCTCCAGATGTGTAGACAGAGTTCCTCAGCTGCATGTCCTCTTTTGCAAGAGAAGTCGGAGATCTGGGGAGCTCGTCTCTCCGCTTCCTTTTAGTCAGGCGCTGCGGCGTCGCACTAAACTGCTTCTTGACAACCTCCAGATAATTATACATTTATTTAACTGACACCTCACATGCTGGAAGAAGCGTGACAGTGACAGTGACTTATGCATACACAACACAGTAGCTGCCAGCGGCTGTCAGCAGGCTTTTGGCAGACACTGCACTTCACACACACTCACACTCACACACATATATTTTTGTATATGCGAGAGAATGTCATTATAGCTGTGTGCCAACATAGTGAGTCGATGAAGAAATACACAAGTCAAGTCCAATAAATGTCCTCATGTCTGCCATTACTCAAAAATAGCCTTCATTTGAGCAAATCATAGAAAATAAAATATGATGTAACTATTTGCCATTAGGTGTACCTGCGTATTAAGCGTTAAATTGAATGTTTTAAATGACTTTATTGTATTTCAAGGCCTCATTAACTCTAAAAGTTACTCCATGTTCTGATTGTCTCCTTTTACAGATGGCTGACTTACATTTGTACCTCCATAAAATTACATTTATGGCTTGACTGCAAGTTTATGAAGAGAATATTTCCTTCAAAATAATTTGCCACTATGGACGGGAGATGCAGATAAAATATGTAAAATCATCCAACATTTTATGTCCTGTTTTTTATTTGCAAAGAGCAGCATACAGTAGAAGGCGTTCCACTAAAGCTAACAGGCTTTTCATTTTTAGCTGATCCAGCAGTGATATATATCGTCTCAACAATAAGCTTATGAACTTATTTGTTCTAAATCAGGACCTTCGGTATTTGGACCAAGTAATAAACAAGGTCCGTAAAGTTTAATAGGCTACACAAGTTATTTCAAAGAACTTATTTCAAAGGCTCGCCATAAATACACATATTCGATAGAAGATGGATACCGTACTCTCGTCTGTGCGGTAAATCTGAAGCTACCGTCAGCAGCTTGCTAATTTAGCTTAGCACAAAGACTGGAAACGGCAGGGGGAAACCGCTAGCCTGACTGTTAGCCCTGGACTGGTAGCCCTCCGTTTGAAGGTAACAAAATCGGCCTGCATGTTACATAAGTGCCTGATTTTCTTTATCCCGACCTGTTGCCTGGCAACCAGAAGAGACTGCTGGAAGTTACCGGTTCCAAACAAGAAATAGACGTGCACATAACACCCGGTAAAATTTCCTAAAATGTCAAAGTTTTTCTTTGAAGCCTGATTTTCAGGTTGTATCTACAGGTAAATAAGACTACCAATGAAAATCTGTGTTTTCTGCTTTCTTGGGCAGAGAGTGACAAATACTGTGTGTAGAAAATAAATAAAAAGAGAAGAAGAAGACAATATTAGACAAATGGTTAAATGAATTCAGATACTGGGTTCAGATTTGCTAAAAGCCTGCTCATGGATCTATGCTTAGACACAAAAGTACATAAGACAGCTAAACTTGTTGCGTTAACATCAAATATCATGTGTTGCTCTGTAAATCTATTAAAGCATAAAGTGTTTTGGAGGGTTGTATGCTTCTTCTATACGTGCACATAGTTAATATCTCACTTCCTGTTTGCACAGCTTTACTATCAGCTTTGTTTATGCTCCACACACTTGTGTTTGTGTATCAGCCACCGTGTAGAAAGTCTGACTGAACTCTCCGTTGCAGTTTGCCAGAGCAATTGAGTGAATAAGCCTCAGACTGCGTGAATAAGTGTGCACGTGTGTGTGTGTGTGTGTGTGTGTGTGTGTGTGTGTGTGTGTGTGTGTGTGTGTGTGTGTGTGCGCATGCATCCATCTGTGCTGTGGTGCTCCCTGCCAGTTGCTGCCCATATTGTCTGTCACTGACTGTAGTACACAACATGCTCCAAGGCTCTCTATGTGACAGCAATTGAATAGACTAACCCAGCAGGCTGCAGTCCAACTTCAGCCAGGGAAAGATTAGAGGGCTAGATGGAGATGAGGAGAGGGGGTGGTGTGTGCGCAAGAAGACGTTACGGGAAATCAAATGTTGTCCGAAGGCTGCTCGGTCTGTAATTTCTGGGAAACAGCCTTTTATGCGGACATCTGCAAATGAGCGTGTTAGGCTTGAATTTACCTGCCGGCAGTCAGCGCTGCCTCCTTGTTATTTTCTCAGTAACAAACAAATTAAGATGTTTGCCACTTTGCTCTCTTACTCGTGTTACTTGTGATTGAGCGTGTGTGTACAACTGACCGACGGCTGTTATCTCTCAATGATTTACATCACGTCCTGCAGTGAACTGACACTTCATCATGTGTCAACACCTGCACACAAACCCATGTTTAAGTCTCACCTGGACTGTCAGCACTCTCCATGAACAAATCAGGAGAGGGCATTCGTTCCTCAGACCGGTCCTCATAAAGATAGGAGGAATAGAACACGTAGCGAGAACATGTAACTCCATGTGTGGCTGTAGTGCCAGCCATTAGCCATCACACTGGTTATGTAATGTTTGCTGTACACGGCCAATAGACGTGTGAGATGAATGTCAATGAAGCGACTCTCTCCTTTCCCTCCTTCGTGGGATGATGTTCATTACCAAACCCTTGAATCTCCCCAAAAATCCTGCACTTAATGCAGTAAAAAAAAAAGAAAGAAAACGAGTGAAATGTGCTGTGAAGTTGTGGTGACAAATGAGTCATAATACTGTACAATATAATACTCGGATAGTACTTCTCCCTCCACTTTACTTTCTATTCTTTCTCCTCTCTTTTCTCTCCTCTTTTTTTTTGTTTCTCTCCCTTCTATCCTCACCTCCCTCTGCCTCTCCAGCAACAAAATCTCCACCGCCCGGCTCCCGAGTCTGTTCCAGGGCCTGTTTCCATAGCAACAGGTTACCATGGAAACTAGGTGACAGCGCAGCGCATCCCATCCTGCTATCGCCAGGCGAGAGGTGTTTGGGAAGGGAAAGTTTTTGGTCCGTCGTGTTTACCGAAATCGAGATGAAACTGTGGGATTAAAGTGCAGTTAAAACCCAGCGAGCAACACGATATATTATGTAGATGTATTTTAGGCATTTCATGCATCCGTATCTTGTCAGCTTCTTTTTATTAAAAGGCCTTGGATGTTAAAGATTGTGAAAGTGTTTTAAAGGTTTGCAACCATGCCTGCTTTGTTTGCTTGACCTTTGTCCCTTAACATCAAATCTCAGATAATTTATGTGCTGACCTACTTGCTGAATATAGATGTGCATGTTTAAGCTATGATAACACCTCCCCTCTGTTTTTTCTATCCTAAGAAATGTTCAATTTCATGTCCCTCTGAGCCTCTGCATTGTATACAGAGAGATATCCAAGGGCTTGAAATAACTGTACCACTTGCCAAATGATGCAATTACACAGAACCAACAAAAAAAAATAGCACGCCGCTTTTATGTCACTTCAAATTTAGAAGTAGAAGCGAAGAAAGAGATAACAGGAGAGCGTTCAGAAGACAAAGCCACTCACGTGTAAAGGAAGGGAGGGCAGAGGGGGACTTGTTGTGCTGCGTTACATGTTCAGAACAGTTACTATGCTCCAGAGTGCCTCCTCTTGCTTTTTGAGCTACTGTCTGTGGTCATTTTGCTCTGACCCGTACAGTATGGATATGAAAATGAGAAATATTTTGGCGTCCCCGTCTGTTGTGTGCTTTGTCTGTAAGCCAGATTGTTGCTGCTTAATTATGAAAACCAACAGCCTTGGGGCGGGACGCTGAATTTTCACAAAACAGTCACAGCTTTTTGAATCCAAGCACTCAACCCATTCCTCGATCAGACGGAGAGAGAGAGATGGAGAGTCAGACAGAGAGACAGAAAAAAGAGTGACAGACAGATAAGCAGAACACAAACAAACAGGAGGCGCGACAGAGTGATGGAGCGAGTGTGTTACGCCAGTTGCTGAGGTGGTACTACCAAGATTTTTTTTTAAATTTATTCCTGTTTATTTAAATGTACTATGATACAACACTCCAATGTGCACAAATGAGTCAGCTGCGTGTTTCTTCATTCAGACCACATCTCGTCTGCACAAAGATCCTGCACAGCAGCGAAACTTATATAGCATGAAAACTTTCCTCTGCTTTTCCCCGGTTAAGGCAGCACTTCATGTTAGAGGATGGAGGATCTGAGAGGACCTAAGTGGGCGAGCTTCAGCCCACTCTCTGGCGCCGTAGCCGACCTGGTTTGGAGCAGCTGGTTTTGGTTAGATGCCGCTGTAGTAGTCTACGAGCCGCATATTGCGCCTGCAGGATGGCAAGATCGACTGCTTCCACGAAAATAGCTCCCAAATAATAGCAACAGTTTACCAGTGCTTGGCACGAGCCAGGACACTATTGAGTGTCTGCTGAATTGGATGTGACATTTTAAGTTTGGACAAAGCAGTTTACAGCTCGTGAGCATTTGATTGTTCCTTGTGATTATTTATGGGCCGGGCCAGAAACAGTAAATACTGAATGAGGTGGATTTTTATTTTTTGAGGCATTTTTAGGTGCTCAGCTTGTCTGCTGTGTGTTGTTTTTTTCTCACCCCGACTCGTTTCTGGCTTTGATGTGCAGTGTTACTCTCTCCAGCTTTGATGCCGGTGGCAAGATGCAAAGGGATTTGTTCAGTCCCCTTTGGGATTAGCTCTGGGAAAAGCACTCTTGATGTTGTTTGTCATTACTGTCCATAGAAATCAGGCCAATATGCAACTGTGAAAATATGTAACCAACCGTACTGAAGGCACATTTGACAACGTGCTACTTACATCAGCTGATTTCAAATGCAGTTTGACAGTTTCCTGAAGATACTGACTTTTGCATGCTTCAGCCTATTAACTATAATTTATGTATACTTTACTTCACGGCTAGCCATTACCTAAACTGAACCATGATTTATGTATTGTTTTTCCTACCCCTCAGGCATAGGGTGGTTTTTATTTACTTGAGTGAAGCTGTACTCAACTTACAGTACAGACTAAATACTCACTCAAGATAGATAATATATCACAGTGAACATTTAGTCTGCAATAACATCCCGCTGAGCAGCACACGTACTTCTGGATTTTAGCATTATGCCATACAGGGATGTCAGTCATCATGATCTTATTGATCTCACTAAGTAAAGAAGTATAGGGAAGTGAATGAAGAGTCTTCAGTTGCTGGCGGCATATCACAGTGTGTTCTTGTTTTGCTCAAGAGAGAACACAGAGTTTGCAAAGTTACGTAAGTTATCAAAATGTAGCTGGAATACTGATCTGTCTGCTACAATAGCACCGCTGCACAGAGTCAGAAATGCATTAAACACTGTGTGTGATACAGAGTTACAACCATGCTGTGTGAACTTGATATTTTCATTTGGACAGTCCACCTACATGGTTAGCAGATTACATCTTTATATAACGGATGTTCATGAACATCCCCTAACCAAGATGTTTTTTGTGTTTATACCTAACAAAACCTTAAACACAGTGGTGCAATGTCAGAAAATGGCTTCATTGAAATTGTCTAATCTAAACTAATCAGCTGTTGATTTTTAATTTTAGCGTAAACATCTGGGTTTAGGCCTCAGCTGTATCTTTGGTGTCAAGTGGGAGCTCAGGGTTTCCCCACAACACTGCTGTATCCTAAAATGAACCTGAGTCAGAAACTGTAACTCTGTTCCATTTGATCTTTATTGAAAGATGAAATAACTGCACTGTTTAAATCTAAAACAAGCTACAGAAATGAAAGCTACGAATGAATGTAGGTCACATCCCAACAGTTTTCTTGCTTTTGGCTTACACTTACAAACCTACAATGAAGGGTGTAAGTTTTGCGTCATTGTGTTATTGTATGAATCATGGTACGAACTGACTCAGCTTTTCATGATCGATTGAAGAGTTTTTGACATGCGCATTTTTTTCCACTTGCATGTTGCTAACTTTGCATTTGCCTCCTCTCTTGGAGAGATTCAAAGAACACAACCCTTGGCAAAACAACATATATTATGGAAAGCAGCATGAGCCTCCTTAACCTTTCCAAATTGATTTGAATTTTATGTAAATCACCTCAAATGCGTGTCTCTGGGCTCTTACAGAGTAAACATAGAAATTAGCCCCATGGATTAGCTGTTGTAGCTAGGGATCTACTACCGGGGGAACTTGCAAGCTAACTAAATTAGCTACATGTTCATTTGCACACACCTGTGCGATTTAGGATGCAGAGATGCTAGATGCATTTCCAACAATGCCATATCTGAATGCAGTGCATTGTTATCAAATATCCAAGCAATTAACTTTAATCAGCTAACAGTTTTAGCCCTTATTTGTTCTTTTTCATCATGTGCTGTCAGTCCTGATGCTATAGTGCAAAAGTCGGGGAATTCCTCTGGCTGGTAAATTTGGATTAAAGCCTCATTGCCGGTGACTCAGTCCTACTCCAGTCACTTCAACATCAACTCCTACAGTGACTGCTACTCTACTCACTGTGGGAGTTCAGTCCAACCAGGTGGAAGTAGGAAAAACACCTCAGAGCTGAAGCAGCCAGCCATCAATCAGTGCAGGCATCCCGCCCCACCCTGCTCAGTGCCTCACCAACTTCAGCAATCCATCTACTCCTCTTGGCATGATATTAATAACAATCCCAGACATCTTTGATGACATCAACAAGGTGTGTTTGAACAGCAGCTGTCCAGAACACTGCACTATTGGTTTGGCACTGCCAGGAGAGCCATTAGTATGAGGTGTCAGAATGGAGCCAACTCTCTTTTGGAGCTTCCAACGTCGTTTGCCTTGGGGCAGACTCTGTTCACACACACTCTCTCATTGGACAGATGCCAGTTACACTACATCTCACTACAACAGCTTTGTTGACAGAGAGTATCCTTTAATTGTTTTATTTATTTTATGGTTTTGTTGGCAGTGTGAGTGTTCCTTCGCTGCTACTTTCTAAGCCTTGTAAGTCAGTGTTAAATCAATTTTGTGTGTGTGTGTGTGTTTGTGTGCTGTAGGAGAAGTCACTATTATATTTTAGATTCTAGTAGTAGCCACCATTTAACAGTTGGACCTTGTCAAAAGTTAATTAGGGGAATTTCTTACCTTCTCAATGTTTTTCAGACCATTAGTTGTTGTCCAGAGGTTGGTGTTAAAGTATGGAGTAAGTGGCTCTGTTTGACTGCTGTAGTAATCCATATTATGGCAAGAAGCACTTAAATAAGTAAAGAAAAACAACAGACCTGAAGACCAGTCCAATCAAATCAGTTCCTCGGTTGCCTCTGCTGTAGAGGATGTTCATTACCAGCCTCAGCAATCACCAATTAACAGCACCTCAGACTAATAGAGCCTTCATAAACGCTACAAGTAGCAGACACATCTCAGCATCAACTCAGAGTAGACTGTGTGAATCAGGCCTTCGTGGTTGAATTGCTGCAAAGAAACTGCTACTGAGGGTCAAATTTGAGATTTCTGGTACCAACCACCATGTTTTTGTGAGACACAGAGGTGAACAGATGGGATCTGCATGTGTGGTTCCCACTGTGAAGCATAAGGAGGAGGTGTGATGGTGCATGGGTGCTTTTCTGGTGACACTGTTGGCAATTTATTCAAAATTCCAAGCATGGTAAGATTGTCTTTCCACATGAGAGTTACCCAAAACACACCTCCAGGCTATGTCAGGGTTATTCGGCCAAGAAGGAGAGTGGCTAAGTGCTGCGTTCGATGACCTGGCCTTCACAATCACCTGACCTAAACTGAACTGAGATGCTTTGGGATGAGTTAGAGTGAAGGAAAAACAGCCAACAAGTGCTCAGTACTCCTTCAAGACTTTTGGAAAACCATTCCAGGTGACTACCTCATGAAGCTAATAATTACTGTGAGGAAAATAATACTCAGATTAAAGTCACCCTAAAAACTCACATACAGTAAAGATAATAATGGGGTTAGTTGTCCCATCCTAATATGTGCAACAGAACTAAATGGAGACTGAGGGTGATGTCCATCATTCCCAGTATGTATACACCACCCCAGCCCTGACAAGAGGTATAATTAGGCAAAAAGTGACAACACCTATGTGGGTGCAGGGTGTAGGGCCTAAATCTTCAAATCAACACTTTACTTTAGAGTGAAATGTTTTCACGACTCCCGTTGCGTTTGTATTACGAGAAACCTGACACAGTTCTGGCAGCAGTTTTACACTGTTTCCCTTACATATTCAATAGACTGTTATGTGAGTGTTGTGTTGATCTTAAAGGTTTGTAACAAAGAAAATAAGTAAAATGTCAAAGTATTCCTTTAAACTATTTTGAGAATCAGCTGAAAGGAATAAAATGCATTCAGTGCATTTCTTGAGCCTCGGGGAGATGAATGTAAACATTATTCACAGTCTACCTTTACAAAGAGATAATATACTCAAGACATATTTTTACACAAATGATATTAAAACACAAAAACACACACATATGGGAGTAAACCAACATGGACACTTTCATGTCCGTGGGAACATTGGCTCCTATGACTGCTCTATTAAATATCTCCACACTTTCAACTACCATTTTCTGCCTCTGTGCTTTAATTTGGATCGAGTTCCTCCTCTCCCTCCCTCACATATAGTACAGTCACACTACACTGGGCTCGAACCCATCACTTGTTCCCCCGAGTGTGCAGCTCTGACTGCCTCACTGTGAAGGCTTCAACACTTGCCTGGTGTTCTTACCATATAATGAGACAGTACAAGCACAGTTAAAGAACAGTTTTATAATCTAGTATTTAATGAGTCTCGGATTGGTTTTGTGCGAAGGTCGGGGACATATTTTCTCATGTCTCTGAACTCCAATGGTTGAATGCACACTTCTTGTTAAAGACCAAGCCTGTGACTGCGGTTGTCTTTCCTCGTTTAATACAAACTATGTATATTTCACATTGCTCTTACTGTAGTGAGTTCATTTTCTGCCTCTTCCCTCTTTATTGCTTTCCATTCATTTGCATGCAGCATTAAAATCAGAAACTTGAGTTGTGAAATCCATCACAGTGGACGTCCTGTAGACACCAGTGAAAAATAGCAGGCAAACAGTCCTTGCAAGCGTGATTGACACCTGTCATGTAGTGTAAAATCTACAGCAGATCATCAAGCATTGCTTTACTCGAGTCCAGAAGGGACTCCGTGATTACCAGTAAAAAGCCTAGCAGTGTTTAGCCTTTGACATTAATTGCTCCTTCTGTCTTCTTCTGCCAACACCTGCTGGCCTTGACAAACACTGTTAAAAATATATGGGACTTTCCTCAAGGCTCGGGCTCCAAAAAATATCCTGATGGCGTAAATGGCCTCGATAACAAATATGTATATGGACAAAACTCCTTGACTGTGATTTTGCACATTTATATACAGTATGTAGTTTTGATCCATATTTATGTTTTATTGCTTCAGATAATGTAATGGTTTACAGTCAGGCACTCTGCCATCCAAACAGCTGAATGGAGGAACTGAAAAATCTGCTTTAGGAACAATCAACTAACAGTAGCTGGTAGTATCAGTAGCACAAATGGATGAGCAGACTTGCTTCCTTGCACCCAAACTTCAAGAATAAATTAGCTGAAGTTGTTTGGGTTTTTATATATATATATATATATATATATATATATATATATATATATATATATGCCTTTTTTTTCAGGTTGTTATGGAAACTGGCCTTCCCACGTCTGCAGCAGTCCTGTACTGTACAGAAGTTTTTTTTTTTCCTACCTCTAATTCGCTCTACAGTCACTAGTCATTAGTGTTACTGTTATTCAGCACAACTTGAATCCAGCAAACAAACCGGCAGTAGAAAACTTCCTCTCTACAGCGTTTGTTTTATTGAGAATCCATGTCGTGCTCTGTGGAGCTTAAAAAGAAACTGGTACTATGTGTAATCCAGTAAAGGACAGAGTAAATGCACCAGGGCCCTGTAGCCAAACATGACAAATTGACCTGTTACTGTTATTTCTCTGACAAGCACGAGCATTAAATGAATTGGTTTTCCTCAGTAGGTTTTTTGCCCCTCCTCCTCAGAGGGAAACCGAAAGATGAAAAACAATTGCTGTACTGTACCTCTCCATAATGGTACGACACTACTTTTTTTTTTGATTAGCAAAGCCATCAAGGGAAAGCAAAGCCTCTCCTTTGTTGTAGGATGAGTCACTGCGAGGTCTCTGGTGGGTTGAGACCTGTGGGTGAAGAGTCTCTCTGGGCTTCTTGGCCTGAGTGCTTGGCCAGCAACAAGGGTTGATGTATTTCTTTTTTTTCTTACCAAGTAACATGGGTCAATAGAGATGTAAAACTGGAACACATGCACTTCAGGATTCTTTGTCTTCATATTGCCTGCTTTCACCACAGGAGCCTCTCCAGAGGCCCGGCCCAGCCCTAGTTCTTGATGCCAAAAAGTCCCTTCTCTGTGGATAGTACGTTCTTCTTTGTTCCCATCATGTAGAATTCAATTAGACTAAAACTCTGAGACTTCAGTGGGTTGGTCCTCGGACTACCTACACCCTTCCACCAAGTTGTACGAAATAAGTATATTTTCTCTAAATCTGCTGAAAAACAAACAAACCAAAAACATGACCCAGCTTGGTGGATGTAATGATGGAGGGTAATGGCTGCTGAGAAGTTGAAGGCAAATGGTTTTCAGCTCGGTGAGTGCCGTTAGCCAAAATATCCATGCTTGCCTTTGCAGTGCATACAAACCTGGCTATGCTGTGGTTATGTCCTGCCTGCCTTTGCCTCAGCACAGCAGCAAAGTTTGACAAAATCCAGTCTGATCGTCTTCTGTTCAAGCTAACATCGCAAGGTAGTTGCGTTTTATAGAACAGCAAACAGACTGACCGTGTGTTTAACGAATGCCACCCACTCCTGCTGGGCTTATACACCTTTACTGATCAAATATGTCTATTTCCCAAACTTCCGGTGATCAATACTACAATCTTTGTCAATAGACATTACAACCTATTTCTTGTAACGTATATTGACAGGTCATGTAGCGTAATAATACCGAGAGCTTCCTCAAAGCTCCCCTGGAAGCATGGAGGTGGTTGAGGTAACACTCCAGTTTTAGTGGCTTTCCTGTGCCACTGGCCTAGTGAAAAGAGCGGACTGTGTTAGTGTGCTGCCGGAACCTCCACTGGGCTCTCCTGTCCCCCTTCCCTGTCCTGTGGGAGACTCCTCCAGCAGCCAGACACACTGGCCCATTTTACTTCCTTCTCTGCCTCCCCTCACCGTGTCTCCCTCCTTCCCCAGCTGCTGCCAAACTCTTTAATCTCTGGCTCGCCATTAAAAAGGAGAAAAAGACACTTTGAATGTGAGGACTTTATTGACATAGTTGTTTCTGTTTTGGCTCTCGATCCAACTCTCTGGATTGACTTCTTCATTTCTGTCCAGGCTGTTAAATATCCGGTGGCTGTTTTATGGCTAAAAACTAATTGTATAAAGTAGTAAAGCATTAGTTGCTGTCTAAGTTGTAAGTGTTGCTAAATACAGAATGGCAACAATAAACTAATTACCGGCCGCTGCTGACGCAAGTCTACCCACAAGAACTTAATGGATAATTACATATAAGTGCAAGCAAGGGCTCGATAAGTGTAATAATTGTCCTGGGCTTTAAAAGGTAGCAACAGATTTACAGACTGAGAAAACAGAGGCACGGAGGGGAGTGAGCCAGAGAGAGGGAAACACCCTCTCCCCTTTTAGTCTTCCTGTTTCCAAGCCAAACGTGTCACTGTATCAGCCGCTCACGTTTTGCTCTACTTTCTCCGCGGCTCATATTCCTCTTGAGTTCTCGAACTGCTCTGAAAGGCAGATGAGTTTATTAATTGCACATTCGCTGACTCTGTGCGTTCCCACCCGGCGCCAAGTTGTTGTTTTTTTTCCCCCACAAAATCTGCATACACTTATGCACCAAGAATAGCAAACTTTGCTTGATTAATTTAGCACATTTGACTGGAGTGAAATGATTCTTTGTATCTGGGGCTGCAATAAAAGTGTAGTCATTGTGGACGAGGCATTTTTTTTTTTTTTTTACAAAATTAAACACAGGCAAATGCTCAGACACACACAAACACATGCGCTTGAGAGTTACAGGCATAAAAGGCAGTATACAAGGATGCTGGGAGCATGACAGTGGGTGGGTGTGGGTGTCTAAAGTGTGCCTCTGTCTTTCTCCGCCAGTGTGAAAAGTAGTTCAGTAATTAAAGCAAACCTCTCTCTGGTCCCCGATGGAAAGGGAAGGCAGAAAGGGTGAGAGGGAGTGGGAGAGATAAAGAAGAAAGGAGAGATAAAAGCCAGAGACGGTTATTTTTGATGAAAAGGGAAGAAAGGGAGGTTTTAATTTTAGCTCGGCATGCCGGATAGCCAGTGGGGGAGAATGTGGCAGCTGAATGCGAAGATGCTGATCAGTTAGACAGGGGTCCAACGCACTGGCACAGGCCACACGACGCACACACTCACACTAAACGTTACATCTCACAGCATGGGCACGCTGTCGAAATTTTCCCCCAGGACAAGAGTTTTGTAAACACATCACCGGTGACCCAGTTCAAAAAAGACCTGTCTATACTGAACTTCTTCACGCACCTCAAGTCAACCCATTAATTAGGCAGCCGAGGAAGACTTCTCTGACACGCAGGCTGAAAACGCCCGATTCCCAGTGAAATGTTGATTTCTCCAGTAAATATTCAGCGTAGTTTTGTGTTGTTGATGTTCATATCGCCGCCGCTCGTTACCCGAACACTCTGGCATTCTCGCCACCCAACAAAGGTGCAAGTTTCCCTGTTCTGCTGCCTGGTGTTTTTGTTTCGAGGCGTCCCGCTCTGACCTACATACATTTTCATGACCAGCGCTAAACTTTTGTCTCCATGACAACGCAAGGTGTGAGGGAGGGTCCTATTTAAAAAGCAGGGTGTTGTTGTTGTCTTTGTACGTTTAGCCCAAACCTCCACAACGCAGACACACAACCTGCACAAAGATTCATATCACAACAGGTATTAAGCCTCGAAAAACACAATTTTTGAGTTGATGTTCACTCGAGCTGCTTTTTTTTTTCTTCTTGTCATAGCAAGGCAAGGGTGGTGGATAGATGTTGAAGGAGAGAAAGGGAAAGAAGGTCTCTGATGTATAATTAATCTGTGCAGTGGGCGGGGGGAGGACATGGGGTGTGGATGGAGGAGAGGAGAGGAGAGGAGAGGAGAGGAGAGGAGAGGAGAGGAGAGGAGGAAAGGTGGGTGGGCAGAATGGTGGGAGGCAGGGAGTTGGAGGATGGGGAGGGGGAATCCAACACTCACGTTTTCCTTGTTATCCATCACTGTGCCAAGTACTTAAAGTCTTCCAGCGGGAATATAGGTCTGTATAAATTATTAGAGCTATGCATGTTTGTTGTGCTGATGTGTTCTCGTGCATATGGAGCAACCAAACTGTGATTATCTTTATATAATACATTTTGGAAAGTATTCTGTTTTTTTTTTTTGTTTGTTTTTTTTTGTCAGTTTCAAATGAAAACATGTTACCGAGGAAGACACTTTGCCTGGGCAGCAGCAGCAGCAGCCCACTCGGTCAGGCAAATTTATACTTGCACAGAATCTTCAGGGCAGATGGTGCCTTATAGCATTCGCACATTTGGCTCTTGAAGACATGAGCTTGAAGAAAGAAGAAGAAGAGAAAGGGAGGATGAAAACAGGGATGGAGGGATGAAGGAAACCAAGCAGGCTGTTGCACCCCTGGAGGGAAGAGCAGAAGAGCAGATCTGCTTTGTTAGGAAACCGGCGTTGAGACCTCATTCTCTCACCCCCCTCTACCTCCCTTCCCATCTTTATTCTCTAACCGCCCCCCCCCCCCCCCTTCTCTCCGTGCTCCTCTCACCCACTCCCTCTTTGTTTCTTTTTTTTTCCTCGAGACGTTTACACGTTTTTGCCATCCACATGCCTGGCTGCAGGCTACGGGTGAGGTGAAATGGAAAGGAAGAGAGGCAGTTGATTTGAAACGCACATTCCTTCGGGGAGGGGGCTGCAGAGCTATACAGAGAAGATAGAGAATATAAAATATGATCTGAAATATGACCTAAATAAAACGCGCACCGTGTCCCTGCATTTCTCTTTGCCCCAGTTCAAGTATGTGTTCATTCCTGCATGTTTAGTGTATGTGTGCGTGTGTGTGTCTGTGTTTGTGTACATTACCTCTAAAGGAGACAGGAGGCTGTGGTTCGTATAGGTCTGCCGACCAGAGATAGCACTCTGTTGTTGTCTCTACCTACTGATCGGCTCTGCCTCACCCACAGGGAGGTGGGTGTGCACACACACACGTACGTACATGGTGGATCTATTGCTGTTCTCACTAATCAGCCCCCACACTAAAGCCTCCATCATCGGCTCCAAACAAACAATAGCTGTCTTCTGAGAGGCGTAGCACACAACACATCGGACCTTGACCACTCATAGCTTGTACATTGGTGATCAAGAAAGAGGCCGCTTTATTAACACCAATGTCATCATTTTTTTCTTTGATTCACTTTGCAGTGCTTATAGTTGTGCATGTAAAACTTTTCTCCCACGGCTCTATTTGACAAGTTGAATGTAATTTGGACTGCATGAATCTGCGACAGCTTTTCTTGAAGATTAAAGGTTAGAAAAGGAATGGACAGACAGTAGATTGTTGAGAAATTGAGACTCACCACAAGGAGTAGATATCCTCTTTTATCTTATTTGACCAGAAAAATCCTGATAACTAGTAAGTCCACCATCTAGATTTTAACCTCATCTGATTGTCTTCAGCAGTAAATACAGTTCAAGCTCATCTTTGCAGCTCAACTATTTATTTATGCTTTTCTTATAAAACACTTACATTCAGGTTGAAGTACGTATTTTTGGGGCATCACGCAATGATCAGTGAATGGTAGAAAGAGGTGCTAATAATATGAAGTAGTTTTCATGACAGCCCCCTTGTTTATTCTTTCACAGCACAGCCATTGTTGTTGTTTTTTTTATTTACAGATGTAGCCAGTAGCCACGAACATACCATTTCATTCTCAGATGAACTCCCAGTTATGTAACCACAGAAAAAGATATGACCAGCTGCCACTCTGTCTCCTCTGACCAACGTAGACCATCCGTTATCTCGTGTACAGTATCTTGAGGCAAACTAGAGCTCGGAGAGGGGAGAATAGAGATAACGGAGGATGAGTATTATTGGAGGCCTGTGAGGACAAGAAGACAAAGCAGTGAACAGGAGAAAGTGAGGACACACACCTGGAGAAAGAGGAGATGAAATGTCATTTTCTTTGGATCGACAGCTTATCTTCTCTTTTGACTAATGCGAAAAGGTCAGGCGGTGACTCAGGCTGACATATACAAAGTTAATATTTCAAATTTATTTCAAACTTGAGATCTCCACCAGGCAACAGATGGTTAAGCACATTTTTTTGTATAGTATAAAAAATATTTTTGTAATATAACATGAAACTTTTCATGTAATTACGTGATACTGAGCCAAATTCTTTTTGGGGGGTGGCAGCAATGTGCTTCCGTAATTTGGAGCATTAGATAGATAAATGTATATTTTTCAAGAAACTGTAAAATACTTACAGTTTGTGTTGCCTGGTCAATTGACGTTATCACGAACGAGAAGGTTAATGTTTTGGCATAGAGCTGATTAGGTCCGCCCCCAGTAACCAAAATGTTTTCTCACTTTTATAACAAACCAACATTTTGTACTGAAGTCTGCATTTCTCTCACATTGTATTGTTCAGTAGCAGATCATGACCTTACCAATATGGCAACCACACAGATGCATAGAGGTGACCTACAATGGCGGCACAGCTCCCAATACTGTGTTTGGGTCTAGCAAACTAATTCCTAACAGGGTAATCTCAAAAAAGCTAGACAACATGCTGACAATACACTAAAAAGATGAAAAACATGAAGAAATATTTAGAAGACGAGACTTGAGATGTTTGTTAAGCTGCTATTAAGCTGTAATATGCTGCAGCTTGTAATATTGCATCATCAGTTTGGTTTGTCAAGTCAAATTTAACAAGGCGAGACTACAGCTATCATTAAGCTGTATTTTGTACATTGGTGTTTTGAACTAAATGCTAACAGCAGCACCACTATAGTTAACCACCTGATTACCACTGCTTCCATCGCTAGTAACTAATTACGGAACAACCCGTGCTATCTCCTGAGCCATGGCTGCAGTCACTACTACAAGAGCTGAGGATCGAACCACCACCAACCATCCGATTGATAATATTGGGGATTGAACTGAACACATTCTACCTCCTGAACTACAACGACTACTACTGCTGCAGGAGTCAGGGATGGGACCACTAACCATCTGATTACTGGACAACCCGCTCTACCTCCTGAGGGATCCCCAGAACCAATATGATACATCCTCTGTCCATCATTGATCATTCCCATAAATATTCTGCTATTTTTTAATTATTCAAGTGCATTTTGTGAGGATGTTCAATGCAGATAAGCTCTATAACTATAACTGGGACGCCATGTGAAAAAGGAAAACAACCCCCATAGGCCAGTGGGATTCAAGTTCAGCTCCCAGTTGAATGCCAGCGGGATTACCTGGAATTCCTCTCAGGGATCTTGACTCCGGATCTCGTATTACCGCTTTGTTGCAGGCGGCTCAAGACAGGTCAGGTCACTTAGACGCAAGCTTCCGCCACCACACTGAATAATTCAGGAGAGGCTATGATGCTGTGTGTGTGTGTGTGCGCGTGTGTGTAAGTGAGAGAGATAGAGAGAACCAACCATGAGTCTGGATGTTGAAGAATCGAGTGTGAGTGTGCGAAGATGGGCGCTAACAGAGTGGTTTCCTCTGTCCTCTTGGAGAAGCCCTGTGGCCCACTTAGGATCAGCTTACAGATGTCTGACTGAGAGTGGATGGAGGGGAAACTGACTCAGTGTTTTGGAGATGCTGTTTCTCTACTCCAGTGTTTGGGTGTAACAGCCAGCGAGCCTTCATCCACCTGTTGAGACTCTACATGAGACACTTTATGCTATTTTTTTAGATACGTTTCCACCTCACCGATTATCTTTTCTGTACGTAGAATGCTTGTTTGTCTGCAGCATTCAGAGCCATCCAAACAGACCTGCCACTGTTGATCCTTCATATCATAATAATACCACCACTCCGATGTGTGGGCGGATGATCTATTCAACATAGTGCCCGAGCTGTGGTCGTAGTGTGTATGCTGATACATACAGAACGTGTAGAAATATGACTCATTGCACTCGGTGCATCATCCTCCTCCTCATAAGGATTTCCTGTGGATGCAAACATGCGTGCCCATGCTGAGTGTAAGAATCTAGGTCAGGAAAGTATCCACAAAAATGTGGTGATGTGCGTGTACTATTGTTTCAAATGGCCCGGGACAAATAACATAAATTTGCAGGCCGCCCCTCCAAAGTGCTACCCTGTCAAGCGGTCATGGTTATAGCTGAGCTGTTTGCTATAGTTCAGTGCCGTCTTGGGTTGCAATGACGTCAGTCCTCCAATCACCTGTGACATAAGGCTCTGGAGTTACACTGCCCAGGTGCAGAGGGTGCACCCATACATCTCAATGTCATGAATAATAAAGAGGTGAAGTCAGGATGATGCTAACTCCCACTCTGGTTTACTCACTCACCAAAGCCTCTGGAGGGCTCCACCTGTACTGTACCTGTACTTTGTCAGCCTCCTGAGGAAACTGTCATAATGTACAGTACATTGTACAGGACAGTTTTCATTGCTACTTTGAAAATTAAGATGTATAGACCTAGATATAAATACCTGATGACCAAGAAAGAAAGATTTAACAGCCGTCTCTGCAGTTCTGCTCAACGAGTTAGCCGCTTTAGCTCAGCACAGCTCCAAATGGCAGACAGATAAAGTTAGTGATTAGTAATTGATTAACATCCAGTTAATCCACATTTTTGGTTTAGACGAAACCAGATGGAGAGTAAATCATTGGAAGCCACTGAGAATGTGGTGGCTGTGACCCTGTCAGTTTGTTTTTAGGCTACCTAATGGCCAAAAATTGATCATCGTAGCCTTACCCAGAGTCAGATAAGAACATCAATGTCAGGACAGGTCCAGCACTTGGCATGTCAAAAACAAAACAATACGCTTACAACGACTCCAAATCTGTCTTATCCATACTGTATCTTACATTGTAGAAACCCTAGACCTCTTAGATGTGGAGCAGTCCTTTAATACTGCAGATTAGCAAACATACTTGTGCGCTCATCGTAGAGTAAAGCTGGAGCAGCATTTCTTCCCTAGAAATTCTAGAGACGGACAGACTAAGGAGTCAGTTTGTTGATTCTGTATGCACAGAGTAAATTATTTGCTTGAGGAACAGTTAAGATGTGTGGACCACAGTGAAAAGGAAAAGCAAGGTTTTGCTAAACATGCTGTCGACTCCTTTTTTGTACGACAGTGATGGCTTCAACTCTAAATTCTTTAGGTGCTTCCTAATCTAAATCAGCCAACCGTTTTCTCTCCCATCTCTGTGCATTGTATTACTCATTTTCTCCCATATCAAACGACCCATCCACCCTTCCTCTCGCTTTTCCTCCGTGTCACATTGGAGAGTGAATAATTCATGTTCGGGCTGCTTGCTGGTGGAGATGAATCATGTGAGAAGAGCAGGGTACACGTGCTCGTCTCGGAGCAACTCTTCTCTCCAAAGACCCCAGGACAGTCGGTGGTGGGGGGTGGGGGGTGGGGAGGGTGCACTGTGCTTCTCCACAGCTTGTTGTACAGACCGCTACTACTCCATCCTGGCAGCATGACATTACCATCCCAGCTTTTTTACACGTGAGCTCTGGCTTCAAAGCCCAGGCATGGAGGCACCCACAGAGACGGTGCTTGTCACTAAACATCCATGTACTGTATCTCCAGCGCATGGCATGAATCATGAAATAGCTCATTACTTACTTATATAACTTAAGTAACATTTCAAATGAAACAAAAGTCCTAAATCAAGGCTCATTTCCAGAGCTTTCAGCAGTATCTCATAGATCTTCATCAGCTTGATGTAGCTGAGTTTCACCGCTAACGTTTTAAATGGTTGTAAATGTTCCATAATCGTACAAGAAGTAGTAAAGGTGGGACAAAGTAATTGTTTTTGAAGTCTCATGCTGTGGCTGTGATGTTAAGTCAAATCCAGGGCCTTAGCTTTAATTTTCTGAACCTAAATAGCGGCAATGTTGGGCTTCCTTTACTGCTAGCCACCAAGAACAGATGGCTAATCCACAAAGCAATTACAAATTGCTGATTGTTGATTTTAAAATACAACATTTAGGCTACCAAATCTTGGATGCGATGATTTAAAGTGTTTCAAGTCACCAGATTTGACTCCGCAGTCTGCAACTCTGAGAATTAGTTGGCACTTTTTTAGTAAGTTTATGCTAACTGCAATCATTCTGCAATCATTCGCCAACAGCGTATTAGGACAATATGTTGACCTGGTTTGCATGTACTGTAAGTTATACAAAAAGTTTGTTGCTTACTGCTCAGTGTTCTGCAGCCTCTGTCCCTTCACTCCCACACACACATTTCTGTCTCTGGAGAAACTCTCTGCCTGAGTCCGGGTAAATGTGTCTCTGTGCCTGCTTGTGTTTGTGTCGGTTTTCATATTCTGTTCGCGTGCGCTCTCGTTTGCCTGAGCTCTGCAGTCGTCTGAAGCTTACTGTGTCGTGATGCACACGTGTATCTAACACGAAAGATCAACGCACTGGAGTGTTGATGGACCCAGCGCAAAAATTATTCATACGGAGGGACCTTCACAGTTTTCGTGCTGTCACATTGTGTTACTTTACCGCATCGCTGAGCAGCCAGCACGGTGCCTAGCGCTTACTCTGGCTTACACCGATGCCAGGCACGCGTCTGATTGGAGAGAATTTGATATTCGATAGATGTGCAGAATGTATCTAACAAACAAGAATGCATCATTGCATTAATTTCAAAGTTTGCATCTTTTACAATACTTCCTTTCATTAAAGAAAACCTTTATGACGCACTTACCAAAGTAATTGTAACATTAGCAACAGATGGGGCAAAAAGAAGAACAGAACGAAGAATGATCATCTCACTCCTTGTGCTTGTCGCCCTGTTGGACCCATTTTAGTTATATCAGCAAAATTAAACCAAAGCTGCAATAAAAAATATAATTTTCCTTTTAAAAAGCAATTACATTGTATGAATTCTGCTGTGTTCCCAGAAATGTTTACATTAAATATGAACATTAACAATGGCTAATGGGTAATTTATCAATAGTATTGAGTATGAGTATTTTATGTTGCATTGTCAGCTTTTTATGTTTCATGTTATAAATGATCTTGGTGACATTACAGGGCACTATGATGGCAGCAATCAGCGGCTGTAGAGGTTGCTAGTATTGATAATGTGAGTTGTAATGGTGTGGGTCTTGGTGGTCATGTCTGCTAATACTCTTTCTTTCGTCTTTCTTTTCCCAGATTAGTCGTTGCTTGAAGCCTGGAGGGCGATTTGTCTCCATCACCTTCGCCAACCCCTTCTTCAGGAAGCGCCTCTACGCTCGCACAGAGTACAACTGGTCGATTAAGAAGTACACTTATGGAGAAGGCTTTCATTATTTTGTGTATGTGATGACCAAAGGGGAGGAACTCAGCCCGGAGGATGCAGCTCTGGAGAAAAAACTACTGGAGGATGCCGAATCTCCACCTCCCGTGGTCGCCACAACACAAAATGAGCCAGAAGAGGACTTCCTGTCTAATATTGACTTCTAAAACAATTGGACTATCTAAAGGAATCTTAGGAATACATAATCCATGAGATACTGCAGGACTTCAGAAACACAAACTTCTCAATCCTCATATTTAGCCTTCCTCTGTTACCATTTTTTTCATTTTTGTTTTTAAAAAGACTGTTTTTATATGGTTTTGTGAGAATTAGCTACAATGTATTTTTAATTGTGTATTTTTAATCTGGGTATTGATGTCCATATACTGTCATCTGTGAAGAAGTGATATTAGATGGTTCTGTGTACCAAACCATCTGACATAGGACAAAATGGTTGTGCCAAATAAAAGAAATAAGTAAAACAAACATAGCCTAAATACGTAAGGAGTGCCATTTTCATGGAGCCGCATTTGTGCACATGGAGCAGACATTCTCCCTTCCTGCTCACCGTACTTTCCACACTACATACCTTTTTACTATTACAACAGACTCAGAAAAGGTATAGCCTCAATCACAAAATACAGAGCGGCATCAGTGTAACACACTCTTACGATATCGGCAAGTCTCGTCGTCTATGGGTTGACCTAACGCCACAGAAACAGTTGCTCTGATTGGCTGCTTGGAGCAGCACTGGCCGCAATGGCTTAATATATCCAAAGATACTGAAAGGAATGGTTTGTCAGTAAATCGCTACAATAAAATCTCTGAACATTTCCATTAACAGTTTTTAGATGTTTTTATATGATTATATTGTTCATAAAATCAGTTTAATTGTGATTGCCGGAGTGATTTGTAGAGATGCTAACGATAACTCATCCTGTTTCTTCTTCTGTCTGTGCCATAATTTTCTGAAGCGGCTATCATCAGCTTCTGTACCAGCGGAGCTCATAATAGAAACTTTTATCTTTCATAAAGCCATTTTACATCCCGGTGTCCTTAACTGTTCTCTCTGCATATATATCAGAAAGATTCAACTGTAGTGCAGTACAAGCCTGGCGGTGTTGCACAATTTGCAAGGCAAACTGGCATGTCTAGACACAGTACAGCAGTAAGAGCAGCACAGGCCTGCATGTAAAGTCAGTGTTAAAGTCTATTAATATGTCAGTCAGAGTCTCCACTTCTGTTGGGGTTGTCTGCATCTGTCCCACGTCTGCTTTAGATTCCAGACAAAAGCTACTAATAGAGATTCACAGCGTCTGACACACCTGTCAAACATACTGGCGCCGCGTGTGGGCACACACGCATGTACATACAAGTAATAGCTCACCCTGCGTGTTATTTGTTGAGGGAACATGAGATGAGTCTCTGGTCCTGTGCTCTCTCTCTCTCTCTCTCTCTCTCTCTCTCTCTCTCTCTCTCTCTCTCTCTCTCTCTCTCTCTCTCTCTCTCTCTCTCTCTTTCTGCTGCTTAAATATAGACCAGAAAGGGAGAGAGTGCCAGGCGTGCAGACAGGCAGGAAGGCTGGTGACTGGAGGGGGGGGGGACCACATTGATAAAGTAGAAATCATTTATTTTTAATTCTCCACTGAGATCTAATTACCGCCTATTTTTAAGACTTGGTGGAGGGGGAAAAAAAATAGGTGTGTGATTTTTCAGATGGCTCCTCTTTCATTTTGTGATTTTTCTGCTTGTGTAACATGGTAGTTTGTTTAGTAACTTTTCTGGAGCTTTTGATCGTCGGTTACTGTTTCGACTTAAGCATCAGCGTCAGCGGCTACCATCAGCACTGAATATTGTTAATATAACCGCGGTCCTGTGCAAACCTCTCCTGTGCATATGGGGAAATAAAAAAGATTGACAGAACTGCTGTGCTTACTTACAGTTATCAAGGCTGCACAATCATAGCGATGGGTTTAGCAAACAGCTAAGCTGCCTTCGCATGATTTGCCCTTTTTGCACCATGACGTAAGGCACGGAGACAACGCTCTGTCACCAGAAAAATCTTTTCTGTGTGACAATATGACGGGATCACTGTTGCTGAGCTAACGTTTGTGGTCCTGACTATGCTTGTGATATGAAATCACGATGCGTTTTTTTTAATGCTGTCTGCCTCCCTTGCTTGTATGTGTTGTAGTTACGCTACGTCACATGCATCTGTTATGTCATTGGTTGTTCTTTGAAAGGTCAGCAGCGATAGAGGTCAAAGTTATAATAATACGAACTTGCACAGCACTTGGTGGCGATTTCGTGCACACCACTGAGGGCAGCTCTTTGCCTAGCTGGGCGTCATTGCTCTCCCCGTAGAAAAACAATGGCAAGGCCAACGCAGAGCGGTTTAACACTCGCGTGTAGTAGTGACTGAATATTCATGCTTGAGCAGCAGTGGACAGTATCACTACAAGGTCCATTATTAGCAGTTTAGAAGCTGTTCTGGACCTTTGGGCTCCATGATAACTCCACCTGCTGAGGAAGGATCATGTGATGTGATTGAAAGCTCCAGAACAACAACTAAATGGACCTTGTGGTGAGATTGTTTCACCAGAGGCTACTATTTCTAAACTAACTAACTAAAGAAGAGTGTGACATGACCAAACTCTGCTTTGACTGTAACTGTGTCGCATACAGTATTCTTCGTACACACACACTGAGATGTCGACGCTATCAGACAGCGATGGTCTTGGTCTCACCCACTCTGTATCTCACCCCCAGACTCTTGCATCGTCTCTGGGTAAACCTCATTGGCTATTATCTGGTTTCCATAGCGATGATTGGGTGCAATGCCCAGACTACCTTAACAGGAGGCTTTAAAAAAAATAGCCTGGCACCGATCTGGCCTGGCAGGGTGCATGACAGGAGGGTGCTTATGTAAGTGGCAGTGGGTTTGATATTGACAATAGAGGCTTAAGGGGTGCCACACTGCAGCACTGGGACATAAAAGCATTTGATGGATTCAACACTCGATGGATGGATGGATGGATGGAGGTTGGGTATGTCCCTCATCATGGAGAGTGTTTTCTTGCTCTATACATCATGCCATTTTCCTCACTTCTTTCCTCACCTGGACTAGTTTCTATTTCCATTTCTGCTCTGTTAATATATTAAAATGAATCTCCTTTAGTCATAAAGACTGCCGTGCAATGGCAGAGACCCCGACAAGGAGATTTAACTTGACTGGACTTAGGTTACATAACCACACATCAGGCACAGGCCTCATGCAGGAGAGGCTTAGTCATCATTTTCTCTCGTCTTATATGCGGCTCTTTGTTTCTTCCGCTGATTACCTGAGTCATCCAGGTGTCTGGGGCCATGATTTAATATAGAGTGCCGCGTATTTATGTGTGCGTGAGATATCAGAGCCAGAATTTTCTCTCATGCTGCTAATTGTCCTCCATGGTCTGTTGCCCAAGGACAGCAGCAACACTAATCTACTGCATGCTCGATGCCTTTCTCTCTGTGTTTCTGTCTCTCTTTTACTCTCTCACTCAGTCACTCCTCTCACCACCACCACCACCACCACCACCTCCCTGCCCTCTCTGTTTGCATCGATTGGCCCAGAGTGCTTTGGTGGGTGTTTATGTGAGGGCTCGTGTGAAGTCAAAAGGTCGACTGTATTGCTTTAAGCAAACATCTCTGGGTTTCATCTGCCACATTGCATGTTGTTTGTGTTGCGTTCATGTTCAGGAGCACGAGCGTGCGTTTGTACCGCATTGAACTGCCTTTTTACTGCAGCTGCACTCAAAGTTTTGTCAGTGAGATTCTGGTTTACAACCAAGGTCCTATTTTTGTTGTGTTGTTCTATCCGTAATTAAAAAAAACACTACTAACAGAATTTAATTTAATGTTAATAGAAAAAAAAAAGCCCAAGCCCGATGGAGCAATGCACACAAGCAGCCAGATTGTCAAACTTATGAAGATGAAAAAAAAGGCCAACAGGAAAATTAATACCTCTGCTACTATAATTGACCGAGAGGCATCATCAGTAGGCAAATTTAGCCTTGCTAGCTTTTCTACTTGTACTATAGAGGGTAATATGCGTCTACAGAGAAACTTCAAGCTAACAGATTAGTAGCTCCGTGCCTCCACTGGTCATGTGACCCGTAGGATGGCCTCATCACACTGTACAGACCGACCTGCTGGATTAACTTTAAATTACTTTATTTAGTTTCACACACACACATACAACAGACATATTTCTTGTGTAATGAGGTTTTATCGCCGTTTTCTGTTGGCTCACTTTTGGTTATTAACTTCAAATGAAGTGGTTTAGATCAATAGTTCCCAACCTCATAAATTTAAGGTGATTAACGGGATAGTAGAAGATTTTTCTTCGACAGAAAATGGTGTTTACCGGTACTTACTTTTACTTTTTTATTAGTCTTCTCTAATGTTTTCCTTCTTCTTGTTAAAGACCAGGTGACCGTTTCTTTCCTCAGACTTTGTTGCTGCACATCTATACAAACAACTTTTCATGGATGACTTAATAACTATCATGACAGATAGTAATTATGGCCAAAGCCGTGTAGCCAGTTGCTTTGGACCAGTGTAGATAGGATGGGGGAATCACCCGTTGTCCTTGTCAGTGGAAATCCATTCTGCATTAGATGCAGTGAGGACTAAGAGAAAGCGCCGCCGCTGCTTTCAATAGCTCTGTATATCTGTTCATTTCCCTCGGGGCAGCATAATGGCATAATATACTCTATGAAGGCTTATGTAACTGGAGGAGGAATATTAATGGACGTCCACTCAGGATGGGGCAAAAGTGGAATCAGATCAAGGCTCTCTGTCCTCGCTGCACACGCTCAGCTTGAACCTATGACTTCCTCTTAGCTGTGCTGGGGAGATAACATCAGAGGGAACGGTACAATGCAACTTAATATGTACAGTGTTTTGTGATTTGTCATGCTTTTTTTTTTCATCCAGTCTTTACATGGTGACTGACCATTAGCGAGGCATCTACAGCATGTCTGTGTTGACCTCAGTATGGCCTGCGCTCCCATCCCATCTGTAAGGTGAGGACACCAGAGCCACAAAGACCCCGGGTTACATCTGCTCCAGCTCCAGCTAACAGTCAGCTGACCTCTGACCCCAAAATGATGACCTAATTTACATCGGAGGGCAGTAGCTCATTAGTCGTTGCATGAGATATTCCAGACATAGACACAGATTTTCACTTTTTTTACATAAACTTATTTAAAAACTTAATTTAGTCTGAGCAAAACGATGATGCACACTGAACGACGCTTACTATTTCCTCCAGCGAGGCAATCAACTCGTGATGCTATTCTTCATTTCAGTAGTTGTAGTAGTGATCAATGCTAGCTCAGTGTGATTCACGCCAGTCCAATATCCTGCCAGTCACGCTGGCCAGTTAGAGGGATTCAAAGAGCTAACGTTAGTCTGGTATCTAGCCAGCCGAAGCTCCTGTGACTAACTGGAAGATTAAGGATGACTTAAAAGTCAAGCTACACAGGGAAAACAAGCAAGCTCTGAACACTGACTGCTGGCTGCTCAACATGCTCAACTGCTGGCCCTCAACTCGCAAATAAGCACATTTCCTACTAACTATTGCTTTAAATTTGGTTATCAGAAAAAGTCTTACGAGCATTGTTTCTAAATGAGCTCAGACATCACCCAATGCAGCAGTCTTTATTGTGTTTTTATGTTTTCATTTGAGGGTTACTCAAACAATACATGTTCATAATTTCATCGCAGACTTTTATCTCTTTGGGGAAATTACTGAGAATTCAGAGAAAATAGATCCATTCATATTCTCCTGACATATTTTGATTTAAGAATATTCTGTAATATTTTTCACCCTGAAAATGAACAATAACGAATCACCTCCCAAACATGGAAGGAGCGTAACACTACTAGTAGTAGGACTTCATTACTGGATCACTGTAAAAGTCGTATGTCCACAGCCACACTCATGACAGGAAGAGAGGGGCGTGGAGCAGAGATCACACAACTCAATATTTGCCCAAATATGTCAGTCTGGTTCCGGCCTTGCAGGGTTGCACATCACTGTGAAAAGTGTAATTGTCCATGGCCTCAGACACACACACACACACACACAAGATCCACAACAACAACAACAACAACATGATCGATAGCACTATGTGTTCATTCAGTGCAGCGCTGATGTTATCAGGACAGTCAATAATCTCGCTGATGGGAATGTGGTCGGCTACACTGGTGACGCCTTGTTGATGTTCTGTTATTAGAGTGAAGTGCAATTCAGAGTGAGGATCAGTGTTCATGTATTGTTGACATGGAGCTTTTTATAGATGTCTCCTGATGGGTTTTTCTTTTTCCAAAAGGTAAACAAACACTGAGGATCTGTCATACCTGCAGCGTGATTTCTGAGAAAAATCTCTCGCGTGATTACGAGGAAATTCATTTTTATTGAGTTCTTATCAATGATGTGCAGGTTTGTGTACCTCAGGTGGAAGACTGGTGATACCGACTGACACAATTTCCTGACTGACAATTTTGGCGGACGGTGTGGTACAGTGTTTTACACCTGACAGTTTCACCTGATCTGTTGATGTAATATTCACAGGAAGTGTATTTGTACCTCAGGAGCACGCAATTTGATTTAAATGATGTATCCGCATATTTGTGTTCAGGAGAAAAACAAGCACACAAATAGGATTAGAAACGGTCGTGATGCTGATCTTTAGTGCATTTGCTGTCACATGGGCCTGTTGCTTTAGGTCTGTTAGTTTTCCAACAACCTGACTCAGTGTTAACACCTTTTGTACCAGCTGTTGTGGTTACAGGATACATGGTTGAGATGTCCAGTTTCTTACTCCAAACATGGTTGTTTCCACTGGAATAAAGGGAAAAAAAATACTCCAGGCGTCAACACAGATTCTAGGACAATGATATCTTCTAAGGATTTACACAGGTTTCCCACACATCCCCTGAAGCCGACAGCTCTCTCTTCGGTGTTGAACAATCACCTGCGTGGATACGCTGGACAAAAATAGACGGAATAAACCACGGCGCATGTTGATTTTTGAGCTCTTTGTGCACGTTTTCGAGCTCTTTGTCGAAAGCAAGCATTTGCAGGTCTGCTGCAGACTTTTGTGTGAGCGCTACAGTATGAGGACACTGTACATGTAGACTTTGATAGATGATCATGTGGCCAGCCATGGCTCCCCCGGGGTCTGTGGTTTAATGGATTCACTAGTGTAGGCCAGCACAGAGCTGTTTAACAGCTTAACAGATGGATCACTGCTCCTTCCCTGCACTTTAATTAAGGATCAGTATTTACTGTCACTGAGGTGATGGCTACTGATTCCAGAGGCTACAAAGAAATGCTGAAGCTGCGTATGTGTTAAGTTTATTTTTTAATTGTCAGTGTGCTGACGTGATGTGCCTCTGTATCGTTTTTTTTTTTTTTTATTCTCAAACAAGCCGAGGCTACTCTGATGCGTCATTTGAATTCATCTTGGGACAAAAGCCATACAAGAGAATCACATTAACATTTTCTTTCACCATTTATTAATTCACCAAATACAGTGAAAATGGCATCATAATATACAATGACTCATTCTTAGAATGTCATGACATTTTTGTTGCTTTTTTGCTTCATAAAACGATGTTTCATTATTGAAAATATTAAGGTTTCATGCACAACAAACCATATCCAGTTTCTTTAAAATAATGGTACAAAATAAACAAAATTAAAAAACAAAAACTGTAATGTCCAAAATCGGTCAAATAACAACGTGTTATTTGAGGATACTCGTAAACAGTGCAATATACTCTAAAACTGCCATTTTCTAACAAATTCATCAACGAAGCTCAAGTCACAGTATACGATTTCTTAATAATAGTTTAACATTGATGTGTGCAAAAACCCCAGACACATTCAGTTAGTCTTTAAAAAACGTCTGATCTGTGATATAGAACAAGACCAATCCACCAAAAATCTTAGATTCGCCTCGACTGAATGAAGCCTAGTCTCATTCTGTATATCCTCTCTGAAGTAGAAATATTTTTGTTGATGAACTGTAAGACGATAGACTAGCATATCATTTAAATAACAAATATTTAGATATAAAAATACAAATATGACTTTTGTTAAAAAGAAGCGTGCCAGGGTAAGAGTAGTGGCACCTGTGTTGGCACCGGAGTGAAAGTTCATGCAAATAGATGGAGAAAAAAAAAACTTAAAGACTTTTTTTTTAATAGAAGACTAAACACATATAATTGCTCAATTAAAATAACCAAATACTTTTTTTTCCCATCAATTTCATGACTATTAATTTAAACATTTACTATAATCTCCGCATCTCTGCTGGCCTCTGTAGATATCTGAGCATTTGAAAAATGCAAAAACAATAAAGAGGAAAGAAAAAAGAAAAAAGAAGAAGACGAAGAAGAAGAAGAAGAAGAAGAAGAAGAAGAAGATATGTGCCGGTGTGAAATCAGCTACATGAAGGTGCCAACCTGCACCTTGAAACCACTGATGGGTGATGCATGAAGAAGAAGAAGAAGAAGAAGAAGAAGAAGAAGAAGAAGAACGTGGCCTGTGGTTCAGTTTTAAACTGTGGCCTAATGCTCTTTAAGGGCCAGAAACAAATGGGGTTCTACTACAGAAAATATTTAACATTGCACCATCCTCGGATATATGTTTTTACATACAATGGGTCTCCTCTATTTAGTAGACTGGAGAGTTTGGTTGGTCTGTTTGTTGTTTTTTTTGTTTGTATGTTTTTTTCTTTGTAAAAAAAAAAAAAAAAAAAAAAAAAAGCGTTAGCAGCAACAGGAATGCATTTGGACCAGTGCTGAAAGGACAGCTCCCTTGAATGCACCGTCGCTGACTGAATCAACAAAGCAAAGCCGAGAAAGAGCAGGGAGGAAGAAGATAGAGGTGTTTTGGGGGGAGGGATGGGGTGGGGGTGGTGGTGGGGGGCGTCTGAGAGCTTAGCCTACCTACTGTACAACTTTATTGAAATAGTGGCTGGGATTTAGCTTCAGCCTCCAGTTGCAGTATTTTGTTGCTTACAGCGCTTTTGGAAAGGAAAAGGAGATGGTCGTGAAGTAATGACAAGTTCATCCATCATTAAAGTCAGCGGAGGTTGAGATACAGAGCAAGTGTCCGCCATCTCAACATCTCGCTGCGCAGCAGTAGTTTAAAATCGGGATTCGTTGTGAGAAATTGCCAGCAAATCCCATGATAAATCTTGGTCTTTTCCAGAGTCTATCTCTCTCTTTCCTCTTCCTTCATCCCTTTCTTCCTCATTTCTCTTCCTTTTAGCCTCTTTTTTTCCTCCTCTCTCTCCATTTTCCCCCTTCCTCCTTTCCTTTTTTCCTCTCCCCCTCTTTTTTTTCCCTCTGTCATCCCATCCTTGCTTCGTGCCGTCGTTTTTCTCCCGCAATCCTCGAACATGCACAGCCGACAAGTGCTTCAAATCGGGTGATCAAAAATTAAAAAAGTCTGCAAGGCATCGTTCACGTTTTCTTTTTACACGCCAGGTGAAGACTTGTCTGTCATCCCCTTGAGGACCTCGTCTATTCGGTCGTCCTCGATGACCACTGTGGGAGAGGGGGAAAAAAAGAGGGGGGGTGGGGGGATGTTTACTGAGACCATGGCAGCAGAGATATATATAATAACCCAGTCAACATTGTGTTTCATTGTAGGTCACGATTTCTTTACGTGGTGGAGACTTTATTCATGGCCTACGGTGGAGGAGGATGTGGCGCACTAAAATAACCAAACCAAGTGAGAGAAAATGTGACTGCAGGTGAATAAATTAATAAATAAATAAATTAAAGCACAAATCCCCGACCTCGAGTGCGCGCACTCGGCGAGAAACAACTCATTCCCGATAATGGCGACGAGCCAGGCTTTTTTTTTTTATCCTTCCAGTTTAACCCTATTGTTTGGTGGCTTCACCTTGGGGTGTGTCCTTAAACGTGAAGATCATTTCTCCTGCATGTATGTAAAATGCAAGAGATACGTATGGAATATATAAGTATTCATCCTGCGGTGCATTCTCAAACCTCATCTTTGTGTGCAATATTCTACGTGAATTTAAAAAAGGAGATTTTAATTGGAATAAACTCCCTAAAAGTCCTTAAACGCATCACAGGATTTCACTATTTATCTGCTTTTCTTATTTTCCATCACATGAATTATTCTGATCACATCGGTTATTGTGACAACTGAATGTCAATGCTTTATTGTGTTGTCATTTACCTCGCTTGGCTCTGCCGATCTGTCCCAGCTTTGGGGGTCTTTTCGCCTGCGACGCGGCGAAAAAGGCGCTTGTGTCCTGCAGTCCGCAGCTAAAGGACATCTGACTGACCTCGCTGTCCGCCCCGTAGCCGCTCATTTTCCCCTCGTTGTATGGCAGCACCTCGGACATTGTGGCACGACAGAGGATGATCACCAACGCAGATTTTTTTAAAAAAGTGTAGAAAAGTCTTCCTCGGTGGCTCTATGTTCAATACAGCCGTAGATCCTTTGTTTGTTTTTGTGCAAGCTGCAGCCGTTCCTCCTGCTTTGGGATCCTTTTCTTTTTCTGAGTGTAACTCAAAGTGGATCCAGGGGCCAGTGTCTGAGGTCCGGGTTTTGTTGTGGTCTCTCTGTGGTCTCTGGATGTGTTTGCAGCTGCAATGAGAGACCGTGTGGTGTGTGCGTGAAGGAGAGAAAGAGAGAGCGAGCGAGAGAGAGAGAGTTGTGTTCGCCTGTGTTGCTGGCTGATGTCTGGTGAGGGAAGTGGGAGATCCCGGGATCATAAAGGAAACCCAGGCAGAACGGTGAAGTCATCCATCCGGGTTTGAAGCGCGCGCGCGTATTTGTGTGTGTGTGTGTGTGTGTATGTGTGTGGCAGAGTGGTGGGCTCCGAGTGGTAGAGGAGCAAGAGTGACATCAACAGGCGAGTGAAGAAAATGCACAAGTACTGGAGCACCTTGTGACTTGTCTTCAGGATATCTGAAGAAAATTCACTATTATATAGAAACTTACTGTGTGTCTGATAAAGGACGCCTTTGTATCACTAATGTAGCACATAATAGCCTTTTTATAGAGCATAATTTCCTTCCATAATAGGATCGTTATGATTTCGTGAAGATTACTTCCTGTTCTGTGCTTAGAGCGCCAAAAGACTCTTAGGTATTTCTTTGCATAGTGAAAAGTACTCTGCAGGTACTAAGTACATTCATTCAGTACTTAAGTACAATTTTGACAAACTTGACTTGAATATTTCTATTTTATGTCATTTTGAACTTCCAATTTATCAAATTTCAACAAGATATATTTAAGTTATTACTTCACGACATTTATCATTATCGAAAGCGGCTTCTGAAGCGTTATACAATGTTAGAGATTAAAATGTATATATCATAATGTTTTCTTGTTTTTTTTAGAGACAACAAATTGTAGCATGAAGCTTGAAAGGTATGTGTTAACAGGCAGGGAAAAAAAAGAAGATTGATCTAGGGGCCATGTACAACCCACCCACGATTTCTGGAGTTTGGTCCATAAGGACCAAAACTCAACATATTTCAGCTTCTGTTTCTTTTTTTAATGATTTGAGTCCCCCAACTTTATGAAAGTGAAATACTAAATCACTGGAGCACCTCTTTAAAGTGTCACAGAGTGAACCTCGGATGCATAAATGTGTGAAAAACAAAGTAACTTGAAATAAAACTTGACTCCCAAAACTTGAACACTAAAACATAAAAGATAATGAGCATATCTTATATACAAGAAGCATGAAAAGTAAAGAGATTTTTTATATGGACTTTGTATACCTCATAGGCTTTCTAAAAGAACTGAAAAATTCACCAGAAACATACAAACAGTGGTTTGTCTGTGTGCCAACAGAAAATGGCTCATTTCAGCACCATGGACAGAGCCTGTATAATTTATACATTAGCTGCATTTGAAATGACGTCATCGCTCCCAGTGTTAACAACCTCCTGTCCTCACAGCATATGGTACCTCATAAAGAGCTCAAATAATAAACCGTATCAAACCTGTATTAACAATTTGGGCCAGCTGACTTGTCTATTAAGACGTAATAACCTTTCTATTGACGCAGCCTTGTTCTGTTCTAGCAGCCAACCTGCATAGCTGAGTGGTGAAAGTGACCAGCTGACAGTCTTGAGATCAGTGCTGTTGGAAAAGCTCTTGGATTTCCTGCAGGGATAATACACGGGACAGCTGCAGAGTCAAAGTGAAGCCAGCTCTTGCCTGCTGGCTGGCTTCCCACAGAAATATGGCCCATATAACACCCCGAAACACCAATCCTATCCTAATTTACTAAGCAGCCAACATCTTTGGAGGCAGGATCAGTTGAAAAAGTCTGCATGCACGGGAAAACATTGTCACAGGGGCTTAAATTAGGATATTAGATTATGGATTACAGTTCATCATAAACAACTTCAACTAATTATCTTCATCCAAAAATCATTTTTCTCTAACATGGATCCATAGTCAACGACTAAGACTATATAATTCATCAGATATCATAAACCTGCCACTTTGTCTGAACACAATTCTCCAGGGATGACTCACAAAGCTCCTCCTGCCCAATAAACTGCAGCCTCCAGCTGTCAACAAGTGGAGCAGCAGCTGATTCATGAAGGGATTTCACATGACGTCACCAGTCAGCGACGTAGTTGGAGGCTGTGGGGAAAAATTTGACCTGCTGCCCGACATTAAAGTTAAGTTTAACTGTTGCATAGAATCATGCAGATACAATCATAGTGAAATGTATTTCCATGAGCCCCCATTATTAGTTTACTTATAAATGAAATAAATACAAACTAAACACTGGCTCTAGAAAGGACCCTTCATGGTTAGTACCTTTAATAATTCTCCTAGCCTTGGTCTTGTAGAGCCTTTAAGCAGGGTAGAGATCATCTATTGTATGTTCGGTGAGCCACTCTTTGCAGCACCTTGTCTTGTTCGGTGATGTTTCTGTACCAGTGATGCGCTCTATCAGGATGCTATTAACGGTGCAGGAATAGGAATTTCAGCTCAGTCTCAGCTGCCCTTCTGTCGATTAATTCTTCCCAGAGTCTGCTATCATCTTCTCAGTCTTGCTAACACTGAGTAGGAGGTTGTTGTCTTGGTGATCAGGCCCACCACAGCTGTGTCATCAGCAAACTTGACAATGGCGTTGGAGTCCAAAGTGGTTACACAGTTGTGTGTACAGGGTGTTTAGCAGGGGACTTAAAACAAAGCCCTGGGGTGCTCCGATGTTGGATGAGGTGTGTCTCACCATCACCATCTGGGCTCTGCCTGTCAGGAAGTCAAGGATGGCTTTGTGACGAGACTGGTCTGAAATGCTGAACCTGATTGTTGTCCAGGTGGCCTCAGGTGCTGCTTCAAGTTTACTATTATAGAAAAGAAACTTGTGCTATATACCAACTGGACGCTTCTTTTTCTTACCTCTAACACCTAATAAAGCACCGGCCTCGCACATGATGTTGAACCCAGCATGCTTAAGTGCAGTGAGTCGTCATTTGGTCTGTCTCTGTTTATTTCAATTGATCTCTCTCCGGTGCGCATGCTGTGATTTCGCCTCCTCTGAGCCCTTCTCTCTCCTTCTCCATCTCTGCCTCTTTAGAGGGCAGCAGTTCTTAATGATCAGGCCCGCTCAATCAGTCATTCATCACTGACAAGGGCACCCACCCTTAAGAAATGTGTGCGTGTGCATGTGTGTGCTCTCGAAGCACTGCCTCCAATTACAAATGAATCACCTTGCTGAGTCACTCACCCCCCTCCCCACCCCCCCATCAGACCAAGCACCGCCGAACTTAGACACACACACACACACACACATACTGACTCTGTTCTTCCCAATAACAAGTCTAGAACTAAGAGCCAGGATCAATTCAGCCATTTGTGTGTGTGTATAGGTGTGTGTGTGTGTATTTCAGGAAAGCTAAAAAATGTAAGTGAGAGGACAGACACACACACACACACCATCTGCAGTCATGGACCAAATAAAAGTACTGTGTATGTCTGCCTTCCTTGTCATGAAGATTAATGCTGTTTGTCTTCCTGCATAAACATCCTCCTCCAATAGATTAAGGGAACGTTGGCAGATCTCCTGCCATTGGATCAGTGAGCACACAGCTGAGATAGAAAAGCTCACAGCTGTAGTGAGCAGCACGCTGAAACCACGCCGAGGCAGCTGTGCTCTCCGCCTCTCGCACCTCATTCACAGGGGAGGCCAACGTTGTGATCAAAGGTGAATGTGCTCATGTTGCTGAATACCATGTTGAAGTCTGTGGAAGATTCAAAAAGAAAAATCTTGTGGCCAAGATAATGCTGTGTTTTACTGTGTGTATCTGGTTGGTGCACTCACAACAGTCATAAAGAGCGTAGAACACTGGACGTGCCTCGCTCTTAGCGGTGGCCATTTTGGCCACATAGCAGAAAGGGAGGGACCACGCTGACTTGTGAAAATGGCTTCAGCTCCTGTTAGTGGAGGAAGCTGTAGGGGGTTACAGTGGTGTTTGCAATTTGAGGAAAAATTAGCACGCTACACTATGAAGCACATAATGTATACAGTGTACTAATGAAAGTATCTGAATTAAGACACAAGAGTGGCCTTTACTTAAGTGCTGTACTTACGTTGAGCTACGGTTGCGCTTTTTTAAAACTTAACTCTACTATGAGGGAACTAGTAGAGGAAGTACTTATTACTACTATAATATACTATTATGACTATTGTATTTGTCATAGTTAAGACATTTCCTAACAAACTGAAAACATCAGTTCAGTTTACAAAAGTTTTAAAGTTTAAAGTACCCAAATATTTTTTAAGCAGTTGAAATTAACTTCAACACATTAAAAATCTACTGCATCAGTGCATCAATAGTTAATTATCATATAACATAATATGAGACAGAATTATCATTTCTGCATAAGGAATACCTTTTCTTTTGCAACCTTGGGGTTTTACTTGTAATAGAGCATTTTCATAATGTGTAATGTTTTTTTTTTGTTTTTTGTACATCTTTCAGTTCTTTGCTTCGGTTTACAGACCATAACTTTACTGTTCTGGTTCCCTCGCACCGCTCTCATCAGCATTATTTCCAGCAGCAGGCAGCTGTTTTCAGTGGAACACTACCTGCCCATCACCAAACAGCAGACAGGAGCATTTAGAAGTTAAAGGGACAGAATCTTTTCTTAGGAGATGGTGGAAACCAAACAAACAAAACGCACAGTGAATACTGGGCCAGAAACAGACTCCAAATACATACTAATGGTCCAGTTGGATCTGTAAATTGGCAGCTGATACTTAACAGATTCACTTAACAGCTTTATAGGGTGATAATATGTCATTGTTGTGTTTCCAGCTTACTACGCTGCCCCCAACTGGCCAAAACATCAAATAATGCAGGCTTAAATATTTTCTACAGGGCTGCAGAGGTAAAATTATTGAGGAATTATCACAAGATAAAGAGCAGAGAAAAACACACACATCTCACTGACACTGAAACTGTCAACTGAAGAAATAGTTTAAATGTAATTTGTCACTGCTGTGGGAAACACTGGAATGACAGAAGAAACCTCAGAGATTTCAACGCCTGGCCAGATAAAACAAAAGCTATCTGGATGGTTTGATACCACAAGAGGTAAGTGATGAAATATGTTTCAGGGTTGTTGTTGTTGTTCTTTGTCTATTTGTGTTTTGGTTTTTAATGAATATGAATGTAGACTATGAATGTAGAAGAATGGAGGCATCCAGAAACACACCTATCTGATACGATTTGGATGACTTCTCCTTCCTCTTTTTTGTATTTTTGTACTCAGAGCGTTGTGTTGGGTGAATGCGCTCTGTAAAAACAGTGCTCAAACTGAAGGCCCAAACAGAAAATCTTTATATCTGACCAGTGTGCAGTTCTCTGATACCATCCCTGTCTCCCTCCCTCCTCAGGGAGGGAATGCTTGGTTTGTTGATGAGAGGAGAAGCGCTGCAGTCACACTACTGTTACAAAGTAGGTCACTTATCCCACGTTTCACTGCATGCCCAAAGCAGATGGATGACAGCGGTAATTGGCACCAGGGACTATAGCACGCTGTGATGGCTCTCTCTCCTGAGATACTGCATCTCTACCTTTCCTCCTGCTGACTGCTAATGCCAAAGTTAAAAAAGACCCCTCCACCCCACAGCTCCCTGTCAGGAACACAAGCACATAAGGTCATGGTGTGCCAGGATTTCAAAGATTTATTCAAACTTTTTCTGCAGATCTGGAGCTATGCCATTTTTATTTCATACCCTGTCCTTTGTGAAATACAGCATTTGGCTCCATCTGCTAAAGTTTGGCTGGACTGAGACGATTTGGATGCAAGACTGGCAATTTTCCTAAACAAATAAACGATTTCACACCAAAATAGGATAACACCACATCATTTTTGAAGACTATCTGTCTACAACTACGCTAACAGCTCTGTGATGCTGTTTTGAGCATGCTAACATTAGTATGCTAACATTAGTACAATTACATTGCTCACAATGCTCATATTTAGCAGGTAGCTACATCTTAGTTTACTGTGTTGACATTTGTTAGTTAGCATTAAGACATATACACATGAACATTAATCACCGTTCTGAGAAACAGTTCTCAGGACTGGGCACTACAGTCTGTGGAGCTAAATGCTAACATTAGCATGCTAACATATTCATTATTATTCATTACCATGCTGATGTTTAACAGACACGACTGATGTGAACGGGAATGTTATTTTGCTGGCATTTGGTTATCAACATAAAAATGTTGGACTATAATGGTGCTAGATAAAAAGTGAATCATCAAACATTTTACATTTCCTCCTAATGAGAACATTAATATGTATACCAAATTCATGGCAATCCATCCAATAGTTGCTGAGACATTTCACCCAAAACCACAAAGACGAGCGCCATAATGGATGACCAAAACCATTAGTCTTCATTGTCTGTGAAGTATGGATATCTGAACAACGTTTCATGACAACTCACAGGACAGTTTTTAAGACGTTTCACTAAATGCAAGGTGAACTTTAGTATGGTTTGAGAGGAAAAGTAAGTTGGTAAAGGATTTACACAAAATAAGTTTTAGTTCAACGATATTAAAGGCCACGATGATTAGTAGCCAAGTTAATGCTGCCGTTAAATCCCTGTTTCTAAAACCAGTACCTCTAATGAAAAGGGTTTCACCTAACTTAACCGCCAGAGTCTGCACCCTCATCATCACAAATCAGAGTCTACACCCACGAAGCACAGCCAATTAGAGAATAATCATATCATTTAAATTGTTTGTCTGCTATCAAGAGGGATTAAACAGGACATCACAGTGAACATTAATTGCATGTGACCATCCCCTGATATCAGTCCTCCCTCGCTGCCAGCCAGTACAGTTCACTATCTCATGTGAAGAAAGATAGACACCTAGTGGTTGAATCTTTTATCATAATTCCGGCAGTGAAATAAACTAATTGTGCCAATGAGAGGGGGAAAAACAGCTTTTATCTCTTTACAGACTGATTTTATCCTCATTTTCATAGCATTAACTCTCCACAAACGTCCATATGAGATTATTCATGTAATTATTTCGCTGCATTGTCTTTTTATTCGCGTAATTATTCAATTAAACCGGAATGCACAAACCAAATGCCACCGTGTTTTTTTCCCCCCATGCCCTCAGAGGTCTGCGAGCGCTACAGTAATAGTCTGTTTTCTGAAAGCCACAGCTGCTGTTCTGCTGAGAGAGCTCTTGAAGAAGTGTCAAAGTGAACCCTTCTGACCGCTGAGGAAGATTTATGGGATCCTGTGTCTCCCACCTGCTCCCTTTTCCACCCCCACTCAGGCCCAATGACCCTCTCTTTTTCACCTTGCACCCGCCCTCCCCCACCGCCACCTTCACAAACCCCCGCCCTGGTGCCCTCTCCCACACATACACACACACATATGCCTATTAGTTTTTCCTTTTCTGTGCTACTGCTGGGTAAAAAAAAAAAACTGAAGGTGGCTTTTCATCTATCGCTGCATCTTCTTGCGGCTTGTTAGAGATGACAGAAATAGTAAGCTTGATGACTCACTACACCCAAGTCTTTTCAGACACCAGGTGCTGTCAACAAGCATTTGTGCCTATGGAAAAAAAAACACATCATCATAAATTGATATAATCTTCAGAGTCCTGTGAAACAGGTGTATCTATTCAGACATGAACTACTTTCCTAATGTTTAAGAGGAGCGGCAGCCATTTGACGTAGCAGCTGTTGTTCAGATGTCTGTGGATCATTCAGAAGCACAGACAGGCCGAACACCTACTTTTGAATCATATAAGATCTGTACATAGACATAATGAGCATAATGCAGTATTACTTGTCAGCCTCCGTCTGTACATTGAGATTTGAAGCTCCATCTCTAGAACAAATTTGAAAAGTGCCAAAGCGATTATGCGCCATGTTTCCACGATGGAAATGGGAAACACAGGACACACACGGTTCAAAGAGTGATGCTTTATTGAATTTCGTTCAACAAACCAACATTTTACACGCGCTCACACCGGTCTCTAGTGCATCGCGTACGTGTGTTGGTTTCATTAACTTCCAGCGACTTAAATATGTAACTGGAAGTGTTAAAAACAAAAGACTTAAAAAAGACTTAAGTTATTCAGCTACATACAGTACAATCACTCATAGCAGCAGCTATATAAATTACCAGATAAGGCACAGAACAAACATGTAGGAAAATAAACATCTGTCACCTACGGTAAATCTACAGTTTTTCCCCCGTGTACTGTACTATTACAGACAAAATTACCTCTCTGAAACTCTGCATTTGCACAATATCCTTATAATTCACATTTTACTGATACAATGGTAGATTATTCTGACCAAGTAACAGTAACAAGATTATCAAAGTTACTGTTGTGCAGCAGTTTAATGATTTACTTTATGTGATGATTAAAAAACACTCAACACTGCACTGCAGCCATTACGTACATTAATAAATAATTTAAAAAAAAAAAAAATCAAAAGGTAAAAATGTAGTAAAGGCTGGAGGGTTTTTTCCATTGTGGTACTTTTGAATTTTGAATACAGTCTGTATGGTGGTGAAGTTCCACTGAGGTCATATGGTCGCACAGGTGTCTCAGACGTGGTATAGAGGCACCACCCTGCTGATGTTTTGTCTACATATAGGGCATCGGCGGTGTGGAAGAGCCTGGTAGCAGCTGTAGCAGCAGCACACATGTCCACAGTCCAACAGAATACAATTACGTGGCTGACTGAGGCAAATCACACATGTGTTCTCTATGCGTTCCTCTACCCTGTCTTGAGAGGCCTCAGGGCCCGTCAACAGAGGGTGTGCTCTTGTGGCTTCAGCCCGGAGTCTCTCAAATTCCCTCCTCTCTTGGTCCTGCTCCCACCGAACTTTCAGTTGGTAGTAGTACCGTCGACCAACCCAGAGTAAGACCGCTGCTCCCACCAAAGCAAAGGTGATAGTCAGTGCCTTCCAACCTGTAGTGATGCTCTCTTGCTCTCCTCGCAGGGTGTCAAAGTCCGCAATGCTCAAGAAGTACTGTGAACCATTAGGAGGGGGTCGAAGACACAGGGTACCATCTGTGTCCAGTATCACCTCTCCTATGCCTGTGAGAGCTGTGCCCACCTGCAGAAAGAGAAGAATATTTGTGAAATATATCAGTTTTTCTTCATATTTGCCCTCATAGATATCTAAAACATTTATGCTTTGTCAATTATAGTGTTACTGATGTTAGTCTAACTACTAACTTTGAGCATTTCCTCGGTCTCCAGTTGCCCTTTGAGCTTCTCTCCACTCAGGTATTGTCCTACGATGTCACCCAAGCCGTAGTTGACCTGGTGGAACTTCTCGTGGGTGATCTCCATGTGCACTCCGGAGGCCTGGAGAGGGCACAGGACTTTGACTGTGGTCTCATCCGATCCGACTAACACAAAGGGCACTGCATTCACTCTTTCGTGCAAGACTCGTTCATTGTCCATCCTGCAACAGATAAACAAGTCAAGTCTAATTCACAAAGGAGTCATATTTACTAAAGCTGAAATAAAACTGTGGTTTGCTGTTGAAAAAAAACTAGCAGCAGTACTTCCTCTGTCCTACTTGAAATACTTGAATAATAAGAAGAGACAAGGCCAAACTGCAACACTCGCACAAAAACACACAAACTCTGGCTTTCATGGATCATGTGTACCTGATATTAGAGAGGCAGGAATTAGATTGTTTTCATTTATCATGTGTGGCATCCTGACAGTTAAATGGTTTTATGAGTAACTTCACTTCACTCAGCAGTCTCTACAAAGCTGCGTTCAAGAGACTTACACCTTTCTGTCTACAGAAGCCAGTGCAGCTATGTTTTTCCTACTCAGTAAATGTTGAGTTAATGTTAGTGGAAACTCTCTCTTTCCTTGTTTCCTGCCTGCTCTGAATTGTCCCATCAATTGAAGACAAAAAAATGCCAAAAGAAATGTATGGTATCACAATGCTGCACCGTATTACTGTTTTGATAGAGTTCTCACCAAGTGCGTGAAAGGCCATTCCACACCAGTCTGTGCTCCCTTAAGAGGAATTTCTGCAACACGCCGACAATCTCTTTTTGAAACTGACTCGTCAGAGGCTCGCCCACTGGTTGCACAGCCCCTACAGTGTACGTACACACACACACACACACACACACACACACACACACAACAATAATGAATAAGTGGCATGGAAGTGGCATGGTATGTGCATTTTTCAGTGGAAAAAATGCTATTGGTCTGTATCAGGAAGATTAAAAACCTGATTACCTTCAATGACAGCATACTGCAGACATGCTCCTGGAGTAACTTTTAAAATGTCTTTGAGTTTGCCATCTATGGTGAAGTGTGGAGCATCCTGACAACGTGAGACACAGACTGTTTGTATGTGCAGTATACATAAATGTAGGAGACAGACTCAGAGAGTCTCAGAGACAAAATTCACACCAAAACTGTCACCCACTGCACAGGTTTCAAACCTTGCAATAGCTTGCAAGATAAAATATGTTTTTGTTACACAAAGTTTTCTATGTTCGACTTCTATTCAGTCAAACAAACGATTGGCTTCTACTGTGTGCATAGTTCAGAGACATTAGTAGAGTTTCGCTAAATCGAGCTAAAGGGGATTTCAAGAAGTATGTGAAAGCTGGAGATTATTTACATGGTTTCACAACTAATCCATCCTCCATCCTTTTTTTATGGTTCAAGCAGCATGGAACAGAAAATTATCATTTAAAAATCTGTAAATTATGTAAAAGTATGTCCACACATGATCCACCACTAACATCAAGTTTGTCTAGCGCCGTCCGGCTCTTCTTATAGAGATAGTAGCAGATGCCTGAGATGGCAAGGCTGGCCCCAAGACACACTCCCTCTACAACATTTACAGAAAATCCATCCATTCCCTCTGGATCTCCAGTCGTTGCCCTGGGAACAGACCTGCACAAACATACCACGTAAAAAAAAAAAGAACACATGAAAAAAGGTAAATTCATCAAACTTGCTTATTTCACTAGAAATCCACAGGTACATACAGTGACATACTTGGATATGTTTACGTCATGTGGCATTAAGTATCATATTTAATGATCTGAGGTAAGTAATTAAATAACACAGTAATGTATCATTGTGTCTCACTATTGGCCTTATCAAAAAAAAAAATCCACAAGTAACGATACCAGGCAGTACAAGATGTAAACAATCTGAGTCATGTTACAAAGAAAGTGGAAAATGGCTCACATACATTGTTCCATTTTGAAAAACGCAGCAAATGATGCGAATGTAAGCTGTAGATGTAGTCATGTAGGAATGACATAAACATAATAGTGAGAAATATGAGGCTAAAATAAGACACAAAGAAGAGAGAGACAGCGGCTGCTCTTTATCTCAGAGACAGGAAACACCTGTACTTTAAGCTTGTTATCACTTAGCATTTGAGCTCCTGGCGGAGCATAAAGTCATAGCTAGAAGCGAGTGAGATTAAAATAGGTAACAATACGCTGAAAGTTTACGGTCTATGCTGTGAGCACGCCACTCGTCACATAAAGTATATCAGTAAACAAAATAATGGTTGGCTAGTTGAAGCTAGCTGCTAGCTCGCTAACGTTGCTAGGGCAACGGCAGTGACCTCTAAGTGTTTTTTTCTGAGGCTCGCCATAGCTAACCTCACGAGCAATAATAATTCATGTGTACAAATGTATATATCTTGATTGTCAAGTACAGATAGTGACGGTTATGTTTAACTTACCTGTCAGAAGAACAAATCTCTCAAGTTGACTCGCTGCGGAGAGGTGCCCATGTCACATGACGTAGGTGATTAAAACGTTGCGTCACGTGACGAAGTCTGCGCATGTGCGTTGAGGCCTCTTTCCACGTCGCTAGCTACTGGTTCACCGCCGAGATGGCAGGAGGTGTACGGAGAAAGTCTCCCGGCACCCCGTCCCCACTGTGGGGGAAACTTCACTCACTGTGGCAGGACAAACATTTGGTCCTGTTCAAGACGGAGTACACGTTACTGGTCGTTTCGATCTTGTGGTTCTTGGAGATCGGGATCAATGTGTGGGTCATACATAAAGTAGCATGTAAGTAGCCGCGCGGCTAGTTAGCATGCTATCGTGCTCTGTCGTTCCCCTGAACGTGTCTGAGCGCTAAGTGGCTAGCGTTAGCAAACCTGTTAACTTAACTGCCACCTGTCAGAGGGAATTTACAGCCCTTGCATGACCACATATAGCGATAATCGTCTGTTCTATTCTAGTGTGAAATGACATTCATTATTTTCAGCAACTGCAAGCCCCAAAACTTGATACAGCTAAAGATATTATTGTTTATTGACAATATTATAAGAACCTCGAGGCGTTAGCAGTGCTCACACAACACATTTCAAGCTGATTTAAAGCATTAGTTTGTATGTTGTGTTGTAAGTGTCTGGCTACAGCAATCAGTAATAATTTCATCATCAATTAATCTTTTCTGTTTTTTGATTATTGCTATTATTGTTTATTCTATAAAATGCCAATCAATTTTCCAAATTCCAGGTGAGGCCATCACTTTTCTCAGTGTGCCTTATAAACAGTCTGAATTCTGAAGCTATTCATTTTGCAATATGAAAACCAGCAAATATTCACAGTTAGTAAGTTGGAACCAGTGAATGTTTGACATTGTTTGCTCAATAACCGACTAATATTATTAATTAGTTATCAAAACAGTTGGGGATTATATTTCTGTCAACTGGCCAACCAATTAGTTCACTGATCCTCTAAACACAAGTGTGTTTTAGGATCAGATAGATAGATAGATAGATAGATAGATAGATAGATTTGGTGGTTACTGCTTCACAAATGAACATGACCTTCGATCAAATATGTATTATGTTGATAATAGAAATAACTGACATTACTTCTAAGGTCACCTCCCCTGATGATCACTCATTTATGTTCTTTATTACAGATACTGAGATAGACTGGAAAGCCTACATGGATGAAGTAGAGGGAGTCATCAATGGTACCTACGATTACACCCAGCTTAAAGGAGACACCGGCCCCTTGGTGTGAGTTTCAAAGTTTTTTTTGTTTTTTTTTAAGTGATGTAGGTCTCTCCATCTTGTATTTGAATGTAGTTTTCAGTGCAGGATCAATGAGCACCTTGTCATTGCAGGTACCCGGCCGGTTTTGTCTACATCTTCACAGCTCTCTACTACATCACCAGCCATGGGGTGAACATCCGTCTGGGACAGTATCTCTTTGCTGTTTTCTACCTCATCACACTGCTGCTCGTCTTCAGGATATACCACCGCACTAAGAAGGTCAGTGTGACAACTGCCTCAGTTATCCGGTGCGCAGAATAGACTACTAAAGTGCTGTGTTTTGTTTATGATGTTGGTATAATTTCCCCTTATTTTCACAATTACAATTGTTTACTTCTTTAACTATTTTTCCAGGTTCCTCCCTATGTGTTCTTCTTTGTGTGCTGTGCTTCTTATCGGATCCACTCCATCTTTGTGCTGCGTCTCTTTAATGATCCAGTGGCCATGATGCTGCTGTTTGCAGCCGTCAACCTCTTCATGGATGGATACTGGACACTGGGCTGCGGCCTTTACAGGCAAGTGTGGACTCCTTAGCAGCTCTTCATGTAATGTCTCCATCTTTCTATTAACAGAGGTTAATACAGAATGTTTTCAGGTGACTCTTTATGCCCTATAACAGCTGTTTTTATTACCACGTGTGACATGATGAAATTACAACTCAATCATTCTCTCTTTCCGACAGTTTAGCAGTGTCTGTGAAAATGAACGTGCTGCTCTTTGCTCCCGGGCTACTTTTCCTTCTCCTGTCTGAGTTTGGTCTAATCAGGACAATCCCGAAACTTTCTCTATGTGCGGTCATACAGGTAAAACATTGCCTATAACATAAAAGCAGGCACATTTATGTGCTGAAATTGCACTGTCTCTAAATCAGTCTGTCTTGACGTCACAGGTTGCGCTCGGTCTGCCTTTCCTCCTGGAGAATCCGATTGGTTATCTGAGCCGGGCGTTCGATCTCGGTCGTCAGTTTATGTTCAAGTGGACAGTCAACTGGCGCTTCCTGCCCGAATGGCTCTTCTTGAATCGGTACTTCCACTTACTCCTGCTGGCTGCCCACCTGCTCACCCTGCTGCTCTTTGCTCTCCGCCGTTGGAAGAGGTGAGGCTGACTTTGGCTGTGCCAAGGTTACTGTTGGCATTTTAGTTAGGAGATGAGCTGGAATAAATCGGGGGGTTGTTAAAATTGCGCCAGTTTCGATTCCACAGCACCACAGGCATTGGCTCAGTCTGTAGCTGATCTCATGGACCTCGACGCAGGGTTTTCACATATTTAGCTGAACCATGAGGGTTATATGAATAATGAATTCAGAAGCCAGAGCAATCTCTCGGCCACGTCGCGAATATGCATGCCTGCAGACAATGCGGCAAACTAAACATAAATGCAAACAGCACACAATGATTGCAACATGTAACATATCTACAATCAGCCTATTTATACTCATGAAACCCTTAATCTTTATGTTAATCTTTAATCTTGTTCTGTCTTTCCAGGCCAGGAGAAAGCATCTTCGAACTCCTCAAAGAGCCAAGCAAGAGGAAAATCCCTGCACCGAAAAACACTGTAGATCATATCCTTCACCTGTCGAATGTTGTTCTTTAAAGTCACGTACACATTTGCTATAAATGTCTACATGACTGTGGTCAGAGTGTAAACGTTTTTTTTTTTTGTGTGTGTGTGTGTGTGTCAAACCTTAACAGACAATCACAGATTGTGCTGATTCTGTTCACCTCTAACTTTATTGGCATGTGCTTCAGCCGTTCCTTGCACTACCAGTTCTACGTCTGGTACTTCCACACGCTACCTTACCTGCTCTGGAGCGGTGGAGTTAAGAAGCTGGCTCACCTGCTCAGGTAACCGGGAGTCTAAATACTAAACCACAAGGTCCATTTTCATCACTCGATCACACATCAATGATATATTGATTTCTCCTTGCGTTCAGGGTTCTGATCCTGGGTCTGATCGAGCTTTCGTGGAACACCTACCCCTCTACTAACAGCAGCTCGGCCGCACTCCACGTCTGCCACCTCATCATCCTCCTCTGCCTGTGGTTAGCTCCGCCCCTGCCTTCAGTCCCAGCCGAAACACAAGAAGATAAACCCGCCAAGGACAAACGCCAGTGAGCCACAGCCTGATCGGACCGGACATCGTCTAATCAGCTGCTGAACAGCCTCCATGTTCCTCCTCTCTTTGATCCCCGTGACGCTGGTGCAGGGGGAGGTCCAGGGTTTGGACTGTTTTATGAGCGAATACAAGGAGCCATTTGATGCTTCTCATCTCAGCTCACTGCTAAAAACGAAGGAAGCTAATGCGTGGGGTGCAGTCCTACATGAGCACCTACATGATGAAATGGCTTGGCAGTTGAAGAGATGAAAAGAGAAAGGAAATATGGATTCTCAGGTTGCATTTTCAGATACACAAAGGGACAGACAGGTGGAGCACAGCGCTAGGAGGAAATTGTGAATGTCATGCTGTTTTGAATTTGTTACATAGGCTATATTTCTATATATGTTAAAACTGCACTCTGCTCATATTTCAACTGGCTTAATCATTCATAAATGATCTTGGACTTTGTATTAAGTTGGCAGTATATTTAAGAATATCATAAATGTGACACAGGATTTGAACTTGGCACCCAAAGCTTTAAATTAATTGCTTTAATGGCATTTCCACTTACTACACTAATCGGTTATTCTCTAGTACAAAGTAGTATATCTATAATTTTACACAAATGTGAAAAACTAAGCTGCAGACAATCGGGTCTGATGTGTTGTGTGATCTGTTCGTCCTCTGATGTGAGTGGTTCCCCGCGCTCATGAGCACATAGGTAGATTTAATGTGAACAATTTGCAGTAGACCGAGGCAGCACACATGCGCCATTTTATATTAAACAGAGATGCCACTTAACCTTGTGTCCCTTGTGTCTTGCATTAATGTTTTTGTTACACATCACAACAAATGACTAAATTTCACTGTTTGTTTTTTTTATTATTATTTTCCCAACAATAATTTTGTTAATTAAAGTAACGTCTCGTTAATTTATCAAATAATCTTCCTGATAATCAAAGTCATTTCCATTCAACATTGACTGGCTGTGGTTACACATATGGCAAAGTGATGCATTATACTGCATATAGACGTACTGCATATAGACGTACTACATATAGACTACAAAAAGCCTATTCAGATGGTCAAGGCATTCTTGTGATTGCATAAAGCGTATTTATAATAAAAGGCCTCTTGGTCTATATCATGTAAAGGGTAATCTTGTCACATAAATATAAAGTCTTACATCAGTAAAATATTTCATGTGCAGCTTAACTTACTAATATTAGAATGAACTTGGCACAGGGTTATGGTGTTAGTCGATCCTGCAGATAAAACGCAGAATGTACTTCTCCATGTAAAGAGTCACTATCACTGGTGACGAGTGAGTAAGATAATCAGTAAATCTGGCTCAGTTTCCTCAGAGATCCATTGTCTCACATATTATTGGGGTTATAACACAGCATGTTTAGCTTGATGTTCTCATCCCAGTGGCGTAGCAGCAGGAACAGCTGTCTGGCAGCCCCCTTCAGCCCTGCCAGGTCCACTCCCTCGGGCAGCTCCTGACAACGCAGCCAGAAGTCTGCTTTTGCTGCCACCAGCTCCCACTCCATGAAGTAGCCGGCACAGCGGTGCTCAAGCCAGGCTAGAGCCACAGCTGTGGCCCAGCTCGAGCCCTCCAGGTCCTCTTGAGCCAACTGGCTGCCCCCCTGGAGGTCAGCCGGCTCTCCTGAACAGCCTTCACATACATCTGTCTCTGAGCCGCGACCACTGTCTGCCTGGCCGTGGCTCTGGCTCGGAGAGGGGCCAACAGATAGCTCCAGGGAGCCTTCTTCAGAGCTGGGGAGGTCAGGGGGTGAGGTGACAGGCTCTCGGTCAGACAGGTGCCTTCGGCGAAGCCTTGCTTCTAGCATCAGGGGAGTGTCGTCTGGAGTGTGGTGGAAGGGAGGTGCTGTCGGTTTGGCGAGGGAGCAGGAAGAAGGGGAGAAGGTAACGTGGTGACTAGTGGGCGCACCGGGAGGCTTGGCAGATGTGGATAAGGATGGAGCACTGGGAGATGTGCAGCGGAAAGGCGGGCTGAGGCTACGGCGGTGGAGGCTGTAGGGTGAAGCCCTCTTCAGGCGATCCAGGGGGATCTGGACACAGTCTGAGTAGATCTCCGTCAGGAGAAAAGCTCCTGATGCCAGCTGCAGGCGCACCTGAGTAGACAGCATATAGACACAAATTAATACATTGGTTTGCACACTTGTGTGTTGTTACATATGTATATAGCTCACCAGGGGCACATAGTCTGAAGCTTCAGTTTCAGGTTGTTTCTCTGTCTCTGCAGACAGACAGTGCGACTTGAGAGGAACCTGCTTTCCTGATGAAATAGAGGACCTGAGTCTGCCCAGTGGAAATCTGAAATATAGAAGTGGCATTTCATTGGCATTTAAATATCTAATATATACATATGCATAATATACACCCCTGACAGAAAGGGACCTACTCTCTGAAGTGACTTCAGTACAAATACTGCTACAAATGAGGTGTGAGGAGGATGAGACTTTGAGAGCAGCTTACTAAATAAATTTAAATTGGAATGCCGCCTTCACAAGAGGTGATAAGATAATTTAGTTACCTGGCACCGAAGAAGCTCTCCATTGACTTGCTCTCGATGGATCGCTGTGAACGAGTGCACGAGGCGCCTGTTATTGCCGGGGCCGTAGCACTGCCCCCTAAACCTGAGACAGCAGCATAGAGTGAAGCATTAAACAACACTGTTTTATGGGCACTGAGTGTGTTTAAAGACTCAATTCACCCATCGTTTACATGAAATGTCAGTAGAATTTCAGTAGAACTACTCTCTTTGTAAGAAATAGTTCCTTTAAAATGTTTACAGTGATTTTTTGGGGTGTTTTTCAATGTTTCTGGAAAAAAATGGAGCTCTTGACATTTTGTCAGTGCTGTGTGCACTTACGTTGTGTTGGGGTATAGGGGTACAAAGACTGATATCTCAAAACCTGGGTAAATAAAACCAAAAGGCATGCCATGCAGATACTTTTGGTTTTATTACTTATTTTATTTTTCATGTAATTTGGGTGTATTGATCCTTCAGTGTCCACCTCAGGGGATCCTGACACGTATAGCCAAGCCGGGGGAAAGCAGCTCTCACCTCGGATCTTCTCGTCAGACACCTCTAACCTCGAGACTACACTGACACTACAATGTTTCCACTGATCGAGACGACAGCAATACTCACTAGAATCCCAGGATGTAAGGCTACATGGTGAAGCAGGTGTGTCATCTCTGTCTGAGAGATACAAAGATTGTTGATGACCTAAAGTCTTGACAACAGGAATGGGCGGCGATAACATTCAGTCTGTTCTACCTGTAGAGTTGAAGGTGTCCTCGACCTCTTCACTGTCTCGGCTGGTGCGCCGCCTGCCCAGACCGACAGAATAGGCCCTCTGCCTGCGACTACTTGACTGGGAACTCCTTCTGTTCCCCAAATGCATCCCTACACACAGCAAGAGAGCACAAACAGACAGACTAAAACTGACAACATCTAGATCAGACGCTAATTACAATTATTTACTTGACAGTAAGTCACACCTGTGTTTTGGATGTCGATGCTGTCTGGCAAGCCCTTGTTGGGGTTGCTATCGGTGGTAGTGAAGGCTGTGTACATGCAGACGATGTTACAGTGCTTACTGGTCTGGATAGCCTTCATGCGGTAGCGCTTAGCTGAACCTACAAAACAGTAACGGGCAGACAGTATGTTTACAGTATTACTTAAGAGGAGTGTGACTTCAATTAATCATCAGTCAGTCAGTGAGATGAACATTTCAGCCTCACCGTGTCCAATGTCGGTCTCCTTCTCTGCCATTTTCTCAAAGTCCCTAATAACCGAACGAGCAGTCAGCTGGTGAATGATCTCCTCCCATGGTTCTCCACCTCTTCCTTCTTCTCCTCCTCCACATCCCTCGACCCCTGGTGTCTCCTGGCCCTCAGGAGTCCAGAGGTGCCCCAGGTCTACAGTGACCTCCCAGGACACGGGTCTGCCGCACAGCATGCCATGGATGAGCGAGCGGCACTGACCCGGCGGTGGATCCTCGGGTGGAACAGCAGTAAAGAGATACTCTGGGTCTGTGAAGCTGTCCCAGTCCAGAGGAGAGGCTGGGAACAGGAGACCATCTGAGGGTCAGAGTGAGAAGAGGGAAATTTTTGAGGAATTTGTTGGAGGGAAAACAGGAAGAATAATCCTGCCGGCTGAAGGTTATCATAGGCAACTGGACTCGCTTAGTTTCTTGAAGATGTTTTGCCTCTTCAGTTCTAACTGGGTCAAGGTGTTGGTGACCCCACAGAGGTACAGTAAATACCTGGTACAAGTAAATACTTGTCTAAGACCTGGATGACCGAGAATTCTCACAGACAAAGACAAACCTGCTTTTCTTAGCACTATAGCTTACTGGAGTCAGTGAGGCTCCTGCGGGACAGTGTCCCTCTTGATGGGGGCTTCGTCTCCCCATCGCTTTCATCCAGTCTCCCTCCCAGAGTCTGGTCGAAGGAGACTCTCTCCAGAGCTCTCCTCAGACGATGCATCTCCAGCTCGCCCTGAGGAGACGAGAAACTCCGCGCTGCCATGGTTGAACGGGCCAGTGCTTTATGTCTCCTTCGACACTCCTCACCGCCATCCAGATGGCCACTCTGGTTATAAAAGAGAGGGACTATTTATGATGTTTTGTATATTCCAGGAGCAATGAACTTCTGGCTAAAGTACTACATTGGTTATGGAATATTTCAACAGTCCTCAATAATGACTGTCAACTACGAGCAACAAAGCTAGAGGTTGCCCCCCTCTCTCAAAACACAGCATGTCAAGTGGCTTTATTGTGCTCTGGTTTACTGTGTTGGTGGATAAATTGGTATCTTTCAAAAGCTACAATAGGTTTCTCTCACTATTATTGTTGCAATTTGTCATAAAGCAGTGGGTAGAGAAAGTAAAAAATTCTCTTTGGTTCACGGGACTGATAGATGAAAACGTTTTCTGCTGTCAAGCTATTTTGCAGTGGTGGTGGAGGTGTCTTTTTATGTCTTTTTCTTGCCTAAGTTTTGGCAGAAAAAACACACAAAACTGCTCTAGGGTGAATCTGTTACAATCCGTCTCACCTTTTCTGCCCCGTTATCAGAGGTCTCCACTGAGAGGTTTTGTTGCCATGCAGAGTCCGCCCACCGAGACAGGGATGATCTCTGTTCCGGAGGGGGCATCTTTTCAAGGCCTTGGGGTAGAGACCCTGTATCCAGCACTAAATCAGAGGAGTGAGGGTCAGGCAGAAAGACGCCGGCAGTAGTGTCAGAGTTGGACGAGGCGTTTATGTGCGAGTGGGACTGTGTTTGTAGACTCCGCTCGCTACTGAGGGAGCAGCGGGTGAGGACATACTGCTCCTGGATGTAAGAGCTCTCTTGGATCCTCCTCCTCACGTCACTGGACCAGTCTAGTTCCACACCTAGAGCGGGTAAATAGTAAGCGTGACGTGTCTAGCCTTGGATTTTGCATACTAGGTATTCACTACGAGATTCATTGATAAGCAACAGACCTGGGCTGGTGCCAGGGTCTGTGTCTCTGGCACAGGAGAACTCAGAGGAGATTTCTCTGGAAATCTCCTTCAGTGCCTCTTCCAAGTCATTGCCATCTGCACACGTCACCACAGGCATTAACTCAGAGGCAGGAGGTGAAAGCTCATCATTTGATTGGCCAAAAACGGAACCGGTGGACCCACGATGTACACCTTTATAACCACGTCTTTGAGGCTATAAAACAGGACAATTACATTAAGATATATTCATATATTATACATATTATATTAAGAAATGTTCTTTCCATGCAGACACACACAGGTGCGGATGTATACCTCTGTCTTTTTTGCTTTGAAATTCGTCATGTCGTACAGGGTGCAGTATCCAATTAGACGATTCCCGGGGTAGAGTGGAGGGATTTCATTGGGTGAAAGAAAAGCCTCCATGTTCTCTGGCAGGTACCAATCAATCCGTACATCAGTCAGCACAGGTTCAAAGGCCTTTTTCAGAGACTTGATTAACTGTGGCGAAGGATTGGACACGACGGCCATGAATTAAGACTTTACAATTCAATTTTTAGTACTGACAAGTCACCAGTGGTCAAAGAAGTATTCAGATGTTTGCAGACAACGTTAATGTAAAAATACTCAGTCATGCAATCAAAATCTTACTTAATTAATAGAAGTATACTCAGTGATTTGTACTGCAGAGGAATGGCCCCAGTGACTCATATATTATTTTATATCACGCCATCACTTAATTCTGATTCATCGATGTGAACTAAAAGTAGTCGAGCTCGTACCGGTGTAGCTGGTCACAGTACATTTTAGGAGCTGTTCTTAAATCTGTTAAGTCTTAAACTGTGAAGTATCTAAACATAGCTGTCTAATTATTTTAGTAAAGATCATATTATTTCCCTGTGAAATGTGGTAATAAATTGTGCCTGTTTTTGACGTGTTACAACTACCAAAATTAAATTGTACTTGTTCTGCAATTCATATTTCCTCCAATAGGTGTCAGTGTTGCAGTGCAGCTGACCTTAGGCTGGAGTCTCTCCTCATCATCCAAGAACTCTGTCGTCCCTCCTGTCAGTTTGGCAACGCCCTGCAGGAGTCTCCTGCAGGCTCGCGGACCAAGGCCCAGGCCAAAGCATCTGCAGAGGTGATGCAGTAGATACATAAATAAAAAAAAATTGATCACATGCCCTTTAGAAAACTAAATTATGATGCCATAATTATTATGGGTTTTTTTTTCAGCTATTATGAAGTGATTCACTTTGATTCACTGCCTGCACTTGGTTTTACCATCTGAACAAATCAAGTACCAGCCTCTTGCAACGACTCAGACTTACGTAAAGATCTATTCATGAAACCATAATGGCATACAGAGGCTTCCACGTGTCTCGAGAAAAGAGGACATTTGGAGTCATCAAACAGACAGAACTGTTATTTGGGCACTCAGAGGGATCACAAGCCATTTGGCTAATTGAGAGTTTGAAAAGAGCAAGGGGGACAGAATCATTGAAAAAGACTCGGATCTTGAGCGTCGAGTGTCTCTAAAAGCAAAATCTATTCTGCCTTAATAAGAAGACATAAAAACCAAAATACAAAGACGGCAAACATGCACATAGTGTGCGGAGGGACGGCCAAAATACAGTGGAGAAAGTCACTCCAACAGGAGAATACTAATGAGAGATAAATGGAGTTATTGTGCATTGCTGAAGGGCCTGGGGAAAACCAGAGGGGCGTGACTCTTACTGCAGAGAGCACTTAACGGGATTACTGGGCGGGGCTGAAGGATACCTCAGCCCTTTCTTTCACAGCGCCTTGGTCTCACTTCCTCTTCTTGCATGCCCTCTCTTCCTATCTGCTTCTCTCTTGCTCTCTTTCCTCCCCCACATCTCTGTATGCCATATTTATCACCTCCTTCTTCCTGCACTCACTGCACTCCATTCCTCTCCGCTTCCTTGTCACCCTCATTGATTTAATGCCCCATCACACACGGCCACAGAATAAATCTTTTTTAACTAGTTTTTTTTAAATTAATGTTCATTTTGTATGCGTTTGCCTTATATCAGATATCCACCTGCACAATGGGTTAAATATCTAATTGCCAGTTAAGTTTTTAGTACCTGCCGGCGCATGTGTTCCTGCGGACCAGCTCCAGCACTTTAGCCACGTTCGTGATGGATCCATCTGTGATGATGAAGACTTGGCGAGGATATGAGCGCTGCATGGGCTGCTGGTACACCCAGGACAGCGCCCCCAGCAGGTTGGTGCCTCGCATGTCCGCTCTCATCCTCTGGACGTACTCATACGCCTGCATCAGAGTGACCTGTGTGCGTACGCAGAGAGACAGGGCAGGAAAGATGCTATCAGATCCACAGTAAAATAAAAACAGCAACACCTGTCCGACTGCGTGACGTCGCCTGTGCAAACATACACCTATGTTGTCGAGATAAATTCACTGTTTGATATCAGATGCCCCAATTACCCTGTGAGGGTAGCAGAGAATTGAATCAGTACGTCTCTAATAAAGAGAGAGCAAACATACACACATTAGCACCTGCTTTAAAACCGCCTCAAATCACACCGTGGACAAACATGCCTGACAGGAGAGGAGATGGAAGGACATCTCCTGCCTTACTGAAAATGCATGAAAGGTCACCATATGGTCGGGAGTATGTGCAAAGACTGTTTGTCCTTGCAGCCCCTGGTCTGGATAAAACCTGATACTCTGCTGCTAAGGCAACCCAAGGGGCTGACCTATTGTCTGATTAGAGAGTTGACAAAACAGAACAGATAGTCCAACATGGTTGAAAAACAGCTGCTTTTAGGAAACATGATCCAAACCCTCTGTGTGTGTTGTCACTGAAAAGAATTCACATGTTATCAAGAATAAGATTTGTTTAAGAGAAAATCCTAAAAAACAGGGCTGGTTCAGATCATTATCTAAATCTAAGCAAGGTGATTGTGTGCTAACATCAGTGCCGAGCTTGCTGGAGGTGAACAGAGGCTTAATGGTGGTGCCGAAGCCCACGATGTTGAGCATGGTGCCAGAAGGGAGACTCTTCAGTGCCACCACCATGGCTTCCTGCGGAAACAAGACAGGATAAGCGGGATGAGGCCAGATGAAAGCACGTGCTCGCAACTAAAAACTAAAATCACCGGTATGTTTTTATCCCGCCTGCAGCTCACCTTTACACGGTGGATGTTGGTCCCGCTCATGCTGCCACTGCGATCCACGAGGAACAGCAGCTCTCTGGTGGCTTTGTGGAGCTCTAGAGGCTCGCACAGTAAGTCGGGGCAGAAGTTGAGCATCAGGACGGGGCTGCTCAGAATGTCCTTGTGGTATCGCTTCCTCACAAACTCCAGCTGCAAGTGGAGCATCGGCATGTCAGCGTGTGTGACACCAAAGGTAGATAAAGGGAGCAGCGTGAGTAACTACCTTCCTCTCAGGTTCCGAGTCTTTGCGAATGCAGCGAATGAAATCGCGCCGGGAACAGATCTGCTGTTCATACTGACTGAATGAGAGCCTTCCCCTCTCTAGTATGACCAGTGGGCTGTGAGGTTCTGTGGAGGAGGTTTGTTAACTCTCATACACAAATGTCATTGATGAAAAAAACGCAACAACAAAGAGAGGCAAACAAATTAAGTACAGGGTGGAATTGCTCACCACTGAGGTGCAGAATGATCTCTATGTGTCTGTCATATGGATGCTCCTGTGCCAAGGTGATGTAGGTAGCAGAGGCACTTTGGGCACTGGGGTCTGCATCTGCCCTCAGAGCGTGAGTGGGGCTCTCCAATCCTACAAATCAGTTAAAGAGAGAAAAATAAAAGTTTTTACAGGTTTTAGTGTGTATTTGATAAGTAAAAATTCATTTTTTAATTTACAATAAAATACCAGTCGTGCATATTCAAAGTAATTTGAATGTTCTTTTTCCATTTCTACAGCGCACACCAGTAGACCAGAAGATTAAGTCAATCTATCAGCACTCTTCTATAATCTCATTCATTTTATGTTGTAATGATGGTGCCCACTGTTCCGATATTTCACCATAACTGCGTCAAGAATCACAGAATCAACGATATTTGAGGAGTACCGGCCAGTAGGCAAGCCCCTCTGACCAGCAGCTGGAAGTTGAGCTCATAAGGTGCCAGGTTGGCAGCTGGACTGGTGAAGATGGCGTGGGCACACTGCTGCTCAGAGTCTAGAGCCCGATCTTGTTTCCCAGAGGTGGCACCGAAACAGCTGGTTGGTCTGAGGAGGGGGACAAAACACAACGGTCAGGCTTTATTGCATCTATTTAACTGAAATGTGCAATGCTGGCTAAAACAGTGTTGAGACATAAATACCCATTCTCTTCAGATTTCCCTCCGTTTTCACTCTTGCTTGAAGTCATCTGTCCAGTAACGATTGGGGTAAGTAACGTGGGGTAGACGATGCGGATTGCTCCATTTTCTAATGTGGGGAGTTCCAGCGTGGTGCTTATGACGACGGACACGATATCCATGGGACCAATGACGCCCGTGCCCACGATGAAGGTGGTTCTTTCAAGGTCTTCGTCCAGGATGAGATGTCCTAAAGAGGAAAAAGAGTAGTTACTCATATCATGAAACAATTCAAATTGACATAAGGAAGGGACTATATGAAAATTTTAGGGTGGGGAGGGGAGCTGAATCTCCTCTTTAATTTTATGAAAAAGTAGGGAAATATTTCCAAATAATATATTTAGGGAAAACATATCAAAATGGTGAAATAGCTGCTTCCTGTTTTTGAACACTTGAGAAATAAATAATATCTTTTCCTAAATTAATCCCACAAGAGATGAAATTAAAAAGAAAAAATGAAAAAGTTAAAGGTTAAAAAAAGTTAAATCATTCATGCCTTGTGATCAAAATAACCTAAAGCTGCAGGCTGCAAACCTAAAGCTGCACTTGAATCTGTGCAGCGTTGGCTGTATTAGAGATATTACTCCACGTACATGATGCCACCGTTTCCAATAAAATACTCCTCACTTCAAGTTGATATATGTTTGTACTAAGTGAACGCCATTTCACCATTAGGCAGGGAGCCAAATCTATTTGCCTCCCTTGTCTGTCCTTTCTATCCTCAGTGAGGCTAAAACAGGACAAAGAAGCAACTTACTGTAGCTATATTTGTATTCATGCAGAGAGCAGATCATTACAGCAGCAGACAGCAGTCTAGGACAGTCCAATGTAGTGGAAATGATTTGCGATTTTACTACATCATAGTACAAATTACAGTTTTTACAGGAAGTCTCAGCAGGTTGGATTTCCTGAGCTGAAAGCTAAGCGTATCTTCTGATGTGAGCATTTGAAATTAGGATATACAGACAACCGTACATTCATTCTTACTCAGATATTCTTCATGAGGTCTGGGTTTATAAACTAGAGTGTCTGCAGGACAGAGAAGCGATGACTGGTGGCTGCTGGCAGTGTCCATAAATGAATTAGATTGATTTCTGCTCATTAACTGTTAGGGAAATAAGTAGCCTCAAAAGCATGGGTAATATGAGTCCTCATGGACGCATATCTAGTTTCTTACATGTCAAAGTTTATGAAATCATATCAGATAATTATATAGGCACCACACCACACAGCATTCCTCCATCTTCCCTCCTCACCGTTGGTGCATTGTATGTCGAGGCTGGAGCTTCCACAGCAGCCCCACTCCCGTCCATTCCCACAGTGGCCCTCGAGACCAGATCCAGGGCAGCAATCCAAACAGCAATCCTTCAGCTTCCCTCGGCTCTGGATCTGGACGCCCACCAACCGACCCGCAATCACAGCCTCAAAACCAACCACAACCTCCTTTTCCCCGAGAGGGTACACAAACACGCCTGAGATGATGGAAATGTTTGACACACAGAAACAAAAACAATTTCAGCCTTTGGAAACAATCAGACTACATCACATGCAGCATGTTTCAGCATACAACAGATATTATGTAAGAGCATGATGAAGCTGATTTCATTGCAGCCCTTTGGACACATTTATTTACTGTGATGTAACACGCTGACACAGCAGCTTTCAAAGGAACATTTCAAATGCTGTTTCACTTCATTTGGTTGTTATTCACCATATTAACCAACACCAACTTTTAACAAGTTATTATTAGTTTTACAACTTTGTCCAAAATTAGACTTTTATTGGATTGTTACAATTGTACCCTTGTTGTTGTATTTTAACATGCCATAGCTCTGACTGTACTGAAAAAAACTGCAGCTCTTTGGTGTCTTAGAAAGTCTCTCACCAGTTCCATATATTATGTTTATTGACATAATTCTATGCTTGAGAGTTTCTAGTCCAGCTTTAGATTCTCCATTGTTACAGCATGAGACTGTCGGCAAAAAATAAGCTAAGCTAAACTAAAGTTAATCGATATGTCCGCTTTAAACGTAGGTATATGTGTATCTGTGGTCTTCCTCATGAGTCAATCATTTGTTCTCAGTGCATTTCTATGCCGACAGCACGCAGTTGTAAGTCCCAGTAAAACCACTGATGTTTAGTCCACTCTAAATCCATGACGTGATGTCTTATAAAATTTTATGATGATACATCTAAGCTTAATATATTTCTACCTTTCACAAGCTCTTTTGCTAACAAACGAGGCGACATATCAGATGATGGTTGTAAACACTGTTTGCTGGCTGTTATATATTATTGGATTGTTATTTTTCTAAGAGTGAATCATCACACTACTCACCTTCTACAGACTCTAAGTCAGCATTAGCATAGGTAAGGTGTGCAGTGATGCCCAGGGAGCAGCCATTGGCACAGGACTTGATGCTGGAGGCCTTGAGTAGCAATGGTTCCCATGTGGAGCAGTTCCTCAGTCCCACCATCTTTCCAGGTCAGCACCAAGCCTCTTATCTGCTGGTTGTATGAGAACACAGGCACAGAGACCAGTGAAGCACACAGGAAGAGGAATATGTGAGTGTGCATTTAAATTCTCTCATTTTCCGTTCACGGCGTAATCACAATAATCTTTGTAAATTAAACCAGATTTTTCTGGTATCGTTCAAAAGCACCAGAAATGTCTATTATATGTATAATGTATATGTACAAATGCCTGCCGCATATTTATTTGTACGTATCAGCTCTTGGACATGTAAGCAAGCTATCTCCCTCTCTGCTTGCTCTTAGCAACCAACTGTGGTAGTTTGAGTGTAAGAGGCTTGGTCAATCATTAACACCGCAGGTCAACACTTACTACAATATGCATCATGCTTAACATATACAATCGCTGGTCAACCTCTATGCAAATCCATGTAGACTTATGACAAGTGTCTTAGACTACGCCAAACTGAAACTTAGTAACAAACCACCAACTATTCCCTTCAAGTTTCTGTTTATGAAACTCAAGCAACAATTCTTCATGACTACTTAATAACTTTAAGTGCAGCAGGTGCAGAGACCAGTGTGCAGATCACAGCTTAGAGAGTGGCAGACTGCACAAAACCGTGTGTGTGTGCATGTGCGGGTGTACACACATGCGGGCATTTGTGTGTGTGTGCATGTGTGTGTGTGTTTGCTGTGGTCCAGGTAATGGTCTTTTCACATCTACCTTTCTAACAAGATCAACAGCCTCCATCTGGCTACCGTGCTCTCAGCTCATAACAGGCAAATAAATGCCTGGTTTGTTAAAGTAGGACAAACTGAGGCTGTCGGAATACAAACAAAAGGAAAAGTACGGGACGGCACCTCTATGTATACTGCGAAGGCTCGGATCTGTGGCAAAGCCGACGAATAAGCCTGGCAGAGTAACTGTTCAGTGCTATCACTGAGAGATAAGGACTTCTTTGCACATTATGATGTTGAATGTGCGTGTGCGTGTGCGTGCGTGTGTGTGTGTGGTTTTAATTACACTATATCAACATATGGTGCAAGATGAATGATGTAAACACTACACATGCACATACTAGCCTTGTAAAGTTCTGTCTAAAACTCAAATGCAGATGTTTACAGGTAGACATGTTGGCACACAAGTTGCTATGACAGCTGTTATTTAAAAAAAATAAATCCATATCTTACAGAGAGAAACTGTATTTCCTCTGTGAGGTTTAATTATGCTGTCTGGGTGTTTGCAGTAGCATAGCTGGCAAAGAGTTAGCTCTGACCAACACTGCAGTCCTCTTATGTCAGTTGCAATCTTCAGTTAACAAGTAACACAATCATGCAGGAACACTTACTGTACTGTTCTGTGCACTGTCAGGTAATTTGCCTCTGTGTCCACTCTCTGCATCACTCCACCATCACATCTGCTCGCGGGTTTCCCAGTGAGGAGTTTTCCTGGTAACAGATACTGCTCTCCCCTCTCTCTCCCTCTCTCTCCCTCTCTCTCTCTCTCTCTCTCTCTCTCTCTCTCTCACTCTCTCTGTCTGTCTCCCTCTCCCTGGCTTTCTCTCTCTCCCCACAAATCCACCGGTCCTATAAGGAAAGAATCATTTCACAGAGTAGAGCCATTTATTCAGAGACATGATATTAGAAATATATTCCAAAACTCTATCTGAGATGAATATCGTCTATATATATTAACATGTTAGTGCTCGTATAGCATATAAGACATCAAGCCAAAATCTTGAGTAAGTACATAACATTTATTTCCAGTAGCGGGAAATCACGTCCCTTTCCGAAGACCTGGAAATGTCACTGCCGTGATCAATCACCAACATGCAGCTCTGCACTAACCCACATTTCCTGTAAAGTGAAATGTCATCTGCTTACCTGCTCTGACCTGAACCACAGAGCTAATCACAAACTATGATCGTGAACCTGCTTGTGTTCAGACACAAGCTAACACACAACGGTAAGTGAGGCAGAGCCTGCTTCTTATCCAGACAATTGGCTGTGATGGTAGCAGCACCATAATTCATGGCTAATGGCTCGGGCCAGAGAGAGGAGGGAGGGTGATGTGTTCTGCCTCTTCCAACAGGTCAGTCAGAGCAGCAGGCGTGGGTAGGTGAGACCAAAGAAGCAGCAGCTTTTTGTCTCCTATTCTTCATTTTAATGGGTCCGATGTGCCAGACATGGAAAAAGAAACCAAAACAGTAAAGCTGCATTTGAGAAAAAGGAAATAATGAGAACACATGGAGTGCCAAACAAGTAAGAATGAGACATATGAGTGTGTTGATTTCATCTGTTTCTTCATAGTATCAAGATATAATGATTTACTATTTTAAACAAAGCTGTTGGTTAAATCCAAAACCAAAGCAGAAATTGTTTCCTTACTTTATTTTCTTATGTCATATGCCATTTATTCTCTATATTACAGACCAGTGTTTAGTGTTATGGAATTTTCTATTCTTGTAGTGTTCTGAGTGACACATATATACTTTTAAATGGAATATAATAAAAGCACAAACATACAGACATTATACAAGGTTACATGAAGTTGCATGTGGGCCTCGAGGTCCTCAGTATTAGTTGTTTGCCTTTGGCTGACAGTAGCAGGTGCCATCCTATCTCAACACTGTGGTGGCCAGGGTCGAAGGACTCTGGCGCTGTCTGCTTAGACATAATAGACAGCTTGCCATTTCACATTCTGTGTCTCCAGACTTAATCATGTTGACGAAGACACCGTCCTTGGTAAAAGCATTCTCTTTTCCCTAATTTGGGGCGTATAGTGTTTGTGATGTTATCTCAGGGTTTAAAGTCTATCCACCAGCATGAGTTGGGCAGAATGTGAGACCGACTCAGGCACTTCTGGTGTACTTTGAGAGTGTCTCTAATTCTCCTTGATCAAGTGCTAATAAATAATACAGCATAAGACATCAGAGGCTCCTGAACACTTTCTTTCTTCCTGACCTCACCGCTGACCTTTGGCTTCAGCAATTTCTCCACAACATTTAGAATAGAACAAAACAAAATAACAACAAAAAAAAGTTTATTAATCATCATAACTTAAATTTTCTGACTTAAAGACTAGTGCAGTATTGTGACTACTGAGAGGAGACATGATTTTCGCTGTGTTAGTGTTTTCTTATAAACAATAAATGATTCATCAGTTCAGCTCCATGTCTGTTGGCACAGACAAAGCGGTAACAGAACTATTTCAGTGCAACAGATAATTAGTTTAATGAGTAACATAAAAGTCATATTGCTACCCCTATAGCACATAAAAAGGGTCTGTAAGAACAGAGGACACATGATTGTTTGTTTTATTGATTTTTTTTTCATTCATTATTTGGTAGTGCTTGCAGCCGTGTGTGTGCGCAGAGAGGGGGGCAGCTGAGGTCAGAGTAGTGTAATAAAAGTAATATCTTGATATTTTTGATACCCTTTTGATATTTCAGGTGGGAAGCAGTCAGTCAACTGTTTGTTTTGACGTTCAAGCCGTGCTCCAGCCTTTTATACAGTATCATACAAGCCATATTCTTCATACACATCCAACTTCCAACAAATCAAATTACCATACTTTGATTTTTTTTTAAATATGATTATAACTGTGAGTGTATCAATAAAATCCTCATTCTTTTTTCTGTGAGTGTGTATGACAAAGAGAGAGAGAGAGACAGAGAGAGAGGTATCAGTATTGCCAATCCGTGTCCCATACTGCCTCCATGTGGCCTTTTTCATTTTCTAGGTAAAGGTAAATTAAGGTGAACGATGACAATTGTGTACAGAAAGACCCTTTTCCCTGCAGTCATTTTGACATTAAACAGTAGGTAAACACAGGTGTTACCAATGATAGTAACTGAGGTCACGTTCCATTCAGTTCAAACAGAGTCAGGCTGCTGCTGTTGTGCAGGCTCTGCGGCAATAAATGGAATGGAACCTTAATTACTATCATTGGAAACACCTGGGTTGACCCAAATATTTCACGTCAAAGTGGCTGCTGTGAAAAAGGTCTGTTTATAAAGAAGTCCTCAAAAGGTTTATACAGCGTTTTTATAGCGTAATTATAACATTCTTCACCATCTAAATAATGTGGCTAATTTATAAATAGTCTGGTTAAAAGAGCACCTGACAGATTTATGTGTGTACTCCTGTCATCAGGCCACCTGATATTTTAGTTTTATAGCTAACTGCCTGTTGAAAAGTCATATTTTGTTTTTAAAAGACACGTGAGTAATTAACAATTATTACAAATGGAATATTTTACATAAATTATTTGATGTTGCTGAAGTTTTTTTGTAACAATGTGCTTGCAGCTAACACTAACACAGTGATTTACCAATGTTAGCTGCGTGGACAGGTGAGATTATCCGAGTTAAAGTTAGCTGACTTGTATCTGGATTAGTTGAGCTAGTTAAAGTTATGCATTTGTATGTTATTGTTATTTAGTTTTCTTCTAAAGCTCATTTCCCCCTGTAGCTCTGGTTATACAGTACATGCTGTATAACTTTCATTAGCATTTCTGTTGGCGGTTATCTCACCACATCTAGCCTTAGCTAATACAACCACTGACAATATAGAGGATGGAGTCAGTGGCGTACGCATGACGTCACCCACAGGTAGCAACATTCATAATTACCTGGGGGGGGGGCATGTTTAAAGATACCTAGCTAGCTACTTAGCATTAATATCTTCAACCAAAAATATTTACAATGGAGTTATCCAGCCAACTATATGCAGTACAACAAGCTAATAGAGGCTTCAGTGATGTATGTTGAGAGCTTTAGCTTATCATGCTGCTTGGCAAAGGCTGTCAAACCCCATCACAGCTTTTAATGCATTCAGTGGCTAATAATGTAAGCTCAGGTCATGCACAACATTTCTGACTGCACTGTTTCAACATTGTGACACTAGATGTCAGCCTTTTCAAGTCAGCTGTAGCATGTCAGTAGTGGACTGAAATCACAAGTATAATGTATCCATTATTTTTCTGCTTATTTAGCAGTCTGGTGGTCTGTTATTTGCAGCTTTCAAAGTTTTTTTTTTTTTTGACAACACATAATTAGTTTTCTGAGCTGTCTAATTAACATGAATGATATTGTTAGTACATAAGCTTAGTTCACAGTTACTTAATAAGATGGTTTACTCCATTCTCAGGTGCAGCTCAGTGTTTGGAAGCTGAGGGGCTTGTTAAGTGGGTTGGTTTGTGTTCATGGATGCTGGATGAGAAATCAACACACAACACCTGAACATACTGTCGTAGGATCATACAATGGTGGCTTCTTAATTGTTTGCACAAAATATTTAAGAAACATTATTATTTTTAATTTATTATTATTATTATTACTATTATTATTATTATGCTGTACTTGAAGCATCTTGTTGATTAACAGGAGACATTTTTAGTTGGCGATGCACCAGTGTTTTACAGTTAATTTGTTCCCATGGAAAGGATTCAACATTATATATAACTGTGAACTGCAGCCCTGCTACAAAGTACCTTTGTTTGTGACAAATGAATGATTAGCTCGCTCTTTTTTCTGTTCATTTTGGCTCTAGGTGCAGAGTGCAACACTGTGTCTTAACCACCAGAGTCTGAAGGTAAGGTACATCCACTCGAACATGTGCACACAGCGTGAAAGAGCAAAAGGATAGAATGGGATGTGGCCAAATTGGGGGATAAATGGCACATTTTTATTCCCCAAACTTAGCTCAGAGGCCAAACATACAACATTCCTGTATCACTAACCTTCAAAGCATCATTCTGGCTAGAGACAGAGGACCCTTCTTTTTTGGTGATACATAAAGATTCACAAACATAACTTGTAAATTGTTGCAAATTTGAGATCAATTATAAAATAGAACTTTTATTTCTTTACGCTACTCGTGACTGAATTTTGCAAATTGCTTTTATTTAACAAGAACAGAGCATTGTGTGACAAGACAAAGGGCCTGTGTAGATGAATTATTATCGTTATCATAATTATTACAAACTTAGTCGACCAAATCATCATTACCACTCCATTAAGGTAAAGTGGATATTTCATTACTGAACTGTTGGTGGTTAATGTGCATTTAATGGCAGTTAATGTGATTGTTGAGGTCATAATAGATCTAATTAACAACATGTTTAACAATGACCCAATACAGGCCTGTGCAGACGAGCTGCTTGTGTTTGACTATTGTCAGGGGGTTCAAGTGTCTGTCTGTGTTGAAATGTTGGGAACCTCTTCTCTCTTGCGTACCCCACTGACCTAGATTTCAATTGTTTTCTGCCTGAAACAATGGGAGAAATGGTTTCATAACCGAACACAATACCTGGGTGTTATTCAACACGATTGTTGCTACGGTTCTCATTGCGGTGTGATTTTGTGCTGAGCATCGGGTGTTTTCTTTATGTAACCTGCTCAGACAGCCGTCACAGCCAGTGACGAGCCCATACACTGCACAATAAATCTCTTCGAGACGGTCCAACAGATGATTGTGTGTTCACATGAATTTCTGCAGCACAGTTCGTCCAATCACTGCTGTTTCAAACACAAGCACGCTTCTTATATGAATTTATTAATCTCTCTCACATCAAATCTTATTCTCCATACCTAAGTGATTTAATGTCACCTGATTCTGAAAAATAAAAAGATGCGTGGTTATGAGCTTATTTATCACTGCTTCCTCCTATTTACTAGGATGGTTTCTAACTTAATCTGAAATTGAGCATCGTTAAACAACATAATTGTAATTTTCTTATGAACCCTAAAAAAATGTTACACTGTCACACCTGTGTGTGTTACAGGTAGAACTGGGGGAAACCTCGTATATACTGTCCACCTGTCAAAGAATTCAAAGTGCTTTACATAAGGCATTAGGACAGCCTAAAACAGAAGCAAAAAGACAAAAATATCACGAGAAAACAAACAAATACACAATAAAAAGGAAAATAAAATCAATAAAATGACAGAGAAAGACCAGAAATACTGGTGGTTGCAATAAGCAGTAGTAGTAGTAGCAGCAGTAATGAGAGGCCTCGAGTCCATTCAAGGGAATAAAAACACTGCGTGGAATTAATAGTTGCAAAAGTTGCACATTTAAGATTGTCAGAAAGTTGATTTTCATCTATGATGTGCACAGTAGCTACAAGCAAATGTGCCCTAATTACTTGAGGATCTAAGAGACCGGCTGGGTTTATATTCGTGAAGCAGACCATCCTAAGGTCGTTAAGAGATTTAAACAACTTTTACAGATACGTGATGTCCCTTAATTAATTCTACAAAAAATTATATAAAATACTGATCGGTCTAGGCCATTTCCAACTATTCACTAATGCATCACAAGTTTGCATTGTTTACAATAGTTTCACAATTATATGGCTTAAGATGTCACCAAAAGTGCTCAAATAAAAGGTGTGCACAACCTTTTGGCTAGCAGTGTTAGTGATGTGAAGTGTAGCCACTGTTGGAAAAGAGTAGATAAGGTAGAACATCACAGCTTTTTTTTTTTTTTTTTGAGATGGAAACAGGCAGGCGGAGGAGAAAAGAGAGGCAGAGTGCTCCATGCTTAGTGGATAGATGAAGCCAGAGTGAGCAGAAGGCAAATTAATCAAAGGACATCAAAGGAAAATGGATTGAGGGAGGGAAGGAATGAAAGAGCGCCGCCCGTTTGTCCCAAGCCGTTCCCGCTCCGCTCCGCCTGAGCTTGCTCTCAGATCTCAGGGCCATTGTGCCGCACGGGTGCATGGAGGGGGCTGGGGCACAATGCACACACAACAAAACATACACACACACTAACAAATATCTGAAAGGAAGAGTTAAAGAGAAATATCATTTTTCCATCCTGTCTAACTCTTCATCCTCTTTATTCCGTCTCTAAAGCCCGTTATTGTTTCTCATCTCTGCACATGTGCAGTTGCGTGCAGTTTTTTTTTGGGGGGGGGGTTTGAGTTGGCTGCACAAACTTTGACTGAAACATAAACAAACAACACAAAAACACTCTCCAACCCATACTGTATGTTGTTGTCGGTGTGAACTCTGCCGTCAGTGCTGGCTTGTGGCAGCATGGATCGGCTCTCTTTGATATTGCCCTGCTGGATTTAGCCGCCACTCTTTTTTATTGTTTGGCCAGTTAGTTGGCTCAAAGTTGACTCCAATTTGTGCTTCTCCTTTGGGTTACTGGTCGGGACAGACTTCTTTCTGTGTCCACATAGACTGGGACCATCCCTGTGTCTGTTGCCTGCGAATGTACAGAACATCTTGTTTACGTCACTTTAGACCTGGATCAATATTTTTACTATCCAATGTGGTTGTATACTGTAAAGTTATTATGCACAGTAGAATCACATCTGACTTTTGTGTCGTGCAAGAGAAGATGTGTCCTTCAATATGTGCATATATGAGTTACGGTGAGTAACCAAATGTGCAGGTCTGATTTTGACATTATATATTGTCAGGTTTTGCATACAGAGCTGTATGATCACTTTATGTCAAATACTCATCTTTTCTGATGATCTCTTTTCTCCAGCACACACAGAAGCCACTGTTTTGGTTCAATAAACAGTGATTGAAAAAAAAAGCTGACGTTCTTTGCAGCAGAATGACACTTTGGATAAACATTCATGATTTAGTGCGATAAAGGTATTAAAACGCAAAGTCCTCCTAAACCTCAAATTGTCCTCGTACATAAAATCTACTTGGTGAACTTAATGAGATCCTAGCTTTTAGTTACACTGAGCTTTAGTAAAACAGGGAGTGGTTGTAATGCTTCACTTTTACTGTAATGTTTTTCACATGGGTAGATCTCACATGATGTATGATGTAAGGTGAAATACTACTCTAACTATATACATTAATCATTTTTATATGTAAGGATTTAGACATCTATCAGCACTTTTTTCTATAAAAACAATATAAATGTGTATTAGTTAATCAGGAAGATAAACAATTTGTCTCAGGTAATATGTGAGTTTGACTTTTGTTTCAGCAGGTGCAGTGACACTAGAGGACAAGATGTTAAAACAAAAAAAGAAATGTTCTGATTTGTTTGACGAACGATTTCTGACGTACTTTTAAAAATACACCATGTTCATTTCTTACCGTATCTTTATGTAACAAAAGCAGAGTTCAGCAGAGAAAGACAAAAGTGATGTGAACTGACAATATTTTAATGGGGGGGATAAAAGACTGTAAGTGATCAATGGAGGCGGCGGCCAAGTGATGCCCAGGGGACGGCTTTGATGTGGGCATCCTCAGAGGGACGCCGGGGACAATACCCTCTTTGAGGGGCATGCAGAATGGCAGACACTCACACTCTCTCTCACACACTCTGTCACTCAACCGCCCTCCATCTCCCAGTCGCTCCACTCACGCTGCGACTCGATTCAGACGCTCGTTGACGTCCCTCTCTCTCGTTCCACATTCCTCTGCACCAGTGTCACATCAGCCCATATCCTTATCTGCATAACTTTCTCCCTCTTCCTCTCACATTAATTAATTCAAACAACACCCCCTTCCCTGCCGCCCAGCCAATCACTCCGCTGTCCCGTTATCCCCCCTCCCTATCTGTAGCTCTCTCTCTCCCTCTGTCTCCTTTCATAGAACCAAACCTCTTTGTAATGTCCAGCCTTGGCAAGTTGCGCCCGATTTGCTGTCACAGTCTTAATGAATTCATCTGTTTGTGTATTGGCCATGGGAGCATTTCTCCCTCCTCCCTCCCTCTCACTCTCTCTTTCCTACCCCCCACCCTCCCCTCTTGCTGGTGTTCCCCTGGGGGCTCTATATATACCAGGGACCACTCCAGGCACCTATTGTTCCTCTAAGTAAACTTACAGACAGATGCCCTGCACCACAGTGTGGGAGAGAGCCCAAAGAGTCAGGAGGAAGGAGACAGTTAGCGACTGCAGAGAGCAACCAGACAATAAAGACCTGGAAACACTGCAGGCCAGCCTCGTCTCCAGCACCTTCGCATCCCCTTCACTCATTTTGTGTGTCTGCCGCCCGTCCGCTTGTTGTCACTCGGAGTGGAGGTCTGATGTTCTGACACCATGCTGCTGCTGATATCACTGCTGCTTATGGGACTCGACCGCTCGCTGGGAGCCCCGGCAGGTCGAGAGGTCTACAGGATGCCCCAGAGTACGCTTAAAGGTAATTTTTCTAAATTGACAATTTTTGTGCGTATGTGTGTTTAAATTATGGGTATATATGTTAAGAGTAGTGAGAACAGTACCTGTCAGTGATTATATACAGCACTTCAAAGTTTATTATATTTTTTATATATCTTATATATATTTGACAACCCTGAATACAAACACGGGTGATTCTGCAATGCCTCAAAAACTTTAATGTCTCTCAAGGAGCTTAGAGGACAAAACATGGTGACACACTATTATCTTAAATTTGAGAGTGTTACCGACACTGACACATGTACAAATATTGGAATTTTTGTTTTTCCTGTTGGATGATTACTGATCTCCTCCCAAACACGCAGAATATGCTTTGGTGTTTTAGCAGCAGGTGTCTAACCTCAAAAGAAGTAATACAACACATTTTTTTCACACTCTGCAGTTCAGCACTCGTCTTCTAAGCAGAACAAGAATAGAAATGTTATCACTTGTGTTTTTTTTTTCTTCTTTCGCCTACATTGCACTTTCTCTGGCAGGCTTGTCACAGAGCTACTGCAGAGAAACCTTGAAATCCTGCAGTGGAGCACAGTGATGAGGGACCTATGGCCCTCTCTAGTTGAAGTGCTGAGTACAGCAGACCCTTCATACAAACGGCTGGTGATGGTAGTGTGTGTTTGGAGTGTTTAGAACAAGAGACTTGGGGTCCCTAGGGCTGCCAGCCCGTGCCCCTACGGCCTATCCCTGCCCGTCAGCCTCTGCCAGCTCAGCCCTGGCCTTCTAATTAAGTCTTCAATCAGCATTGTTGTTGTTAGTGGCCTATCCTGTGATGTGCTGCGGCACAGAGGGGGGTTGGCGGGTTGGCGGCCTGATTGATATGTGTCTGCAGAAGCCTCACAAGCGCGCTGAGCGTGAGCTAGCTTCCCCAACACGCTGCCAATGAGCTCAAAGAGCAGCATGAGAAAAAGGGGGTTACTCACACACATACCAGAAAGCTGCACCAATTCATGCTAATGCACACATACACACAGTGTTCCCACAGCAGCGACCTCGAGATCCTTTCTGTTAGTATGTTGATACATTTTTCCTGTATAAATTCATCTCATAAACACTAATACAATATATTTGTGTCGTCTTTTGTGTCTTCTCCTTCCCTAACTTGTCTCACATCTTCGTGCATTTTTAAGTATTTAAAGTTTTCCATTCTTTCTTTTCTCTTTCCTCCTGTCGTCTCTCACAGCTCTGTCCGATCGTGGCACTGTGGTTCTAGAGGCCGCCATGACCAGTGCCCTGTCCGCTCTCGAGCGCGCATCATCTGAGAGAAGCAGGGCTGAAGCAGGCTGCCGGGGCTGCGTTCCCTGTTTGTTTCAGGACTGTGGACAGCTGTCGGGCTCCTGCTGTAAGTAAAATACGACTCTTCTTGCCCTTTTTAAACATCTTGTGTCCGCCAATGAATGCTTTCTTAGTCTGTCTATAACTTTCATATCTCCTCTTCTGACAGCGTCTCCTGCCAGTGCTCTATCAGAGCCTAGCTGTGATGTAGTCAGTAAGGCCCAGAAGCTTCAAGATGAAGCTGAGCGGAGTTGGGCTCTGAGCCAGGCCTGTGCGTACTATCAGCATCGCTGCCCACCTGGTGAACTAGACAAGGAGAGCTGCATCAGGATCATGGGTGAGAGTTGCAGTGCCCGTGTCCTCCAGTGCAGCCTCCTTAGCACAATGCAGAACCTGGAACCTGCAACACAGACGCATGCACAGGGTGAGGGGATAATACGTATTCATGCATTCATACAGATTATCCTACTTTCTCTGTCAGTGAGGTCAGCAAAGAGACCCCAGTACTCTACAAAAAGATGATTTTGCTACTTTTTTGACCATGAGTGTCTCTGTCCCAGCAGCAGTGTGCGGTCAGAGGTCATCCACGGTGCAAAACATCACACAGCCTCGCTCCCGGATTGTGGGTGGCTCTCCCGCTCCTCCGGGCAGCTGGCCCTGGCTGGTCAACCTGCAGCTAGATGGTGGTCTGATGTGTGGAGGAGTTCTGGTGGACAGCTCCTGGGTGGTCACTGCTGCTCATTGTTTTGCTGGGTGAGTGTGTGTCTTTCTGTGTGAGCATCACTGAGCAACTAAAATAAGACCTTTGATTTGTCTAAAGCATTTGAGAATATTATACTCCTCTCACTCCCGGTTTGTCTTTTCTGACCTCCGCAGCAGCCGTAGTGAGAGCTACTGGACCGCCGTGGTGGGGGAGTTCGACATCACCAAGACTGACCCTGATGAGCAAGTTCTTAAAGTGAACCGCATCATTCCTCATCCCAAGGTAACAATCCATATATATGTATATATATGTAGTACAATAAGGATGATATAGTACCAGTACCTCCTCGGTCAACAACCAGAGTCTGTCTTCTGTCTTCAAGCCATTCAATCCATCAAACTTTCTCCACATCCTGCAGTTCAACCCAAAGACGTTTAACAACGACATAGCCCTGGTGGAGCTGACATCCCCAGTGGTCCTGTCCAACCGTGTCACCCCAGTGTGTCTCCCCTCCAGCATGGAGCCCCCTACTGGCAGTCCATGTCTGGTGGCAGGTTGGGGCTCCCTCTATGAGGGTAAGTGGGAGATGACTGACGTGTATTTTTTCCTGCTAGCAGGATTGAATCTTTTCTGCTTCCTTTTTGACAGAATATGTAATATCATATAACGTGGTGCATATTTCTGTGTGTTCTCTACAGATGGCCCATCTGCTGACGTGGTAATGGAGGCCAAGGTGCCTTTACTGCCTCAGAGTACCTGTAAGAGTGCACTTGGCAAAGAACTGGTCACCAACACTATGTTGTGTGCTGGCTATCTCTCTGGAGGCATTGACTCCTGTCAGGTGGGCAGAACAACTTAATTTTCTTTTGTCTTGTTTGTAAATTATGTTCAGTTACTGAATTGAAATACCTTCAATCCACTGTATGTTTTCGGATCTTCTCCTATAAACAGTCCACAGATTAGTTTTTTTTTTTTTTAATGTTTGGTGGATTTTCTGTCATCTATAGGGAGATTCTGGAGGCCCCCTGATCTACCAGGACCGAATTTCGGGTCGCTTCCAGCTTCACGGCATTACTTCCTGGGGAGATGGCTGTGGGGAGAAGGGCAAGCCAGGAGTCTACACGCGAGTGTCTGCTTTCTCTGACTGGATTCAGGCTGAGATTCAAAGTGAGTTTCAAACAATCAATCAATAAAACACCATGGGAACTCAAATATTTGGATGCACAACATGTGTCTAAGTGTTAAAATACTATCTACAATGCAACAATGTACGGTGCTTGTCTTTTAGAGACATTTGGAAGCAGGGAGCCGACATGTCCAGAGCTTCTGAAGACAACAGAAATGACAGAGGAGGAACAGAAATCTGAGTTCAGCTCTCTCTGTCGGTTCTACACCTTAACCTGCCCCCCTGATCAGTCTGCCAGTGCTTGCAGCCAAATGGCCGAGAACAAGTGCCTCACCCGCTTCAAAAAATGCCGTGAGTATACTTCTTCAAAAGCTCAGCTTGATGGTCGGAGAACAAAAACTGAATTATGTTGCTTTGAGGTTATTCACTAGAGGGTTCTAATCTGTTTCTCGCTCTCTGCCATCTAGAGTTGCGTTCCTTCCTGCAGACCCTGTTGGACTTGCTACAGAGGGCAGAGGACTACATCAGGGACAAAGTGGACTTGACCTTCTTCACCCAGACTTTGCCACAGCTGGTAGAGCACATCTACAGCACTGCTTTTACCCACACAAGAGAGAGGAGGGACCTGAGCCACGGTCTCACACAGATTGAAGGTACATGACTGACAGTCGACATTATTCCATCTTCTGTCCAAGCTTAATAACAAGCTCAATGACCATTCAAACACTCATTCACTTCCTGCAGTGTTTTGCAGTACCAAAGGTGCATTGTTATATTAAGACAACGTATTGTCGGTCACTATTGTAACAGGGGTTGTATGACTTGCAGAACAGCTAGGTGGAGCTGTGGTGCCAACAGAGGAGGGTCCTTCTCCAGCTCGTCCAGCCTTATTCAGAGAAGTTGGACCCTCTGTGGATGACTGGGAGAAATATCTGAGAAACATGGCGGAGGACCTGGACAAACAACACACTGACACATCCTTAGACATCTCCTCTGCACCAACACGACAGGAGAACCACCTTTTCTTACAGGTAGAACGTTATATTACATATTATTTTGATGTATTCCCAGCACAATCTGATGTTTGAACATTCAGGAATACTTTGAGTGCACAGCTATCTTAAGATGACCCCCCCACAAAGGAGTTACAGGTGTTACAGCAGCACATAACAAGTACAGATAAATCTAGAGCAGTAGTGGTGAGGTTTGTTGATTAGGTTTTTATGTAATCGCAGAAATGACACACTAGATTTGTTCTTTTTTGAAAGGCAATTATAAAATGTCACTAAAGCAGATGCAGACATGACATTAGGCATAATGTTTCGATGTGAAATTCTCTGAGGCTAAGCAACTTTTACATGTCATCTCCAGGATTCGTCAGTGCATGAGCTGGAGGGAGAATTTCGATCTGTAATCTCGGCTCTGCACTCCAAATTGGACTCCCGAGCTGCTCCTCCTATTCTGCACTTGGACACGTTCTATCTCCAGGAGGAGTCTCCCAGCAGTCTCCATTTTCCTTCTTCTTCTTCTACTGCAGCACCAGACCACAGCGAACCCTCCTCCTATTCCTCCCAGAAATCCCAGCAGCCGTGGTCTCTTCTAACAGCCCTGATGAATGAAATTCAGAAATTAAGGACACAAGATGAAATTGTGACAGAAGATGTGTCACAAAGTGAAACCTTGTCAGATATAGATGCTTCTCCTGACACCGAATGGGCCGCCACTTCTGAGGATTTTACTTTTGTTGAGAATGAAGACAGAGCAGAATTAAAATCTTCAGCGTTGCCGTTTCCAGTGCAGTCAACAACTGTCGCCCAGCCGGTCACTGAGGGTGCTCACACAGAGGCGACTGCTGACCCCAGACAGACTGTACATGCCGTAAAGACTTTAAGTCTGCACAGGAAATACAGGAGTCTTCTTCACAAGAGGCAGATACCTGGGACAAGTGGGAAAAGTATGTTCCAGTTCTCACACACTTGTAAATACACTCCATGTAATATTTGGTCATGGGTAAATGTTATTTCTTAAATTAAATATTTTTGTTTGTTCCTGTAGTTTGTCCTGGAGTGAGAGAGTCCTCACAGCAAGTCAGCCAAGTCAGAGACACCTACAGATGGGTCTTAAACATCCCAAGCAAGAACCTAGACATGAATTTCCAAGAGGTAAATTATCATTTAAGAAATAGAAATGAAGTGAATGTGCACTAGGTGAAAAGAAACATTTTTCACTTGTGTATTAACCATTTTTCTTTGTCTCTCTGCTCGCTCGCTTCGCTTTTGTTCAGGTTTTAGTTGATCTGAGTTCCAAGAACGATCGAGGACTTTACCAGGCTCGAGTCAAAGCAACAGTGGGAGGACGACCTTTGACCTTCTACAGTCTTGTGGGCCTGGAGAATGAGTCATTCTACCGCAGTGTGCCAAGGATCATCGCTTTGGCACTGGAGGCGCTGAAGACTTAACTTTAACTTAACAGTGAGAAGAATAAAAGAAAGACTCAAATGAGAGATGCACAAAGAGACCTGTTTGAAAATCACCAGAAACCCCCCTCGCCATGAGACGGAGAGACGTACATAAAACGCACACTCACAAAACCTTTCCGTCCGTCTCCTGTGAAAATCATCATTTTGTTGTTGTTCCTAATCTGAGAGTCTGACTTTGGCTCTAAATGAAAACACAGCCATGAATGTATCAATCCAACTATCGACCACCCATCATGCCACAGGACTTTTTTTGTATGTGGTTGGAGATGCAGCCTTGTCTAACTTATGAATCTGTACAAAATGATAAGTTATTCATGTTGTCTTTTGCAAAGGTTGAGCCTCTTGTGAAGCACACAGACTGTATATATTATTCATGCTCTTACTTTATTCTTACCATATTTATTTGTATAGTGAAAAGCATTTGTATTTTTGTAAAAAACAAACAATAAATCTATATATAATAAAATGGTTATTAATGGTAGTGCATATTGTGCTGAATGTTAATCTGTGATCATGTAATGTTAGATTTAAGTGAGATATTCAAATTAGCTGACAGTCATGTTGCTAATCCTGCAGTATTTTGCTGCTGGTGTACAGCCGTTCTGCCGAGACCCAAACATACTCCCGAGACAGGTTTTCAGTGCTGACTGGTTCCTCTTGAGACCCCAGATTGACCTCAGACCCTTTAAGGGTACGCTTTCCCATCAGCACAGCAGCTGCTGCACTGTGGTGACCAGTACCTCCCACCTCCTCCCTGTCTTCACTCCTTATTTCCAGGACGGGGGGAATTGTAACTGGACACAGAACTCGACTGACCTTTAAAGCCTCTTATTGTCTGTCATGAGTCAGAGAAATGCAAGTAAAACAACTGTCACTCGAGGAAGTGACACTCTGGAGTCGTAGACAAGTGTTGACTTTTGTCCCCCTTCGCTGTGCTTGCCATGTTTCAGCCCCTGATAGGCCGAATGAGCCCAAATAAACCAACGCAACTAAGTCCGAGTGCTAAAAGATATACAGGGATATGTGTGTAACAGCTGAGTAAACATACACACACACATATCTCTCTTGCAACACTTCAACTCCTGCCTATGGCTTGTGTGTTTATGTGTGTGTGAGAAGTGTGCCAAATCATGGCAAGAAGTATTTTTGTGACGCACACACACACACACACAGTAAAGAAATGCCACAAATGAGCTACCAACCTCCACAGAGCCCGGTCAGTCATCACGGAGGGTGTGCTGTAAATGGACGAGACTTATCACCTGTTTTCTTGCCCGCTGTACGGCCCTTTCAACTTTCTGGCTTACAGACACACACACACACACACACGGTGTTGCTGCGGTCTCCCACTTTATATTCTGTCAGTCTGTAGATAAACATCTAACCATGGCTTCTAATGGGGAAAATAATAGCTTATTATAGATCACTGCTGTGCTAAATATATATTACTCTGTTCATGTGGATGTCTGAATGACAATAGCCAGGTGGACTGAACACACAGCTTTAATGGTGTACGTTGACACCGGGGGGCAGCCATGTACTGTACTGAGTACAATGCCTAAACTATGTGCATGTCATGTTCCCAGTGTGTGTGTGTTGTGACAGCTGGTAATGCAGTACTGGAAATACACTCTTGAATTTAACCCTAACAATCATCAACGCCCCCCCCCCCCGACAACCCCCAACCCATTCCTCTAAACCTCAACCCTCCCATCAGCCCGAGCCTTGACTTTTTCTGGGAAAACACACATGCACACACACACACACTCACGAGCAGCTCCATCAAGTAGTGCCCATGTGTATCAGATCAGTGACAATATCTTCGTCTGGGAGTACAAACACACATATTAATGGATTCTGGACCTGCGCTCTCTCTGTCGCTCTTCGTGAGGGTGTTTATGATTTCTGCCACAGGTAGGAACGCTGGCTTATCAAACCTGCTACCACATTTGGAAGGAAAATAACTCGTTAGTTTCTGTTGCTTTGCACGACGTGGTGTGAATTTGTCTGATTGTCAGATTTATATTGAATTAAGTGCAACATATTTATAAATAACCATCCATCTGTAATAGAAAGAATTAGTTTGAATAGAACATAGAACATTTCACTCATCAGTAGCAGGGAAATGTTCAACCGTTCTGCGTGCGCTCTAAAGTACACACAGAACTACATGTACAATCCATTGTTAGTGTGGGAAATCAAAGACTTGACGCTGATTTCAGCTTCACACAGGTATTTGCTGTGATATTCAATACAAAGGGTTTGAAAGTACTGTAATACTAGACACCAATCAAGCACTAGCAGCTCTTGTTTGTGGCTGGTAATTTTGCAAACTTGTGCCCAAAAGCCTCTTATAGAGGTCTTCAGCATGCTTTAGTTACTCACTCACACAAGTTTGTCTTACACCTCATGAAATCTTGTTTTAATGTGTTTACTTTTTACACAAAATACATAGACAGAATATTTCTTATTTATTTCCAACAAAGTCTCTTGTTGTTAAAAGATGGAGAGTGTGTGAAGAAGGTGATCAACCCTCAGTACACTAAGGATGAGCTGGAGTACCAGGAGGTGGCCGTCTTCTTCATCTGCTGAATTGAAATACATAAAAACAATGTTTCTTCTTTATTTCTGTGGATTCCAACAAAGTCCACTGGAAATTAAACTTCAGTATTTGAAAAGGTCATACTCATGACCATTATATGAGAAAATTCATATTGATGAATTGGATGTCCACAGGTGATTTTGGACTGCAGTTACATGTAATTGTTGGACTCACAGGAAAATAAATGGTCAGAATTGAAGGAGCAGAGCTCAGACCTACTGACATTTAGTCCATAGCATGGTATAAGCTCCAAACAATTTCCCATAATGCAGTAGCATCATTAATCAGACAACCCTTGCCCACGTTTCTAGATCTCTTGATGCTGTATATATTTTATATTTCATCTTTATTGCTTGTTTGCACCAGGGATATGAGGGAAACAGTATTTCAGTATTTCTGTGACAGTAAAGCTGACTTGACTTGAAATGATGGGCAATATGGACTTAATATGTAAAACTGATGGAGTGTCCCTCCACTTGAGTCTCTTTGCTGTCTCTTGTTTTAGTCTTTCATATTATTGTCTTGGCCTGACCTGTGTGCGGTTTGTCTGCAGCTTCAGCAGTCAACCTTGAGGGGGAACTCTTCAAGGATTTGATGAGGGGCTACAACAAGAACGTCCGACCCATGGAGAAGAGTGGTGACATCACTCAGGTGGACATCAAGATGACGCTCACCAACCTCATCTCTCTCGTGAGTCAAGCTCAGTCTGGTGTTTTTGATGAGTCACCGCAGTGAGTTAACACTGTTAATTAAACTATTCTCGTAGAATGAAAAGGAGGAGGCCCTGACGACGAGCGTCTGGATAGAAATGGTAATTTTACACTTTGCAGTGATTTAACACAGTATATTTGCAAGACATGGGCCAAACTCACACACACAGTATTATTGTATGTAGCAATGGTGTGACTACAGGCTCAGATGGGACCAACCACCGAGGTCAGCTCTGTATGGGAACATCACCTCTGAGCTACGGGTCCCGTCTAAAAGCATCTGGCTGCCAGACGTTATATTGGAGAACAAGTGAGTATCTAACCATTAGAGACACGTTGTTGATTCTAGAGCTTCATAATATAAAGATGAGCTCACAGGATAGCTTGGAATTCTTGTAAAGGACCATTACAACACAAAATGGCCATTTTCAACTGCCAAAAATTGATGGAAGGCAGTTTCAGTTGCCATAAATTGATTGAAGGCCAAATGCAGTAAATGAAAGGTGATTTCTACCTAAATATGACTTGGTCTGATTCTAGAGCTTCATAATATAAAGATCTGAGCTCACAGGATAGCTTGGAATTCTTGTAAAGGACCATTACAACACGAAATGGCCATTTTCAACTGCCAAAAATTGATGGAAGGCAGTTTCAGTTGCCATAAATTGATTGAAGGCCAAATGCAGTAAATGAAAGGTGATTTCTACCTAAATATGACTTGGTCTGATTCTAGAGCTTCATAATATAAAGATCTGAGCTCACAGGATAGCTTGGAATTCTTGTAAAGGACCATTACAACACGAAATGGCCATTTTCAACTGCCAAAAATTGATGGAAGGCAGTTTCAGTTGCCATAAATTGATTGAAGGCCAAATACAGTAAATGAAAGGTGATTTCTACCTAAATATGACTTGATCCCATTCTAGAGCTTCATAATATAAAGATCTGAGCTCACAGGATAGCTTGGAATTCTTGTAAAGGACCATTACAACACGAAATGGCCATTTTCACCTGCCAAAAATTGGTGGAAGGCAGTTTCACCTGCCATAAATTGATTGAAGGCCAAATGCAGTAAATGAAAGGTGATTTCTACCTAAATATGACTTGATCCCATTCTAGAGATTCATAATATAAAGATCTGAGCTCACAGGATAGCTTGGAATTCTTGTAAAGGACCATTACAACACGAAATGGCCATTTTCAACTGCGAAAAATTGATGGAAGGCAGTTTCAGTTGCCATAAATTGATTGAAGGCCAAATACAGTAAATGAAAGGTGATTTCTACCTAAATATGACTTGATCATATTCTAGAGCTTCATAATATAAAGATCTGATCTCACAGGATAGCTTGGAATTCTTGTAAAGGACCATTACAACACAAAATGGCCATTTTCACCTGCCAAAAATTGATGGAAGGCAGTTTCACCTGCCATAAATTGATTGAAGGCCAAATGCAGTAAATGAAAGGTGATTTCTACCTAAATATGACTTGATCCCATTCTAGAGCTTCATAATATAAAGATCTGACCTCACAGGATAGCTTGGAATTCTTGTAAAGGACTATTACAACACGAAATAAATTGATTGAAGGCCAAATGCAGTAAATGAAAGGTGATTTCTACCTAAATATGACTTGATCCCATTCTAGAGCTTCATAATATAAAGATCTGATATCACAGGATAGCTTGGAATTCTTGTAAAGGACCATTACAACACGAAATGGCCATTTTCACCTGCCAAAAACTGATGGAAGGCAGTTTCACCTGCCATAAATTGATTGAAGGCCAAATGCAGTAAATGAAAGGTGATTTCTACCTAAATATGACTTGGTCTGATTCTAGAGCTTCATGATATAAAGATCTGAGCTCACAGGATAGCTTGGAATTCTTGTAAAGGACCATTACAACACGAAATGGCCATTTTCAACTGCCAAAAATTGATGGTAGGCAGTTTCAGTTGCCATAAATTGATTGAAGGCCAAATATAGTAAATGAAAGGTGATTTCTACCTAAATATGACTTGATCCCATTCTAGAGCTTCATAATATAAAGAGCTGAGCTCACAGGATAGCTTGGAATTCTTGTAAAGGACCATTACAACACGAAATGGCCATTTTCACCTGCCAAAAATTGATGGAAGGCAGTTTCAGTTGCCATAAATTGATTGAAGGCCAAATACAGTAAATGAAAGGTGATTTCTACCTAAATATGACTTGATCCCATTCTAGAGCTTCATAATATAAAGATCTGAGCTCACAGGATAGCTTGGAATTCTTGTAAAGGACCATTACAACACGAAATGGCCATTTTCAACTGCCAAAAATTGATGGAAAGCAGTTTCACCTGCCATAAATTGATTGAAGGCCAAATACAGTAAATGAAAGGTGATTTCTACCTAAATATGACTTGATCCCATTCTAGAGCTTCATAATATAAAGATCTGATCTCACAGGATAGCTTGGAATTCTTGTAAAGGACCATTACAACACGAAATGGCCATTTTCACCTGCCAAAAATTGATGGAAGGCAGTTTCACCTGCCATAAATTGATTGAAGGCCAAATGCAGTAAATGAAAGGTGATTTCTACCTAAATATGACTTGATCCCATTCTAGAGCTTCATAATATAAAGAGCTGAGCTCACAGGATAGCTTGGAATTCTTGTAAAGGACCATTACAACACGAAATGGCCATTTTCAACTGCCAAAAATTGATGGAAGGCAGTTTCAGTTGCCATAAATTGATTGAAGGCCAAATACAGTAAATGAAAGGTGATTTCTACCTAAATATGACTTGATCCCATTCTAGAGCTTCATAATATAAAGATCTGATATCACAGGATAGCTTGGAATTCTTGTAAAGGACCATTACAACACGAAATGGCCATTTTCACCTGCCAAAAATTGGTGGAAGGCAGTTTCACCTGCCATAAATTGATTGAAGGCCAAATGCAGTAAATGAAAGGTGATTTCTACCTAAATATGACTTGATCCCATTCTAGAGATTCATAATATAAAGATCTGAGCTCACAGGATAGCTTGGAATTCTTGTAAAGGACCATTACAACACGAAATGGCCATTTTCAACTGCCAAAAATTGATGGAAGGCAGTTTCAGTTGCCATAAATTGATTGAAGGCCAAATACAGTAAATGAAAGGTGATTTCTACCTAAATATGACTTGATCATATTCTAGAGCTTCATAATATAAAGATCTGATCTCACAGGATAGCTTGGAATTCTTGTAAAGGACCATTACAACACAAAATGGCCATTTTCACCTGCCAAAAATTGATGGAAGGCAGTTTCACCTGCCATAAATTGATTGAAGGCCAAATGCAGTAAATGAAAGGTGATTTCTACCTAAATATGACTTGATCCCATTCTAGAGCTTCATAATATAAAGATCTGACCTCACAGGATAGCTTGGAATTCTTGTAAAGGACCATTACAACACGAAATAAATTGATTGAAGGCCAAATGCAGTAAATGAAAGGTGATTTCTACCTAAATATGACTTGATCCCATTCTAGAGCTTCATAATATAAAGATCTGATATCACAGGATAGCTTGGAATTCTTGTAAAGGACCATTACAACACGAAATGGCCATTTTCACCTGCCAAAAACTGATGGAAGGCAGTTTCACCTGCCATAAATTGATTGAAGGCCAAATGCAGTAAATGAAAGGTGATTTCTACCTAAATATGACTTGGTCTGATTCTAGAGCTTCATGATATAAAGATCTGAGCTCACAGGATAGCTTGGAATTCTTGTAAAGGACCATTACAACACGAAATGGCCATTTTCAACTGCCAAAAATTGATGGTAGGCAGTTTCAGTTGCCATAAATTGATTGAAGGCCAAATATAGTAAATGAAAGGTGATTTCTACCTAAATATGACTTGATCCCATTCTAGAGCTTCATAATATAAAGAGCTGAGCTCACAGGATAGCTTGGAATTCTTGTAAAGGACCATTACAACACGAAATGGCCATTTTCACCTGCCAAAAATTGATGGAAGGCAGTTTCAGTTGCCATAAATTGATTGAAGGCCAAATACAGTAAATGAAAGGTGATTTCTACCTAAATATGACTTGATCCCATTCTAGAGCTTCATAATATAAAGATCTGAGCTCACAGGATAGCTTGGAATTCTTGTAAAGGACCATTACAACACGAAATGGCCATTTTCAACTGCCAAAAATTGATGGAAAGCAGTTTCACCTGCCATAAATTGATTGAAGGCCAAATACAGTAAATGAAAGGTGATTTCTACCTAAATATGACTTGATCCCATTCTAGAGCTTCATAATATAAAGATCTGATCTCACAGGATAGCTTGGAATTCTTGTAAAGGACCATTACAACACGAAATGGCCATTTTCACCTGCCAAAAATTGATGGAAGGCAGTTTCACCTGCCATAAATTGATTGAAGGCCAAATGCAGTAAATGAAAGGTGATTTCTACCTAAATATGACTTGATCCCATTCTAGAGATTCATAATATAAAGATCTGAGCTCACAGGATAGCTTGGAATTCTTGTAAAGGACCATTACAACACGAAATGGCCATTTTCAACTGCCAAAAATTGATGGAAGGCAGTTTCAGTGGCCATAAATTGATTGAAGGCCAAATACAGTAAATGAAAGGTGATTTCTACCTAAATATGACTTGATCATATTCTAGAGCTTCATAATATAAAGATCTGACCTCACAGGATAGCTTGGAATTCTTGTAAAGGACCATTACAACACAAAATGGCCATTTTCACCTGCCAAAAATTGATGGAAGGCAGTTTCACCTGCCATAAATTGATTGAAGGCCAAATGCAGTAAATGAAAGGTGATTTCTACCTAAATATGACTTGATCCCATTCTAGAGCTTCATAATATAAAGATCTCAGCTCACAGTATAGCTTGGAATTCTTGTAAAGGACCATTACAACACGAAATGGCCATTTTCAACTGCCAAAAATTGATGGAAGGCAGTTTCAGTTGCCATAAATTGATTGAAGGCCAAATACAGTAAATGAAAGGTGATTTCTACCTAAATATGACTTGATCCCATTCTAGACCTTCATAATATAAAGATCTGAGCTCACAGGATAGCTTGGAATTCTTGTAAAGGACCATTACAACACGAAATGGCCATTTTCACCTGCCAAAAACTGATGGAAGGCAGTTTCAGTTGCCATAAATTGATTGAAGGCCAAATACAGTAAATGAAAGGTGATTTCTACCTAAATATGACTTGATCCCATTCTAGAGCTTCATAATATAAAGATCTGATATCACAGGATAGCTTGGAATTCTTGTAAAGGACCATTACAACACGAAATGGCCATTTTCACCTGCCAAAAATTGATGGTAGGCAGTTTCACCTGCCATAAATTGATTGAAGGCCAAATGCAGTAAATGAAAGGTGATTTCTACCTAAATATGACTTGATACCATTCTAGAGCTTCATAATATAAAGATCTGATCTCACAGGATAGCTTGGAATTCTTGTAAAGGACCATTACAACACGAAATGGCCATTTTCAACTGCCAAAAATTGATGGAAGGCAGTTTCAGTTGCCATAAATTGATTGAAGGCCAAATACAGTAAATGAAAGGTGATTTCTACCTAAATATGACTTGATCCCATTCTAGAGCTTCATAATATAAAGATCTGAGCTCACAGGATAGCTTGGAATTCTTGTAAAGGACCATTACAACACGAAATGGCCATTTTAACCTGCCAAAAACTGATGGAAGGCATTTCCGCCTGCCATAAATTGATTGAAGGCCAAATGCAGTAAATGAAAGGTGATTTCTACCTAAATATGACTTGATCCCATTCTAGAGCTTCATAATATAAAGATCTGATATCACAGGATAGCTTGGAATTCTTGTAAAGGACCATTACAACACGAAATGGCCATTTTCACCTGCCAAAAATTGATGGAAGGCAGTTTCAGTTGCCATAAATTGATTGAAGGCCAAAGACAGTAAATGAAAGGTGATTTCTACCTAAATATGACTTGATCCCATTCTAGAGCTTCATAATATAAAGATCTGAGCTCACAGGATAGCTTGTAATTCTTGTAAAGGACCATTACAACACGAAATGGCCATTTTCACCTGCCAAAAATTGATGGAAGGCAGTTTCAGTTGCCATAAATTGATTGAAGGCCAAATACAGTAAATGAAAGGTGATTTCTACCTAAATATGACTTGATCCCATTCTAGAGCTTCATAATATAAAGATCTGATCTCACAGGATAGCTTGGAATTCTTGTAAAGGACCATTACAACACGAAATGGCCATTTTCAACTGCCAAAAATTGATGGTAGGCAGTTTCAGTTGCCATAAATTGATTGAAGGCCAAATACAGTAAATGAAAGGTGATTTCTACCTAAATATGACTTGGTCTGATTCTAGAGCTTCATAATATGAAGATCTGATATCACAGGATAGCTTGGAATTCTTGTAAAGGACCATTACAACACGAAATGGCCATTTTCACCTGCCAAAAATTGATGGAAGGCAGTTTCACCTGCCATAAATTGATTGAAGGCCAAATGCAGTAAATGAAAGGTGATTTCTACCTAAATATGACTTGATCCCATTCTAGAGCTTCATAATATAAAGATCTCAGCTCACAGTATAGTTTGGAATTCTTGTAAAGGACCATTACAACACGAAATGGCCATTTTCAACTGCCAAAAATTGATGGAAGGCAGTTTCAGTTGCCATAAATTGATTGAAGGCCAAATACAGTAAATGAAAGGTGATTTCTACCTAAATATGACTTGATCCCATTCTAGACCTTCATAATATAAAGATCTGAGCTCACAGGATAGCTTGGAATTCTTGTAAAGGACCATTACAACACGAAATGGCCATTTTCACCTGCCAAAAATTGATGGTAGGCAGTTTCACCTGCCATAAATTGATTGAAGGCCAAATGCAGTAAATGAAAGGTGATTTCTACCTAAATATGACTTGATACCATTCTAGAGCTTCATAATATAAAGATCTGATCTCACAGGATAGCTTGGAATTCTTGTAAAGGACCATTACAACACGAAATGGCCATTTTCAACTGCCAAAAATTGATGGAAGGCAGTTTCAGTTGCCATAAATTGATTGAAGGCCAAATACAGTAAATGAAAGGTGATTTCTACCTAAATATGACTTGATCCCATTCTAGAGCTTCATAATATAAAGATCTGAGCTCACAGGATAGCTTGGAATTCTTGTAAAGGACCATTACAACACGAAATGGCCATTTTAACCTGCCAAAAACTGATGGAAGGCATTTCCGCCTGCCATAAATTGATTGAAGGCCAAATACAGTAAATGAAAGGTGATTTCTACCTAAATATGACTTGATCCCATTCTAGAGCTTCATAATATAAAGATCTGATATCACAGGATGGCTTGGAATTCTTGTAAAGGACCATTACAACACGAAATGGCCATTTTCACCTGCCAAAAATTGATGGTAGGCAGTTTCACCTGCCATAAATTGATTGAAGGCCAAATGCAGTAAATGAAAGGTGATTTCTACCTAAATATGACTTGATACCATTCTAGAGCTTCATAATATAAAGATCTGATCTCACAGGATAGCTTGGAATTCTTGTAAAGGACCATTACAACACGAAATGGCCATTTTCAACAGCCAAAAATTGATGGAAGGCAGTTTCAGTTGCCATAAATTGATTGAAGGCCAAATACAGTAAATGAAAGGTGATTTCTACCTAAATATGACTTGATCCCATTCTAGAGCTTCATAATATAAAGATCTGAGCTCACAGGATAGCTTGGAATTCTTGTAAAGGACCATTACAACACGAAATGGCAATTTTAACCTGCCAAAAACTGATGGAAGGCATTTCCGCCTGCCATAAATTGATTGAAGGCCAAATGCAGTAAATGAAAGGTGATTTCTACCTAAATATGACTTGATCCCATTCTAGAGCTTCATAATATAAAGATCTGATATCACAGGATAGCTTGGAATTCTTGTAAAGGACCATTACAACACGAAATGGCCATTTTCACCTGCCAAAAATTGATGGAAGGCAGTTTCAGTTGCCATAAATTGATTGAAGGCCAAAGACAGTAAATGAAAGGTGATTTCTACCTAAATATGACTTGATCCCATTCTAGAGCTTCATAATATAAAGATCTGAGCTCACAGGATAGCTTGGAATTCTTGTAAAGGACCATTACAACACGAAATGGCCATTTTCACCTGCCAAAAATTGATGGAAGGCAGTTTCAGTTGCCATAAATTGATTGAAGGCCAAATGCAGTAAATGAAAGGTGATTTCTACCTAAATATGACTTGATCCCATTCTAGAGCTTCATAATATAAAGATCTGATATCACAGGATAGCTTGGAATTCTTGTAAAGGACCATTACAACACGAAATGGCCATTTTCAACTGCCAAAAACTGATGGAAGGCATTTCCGCCTGCCATCAATTGATTGAAGGCCAAATGCAGTAAATGAAAGGTGATTTCTACCTAAATATGACTTGATCCCATTCTAGAGCTTCATAATATAAAGATCTGATATCACAGGATAGCTTGGAATTCTTGTAAAGGACCATTACAACACAAAATGGCCATTTTCAACTGCCAAAAATTGATGGAAGGCAGTTTCACCTGCCATAAATTGATTGAAGGCCAAATACAGTAAATGAAAGGTGATTTCTACCTAAATATGACTTGATCCCATTCTAGACCTTCATAATATAAAGATCTGAGCTCACAGGATAGCTTGGAATTCTTGTAAAGGACCATTACAACACGAAATGGCCATTTTCACCTGCCAAAAACTGATGGAAGGCAGTTTCAGTTGCCATAAATTGATTGAAGGCCAAATACAGTAAATGAAAGGTGATTTCTACCTAAATATGACTTGATCCCATTCTAGAGCTTCATAATATAAAGATCTGATATCACAGGATGGCTTGGAATTCTTGTAAAGGACCATTACAACACGAAATGGCCATTTTCACCTGCCAAAAATTGATGGTAGGCAGTTTCACCTGCCATAAATTGATTGAAGGCCAAATGCAGTAAATGAAAGGTGATTTCTACCTAAATATGACTTGATACCATTCTAGAGCTTCATAATATAAAGATCTGATCTCACAGGATAGCTTGGAATTCTTGTAAAGGACCATTACAACACGAAATGGCCATTTTCAACTGCCAAAAATTGATGGAAGGCAGTTTCAGTTGCCATAAATTGATTGAAGGCCAAATACAGTAAATGAAAGGTGATTTCTACCTAAATATGACTTGATCCCATTCTAGAGCTTCATAAAATAAAGATCTGAGCTCACAGGATAGCTTGGAATTCTTGTAAAGGACCATTACAACACGAAATGGCCATTTTAACCTGCCAAAAACTGATGGAAGGCATTTCCGCCTGCCATAAATTGATTGAAGGCCAAATGCAGTAAATGAAAGGTGATTTCTACCTAAATATGACTTGATCATATTCTAGAGCTTCATAATATAAAGATCTGATATCACAGGATAGCTTGGAATTCTTGTAAAGGACCATTACAACACGAAATGGCCATTTTCACCTGCCAAAAATTGATGGTAGGCAGTTTCACCTGCCATAAATTGATTGAAGGCCAAATGCAGTAAATGAAAGGTGATTTCTACCTAAATATGACTTGATACCATTCTAGAGCTTCATAATATAAAGATCTGATCTCACAGGATAGCTTGGAATTCTTGTAAAGGACCATTACAACACGAAATGGCCATTTTCAACTGCCAAAAATTGATGGAAGGCAGTTTCAGTTGCCATAAATTGATTGAAGGCCAAATACAGTAAATGAAAGGTGATTTCTACCTAAATATGACTTGATCCCATTCTAGAGCTTCATAATATAAAGATCTGAGCTCACAGGATAGCTTGGAATTCTTGTAAAGGACCATTACAACACGAAATGGCCATTTTAACCTGCCAAAAACTGATGGAAGGCATTTCCGCCTGACATAAATTGATTGAAGGCCAAATGCAGTAAATGAAAGGTGATTTCTACCTAAATATGACTTGATCCCATTCTAGAGCTTCATAATATAAAGATCTGATATCACAGGATAGCTTGGAATTCTTGGAAAGGACCATTACAACACGAAATGGCCATTTTCACCTGCCAAAAATTGATGGAAGGCAGTTTCAGTTGCCATAAATTGATTGAAGGCCAAAGACAGTAAATGAAAGGTGATTTCTACCTAAATATGACTTGATCCCATTCTAGAGCTTCATAATATAAAGATCTGAGCTCACAGGATAGCTTGTAATTCTTGTAAAGGACCATTACAACACGAAATGGCCATTTTCACCTGCCAAAAATTGATGGAAGGCAGTTTCAGTTGCCATAAATTGATTGAAGGCCAAATACAGTAAATGAAAGGTGATTTCTACCTAAATATGACTTGATCCCATTCTAGAGCTTCATAATATAAAGATCTGATCTCACAGGATAGCTTGGAATTCTTGTAAAGGACCATTACAACACGAAATGGCCATTTTCACCTGCCAAAAATTGATGGAAGGCAGTTTCAGTTGCCATAAATTGATTGAAGGCCAAATGCAGTAAATGAAAGGTGATTTCTACCTAAATATGACTTGATCCCATTCTAGAGATTCATAATATAAAGATCTGAGCTCACAGGATAGCTTGGAATTCTTGTAAAGGCCCATTACAACACGAAATGGCCATTTTCAACTGCCAAAATTGATGGAAGGCAGTTTCACCTGCCATAAATTGATTGAAGGCCAAATACAGTAAATGAAAAGGTGATTTCTACCCAAATATGACTTGATCATATTCTTGAGCTTCATAATATAAAGATCTGACCTCACAGGATAGCTTGGAATTCTTGTAAAGGACCATTACAACACGAAATGGCCATTTTCAACTGCCAAAAATTGATGGAAGGCAGTTTCAGTTGCCATAAATTGATTGAAGGCCAAATACAGTAAATGAAAGGTGATTTTTACCTAAATATGACTTGATCCCATTCTAGACCTTCATAATATAAAGATCTGAGCTCACAGGATAGCTTGGAATTCTTGTAAAGGACCATTACAACACGAAATGGCCATTTTCACCTGCCAAAAATTGATGGAAGGCAGTTTCAGTTGCCATAAATTGATTGAAGGCCAACTACAGTAAATGAAAGGTGATTTCTACCTAAATATGACTTGATCCCATTCTAGAGCTTCATAATATAAAGATCTGATATCACAGGATAGCTTGGAATTCTTGTAAAGGACCATTACAACACGAAATGGCCATTTTCAACTGCCAAAACTTGATGGTAGGCAGTTTCACCTGCCATAAATTGATTGAAGGCCAAATGCAGTAAATGAAAGGTGATTTCTACCTAAATATGACTTGATCCCATTCTAGAGCTTCATAATATAAAGATCTGATATCACAGGATAGCTTGGAATTCTTGTAAAGGAACATTACAACACGAAATGGCCATTTTCACCTGCCAAAAATTGATGGAAGGCAGTTTCACCTGCCATAAATTGATTGAAGGCCAAATACAGTAAATGAAAGGTGATTTCTACCTAAATATGACTTGATCCCATTCTAGAGCTTCATAATATAAAGATCTGAGCTCACAGGATAGCTTGGAATTCTTGTAAAGGACCATTACAACACGAAATGGCCATTTTAACCTGCCAAAAACTGATGGAAGGCATTTCCGCCTGCCATAAATTGATTGAAGGCCAAATGCAGTAAATGAAAGGTGATTTCTACCTAAATATGACTTGATCCCATTCTAGAGCTTCATAATATAAAGATCTGATATCACAGGATAGCTTGGAATTCTTGTAAAGGACCATTACAACACGAAATGGCCATTTTCAACTGCCAAAAATTGATGGAAGGCAGTTTCAGTTGCCATAAATTGATTGAAGGCCAAATACAGTAAATGAAAGGTGATTTCTGCCTAAATATGACTTGATCATATTCTAGAGCTTCATAATATAAAGATCTGACCTCACAGGATAGCTTGGAATTCTTGTAAAGGACCATTACAACACGAAATGGCCATTTTGAACTGCCAAAAATTGATGGAAGGCAGTTTCAGTTGCCATAAATTGATTGAAGGCCAAATACAGTAAATGAAAGGTGATTTTTACCTAAATATGACTTGATCCCATTCTAGAGCTTCATAATATAAAGATCTGATCTCACAGGATAGCTTGGAATTCTTGTAAAGGACCATTACAACACGAAATGGCCATTTTCAACTGCCAAAAATTGATGGAAGGCAGTTTCACCTGCCATAAATTGATTGAAGGCCAAATACAGTAAATGAAAGGTGATTTCTACCTAAATATGACTTGATCCCATTCTAGAGCTCATAATATAAAGATCTGAGCTCACAGGATAGCTTGGAATTCTTGTAAAGGACCATTACAACACGAAATGGCCATTTTCAACTGCCAAAAATTGATGGAAGGCAGTTTCAGTTGCCATAAATTGATTGAAGGCCAAATACAGTAAATGAAAGGTGATTTCTACCCAAATATGACTTGATCATATTCTAGAGCTTCATAATATAAAGATCTGACCTCACAGGATAGCTTGGAATTCTTGTAAAGGACCATTACAACACGAAATGGCCATTTTCAACTGCCAAAAATTGATGGAAGGCAGTTTCAGTTGCCATAAATTGATTGAAGGCCAAATACAGTAAATGAAAGGTGATTTTTTACCTAAATATGACTTGATCCCATTCTAGACCTTCATAATATAAAGATCTGAGCTCACAGGATAGCTTGGAATTCTTGTAAAGGACCATTACAACACCCGAAATGGCCATTTTCACCTGCCAAAAATTGATGGAAGGCAGTTTCAGTTGCCATAAATTGATTGAAGGCCAACTACAGTAAATGAAAGGTGATTTCTACCTAAATATGACTTGATCCCATTCTAGAGCTTCATAATATAAAGATCTGATATCACAGGATAGCTTGGAATTCTTGTAAAGGACCATTACAACACGAAATGGCCATTTTCAACTGCCAAAACTTGATGGTAGGCAGTTTCACCTGCCATAAATTGATTGAAGGCCAAATGCAGTAAATGAAAGGTGATTTCTACCTAAATATGACTTGATCCCATTCTAGAGCTTCATAATATAAAGATCTGATCTCACAGGATAGCTTGGAATTCTTGTAAAGGACCATTACAACACGAAATGGCCATTTTCAACTGCCAAAAATTGATGGAAGGCAGTTTCACCTGCCATAAATTGATTGAAGGCCAAATACAGTAAATGAAAGGTGATTTCTACCTAAATATGACTTGATCCCATTCTAGAGCTTCATAATATAAAGATCTGAGCTCACAGGATAGCTTGGAATTCTTGTAAAGGACCATTACAACACGAAATGGCCATTTTAACCTGCCAAAAACTGATGGAAGGCATTTCCGCCTGCCATAAATTGATTGAAGGCCAAATGCAGTAAATGAAAGGTGATTTCTACCTAAATATGACTTGATCCCATTCTAGAGCTTCATAATATAAAGATCTGATATCACAGGATAGCTTGGAATTCTTGTAAAGGACCATTACAACACGAAATGGCCATTTTAACCTGCCAAAAACTGATGGAAGGCATTTCCGCCTGCCATAAATTGATTGAAGGCCAAATGCAGTAAATGAAAGGTGATTTCTACCTAAATATGACTTGATCCCATTCTAGAGCTTCATAATATAAAGATCTGATATCACAGGATAGCTTGGAATTCTTGTAAAGGACCATTACAACACGAAATGGCCATTTTCAACTGCCAAAAATTGATGGAAGGCAGTTTCAGTTGCCATAAATTGATTGAAGGCCAAATACAGTAAATGAAAGGTGATTTCTGCCTAAATATGACTTGATCATATTCTAGAGCTTCATAATATAAAGATCTGACCTCACAGGATAGCTTGGAATTCTTGTAAAGGACCATTACAACACGAAATGGCCATTTTCAACTGCCAAAAATTGATGGAAGGCAGTTTCAGTTGCCATAAATTGATTGAAGGCCAAATACAGTAAATGAAAGGTGATTTTTACCTAAATATGACTTGATCCCATTCTAGAGCTTCATAATATAAAGATCTGATCTCACAGGATAGCTTGGAATTCTTGTAAAGGACCATTACATCACGAAATGGCCATTTTCAACTGCCAAAAATTGATGGAAGGCAGTTTCACCTGCCATAAATTGATTGAAGGCCAAATACAGTAAATGAAAGGTGATTTCTACCTAAATATGACTTGATCCCATTCTAGAGCTTCATAATATAAAGATCTGAGCTCACAGGATAGCTTGGAATTCTTGTAAAGGACCATTACAACACGAAATGGCCATTTTAACCTGCCAAAAACTGATGGAAGGCATTTCCGCCTGCCATAAATTGATTGAAGGCCAAATGCAGTAAATGAAAGGTGATTTCTACCTAAATATGACTTGATCCCATTCTAGAGCTTCATAATATAAAGATCTGATATCACAGGATAGCTTGGAATTCTTGTAAAGGACCATTACAACACGAAATGGCCATTTTCACCTGCCAAAAATTGATGGAAGGCAGTTTCAGTTGCCATAAATTGATTGAAGGCCAAAGACAGTAAATGAAAGGTGATTTCTACCTAAATATGACTTGATCCCATTCTAGAGCTTCATAATATAAAGATCTGATATCACAGGATAGCTTGGAATTCTTGTAAAGGACCATTACAACACGAAATGGCCATTTTCACCTGCCAAAAATTGATGGAAGGCAGTTTCAGTTGCCATAAATTGATTGAAGGCCAAAGACAGTAAATGAAAGGTGATTTCTACCTAAATATGACTTGATCCCATTCTAGAGCTTCATAATATAAAGATCTGATATCACAGGATAGCTTGGAATTCTTGTAAAGGACCATTACAACACGAAATGGCCATTTTCAACTGCCAAAAATTGATGGAAGGCAGTTTCAGTTGCCATAAATTGATTGAAGGCCAAATACAGTAAATGAAAGGTGATTTCTACCTAAATATGACTTGATCATATTCAGAGTTTCATAATATAAAGATCTGACCTCACAGGATAGCTTGGAATTCTTGTAAAGGACCATTACAACACGAAATGGCCATTTTCAACTGCCAAAAATTGATGGAAGGCAGTTTCAGTTGCCATAAATTGATTGAAGGCCAAATACAGTAAATGAAAGGTGATTTTTACCTAAATATGACTTGATCCCATTCTAGAGCTTCATAATATAAAGATCTGATCTCACAGGATAGCTTGGAATTCTTGTAAAGGACCATTACAACACGAAATGGCCATTTTCAACTGCCAAAAATTGATGGAAGGCAGTTTCACCTGCCATAAATTGATTGAAGGCCAAATACAGTAAATGAAAGGTGATTTCTACCTAAATATGACTTGATCCCATTCTAGAGCTTCATAATATAAAGATCTGAGCTCACAGGATAGCTTGGAATTCTTGTAAAGGACCATTACAACACGAAATGGCCATTTTAACCTGCCAAAAACTGATGGAAGGCATTTCCGCCTGCCATAAATTGATTGAAGGCCAAATGCAGTAAATGAAAGGTGATTTCTACTAAATATGACTTGATCCCATTCTAGAGCTTCATAATATAAAGATCTGATATCACAGGATAGCTTGGAATTCTTGTAAAGGACCATTACAACACGAAATGGCCATTTTCACCTGCCAAAAATTGATGGAAGGCAGTTTCAGTTGCCATAAATTGATTGAAGGCCAAAGACAGTAAATGAAAGGTGATTTCTACCTAAATATGACTTGATCCCATTCTAGAGCTTCATAATATAAAGATCTGAGCTCACAGGATAGCTTGGAATTCTTGTAAAGGACCATTCCAACACGAAATGGCCATTTTCAACTGCCAAAAATTGATGGAAGGCATTTCCGCCTGCCATAAATTGATTGAAGGCCAAATGCAATAAATGAAAGGTGATTTCTACCTAAATATGACTTGATCCCATTCTAGAGCTTCATAATATAAAGATCTGAGCTCACAGGATAGCTTGGAATTCTTGTAAAGGACCATTACAACACGAAATGGCCATTTTCACCTGCCAAAAATTGATGGAAGGCAGTTTCAGTTGCCATAAATTGATTGAAGGCCAAATACAGTAAATGAAAGGTGATTTCTACCTAAATATGACTTGATCCCATTCTAGAGCTTCATAATATAAAGATCTGATCTCACAGGATAGCTTGGAATTCTTGTAAAGGACCATTACAACACAAAATGGCCATTTTCACCTGCCAAAAATTGATGGAAGGCAGTTTCACCTGCCATAAATTGATTGAAGGCCAAATGCAGTAAATGAAAGGTGATTTCTACCTAAATATGACTTGATCCCATTCTAGAGCTTCATAATATAAAGATCTGAGCTCACAGGATAGCTTGGAAGTCTTGTAAAGGACCATTACAACACGAAATGGCCATTTTCACCTGCCAAAAATTGATGGAAGGCAGTTTAAGTTGCCATAAATTGATTGAAGGCCAAATACAGTAAATGAAAGGTGATTTTTACCTAAATATGACTTGATCCCATTCTAGAGCTTCATAATATAAAGATCTGAGCTCACAGGATAGCTTGGAATCTTGTAAAGGACCATTACAACACGAAATGGCCATTTTCACCTGCCAAAAATTGATGGTAGGCAGTTTCACCTGCCATAAATTGATTGAAGGCCAAATACAGTAAATGAAAGGTGATTTTTACCTAAATATGACTTGATCCCATTCTAGAGCTTCATAATATAAAGATCTGAGCTCACAGGATAGCTTGGAATTCTTGTAAAGGACCATTACAACACGAAATGGCCATTTTCACCTGCCAAAAATGATGGTAGGCAGTTTCACCTGCCATAAATTGATTGAAGGCCAAATGCAGTAAATGAAAGGTGATTTCTACCTAAATATGACTTGATCCCATTCTAGAGCTTCATAATATAAAGATCTGAGCTCACAGGATAGCTTGGAATTCTTGTAAAGGACCATTACAACACGAAATGGCCATTTTAACCTGCCAAAATCTGATGGAAGGCATTTCCGCCTGCCATAATTGATTGAAGGCCAAATGCAGTAAATGAAAGGTGATTTCTACCTAAATATGACTTGATCCCATTCTAGAGCTTCATAATATAAAGATCTGATATCACAGGATAGCTTGGAATTCTTGTAAAGGACCATTACAACACGAAATGGCCATTTTCACCTGCCAAAAATTGATGGAAGGCAGTTTCAGTTGCCATAAATTGATTGAAGGCCAAAGACAGTAAATGAAAGGTGATTTCTACCTAAATATGACTTGATCCCATTCTAGAGCTTCATAATATAAAGATCTGATATCACAGGATAGCTTGGAATTCTTGTAAAGGACCATTACAACACGAAATGGCCATTTTCACCTGCCAAAAATTGATGGAAGGCAGTTTCAGTTGCCATAAATTGATTGAAGGCCAAAGACAGTAAATGAAAGGTGATTTCTACCTAAATATGACTTGATCCCATTCTAGAGCTTCATAATATAAAGATCTGATATCACAGGATAGCTTGGAATTCTTGTAAAGGACCATTACAACACGAAATGGCCATTTTCAACTGCCAAAAATTGATGGAAGGCAGTTTCAGTTGCCATAAATTGATTGAAGGCCAAATACAGTAAATGAAAGGTGATTTCTACCTAAATATGACTTGATCATATTCTAGAGCTTCATAATATAAAGATCTGACCTCACAGGATAGCTTGGAATTCTTGTAAAGGACCATTACAACACGAAAATGGCCATTTTCAACTGCCAAAAATTGATGGAAGGCAGTTTCAGTTGCCATAAATTGATTGAAGGCCAAATACAGTAAATGAAAGGTGATTTTTACCTAAATATGACTTGATCCCATTCTAGAGCTTCATAATATAAAGATCTGATCTCACAGGATAGCTTGGAATTCTTGTAAAGGACCATTACAACACGAAATGGCCATTTTCACCTGCCAAAAATTGATGGAAGGCAGTTTCAGTTGCCATAAATTGATTGAAGGCCAAAGACAGTAAATGAAAGGTGATTTCTACCTAAATATGACTTGATCCCATTCTAGAGCTTCATAATATAAAGATCTGATATCACAGGATAGCTTGGAATTCTTGTAAAGGACCATTACAACACGAAATGGCCATTTTCACCTGCCAAAAATTGATGGAAGGCAGTTTCACCTGCCATAAATTGATTGAAGGCCAAATGCAGTAAATGAAAGGTGATTTCTACCTAAATATGACTTGATCCCATTCTAGAGCTTCATAATATAAAGATCTGAGCTCACAGGATAGCTTGGAATTCTTGTAAAGGACCATTACAACACGAAATGGCCATTTTCAACTGCCAAAATTTGATGGTAGGCAGTTTCAGTTGCCATAAATTGATTGAAGGCCAAATACAGTAAATGAAAGGTGATTTTTACCTAAATATGACTTGATCCCATTCTAGAGCTTCATAATATAAAGATCTGAGCTCACAGGATAGCTTGGAATTCTTGTAAAGGACCATTACAACACAAAATGGCCATTTTCAACTGCCAAAAATTGATGGAAGGCAGTTTCACCTGCCATAAATTGATTGAAGGCCAAATACAGTAAATGAAAGGTGATTTCTGCCTAAATATGACTTGATCCCATTCTAGAGCTTCATAATATAAAGATCTGATCTCACAGGATAGCTTGGAATTCTTGTAAAGGACCATTACAACACAAAATGGCCATTTTCACCTGCCAAAAATTGATGGAAGGCAGTTTCACCTGCCATAAATTGATTGAAGGCCAAATGCAGTAAATGAAAGGTGATTTCTACCTAAATATGACTTGATCCCATTCTAGAGCTTCATAATATAAAGATCTGAGCTCACAGGATATCTTGGAATTCTTGCAAAGGACCATTACAACACGAAATGGCCATTTTAACCTGCCAAAAATTGATGGAAGGCAGTTTCACCTGCCATAAATTGATTGAAGGCCAAATGCAATAAATGAAAGGTGATTTCTACCTAAACATGACTTGATCCCATTCTAGAGCTTCATAATATAAAGATCTGAGCTCACAGGATAGCTTGGAATTCTTGTAAAGGACCATTACAACACGAAATGGCCATATTCAACTGCCAAAAACTGATGGAAGGCAGTTTCACCTGCCATAAATTGATTGAAGGCCAAATACAGTAAATGAAAGGTGATTTCTACCTAAATATGACTTGATCCCATTCTAGACCTTCATAATATAAAGATCTGAGCTCACAGGATAGCTTGGAATTCTTGTAAAGGACCATTACAACACGAAATGGCCATTTTCACCTGCCAAAAACTGATGGAAGGCAGTTTCAGTTGCCATAAATTGATTGAAGGCCAAATGCAGTAAATGAAAGGTGATTTCTACCTAAATATGACTTGGTCTGATTCTAGAGCTTCATAATATAAAGATCTGAGCTCACAGGATAGCTTGGAATTCTTGTAAAGGACCATTACAACACGAAATGGCCATTTTCAACTGCCAAAAATTGATGGTAGGCAGTTTCAGTTGCCATAAATTGATTGAAGGCCAAATATAGTAAATGAAAGGTGATTTCTACCTAAATATGACTTGATCCCATTCTAGAGCTTCATAATATAAAGATCTGAGCTCACAGGATAGCTTGGAATTCTTGTAAAGGACCATTACAACACGAAGTGACCATTTTCAACTGCCAAAAATTGATGGAAGGCAGTTTCAGTTGCCATAAATTGATTGAAGGCCAAATACAGTAAATGAAAGGTGATTTCTACCTAAATATGACTTGATCATATTCTAGAGCTTCATAATATAAAGATCTGACCTCACAGGATAGCTTGGAATTCTTGTAAAGGACCATTACAACACAAAATGGCCATTTTCACCTGCCAAAAATTGATGGTAGGCAGTTTCACCTGCCATAAATTGATTGAAGGCCAAATGCAGTAAATGAAAGGTGATTTCTACCTAAATATGACTTGATCCCATTCTAGAGCTTCATAATATAAAGATCTGAGCTCACAGTATAGCTTGGAATTCTTGTAAAGGACCATTACAACACGAAATGGCCATTTTCACCTGCCAAAAATTGATGGAAGGCAGTTTCAGTTGCCATAAATTGATTGAAGGCCAAATACAGTAAATGAAAGGTGATTTTTACCTAAATATGACTTGATCCCATTCTAGAGCTTCATAATATAAAGATCTGAGCTCACAGGATAGCTTGGAATTCTTGTAAAGGACCATTACAACACGAAATGGCCATTTTCACCTGCCAAAAATTGATGGAAGGCAGTTTCAGTTGCCATAAATTGATTGAAGGCCAAATACAGTAAATGAAAGGTGATTTCTACCTAAATATGACTTGATCCCATTCTAGAGCTTCATAATATAAAGATCTGATATCACAGGATAGCTTGGAATTCTTGTAAAGGACCATTACAACACGAAATGGCCATTTTCAACTGCCAAAAAGTGATGGTAGGCAGTTTCACCTGCCATAAATTGATTGAAGGCCAAATGCAGTAAATGAAAGGTGATTTCTACCTAAATATGACTTGATCCCATTCTAGAGCTTCATAATATAAAGATCTGATATCACAGGATAGCTTGGAATTCTTGTAAAGGACCATTACAACACGAAATGGCCATTTTCAACTGCCAAAAATTGATGGAAGGCAGTTTCACCTGCCATAAATTGATTGAAGGCCAAATACAGTAAATGAAAGGTGATTTCTACCTAAATATGACTTGATCCCATTCTAGAGCTTCATAATATAAAGATCTGAGCTCACAGGATAGCTTGGAATTCTTGTAAAGGACCATTACAACACGAAATGGCCATTTTAACCTGCCAAAAACTGATGGAAGGCATTTCCGCCTGCCATAAATTGATTGAAGGCCAAATGCAGTAAATGAAAGGTGATTTCTACCTAAATATGACTTGATCCCATTCTAGAGCTTCATAATATAAAGATCTGATATCACAGGATAGCTTGGAATTCTTGTAAAGGACCATTACAACACGAAATGGCCATTTTCACCTGCCAAAAATTGATGGAAGGCAGTTTCAGTTGCCATAAATTGATTGAAGGCCAAAGACAGTAAATGAAAGGTGATTTCTACCTAAATATGACTTGATCCCATTCTAGAGCTTCATAATATAAAGATCTGATATCACAGGATAGCTTGGAATTCTTGTAAAGGACCATTACAACACGAAATGGCCATTTTCAACTGCCAAAAATTGATGGAAGGCAGTTTCAGTTGCCATAAATTGATTGAAGGCCAAATGCAGTAAATGAAAGGTGATTTCTACCTAAATATGACTTGATCCCATTCTAGAGCTTCATAATATAAAGATCTGAGCTCACAGGATAGCTTGGAATTCTTGTAAAGGACCATTACAACACGAAATGGCCATTTTCAACTGCCAAAAATTGATGGAAGGCATTTCCGCCTGCCATAAATTGATTGAAGGCCAAATGCAATAAATGAAAGGTGATTTCTACCTAAATATGACTTGATCCCATTCTAGAGCTTCATAATATAAAGATCTGAGCTCACAGGATAGCTTGGAATTCTTGTAAAGGACCATTACAACACGAAATGGCCGTTTTCACCTGCCAAAAATTGATGGAAGGCAGTTTCAGTTGCCATAAATTGATTGAAGGCCAAATGCAGTAAATGAAAGGTGATTTCTACCTAAATATGACTTGATCCCATTCTAGAGCTTCATAATATAAAGATCTGAGCTCACAGGATAGCTTGGAATTCTTGTAAAGGACCATTACAACACGAAATGGCCATTTTCAACTGCCAAAATTTGATGGTAGGCAGTTTCAGTTGCCATAAATTGATTGAAGGCCAAATACAGTAAATGAAAGGTGATTTCTACCTAAATATGACTTGATCCCATTCTAGAGCTTCATAATATAAAGATCTGAGCTGACAGGATAGCTTGGAATTCTTGTAAAGGACCATTACAACACAAAATGGCCATTTTCAACTGCCAAAAATTGATGGAAGGCAGTTTCACCTGCCATAAATTGATTGAAGGCCAAATACAGTAAATGAAAGGTGATTTCTACCTAAATATGACTTGATCCCATTCTAGAGCTTCATAATATAAAGATCTGATATCACAGGATAGCTTGGAATTCTTGTAAAGGACCATTACAACACGAAATGGCCATATTCAACTGCCAAAAACTGATGGAAGGCAGTTTCACCTGCCATAAATTGATTGAAGGCCAAATGCAGTAAATGAAAGGTGATTTCTACCTAAATATGACTTGATCCCATTCTAGAGCTTCATAATATAAAGATCTGAGCTCACAGGATAGCTTGGAATTCTTGTAAAGGACCATTACAACACGAAATGGCCATTTTCAACTGCCAAAAATTGATGGTAGGCAGTTTCAGTTGCCATAAATTGATTGAAGGCCAAATGCAGTAAATGAAAGGTGATTTCTACCTAAATATGACTTGATCCCATTCTAGAGCTTCATAATATAAAGAGCTGAGCTCACAGGATAGCTTGGAATTCTTGTAAAGGACCATTACAACACGAAATGGCCATTTTCACCTGCCAAAAATTGATGGAAGGCAGTTTCACCTGCCATAAATTGATTGAAGGCCAAATGCAGTAAATGAAAGGTGATTTCTACCTAAATATGACTTGATCCCATTCTAGAGCTTCATAATATAAAGATCTGAGCTCACAGGATAGCTTGGAATTCTTGTAAAGGACCATTACAACACGAAATGGCCATTTTCAACTGCCAAAAATTGATGGTAGGCAGTTTCAGTTGCCATAAATTGATTGAAGGCCAAATGCAGTAAATGAAAGGTGATTTCTACCTAAATATGACTTGATCCCATTCTAGAGCTTCATAATATAAAGAGCTGAGCTCACAGGATAGCTTGGAATTCTTGTAAAGGACCATTACAACACGAAATGGCCATTTTCACCTGCCAAAAATTGATGGAAGGCAGTTTCACCTGCCATAAATTGATTGAAGGCCAAATGCAGTAAATGAAAGGTGATTTCTACCTAAATATGACTTGATCCCATTCTAGAACTTCATAATATAAAGATCTGAGCTCACAGGATAGCTTGGAATTCTTGTAAAGGACCATTACAACACGAAATGGCCATATTCAACTGCCAAAAACTGATGGAAGGCAGTTTCACCTGCCATAAATTGATTGAAGGCCAAATGCAGTAAATGAAAGGTGATTTCTGCCTAAATATGACTTGATCCCATTCTAGAGCTTCATAATATAAAGATCTGATCTCACAGGATAGCAACAACAAAAAAATAAATTTAGTAAAAGACTTCATCAGTACATCAGTACTTGCGTCAACAATGCGTCAACAATGTGTGTGAGTTTAACTACACTGGCAAATGTCTGTTTCCCTCTGCCCTAACCTGTGCACAGTGTGGACGGACAGTTCGAGGTAGCGTATTACTGCAATGCACTGGTGTCTCCTAATGGCTGTGTGTACTGGCTGCCTCCTGCCATCTACCGCAGTGCGTGTGCCATCACTGTCAACTACTTCCCCTTTGACTGGCAGAACTGCACCATGGTCTTCCGGTGAGTAGAGACGAGATGAGTTGGGACCAGTGAGTTCTACACTTAAAGTTCTAGTGTGAAAATGTTCAAAAAAATGTCCCTCAAATTTGTTGTCTTGATGACAAAGATATTAAGATACGTACTGTTACAAGTTTGGCAGTAATTGGCAGAAAGAAAATAGTGTTATAGATATATTAATACTTACTTATACTACAAGTCACATAGTAATAATTATATTGGTGATGTGTAATGGAGGACAAGGTGCAGATGTATTGTCTGATTCAAGCCATTTTAGCTTAAACATTTAGTTCAGCTTCATCAGTTATAGCCCAGCAATATACAGAAGACTCTATACACTATACAGAAGAAATAAATGAATTTGTCAAATTTAAGAAATTCACAGACTTTTGCTGGTGGTTAATTTAATTTCTAATCAGGTAGGGATGCTTTCGGAAACTTGGACATTTGACCCTCAATTCATTTGTCTGGTTTCTTTATGTTTCAGTAGCATTCACAGCCTCCAACCTGCAACAATTCTCCCTCACGGTCCCTTTTCACTCTGCTGTCTTGTAAAATGAAATAAATGGTTGTGTTTGTTGCTGTGACAGACCATATTTCTTCTCCTTGTGTTCAGCTCCCGGACTTACAGCGCTAATGAGATCGAATTGCATCTCAAAGAGGAGGATAACCACACGTTGGAGTGGGTGGATATTGACCCGGAGGCTTTTACAGGTAGGCAACATTTGAATAATCAAAATAAAAGAATCACCATGATTATCTAAATGTGCTTCTGCAATTTAAAACAGAATGAAAGACTCTTATTTTGATGTTGTTAGAAAATGGAGAGTGGGTTATCAAACATAGGCCGGCTAAGAAGGTGATCAACCCTCAGCACACGAAGGATGAGCTGGAGTACCAAGAGGTGGTCTTCTTCCTTGTCATCCAGAGAAAGCCCCTCTTCTACATCATCAACATCATCGCTCCCTGTGTGCTCTTCTCCTCCCTCTGCCTCCTTGTCTACTACTTACCCGCCAAAGGTCTTTGTCTTCACTTTGTGTATCCAAAAGCCTAATCTCAGATAGTCAGACCTCTGTCACGTCAAATCTCATCCAAGTCTGGAGGAATCTTGTAACTAGACATCAAGATTTTCTCCAGACCTCCATGAGGCTGATAACACAGAGGTTTAGCTCCATGAGGAAGTCATTAGTATCTGTTTTCATCAACACAAACCCTCTCCACTGCTGACTGAATATTGGTATTGAGTTTCCAGCTGGTGGTCAGAAGTGCACCATGTCTATCGCCACTCTTCTGGGCCAAACTGTGTTCCTCTTCCTAATCGCTAAGAAGGTTCCAGAGACATCGAGGGCAGTGCCTCTTATTGGCAAGTAGGTTCATGTGATCCCCTTAAGATTTCAGTCCATCCTCTGCTGATGTGAAACAGCTATATGTTGAATGATATATTTGAACGTTTGACTGCAGGTATTTGATGTTTGCGATGTCAGTGACCACGATGGTAGTGATGAACTGCGTGATAGTGCTCAACGTCTCCCTGAGAACTCCAAACACTCACATAATGACAGACAAAGTCCGAAAGGTGAGACTGTGGCCAAACCAAACTATTCCCTTCTCTCAATCTAACTTCCATTAGGAAGCTACTGAATGAACATACTGTGAAAGTCAACACGTGACTGTTTGCCACTGGATTAACCCCTGACCCTGTGTCCTTTTCAGATTCTCCTAAACATCCTGCCTCGGCTGCTGAGGATGCAGATGCGACCCTGGACGCCAAACAACACCTTAGAAACCGTCAACGGCGAAACTCTGGCTACACACAGGAACGGTGTGCTCTTGTTCCCCTGCCGACGACGCAGCTCCATGACTCTTATTACCAAGGCGGAGGAATACGTGATGAAAAGTGCCCGGTCTGAACTCATGTTTGCCAGACTCAAAGAAAGAAACGGATTGATGAAATCGGTATTAGAGAAGCTACGTAAGTATCCGAATGAGTCTGCATGTGCTAAAGTGCACACAACAGTGTTTAGCCTTGTAGACACATGAATATCTGGCCTGTTTTGTGCACAGATGATGGGCTGGAGGGGGGTACAGCTGAGCACCTCAGTACCAGTCTGGCAAAGGCCTCTCCAGAGCTGAAGAAGTGCGTGGCCTCCTGCAAACACATAGCTGAGACAGCAAGGCAACAGAACAACTTCCAGAACGTAAGCTCTACATTTTCACATAGGCTCAGCTTCTCGAGTTTAAATCAGCGTCAGTTTTAATAATAATCTCTCATTTTTCTAACCACAGGAGAATGAAGAGTGGTTCCTGGTTGCCCGGGTGATCGACAGGGTTTGCTTTATTGTCATGGCGCTGGTGTTTTTTATCGGCACAATCGGGATCTTCTTGATGGGCCATTTCAACCAACCTCCCTCCTCGCCTTTCATTGGGGATCCTAAGAAGTATCTCCCACCAATAAAAAATCTCACTGATCTAGCTGAGACAGACTTCTTGGGGTGAACCAAGAGAAAATCTCTGGATTTTATACCTTATTATCCCTAAAGTGGAAATCTGATGGCATCCCTTTCGTCAGTGATCTTTCACTAACTGACTGGGACGCAGAGAGGATGGAGAAGATACATACAGCTGTGTGTAATGTGGATCTGTGGACGATAACAAACTCAAAAACGCTTGTTTATGGTGATAACGGGTCCGCTACACAGTTATGTGGTTACCACGCTTGATCTGTGATGACATGTACTGGTATCAGCTGTGACTGATTGTTTGGGGTTGTTGCCAGCTCGGTGTTTGCTATAAGTTTACTTTTTCACCTGCTGTGACTTTGATAAAACTCAAGGCCATCGCGATTGACTGCATGAGCCAAATGTGCCGAAAGGAAGCTTTTATCAATAAAAGTACTACTGTAATCCTGTGATTGCACGCTGTCGGAAATTTCTTAATCCTCCTGTGTTTGGCACCTTTTTCGAGGCAGATAGAGAGCCCTGACACCCCCAAAACACAGACACAGTGCACAGCCCCCCACCTCTGGAAGCAGGATTTCAATTACATGGCTGAGTGGTGCCTTTCTGAACCAACAAAAGGCAGATCCGGCTGGTTGGGATGGAAACGGAGACAGGGGGTGAGACAGAGCCGGGAGACAGGAGTGGGAGCGAGCTCTCACACAAAAAGCCAAACATTACAACGCACAAACACACAGAGGTGGTAAGGAGGTCTCCCCCCTCCTCATCATGACAACTCATGGACGTTTGCTTGGTGTCTACGTTCTCACAGTTAGATTATGAGAGTCTGTAGGTACCTGGAGGTTGAGCACAGATGGTAAGCAAGAGACTTTTCATGTTGTGTCATGCTATTTTCTGTCTTTAGTTTAATATAACACCAGTAGAATGCTAAAGAAGATGTTAACCTTTGGGCACCTGTTGTACTCCTTTAGCAGTCACTGTCTATGTGCAGGGCTTCATCATAGTATCGTGACCATCTGTTATGTTGTGGAGGGATATACAGCGTAGCTGCTGAATGGGACCAGACTGTGCAAGTCGACTGAGTGTGATGTGAATTAAAAGGAGGCCCGGTCTGGTTGCCGTGATGAAATCACTTTACTGTTTAAATTGGTGCCAGAGAAGTGTCTGAACCTGCTGACCTGCTGTAAGGAAGTTGTTTTTGTTGAACATTTCCCAGTAAATTCAGGAGTTAACTCAAAAGATAATAAGTCTTCATTTCATTGAAATGTATTTCATTTGCATTGGTATAGACAGATATTAATATTTTAAAACTCAAAAGTGTATGCTGAATTATTTTTAAACCATCTTGTCCTCATCACGGATAAAGAGGATTTCCAGATTTCTATTTTTCGAAATTATAATTATGACTTTGTCGCATCTTTGCTTATTGTCTATATTTCAATTGGACTTTGCATCGAGAATTTTGTGTCAAAACTACTATTTGCAAAATCAAGGGAAGGGAAAGTCACTGCTCACGACTGAAACAGGGTCACAAGTAGACAAACAAAAAAACAGGATTATCTGGTCTACCAGAACATTTTCATTTTCTTCCACACAATATATGATTTACAGCAGAGCAAGAAAGACTGTTTTACTCGGAGACAGTCAATTAATCTGTAAATGTAATGTTTAGTCCGTTTATAGTGAGCCGGGTCTCATCAAATCAAGTCAGATGAACCTTATTGTCCACACATATACATAATCGAACCCAGAACCTTCTTGTGCACTGTGCATACTCACGCAGTACAACGTATAGTCAGTTGCCTGACTATTGGTCAATATTATGTAATCCAGAGTTCCACATATATTTTCAGTTTTACACCATGTCAGCGGTGACCAATCAGCCTGTTCCCTTTGATCGACTGGAGCGAGAGAAGCACATTCAGATGATCTTCAGAGCTTTCCAGAACCGTTGTGGACCTTTGTGTGAGTGCCACACTCACTCACCTGGACCCAAACCCCATCAAACACCTCCTGACTGGGAATCTAATGAGCAGGTGTCAGGGAGGAAGATGGAGAACATGCATCCACCGGGGAAAGTGAACAGGCCACTGGTGGAGGAGCAGCAGTGGGCTGGAGGTGCTGCAGGATCACGCTTTATGTCCGCGCTGGAAACAGTCAGTCAGATACAGATCACTGCCAGACCAGAGCTTCAGGGTGAGCAGGGTGGATTGCTTTTGCGTGTTTGCGCGTTTCTGTGAGAGAGATTTGTCTATTTTTAAAGAATAAAGGTGTGTTATTGTAGGTCCACAGTGTGTTCCCAGGAGGATCTACAGCATCACCACAGCAGGCAACAGGTCACAGTTATCGGTGGCTGTGGAAGGTACCGATCCCCATTCAGCTAAAAACATGCATCCCTTTCAAAGAGGGAGTGAATGATGGTGTTTTTCAGCGTAATCTCAGTCTCTCCTCGATCTTTCCATCCTGTCAGAGAGTTCGTGTCTGTGCCTCCAGTGCTGTGGTCCAGCTCGGGCCTGTTACTTGCAGGGCTATGACCATCAGGGCCACCTGGTCTTCTATTTTGAAAGGCCCCTTAGGGTGGACGCCTGCTGCCTCGGCTGTTGCCTGATGGAAATGAGAGCCTATACACCTCAAAAAAATCTTATTGGCACCGTATGCCAGAGGTAGGACAGTCTGAATCTGTTTCTGTTGAAGTGTTTTACTTAAATACAATAAGACATTTAAACTTATGCTCTGCTAAAATTCAAATGGAAATATTGTACTCCATTGCATTTATTCATACTTGTTGCAGGAAACTTGCATGTATATTAATGATAGCTGCATTCCACTTCAGCTATTGTGAGTGCTGGTTCAGTGTCACTGTTCTAAATTTTAAATGTCATTTTTCCACATTTTTGTCACTTGGGTGAATGAAATTTTAACCCCCATTAACCCCAACGATAAGAATCCTGTCCCCGCAATCTTAATACTTCACATTCTCAGACTGAATAACTTGTCATGTGAGCCTTTTTCCGTGTCACTCCCAGCCTCTGGCCACCCTGAGCCACTATAGTTACCCAGGCCTGTCTGTAAATAGCAGTGAGAGCCTTTACTGTTCCACCCAGCCGGGTGTAGTCTAAACCTGGGAGAGTTAATACACAAAACAGCTGTCTGCATGGAGACACACACCAACAGAGCTGCCCTGGACTGGGTGGGAAGGAATGCGGCATCCTTCATAATGGGAATGTTGGCTAATGGCACCCATGTCTCCTGAAATACTTCCTTCTTCATCTGGCCTAAATCTGACTCCAGGGTTAGCTGGGGTGCCTTTGTGTGTCAAATTTAGAGTTCTCCAGAAGCAACACTCGATGAAGTCGTGTCCAATTAAGACTGACCTGGCAGGGGTTTCAGTGACCATGGATCTGCTTGGTATAAATATTCTCTCAGTTGTTCTCAAATAATAGCATGCCCCAAATTTGAACTCATCTGACACCAAGCAAACAATGGTTTTGGTGGTGCAGAATCATGACAGCTGATAATGTGATCAACCAAGCATCAAGGCTGGGCTACACTAGCGTGTGAAGCTCTGGCATGATTATGTAAAAAAAAAAAAAAATTGTGCAAAACTCTTGCGTGTTGGTTGACTGTGTTCTCAGGTGGAGCATGTTCACCCCTCTCCTGGAGGTGTGCGATGCAGAGGGAGCATCTACCATCAGAATCCAGGGCTCCTGCTGTCCATGCCGCTGCTTCTCTAACCAGCAGTTCCAGGTAATCATTTTTAAAGCAACATTACATTATATATATTTACAATTTAGTGCCCCCAGTTTATATTATTTATGATCAGAAACTAGCAACTAGCAGCCAGACATGAAGCAAGTGCGGACACAAGACATAGCAGCCAGCTAATATTATTTACGAGTCTAACAACAATAAGCCCAGCTCCGCGTCTTTCATTTACCTTTCACGAAGATCTCGCCATTGACTAAAGGTCAGCCCAAAATTTACTCTTGTCTGGTGGCCTTTTGCTCTTTGGTTTCTTCGACTCTGTGGTTCAAAAAACAACACTACCCCGGTGCTCTGAGCTCATGGTCTTGTGCAGCCCGGCTAACAAATTGAGCTAATGTTACTTAACGGCAGCTAAAGCTGGTAGCGGTTTACTTTACAGCAAACTGTAAATCACCAAGGGTTGATGCGGAGAAGCTGCAGGACATCAGAGGCTAAATAAAACAACTGTTTCTATAAATGTATTTTAATTCAGTATTTTCGCCTTTTAATCACACACCAGATCGTCTCCAACATTGGTGAGAAAATGGGCACAATATGGAAGAAATGGCCTGGCTTCAATGATGAACATAACATGGACCATGAATATTTTGGGTTGGAGGGTGAGTTGTATATTAAGAAATCTAATAAAGTGGTTCCAAACTACCTGTCACGTGTGCCTTTATAGGCCAAAATAAAGCCAAGATGATATATATGATATAACAGACTGTCAGAGAATGAATGAATGAATAATAAAGCCTGATTCAAAGCCCTTGTTAAGAGCAGACATTTTGATTTGCCAGATCAGAAAAAGCACAGGTGCTATTAATAACATTAATGATGGCTTCATTCCAGTAATGAATGCAATACAATGCAGAAGCCAATAAACGAGTGTTCCCAAGCTCAGAATTTCTGCTGAGAAAAAAACAAGTTCAGGTTCACTTCACATTTTTCCTTGTGCCTTGTGGATTGTGACTCACAGTTGTAATTGGTTTTAATTTTAGCAGCTGCCTTTTATACTCTACTCCCATTTCTAAATCTGTGTCACCCTTCCAGTACCGAGGAGTATGGAATCACACACTAAACTGCTGCTCCTGGCAGCCACGTTCTTGTTGGTAAGGATGTGAATTTCTATTCCAAACTTTGCAAGACGATACTATTTATTGGTGTTCAAATGTAAAAAGCACAGGTGTTAATAATAAAATTGAGGATGGCTGAATTCAGTTCAGCTGCTTCAGTTTCAGGGTCTCTGGTATCGCGCATGCTGTCACACTGTGATGACTTACTGGGGCATCTTAATAAAACAGAGACATTGTTAATTTGCTTTTCCTACTGTCACATAATTGTTTTCTCTACTACAGAATCACATGTTCTTTGAAATGAGCTGATTGATGAAAAGTCGTGAGTAAAGCGGACATCGTTGAAAGTGGTGGAAGACACCAGCCACGGGCACGTTACAGAGTGCAACATGGAATGGAAAAATATCAAGACAACAGTAAAGGCTGGTGTGGAAAGAAAGTGACACTGAACGAGCTTTAGCAGCAGATGCATATTTGACATTTATTGCTATAATCCATCAGGTGTACATCCGACAGTGGTTCTTCACTTTTGACACACACCTGCGACCATCAGCACACCACCAAACACGGGCAGCGTTGCAGTTTTTCCCCACCAAACCATAGTTGCTTTCTTGAAATGGTTAAAACAAAAAAATGCTCCCGGGAAATTGATAAAAACAGACCCTGACCCTGGGCCCAATTTCATTTCTTTTGCCTACAAAATGGAAAAGGAGTGAAGGACAGCGTTTCAGGACTCCTGTACACCTTTGTTGAGGACATTAAAGCAAAGCCCATCCCTTGGATTCATTAAAGGCGGGTAAAGACAAAAGGGAAAAACTGGTACAGGTTGGGCTCGAGGCCAGGCACAGTGATTTAGGCAGCTTGGCAGTCCATTCTTAAGATGCCGGTTATACAACCTTCTGCCCAACACAGGATGGTCCTCATCCTTTGGGATTCAACTTCCAGGTCAAAGACGGAGAATCACTGCTGATTCTGTTAAGTGATCTTTGAAGTGGACTGTATTTACAAATATATCATACACAATAATAGTAATAATTCTAGTTCGAAATGACCAGAGGAATTGTAGTTAAAATACAGCACTGTAATAAAATAACATCTACCTGCAACCCTGTTTGAGTCCCAATGAACCAAGATTAACACAAACTGATCTTGACAGCAGGAAATGTGATGTTACGTTAAGCAATAAAATCTGATCTAGTATTTAACAGATTGGTTTTGTTGTATTTTGTCAAGTACACTTTGTTAACAGCTAATGACCAGATCAGAAAACACCAGTCACGTGGCCTCCCTCTGGTGGCAAGTTAACGGATGTTACAACTTGCATTGCAAAAAAAAGAAAATTAAAAAAAAAAAAAAAAAAGAAAACCGGAGGCTTCTTCTTCTCTGGTTGATTAAAAATAACGCATATTTCTCTCTTCGGCTTGGTTCAGCGTTCTGTTGACAGGCTCTTCTGTTCATTTCCAATTAGAGACAAGAAGGAATGGTCTTCGTGCCTCTGTTCCTGTCTTCATACTACACAGTACCAATCCATGTAGAGGTATCCTTTCCTGGACTCGTCTTCCCCCAACACATCAGATATACACACACCTGTAACGCCACACACAAGCAGAGACGAGCAACGTCAGCATGAGACAAAGCACATCAGGGGATTTCTCTCTCTTGTAAAACCGACGTAGGAACAGTTCTTACTCTTGCAGAGGTTCTCTTGTTTGAGGGGCTAACGTCCTCCACTAGCATTCACCAGACCATGGAAGTCTTCCCAGGCTCTGCACACAAAAAAAGGATGCAGCACTTCACCATTCACAGTAAACTACACAAGTGGTTTAGATATTTATGGGATTTTCAGTGGGAAAGTCACAAATGTATCATTTTGCCACAGAAGCACATGAAACATGATGGAGGGTATATGTTGTAATGATGTTAATCATGAATGCCAAACAAAATTAATAGCGTACTCCGTTTTTACATCCGATATTAGTCCAATCAAAACTCCAAAACCTAAAATGATTCAACTCAGACTTCAATTCACAGAAGCTGAAACAAGCAAATATTTCAAATTTGTGCTTGTTAAAAAGCAATAAATTATGATTTGTTCTGTTTAAATCACGAGACTGGTTTATAGAAATCTGTTTGTTGAAGCAACATTCATGCATTATGGTTATTATAGTTCAAGAATAATCCCACAGTGCCTCCTAGGTGAGAAGATTTTGTGAGCATGCATACATTTGTGTGTGAGATAGAGAGGTTGAAGAGAAAATAATAAAATGAAGAGACATACATACTTAATGCTGTCTGTGTGAGTCTTGTACTCCATGATGGTGTTGGGAGGCAGGTTGAGGACTCGGCGCAGGGTGTCTCTGATGCGCGCAGTCGTTGCCTGGTCACTGGCGGTTTTGTTCCAGATGGAGATGATGTCCTCCTGGAGACGAGAAGCAGAGAAGGCATGTCTGAGTGTACCGAAGTAGGCAGCGTGTTTTGAGGTGAAACAGGTGTGGGTCCGTTTGCGAGTTTTACCTGAAAGCGTACTGACACCACAGCCCCGCAGATCTCCTCTCCTACCATGAACTGCTCCCCGAGCATGGCCAGGATCAGGTTCTCCCAGCACCGAGATGCCAGACCTTTCCTAAGCCGAATGATCCACTTCCCACCCATCTTATTGGCATCATCCTAAACACAGCACAGGCAAGATTTTTAGAATAAGCGTTAACTCGATAAAACAGATCAAATGCATTAGGGAACAAGTACCCACCTCCCACATGGGTTTAATCCCCTCCTTGAAGAGATGGAAGTCACTATGGCCTGTTAGGTCACCTGGCCGGATCATGTGACTATAGAAACGCCAGAACTGCTCCACCTTGCGAAGGAAAAGAAATGTTTTATCATCAAGTACGGAAGAATGAGTCAGCATGATCTTATATTCTTAGATCAGGCTTGTGTCTGACTGAGGCCATATCCGCTGTGCGAGGTCACGAAGATCAAACATACCGAGGCGAAGCTGCCAATCTGTTTAATGTTCTGTTCGTAGCTCTGAGTACTGGCTGGTCTCCCCGGGGTGCGTCTGGAGTACCAGAAGGTATAGTTGTATTGAAGAGGGTGCTCTCCTGCCCCCGGCACCACCATCTGTAGTAAACAAGACAGTGACTTAGCTCCCTGAAATTAACCTGGAAGCTTCTGTAAACACATGAGTCAGTCTTTAATAGGATAACTACCTTTTTCTTGGAGATGTTCTGTTCCTTGTCCTCGTCTTCGTTTTTTTCCTTCTCACTGTCTTTCGGTGAGCCTTGGTCCTGATCGTGGTCTCCACTGTCATCATCTTTCAGACTGGATTTGACAGGAACAGGAAGCAAAACAAATGTTACATTTCAGTTCAGGGCTGGTGACAACTCTGTTGACGCTTAATTAGCTACGGCAAACAAAAAACAAGGTGTTGAGTCAACCTGGTGATTTTGGAGGCTGTCGTTTGTGGTGCTGTTAAACTGTACTGTGTTACAGTGACGGGTGTTTCTAATATTTAGTGTGCCTTCATTGATATAAATCAATTTTAACGTTACACCTACTAAACTCGAGTGAGTGTGTTTATCCGCGTTAACCGTGAAGCTGTATGCGTGTAATTATGCACACGTACAAACCAGCACTGCACGCCAACTACCATAAACGTAAATAGCCCACAACACGCAGCTAGCCATCTGCCCGTACTTCAAGGCCGTGGGAGTCTAGTCTGAGCCGGGACTGCGCGCACCTTCCACCGCCTCCCAGCAACTACCGCACCGAGGATTCGGGGCCTGTCCGGCTTCCGCCATGCTAAGCTAAAGCTAGCAACACAGCACATTCCCCTTTATAAAACACTACATAATCTATGTTTCCTCTCTCATTCGTTGGAAGTGCACCCGTGTATGCGAGCCTAGCTCTCGTGTGGGTTTATAACCGCAGACAGAGCATGCAGGACCATGCAATAAAGCTGACACACCTCTCTTTTAACACGCAACAGCTTTCATTAACCTTACGCTCCCCCCGCTCCCTGTAAATCTGCAGCCACGGCACGGGAGAGTCCACTCCGTGGTAGATGTGCCACAGAAACTTTAGGATTACTCACGCGTCAAATTTGTTGTTCATTA